>CM021100.1:677640688-678327107 GCA_007115665.2 Sequoiadendron giganteum | reverse complement strand
GATCACTCTGGTAAGAATCAGACATCAAAGGGGAAATTCAGAAAGAAAAATCCTTCTCGTGTTGAGGTTACTTTGCCACATTCCATGATTGATCCGCAAATCTCGGATCTAAAGGATGTTGCCTTGTTTGGTAAGTTTTGGAATTTTCTCCCAGATCTTGAGTTTTTAAAGTCTTGGGTTTTTAATACCTGGGTCAGTTCCAATCAAGTTTTTAATTTAGATAAAGGGGATGGTTTTTTTGTGGTCATCTTTTCTGATAAAGATTCTAGAAATGTTTTTTTTTGGAAAAAATCCTGGATGTGTGAGGGAAATGGTCTCTTTACAACTTTGTGGACTCCAAATTTTTACCCTAATCGGGTTAAGGCTAAATTTATTCCTTTTTGGCTTCAGTTTCAGGGTTTACCTCTGGAATATAGAGAGTCATGCATTATTGAGATTCTTGGCAATAAATTGGGCATTTTTTTAAGTCAAGACATGGAGTTCTTTTCTAACCCTTCTTTTCCAGTCAGGCTTTTGGTTTTAATGGATGTGTCTAAAATCATTCCATCAAATGTTCAAATTAAAATAGTGCATGGTATATGGGATCAACAGGTAGTTTTGGAAGATCCTAAGCAATTTTTCTTTGTATGTCATTTTCGTCTTCATCCTTTCAAAAAGTGTCAGCAACATGGTTGTGTGAATTCAGGTTGCAAGTCAAAGGTTGTTAACTCTTTTTCAATTCCGGCAATTTCATTTGTTGTTGTATCTTCTGTTTCTAATGGCAGGATGTTGGTTGATCTCTCCCTTTTTTGAAATATTTTTGTCTTTTGTTTTAATTGGTCTTTCTATGTTGGACTAAAAAGGCCTCATACAACTATTTCAAATGGGTTTTTCAAAAAATTTACTCACTCAGGCTGCCTTATTTCCCTCTTTCAAGAGGAGACAGATGTTGTCCAAGTTGCTTCTTCTTTTAAAGATAATGTTTTGTTGGATCAGTCAATTTCCTACGATAAATCTTTCTCCCCATGATCTGATTTGGGTAAGAAAGTTTTAAGTCGTTCTCTGCATAAATAGGTTATTGTTTATTTTGCTCCGGGATGGGATCTTTCTTTGTGGTCTCCACTAAAGATATTTCTTTATTCTTTAAATGTTTTTTCACCCCAAATTAATTTTTATAGTTTTCTTCAAGAAAATCAATGTGCTTCCATGTTAACTTTGGGTGTGACAAATAACTATGATGGAAAACTAAATCTCTTTGTTGAAGAGAGTTTATTTGACAATCCTCATTTTCCATCAATTTTAGTGGATCAAAACTTTGTTCATGATGGTTTACCCTTCCAAGAAGATCTGATGGAATTTGTGGATCAGTCTTTAGTTTCTGTAGGTGATAAATTGATAGATGACATTACTTTTGATGTTTTTGGTGAAGTTCTTCCTTTGAATGATTTTTGTTCTATTTCTCAGTCAAAGTTATCCACTTCCAATAGTAAAAAGTCTCTTGCAAAAAGAGGAAGAAAGACTTTAGCTGTGAAGTTGCAAGAAGAAATTTTAGTAGGGTTTCAATCCACTCTAGATGTCAATCTAGGTTTCTCCACAAAAAAAAAGAGGCCAAGGAGAGAATGCTTCTCTCCTAAATTGTAATGAAACTTATTTCCTCGAATGTTAGGGGCTTAAATGACTCTAACAAAAATTCTCAAGTTAAGCATCAACTGGATGCTTCAGGGCTTGATATCATTGTTTTACAAGAAACAAAAACCTCAGAGGAGTCTTTTTTAGCGATTAAGAAAAAATGGCATAAATGGGAAGCATCTCATTCACCTTCTCAAGGTGCCTTGGGAGGTCTGATAACTTTGTGGAATGCTAAGTCAATTAGTATTTTTGATATTTCTTTTCAACGTAGTTGGCAGTTAATGCATGTCACTCATTTTGGCTATTGAATTTTTATGGTCCAACTAGCACCCTTGCAAAAAAATTATTGTGGGACA
This sequence comes from Sequoiadendron giganteum, assembly GCA_007115665.2. Taxonomy (NCBI): domain Eukaryota; kingdom Viridiplantae; phylum Streptophyta; class Pinopsida; order Cupressales; family Cupressaceae; genus Sequoiadendron; species Sequoiadendron giganteum. The sequence continues at coordinate 678,325,143 of CM021100.1, read as the reverse complement.
CTCAAGTTAAACATTGATTTGATAGGTCAGGAAAAATGTGTTCTAGCTGGTGACTTCAATGCTATTGCTAATGATATGGAAAAAACATGAGGAATTAGTCCTCCCAAAGTTGTTATGTCTAATTTTTCTTCATTCATTCATGATAATGCTTTGGTGGATGTAATTCCATTAAATGGTATCTTCATCTAGACCAACAGAAGGAATTTTTTTTTGCAACTTGCAGAAAGATTGGATAGATTCTTAATCTCTTCAAATTGGATCGTTTCAGATTATTCTCTTTCTTTAGAAATTCTTCCATTGGTAGCTTCTGATCATTTTTCTATTTCACTTCTCATCACTAGTAAGACAATCAAATCAAAGTCTCATTCTTATTTTAAGTTTGAGTCTATGTGACTCAGGCATTCTGATCTTATATGTTTTATAAAGCAATGGTGCAAAAGTGCTCCCTTTGTGAAAGGGTAAAAAATGTTTCAATTAAGTAAAAAGTTGGATCATATAAAGAAGAATTTAAAAGTTTGGAATCTTTTAGTTTTCAAGAATATTTTTTCTCAGAAAGACTTGGTGTACAAAAAACTAGTTGAAATTAATGAAAAAATCATTGCAAATGATCTTGATAATTCATCATTTGAAGCCCAAATGAAATTGCAATTGGATTGGAAAGAATTGCTATCTCGTCAGGAGGTACACTGAAGGAAAAAATTTTAGAAACTTTGGTTGAAAGAGGGTGATAAGAACACCAATTTTTTTCATCTATCAACTCAAACTAAAAAATCCAAAGCTCAATCTTTTCAATTCAAGATAGCGTTTCAGGCTCTCCTCTTGTTAAAGAGAAGGATATCTAGGAGGAAGTGGTTAAGTTTTTCTCTAATCTTTTAACTTTGAAAGTAAATAATAATGGGAACTTACCAGCTGAAAAGGAGAAGCTCTTACAACACATTCCCTCTTTGGTATCTTCTGAAGACAATATTAGGTTGCTTGCTCCTTTTTCTCTTAAAGAGGTAAAAGAGGTTGTTTTTTCAATGTCTCCTGAAAAGGATTCAAGTCCTGATGGTTTCATAGCTATTTTTTTCCAAAAATGTTGGGATTTCATTGGTTTTGATATATTAAGTGCATTGGAGGAATCAAGAAAATCTGGGGGTATTTTAAATAAATTAATGTTACAAATATAGCTACCATTCCTAAAATCCAAGCACCTAAATCTTTTTCAGATTTTAGACCTATTTCTCTTTGTAACACAATATATAAAATCTTCACCAAAGCCATTTATTTTCATCTTCATCCATTGATTTCTTCAATTATATCAAAAGAGCAAGGAGGTTTTGTTCCAGGTAGAGAAACTCCAGAAGGATCAATTGTGGCCCATGAAGCCTTGCACTCGATAGCATTAAATAAATTATCTTCAATGATAATTAAACTTGATATACAAAAAGCATACAATAGGGTTGCTTGGTGTTTCTTAAATCAAGTGCTTCTGAAGTTTAGTTTTCCTCCCAAATGGTGTAAATGGATAATGGCATGCATCTCAGGTGCAAATTTTTTTGTTTTACTAAATGGGTCTGCTGTGGGGTTTTTTAATTCTTCACAAGGTGTTCACCAAGGGGATCCTTTGTCTCCATTCTGATTTATCATTTTGGATAAAGCCTTGAGTATATCATTCATCTCATCTAATGCTCAAGGAAAAATCAAGGGAGTTTCATTTCCAAATGCCAATATTTCAGTTACTCATTCCTTGTTTGTTGATGACACTTTGCTTTTTGGTAAAGTTGTTCTTTCCAAAGCTATAAATATAAAATATCTTATAGATAAATATACTAGAGTCTCAGGTCAAAAATTAAATGAAGAAAAATAAAAAATTTACTTGTTTCATACTAAACCTTTAATTGTGAAATCCATTGTTAAGTTATTTGGCTTTAAACAAGATCAACCAAGCAAATATCTAGGAATCCGATTTTTTTTAGGACAAAATAGGGTTTCCTATTGGCACAAAATTATTCAAAGTATTCAATCCAAATTGCTTTCGTGGAAAGGAAGATGGCTTTCCTTAGCAGGAAAAATATTGTTGATCAAGACAGTATTATCAACTATTCTAAATAACTTTATGTCAGTTTTGAAAGCTCCTAAGTCTATCTTATTCCAAATATTCAGAAAATTATCAGGATTTTTTTGTGGTTTGGTAATGTTGATGGTAAAAAAAGATACCCCTGATATCTATTGAATCAATGTGTCTTGATAAATTAAAACGTGGGGCAGGCCTCCATAATCTTCAAGAAAGAAATCTGGCCTTAGGGGCTAAAATGGTCTGACGTTTTTATTCAAATCCCTCTCTTAAATGGTGTCGCCTAATGAAAAATTAATACTTGGATAGTCAATGTTCATCAAGAATCTTCACTGTTTCTAATCCTCCTTCAGGATCTGCACTGTGGAATTTTCTTTTGTCCTGTAGAAAAAAAATTCTACCATATTTATCTTGGGAAATAAATGATGGTAAACAAGCTCTTTTTTGGGAAGATTCATGGAATGGTTATAAGAAGTTAAAAAGTTACATTTGGAATCTTCAATGTCTTTTTTGTCCCAAAAACTAGGTTTATATGTTTATCAATACTTTGATCATGTGAAGATTTTAACAGGAAAGGTCAAATGGAAAGATTTTTCTAATGAATCAATTTAGGATAATCACAAGGCTCTCATTTCATCAATTTTGAGTGAAAGGATAGTCTTTGTCTCTTCTTCCCCAGACAGGTCAATTTGGTCAAGAGCTCAAAATGGTTGCTACTCTATCAAAGAAGGTTATCTTTCCCTAACCAAAAGAGCTTCTAATCATCCTACTCAAAGAGCATATAAATTTTTTTTGGAATTCAATTTTTTTGCCTAAGGCAAGTTGTTTTGCCTGGTTAGCAATTCAGAACAAAATTTTAACAAGTGACAAATTATCAAAATTGAAAATGATGCAGGAGCATCCAGTGGTGTAAGGGAAATCCTACATCACCCAAAAATATATTTACTTTCATTTAGATTTTTTTTGTAGATGTTTTTGCATTTCTGGATACCCTTTTCGTCGAAGAAGAATTTCCAACTTTCAGAACTGCTTTTCTGCTTTTTCTGCTCAACTGCTATTTTTAGCAGGTATGAATTTGAAGGCGTGAGGAGACAAAAATTTAAGGGAAGCTTCATGACATAATAATAAACACTTTGGTGAAAGAATCAGATCAAGAGCATTTCCGGTTCAAAAGTTATTCAAGTTTCAATTTCTACTTTTTGCCTTATGAAATCTTCGGAGCTAATTTTGAGGTACTTAGAGGCTCCGGATGGGCCTGAAAAATTGGCGGAATACGAAAGTGGTTAGCCTTTAGGCCCCACTTTCCGGCAAGAGATCTTCGCGAGAGCTTTCCGAAAAGGTATTATCATTGAAGATCTGACGGTTAGATCTTGAGTTAGGGCTTCCGAAAGTTGGTGCATAATTTGAATCCCGTTTTTGGCTCCAAACAAAGAAACGGGCTATTTATGGGCGAGTTACTGTTTCTTTTAGGCAGTTTTTGGGGAAAGAAGATCGCATGCTGCGAATAGGGGAATTTCTGTAGTTTCTTTCTGTAATTTGCATGTATTGCAAAACTGGAGGATTTGAGATCCTCTGCATGTAGGAATTTCATACTTTGAAAATAATAAGATTTGTTAGTTTTTCTGTGTGATTTTCTGTGTCTCGGGTTGCACCCTCATCAAGTGGTATCAGAGCGGGTTTTCTTGAGCGTGTGGACAGATCGCCGATCGTGAGGCAGTTCGCACCAGGACTGTGGTTGTGGGTTCAAGATATTCAAGATGCCTCCAAGAGTGGCACGTGGTAGGCGAGGTGGTGCCAGAAATGCTGGTGGAAGAGATCCATTAGCGGCTGAGGGTTTCAGAGCCCTCCAGAGACAAATAAATGCATTACAAAGAGAGTTAAGAAGAGGGGTAAACCCGAGAAGGGGAGAAGAAAGTGAGGATGAAGAAGAGGTGGAAGATTCAGATGTAGAAGAGGAAGAAGAAGCTATTGATCAAGATCAAATGCGGCTGATAAGGGCCATTTCGAAGATCGGAAAAAGACCTAGAGTAGAAGTTCCCAGTTTTTCCGGAAGTCTAGACCCGGAAGAGTTGATTGATTGGATCAATGAGTTGGAAGAGTATTTCGAGTATGAAGAAGTAGAGGACCCAGATCGGGTTAAGTTTGCAAAAACAAAGCTAAAGGGCCATGCCAGTATCTGGTGGAAAGAGGTCCAACTAGAAAGAAATAAGAGAGAAAAGGGAAAGATCACCAAATGGGATCGCATGGTGGAGAAACTGAAGAAGCAGTTCATGCCAATGGACTATGAGTTAGATCTATTGAAGAAATTGCAAGGGTTGAAGCAAGGAAGTAGATCTGTGAAAGAATACACAGAAGATTTTCACAAGATGATCATCAGAACGGGACATGCAGAGGCCAACAAGGAGAAGGTAGCCCGTTATCTTAATGGGTTACGGCCGAGCATTCAAGAGGAGTTAAGCCTGGTCAGAATGGCCACCATTGAGGATGCTTACCAATTTTCGCTGAGAGTTGAAGAGAAGCTGAACAAGAGATTTGACAGCAAGCAAAAAGGACGAGGAGGTCAAAGTGGAAGGGGTAGCGGAAGATCTTTTGGAAGCCGAAATGAGGATGAGAAGAAAAATGAAGATGTGGGTACCAGTCGAAGCCAGAGGAATGATAACTTCTACCGCCCACGTGATCAGAATGGTGGTGATCAAAGAGGTAGAGGACGAGGAAGATTTGGGCAAGGACCTGGAAGAGGTGGTTTCAGAGGAACTTGTTTCCGATGTGGTGAAGAAGGGCATCGAGCCTATGAATGTCCACAATACCAAGGAAGGACAGACAAAAGGCCAGAAGGTCGTGCAAGAGTTGCGCATGTAGATGAGGAGGCTCAATCTGAGCATTCAGATGATGCTGAAAGGGGAGAAGCCCTAGTGGTTAGAAGAGCCTTGGTGACTGAAGAGAAGGAGCCAGAACAGAGGAAGAATTTGTTTCGCACAAGGTGCAAGTGTGAAGACAAATGTTGTGATGTCATTATTGATGGTGGGAGCACTGATAATCTAGTGTCAGAAGAAATGGTTACAAAGTTGAAGCTGAAGAGGGAAAGGCATCCACATCCATATCGGATTGCCTGGTTGCAGAAAGACCACAAAGTTCTAGTCAATGAGCAGTGCCTGGTGAAGTTCAAGATCGGAAGCTATCGTGATGAGGTACTCTGTGATATCATCCCCATGGATGCATGTCACATGTTGTTGGGAAGGCCGTGGCAGTTTGACAGGCGAGCTATACATGATGGCCATGCAAACACTTATTCCCTGATGAAGGGTGGAGTCCGCCATAAGTTGAAACCCCTGAAGAAGGCCGAAGAAAAGGTATGCAGTAGTGCTAGAATTTGTTATGTCGATGGAAGGAAATTTTTAGAAGGCATAAAACATGAGCGTGTGTGTTATGCATTGATTCCTAAAATGGATAAGGAGGGTAGTGAGAAGGTTCCAGTAGAAGTTTCTAGGTTATTGAATGAGTTTTAGGATATTGTTTCTGATAATGTACCTGAGGGTTTACCACCAATGAGGAAGATCAGTCATCAGATTGACTTGATCCCAGGAGCCAGTTTGCGAATAAGGCAGCTCATAGAATGACTCCTGCAGAAAATGAGGAGTTAAACAGACAAGTTGAGGAGTTGTTGAGAAAGGGTTTGATTCGAGAGAGTTTGAGTCCATGTGCAGTACCTGCAGTACTAGCACCAAAGAAGGATGGGGAGTGGAGGATGTGTACAGACTCTCGGGCCATAAACAAGATAACAATCAAGTATAGATTTCCCCTGCCAAGGATGGATGACCTGATGGACTGTTTGAGTGGAGCTCAGTACTTCACAAAGATTGATCTGAAGAGTGGATATCACCAGATTCGGATTCGAGAGGGAGATGAATGGAAGACCGCCTTCAAGACCAAAGAGGGCCTGTACGAGTGGTTAGTCATGCCTTTTGGGCTAACCAATGCACCGAGCACATTCATGCGGCTCATGAACGAGGTACTGAAAGAGTTCCTAGGAAGCTTTGTTATTGTGTATTTAGATGATATTTTGATATTCAGTAAGTCACTGGATGAGCATATAATGCATATTGGTAGAGTCTTTGAGAAGTTAAGAGAAGAGAAATTGTTGATTAATCTGAAGAAGTGTAGTTTTGTGAAGAAGGAGTTAGTGTACTTGGGGTTTGTTGTCTCGACAGAAGGTCTCAAGATGGACCCAGAGAAGGTGAAGGCTATTATGGAATGGCCTACTCCAAGAACTACTACTGAGGTGAGGTCTTTCCATGGTTTGGCCAGTTTTTACAGAAAGTTTATTAGAAACTTCAGTAGTATTTGTGCACCCCTAACTGAAACAATGAGAGGGGATAGAAAAGAGTTCAAGTGGAGCACTGGAGCAGCAAGGAGTTTTGATCTATTGAAGCAGAAGGTGACAGAACAACCTATTTTGGCTCTCCCGGATTTCAATAAGGTGTTTCAAGTGGATTGTGATGCCAGTGGTTGTGCCATTGGAGCAGTGTTAAGCCAGGAAGGTAAGCCCATTGCCTATTTCAGTGAAAAGTTAAATGATGCAAAGAGAAAGTACTCTGTATATGACCAAGAATTTTATGCAATAGTTCAAGCATTAAAGAAATGGAGGCATTATTTGTTGCCGAAGGAATTTGTTATGTATACTGATCATCAAGCATTGCAGTACCTGAGTAGTCAGGGAAAATTAAATCAGAGGCATATGAAATGGGTAGAATTTTTGCAGAGTTATACATTTGTTTTAAAGCATAGGAGTGGGAAGTCAAATAGGGTTGCAGATGCCTTAAGTAGGAGGCATACATTGTTGATAGAAATGCAGATTGAGGTGGTTGGGTTCAGTGAACTCAAGACATTGTACCCGAATGATCCTGATTTTGCAGAGGCTTGGAAAGCTTGCAAGGAACCTGTTACAGTTGACAGGACAAAGTGGTTGGATTTCCTAATTCAAGAAGGCATGTTGTTTAAGGGAAGTCAATTATGTATTCCGAGGAGTTCCATGAGGGAGAATCTGATAAAGGAGAAGCACAGTGGAGGAATGGCAGGACATTTTGGTCGGGATAAGACCATTTCCATTATCAGTGAGCATTATTATTGGCCTCAGTTATCACAAGATGTGAAGAAGTTTGTGCAGAGTTGTAGGGTATGTCAAATGGCTAAAGGAGTGAGTCAGAATACAGGGTTGTATCAGCCCTTACCTGTACCAGAGAGGTCGTGGGAGGATATAAGTATGGACTTTGTTCTTGGTTTTGCCAAGGACACAGAGAGGGAATGATTCAGTATTTGTGGTGGTTGATAGGTTTTCGAAGATGGCACATTTCATCCCATGCCAGAAGACCCATGATGCAGTCCACATTGCTGACTTGTTCTTCAAAGAGGTGGTGAGGCTACATGGTTTGCCAAAGAGTATAGTCTCAGATCGTGACACAAAATTTGTTGGATACTTTTGGAGGACCTTGTGGAAGAAGTTGAAAACAGAGTTGAAGTTTAGTTCTGCACACCATCCCCAGACTGATGGGCAGACTGAAGTTGTGAACAGGAGTTTGGGTAACCTACTGAGATGCTTGGTAGGAGATAAACCAAAGGGATGGGATTTGATCTTACCCCAGGCAGAATTCGCTTACAACAATTCTGTCAATAGAAGCACTGGTAGATCACCGTTCCAGATTGTGTATGGAAGTAGTCCTAGGACTGCTCCAGAATTGAGGAAGATGGACCAAGAGAAGAAGACAAGTGCTGAAGCTGAAGACTTTGCAGAACACATCAAGAATATGCATGAGAAGGTAAAAGAACACATTAACAAGATGAATATGCAGTATAAGGCTAAGGCAGATCAAAAGAGGAGGTATAAGGAGTTTCAGATTGGTGATGAAGTCATGGTCCACTTGAGGAAAGAAAGGTTTCTAGTAGGAACCTATAACAAATTGAAGATGAAGAAGTTCGGTCCCTGTAAAATTTTGAAGAGGCATGATTCAGGGAACGCATATGAGGTAGAGTTGCCGGATGGATTCAACATTTCCCCTGTGTTCAACATTGCAGATTTGATAGAATATCATGAGGGTGGCGCAGAGGAAGTACCAGCAATGGAACAGTGCGGTATTCCAGCACCTACTTCAGAAAAGGAGGAGATTGAAGAAATCTTGGATAGCTGTGTAGGAAGGAGTACCAGAAATAGGCAATATGAAGAATATCTGGTGAAGTGGAAAGGAAGGCCTGTGGAAGATTCATCCTGGTTGTCCAAGGCAGAGGTTGACCGTTTGGGTTTTCCTCAACCATCTGAGAAGTGACGGAGTCACTTTTCAAATTACCCTGGGTGTCTGATGCAGGAGCATCCAGTGGTGTAAGGGCAATCCTACATCACCCAAAAATATATTTACTTTCATTTAGATTTTTTTTGTAGATGTTTTTGCATTTCTGGATACCCTTTTCGTCGAAGAAGAATTCCCAACTTTCAGAACTGCTTTTCTGCTTTTTCTGCTCAACTGCTATTTTTAGCAGGTATGAATTTGAAGGCGTGAGGAGACAAAAATTTAAGGGAAGCTTCAGGACATAATAATAAACACTTTGGTGAAAGAATCAGATCAAGAGCATTTCCGGTTCAAAAGTTATTCAAGTTTCAATTTCTGCTTTTTGCCTTATGAAATCTTCGGAGCTAATTTTGAGGTACTTAGAGGCTCCGGATGGGCCTGAAAAATTGGCGGAATACGAAAGTGGTTAGCCTTTAGGCCCCACTTTCCGGCAAGAGATCTTCGCGAGAGCTTTCCGAAAAGATATTATCATTGAAGATCTGACGGTTAGATCTTGAGTTAGGGCTTCCGAAAGTTGGTGCATAATTTGAATCCCGTTTTTGGCTCCAAACAAAGAAACGGGCTATTTATGGGCGAGTTACTGTTTCTTTTAGGCAGTTTTTGGGGAAAGAAGATCGCATGCTGCGAATAGGGGAATTTCTGTAGTTTCTTTTCTGTAATTTGCATGCATTGCAAAACTGGAGGATTTGAGATCCTCTGCATGTAGGAATTTCATACTTTGAAAATAATAAGATTTGTTAGTTTTTCGTGTGATTTTTTGTGTCTCGGGTTGCACCCTCATCCACACATAATCAAAATATTGTTGTTTCAAATGACTATGAGCACTAACTTTCACTATTTGAAGATGTTGAAACCTTGTCATAGAGAATTAGAACATTGATAAACTTATGATGACTTTACCAAGCCTAGTACACACTCCCTCCCCATTCACCACTTAGACATATGGAAATTAAATGTAAATTTGCTGCTATTTTTAGTCATGTAGGTGTCCAATAAACCACTTGGTGGTGTTTCCCTTCAATTTTATTTACTTTAATGAAGAGAAAAAGTCCTTTGATTACAATTAGAGAATACATTCGAGGCCTTGGTTGTGTAACTGGTGGACCATAGTCACATTTAACACTTGTTACAAAGTTTGGGAGTTAAAACGTTAAGTAGATTTGTGTAGACATGGAAAAAGTACAAGCTCGTCTTGACACACCTGATCCCGATTATTAACAACGTTTCCTCTTACATCACATTCTCAACATTTCATCACATTTTATCTCTTAATCTAATGAATCATTATTCATTTAATTAAGTCATTCTCACCTCCTGTGATTAAATTAATCAGTTTAATTTAATTAACCCTACATTGTTGTTTAATTAAATAAATCATTTTATTTAATTAAAGTCTCTAAAGTCCTCCTATTAAATTAAATAAATTAAACCTTATTTGATTTAATCTAACACATTACTTCTTTATTAAATAAATCAAATCATTTATTTAATGAATCATTTCCTCTCAATTTCTGACTTAAATCAATTCATAAATCTAAGTCTAAATTGTCACATCACCTAATCCTTCATTAAATTAATCAAATCCATGATTAACTTAATCCTTCTCACTAAAATCCTCTAGAGAATGCAACTTGCACAATAAATCAATTACTTTGATTTATTAATTCTCCTATTTTCTGTCACAAAGCATCAAAAAGGGAATATTCCTCTTTTGAATTCAAAAAAAGTCCAAGTGGACTTGGTCCTTCCAACAAGGCATTAAAAGCCTCTTACATGTCCTTGACCTTGAGCCAAGTGACATTAACTTCATTCCTTTTCCCTCTTCAACATGTCATTTCTCAAGTTTGAAATGCCACCTAATTGCATTTATTGGCATATTGGCCAAAACTTGCACATTCCTCATCCAATCACATGTGGACAAGTGGCACAATGCCATTTGATGATCTTTTATCCCACCTTGCTCAATCTTGCTCATTCTTCCAAGATTTGAATCTATAAATTGGAGACTCTTCTCCTCAATCTTCATCCACAACTCATATGCAAAGCTACTCTCTTCAAGTGAGAATCGATTTTGCTATTTTCATCCACACATTCACAACATCTCACATTTTGCATCAAGGTTATGCTCAAATCTCTTTGGAGATTTGACCGTTTCTCTCATTCAATCAAGCATTTGTAATTAGGAATTGGGAAAGGGCCAATTGCAACATATCATTGGCACCAATTCCCCATAAGATCTTTAACTTATTTGCTTAATTAAGATTTAATTCAAGTTTCTTGCTTCATGTTCTTCATTTTCCTAATTTTAGCTTAATAGGTGGATTTCATGGGGAATTCCTCAAATCTTTATATGCATATGTGATCTAACACTAACAATGTTCGACTTCCTTGTGCATTTACAGGTTTAGGGGTTCACATTTTGGCGCTAGAAGGAGGGCATGAAGTCAAAAAATTAAAACACGTTTTCAAATTTCGCGGATTCTAACTATTTTGTTGCAGACATAGACAAACTAGCTCGTGCGGCGCTATATTGCGCCACCTTCAGTGCCGTGGTGCAATATTTCGCCACTCTCAGTTCTGTGGCTCCATATCGACCTGCCGTTGCATTTTCCAAACTTTGCCACGAGATTCCCACCTATCTTTTCTTAAAATTCCTTAACCCCACCGCGCAGGTCCTAACTCTGCCGCATTCACCACCGCGGCCCTATTTTGAACCGTGGTTTCTCCAAACTCCACCACGGTGCCTTTCCCGCCTATAATTTTTAAATTTTCAAAGTGGCCCACTTCCAAACTGCACCGTAGGCCTCTGTCGTGCCGCTTTTGCGCTCTCTGTCTATGCAGAGCGCTTTCCAAAGTCAGTCGTGCGACACTATATAGCGTCGCCTATCTTCCAAACTTCGCCGCTTCTCCAAACTTCACCGCCTTTCCAAAAATTTTCGCGGGACGACAGTAAAATCTTAAATTAACATGTGCTTTTTAAGTTAAGTTTTGTTTAACCTTTTTATTTGATTTCCCATCTTTATTGCTCTTTGTTTTATTGTCATTTTGCAGGATGGAGTAAAGGAAGGAGTCATTATGGTATCATGTTTACAAAACCAAAGTGTTCCTAAACACTAAAATTGTTCTTTAACACTTCTTGAGAAAGTTTGTTAAAATCTTTGGCCTTAGGAAAACTAATTTTACTTTGGGCTTTAAAATGAACATTCAAGTTTCCTTTTATGATATCATGTTTATTTTATGCAAAGTGTTTCTAAACACTTAAGTGTTCCTCAACACTTTTCAAGGAACTTGTTAAAATCTTTAACCTTAGGATACTAAATTTTCATTGGGATTTAAAAAGAACAAAACAAACTTTGTTTTCTAAAGTTGCCAAGGGGCTAAAAAGAATTTTAGGCAAATACACTAGAGTTGGTTTTGAAAGGTAATAATTGAACAAGGCAATTTCACACTTCATTTGGTGCTTTTAAAAAGAATTCATCATTGCTTTGAAGGTTAAAATGAACAAGTGTCTTTTATGTTTTGCAAACTTTTTTACAAATTAACATCATTAAAATGCGTATGCGCTTCTCTCGCGCTTTATAGCGATCTTGAGAATCAAAAGCATTTTTGTGATATTAATTTGTCAAAAAGATTGCCTCCACACTTCAATTTGGGCACTTAAAATTGAACAAAGCATACGAGTGTGAGAACGATATATTGCGGACGTTCTCCCCTTTGTTTTTTCAACAAAGGTTGTGTGAATGACGGGATATGTTAGCCCGCTTTTGTTTATCTTAGAGGGCCTGCCTTGTGGGAAAAATTAATCACCCAAGGGAATGACCCAACAGGAACACACTAAAGCCAAGCGACTTCCAACCGGTATATAAGTGTGGATATTGGAACAAAGGCCAACATCACGAGGATTATTCTGACGAGATGGACAGCAATGGACTCTCGCCGATGTTGGATAATCCCCCATGAACGGAATGCCCGAATTAGAACCCCTTGTTTAGAAAAAGGCCAAAACCTTGTCTATCTTGTTGGTGCAAAAGGTTATGTCCTTTGAAGCCGCCCCACGTAACATGCGGTCTTGTTGTGGAAATGGAAAGTATGCCATGGGAGATTCATTGGTACTAATGCTTGGATGACCCGAATAAGTGAGTGTCGTGGAGGGGAGCCAGTGTGGTCAAGCATTTAGCCATTCGCACAATATATGCATAGCTGGATTTATCCAAGTGGGAACCCAACAAGGTATTGTCTCATCAACCTAGGAGTGTAAAAGTGCTTGGAAAGAACACATTGCTTGATCTTGAGAAAATTTTGAAAAATGAACATACACAAAAAACCTTGGAATTTCAAACACCTTGTGGGAAACAAATACCTATTGACGAACTTGCCCACTCTTGCTTTCCCTAGGAATCACATTCCTAGAGGTTTCTAAGTGTACAAGTTCTACCATCATTTGTTTCCAATAAGGATAAACATAGGGAACTTTTGCCCTATTCTCCTCGATTTCCACACAAAGGACCTTGTGGGATGAGAAAGAGAATGGGACATTAGACATTCAGTTTGAAAACATAATCAAGCAAGTGCTTTTGGTAAAAGGAATTCACTAAGACAAGATAAAAGACAAATTGGATTACACATGTGTTTTCTAACATGATTTCCCGCAAGATCAAAATCCCAAAGTCAAAGTTCAAGAAGCTTAGTCTAAAAGCTCGTGAGGAGCGTCTTGAGAGACTTTTCAAATTTAGGGAAAGATTGGTTTATAACTTTTACAGAAAAGCCTCAAGGAACAATCCCGCATTGTATGCATTTTATTGTCAACAAAATCCTGAACTTTTTCAAAGGTTTGCATTTCTTCCATAGGAAGTCTAGCATGTTCTTCAATACCAAGGTTTTCTAGAAAGAGTCGCATCTAGGTTAAGGTTCAAGATCAAAGTTGTCATTCCCATTCATTCCTCCATCAAATCAAGTCTCATTTCATCATCAAACCTTTTGAGAACTTTAGAATCAATCATCACGCTAAACTTAGAGGGCTAAATCAACATCATCATATCTTGGCTTAAACACACTTAGCCAACATAGTCTCAATCATTGGACAAATTTTCTTTGAGATAACACAACTTGTTAAAGTCTATTAGTTCTCAAAACACATTGGCATAACACACTTTGTCAATTCATCCATTTGTGCAAGCTCCCTTAGGATAACACAACTTCCTAAGGAAAACAACTTCACAACAATCTTGTTTGACTTAACGCATCTAGTCAAATTATCATAATCAATCAAATCAAAAGCCCTTACCAAGTTTAGCACATACCTTCAAAAGTTCTCCAAAGGTTTCACTCACTCATCCCATCCATTTAACCAATCACCATTATCACCATTTTTCATCTTTTAGCTTTCCTAGTCCTTCTCTTTTGGACCTAAAGGATTAGGATCGAACAAATCCCCATTTTTTATGGTCCAAACAAGATCTCAACACAAGAAGGGCATGGAGAATATCAGAGAAATATCAGTTTCTATGGACATGAGTCATTTGAACACTAAAGTAAACCAAGCGGGATCAAGCAATCCCCCAAGCAACTCTCCCTTATCATCACAAAATCCTCAAGAGGAGAGTCATCAAGAGGACGACACAAATGAAGAAATGGGGATGACACCAAATGAAATCATGGAAATGGTTCAAAATCCAGAGAACCACAAAATTGTTAGTGCTATGTTCAAATACCTAAATACGATAGCAAGAGGAGGGGTCATGCCCCCTCCCGACCTTAACACAAGCACTAGTATAGATGCATCCCCATTGTCAAACATCAATCAAGAAGTACCTTGCACCACATCAGTCATCACACCAACCTCCCCGAATGTGAACAAGGGGAGTACCATGTTCCAAGAATTGCAAAAACATCGCCTTATGGCTAATAAAGAAGCAATCATCACCCCCACACTGGCTACATCTATTCTAGAAAACCCATCTCACCCTTACGTCCCACTCACATTTCATAATCCCATTGGTTCATCCTCATTTCACGCCACACCAGCTTATCAATTGAACATACCAACTGCCCCACCGCATGAGGAAGTTGGCTTGTTTGGAATGATGGAAGCTATCAATCATTTCTCTTTCCAAAGTGATGCATCATCCCTTCCCCCGCTTCCTTTTGCATCCACATGACCTCTTGGAATAGGTCTTCCACCTCTACCCATCGAAAATTTCTCCAATCCAAGCAATCTGACCACCACTTTGAACCCGCTTCTTTTGCCCATATCCTCACAACAAATCACAACTATTCTTGTCACCATGGTTAATGCATCTATTGGTCCTCAAATCTCCCAAAGCATGCCTCCTCAAGCACCGATCGTCTCAAACACCCCTCCGACAACCCAAATCACAATCACCACCACAATCCCTCCACCTGCCATGACAGTTGGCATGATTCCCGTTCCACCACCAATCCCACTGAAAGCCAACACAACAAATTCATTCACCACTCTAATCCAAATTCTCCAAAAATCCAACCAACAAAGAGTACTATAGCAAAAGCAGCAAGATCAAGTGCAAGCAAAAACTCAAACTCAGGCTCAAGCTCAAGCCCAAGCCCAAGCTCAAGCCCAAGCTTAAGCTCAAGCCCAGCAATAGGCACAAGCTCAATACCAAGCGCAATTGCAAGCGATCCACCTACAAGCCTACCAACAGCCCTGCAAGACTTTCAGGCACATCACCAAGCTAAGCAACAAGCTTTATTGGCACAACAACAACTCGATCAACAACAAGCATTGTTGGTGCAACAACAACTAGACCAACAACAAGCGTTACTAGCTCAACAACAGGTTGACCAACAACATGCTTCATGGGAACAACAATAGATGGACCAACAACAAGCGCTATTGGAACAAAAACAACAAGATCAACAACAGGCGTTGTTGGCACAAATGCAGGCTTACCAACAAGCCTTAAACGCACAACCAAGCTCGCAACAAACACCAACCAGTACTATCCCCAACCATCAAACACCTCCAACACCTCACCACTCATTCATCCCACCCCCCGACCCAAGCAAGGATGTCACAACACAAATCAAACTGCTTTCGCAGCAGGTGTTGGAGTTGCAAGTAGGAAAAAACACAAGGACACCAAGCAACTTGTGCCCTTATCCGTTTGATAGAAGTCTCACCATGGTACCATTCCCAAAGGGATTCGAGATCCCCAAATTTGATAAATACAATGGAATGGGCAACCCTGAAAACCACGTCAGGGAATTTTAGGTGCACTGCATGGAAGTCGCATATGATGACACGTATCTAATGCGGCTCTTCCCCTGAAGCCTAATTGGTCCAGCTATGGAATGGTTATCTCGCCTACCCACGGGCATTAAAACATTCGAGGAAATAGTGGAGGCTTTCCTTAAAAATTACGCTTTTAATATGGGTGCGGATGTCAATTTAGAAGAACTATCTGCACTCAAACAAAGAAAAGGAGAGCTATTCGCATCCTTCTTGCAAATATGGTGATCCAAGGCCAATTAGAGCAAGTGGACCATGCCAGAGGAACAACAAGTTTGCACCATCATAGCCAATCTAGATGAAAACTTGGTGTTCTACCTAAAAATGCAGTGCATCACATCTTACGATCAACTAATTCCAAAGGTGCTTAACATCAAAAGAGCCCTTACTGCACGAGGAGGCGCACCAACATTCACTCCATCGCAGGATAACCACCCATCTAACAACTACAATGATAAACCTCGAACATGGTCGAGGAATAAAAATATCATGAACGACGGCATGGTCGATGCTAAGGTGGTCATTAGTGCCCCTAAGAACATCCTGAATCATCAACCACAAAATCATAATCACAATAATGTGCAGACTAATGCGGTAGTGGCACAACCACCTTCCACCAATCAAGTCAACAATGTGGGTAATCAAGGAGGACCACCTCCCCACAACAAGTTTCCCCCCAAGAGGAAGTTCATAGCCCTTGGCGAATCGATTGAGTCTGTCATGAAGAAATTGGTCAAAGAGAACCTAATCAAGATCTCTAACTTCGAACAATACACGGAGCCCATGACCAAACCACTGTGGTACAATGAGAATCTCCTGTGTGACTTTCACAAAGTCAAAGGACACACCACCGCCAACTGCATGAGACTCAAAAATATCATTCAAGACCTCATTGAGGATAAGGTCATCAACATCGAACAACCGGCCGAAAACCAAGACCTAAAAATCTACATGAATCTGATGCCGATTCATAACCAAGGAAACAATCAGGGAAATAACCAAGGGAATAATAAGGGTAAACAAAAGTATGCTAGTGCTAATCTAGTATACGAGGAGATAGTCAGATGTGTCGATGAGTTGGTCACCATCATAAATATCAAGGGAGCCAACAATGACTGTGGAGTCACCACATGAGGCAGAAAGGTTACCATTGCTAGGGCACCTGATAAGACTCCCATTACCAACACAAAGGCCGTCCCCTATGATTACACTGCAATTGACCAGCTGAAAAGAACACCAGCGCAAATCTCCATCATGGAATTACTAAAACTCTCCACCGCCCATAGACAGATCCTGGATGAAGCACTAGCTATGTCTATCATTGCTGCCACCCTTGATACAGAGCAATTTCAGGCCATGGTGGGTAACATCGTTACCCCAAATCTCATCACATTTTCAGACCAATATTTCCTCCTGCAGCCATCTCATAACCGTGCACTCCACCTCCAAGTCCTAATCCATAAAAAGAAAGTCAAATGAGTCCTGGTAGATGGTGGTGCAGGTCTTAATATTTGTTCACTGAAACTCATAAAAAAATTGGGATCCATCGAGGATTCCATCAATAAGAACAAAAGCATCATGATAAGAGCATATGATGACCAGGAAAGAGTGTCTCAGGGCACTATCAAGATCCCCATCCAAGTGGGGCCAACAACCATGGAAACAACCTGTCAAGTTCTTGACCTTGATCTACCATACAACATCTTCTTGGGACGCCCATGGATACACAGAATGAAGGCAGTGGCCTCAACCTATCACCAGTGCATTAAGTTCTCATATCAAAACAAGGAGGTTACTATACATGGGGATCCCGAACCTTTCGCCTATTGCAAAAACGTGGAAGCCAAGTTTTACAAGATCCCTCAAGTACCTAAAAATGATGAAGGACCATCCACTTCATACATAGACCCAGCTAATCTCGCCTCCACTTCTGTGACAAAGACACCCGCCATCCCCAACATATCCGAGATCAAAAACATGATACAGGACAATGGATGTGATGATTATAGAATGAAGAGAAATGATTTTGTTGTAGGATAGTTACCACAATCTCCTAGGTCACATGGGCAACCACAATTGATTCAAACACTTGACCACACTAGAATGGAACCCTCTGGATTTCACAGTTGGGGGGATCTCAATCGGGAGAATGTGGACGAGGAGGACATCACAAACACCCTGTACCAAGATGAAAGACCCACTCCCACCCTACCCATGGAGGAAACAAACAGAGGGTTACAAATGATGTTCGACATGGGCTATAACAGGAATGAAAGCCTAGGAAGAAACAGTGATGGACGGTTGGATCCCATCATTGTAGAAAGAAGAATGCGGAACCTTGGCCTCGGCTATACCCCTCCGAGTATAACCGTGCATGGCAAAAGTGTTCCTAATAGGGCAGTCAGGTCCTCTCCTCGGGTCTCAGAAACTAACCTTAGATTACCCGTGTCCACAGGCCTACCTCTCGATAAATTCACATTTGACATAACTGAGGTTTGTAGTAGCAGTGATGGCGATGACACCATAGGTGGCTTACCTAGGCTCTTTGAAGATTCCACCCTACTGATGATTAGTGCCTCACCTGCTGAGCCAATCCAGCGAACCCACCAAATCCACTTAGTGTACCCCCAACTCATCGATCATGACCGACAGGGACCGCCAATTCTAGACTCGTTCGAAAATGACGAGGCTCTCCCGGAATTCATGGGACTAAGGGATACAATCTCATGCAGAGATCATAAGGCAGGATTCAACATCACATTGGACACACAAGCATACTATGGGGAGACAATTAAGTCCTTCAGTCGCAAAAGAAAAAGATCGAGAATAAGCTTAGAGTTATTGAGTGAAAACCACACTGTGGCACTCTCTAACCATAAAATAGTAAAAATAAAGGACGCATCCAATGGCGAAAACCTCTCTGAGGTGCCAGAGGATGAAGGGTTCAATCTCCCCCCTACTGCTCTACATCAAGAGAAATCGGTGGTCCTAGCAGAGCAGTGTAATCCTGTCAACTTGGGAACAGAGACAGAACCACAAATCACATTCTATGCTCAAACACTTCAGACAGAAGAACAAGAACTGCTAGCAGCATTTCTGAAAGAGCGGAAGGTAAATTTTGTGTGGACCTATGTAGACATGCTAGGCTTGGACCCTGAAGTAATAGTTCATCATTTGGCCATTTACCCCGGAGCAAAACCAGTCAGACAAAAGCTAAGGAAGATGCACCCACAAATAGCCTTGCTTGTAAAGATTGAGCTGTAGAAACTTCTGGATGTTGGCTTCATACGCCCGATCGACTATCTAGAATGGGTATCAAATCTCATACCAGTCTCAAAACCAAAAGGGGGCATCTGCATCTGCACTGACTTCATAGACCTAAACAAAGCATGTCCCAAGGATGACTTTCCACTACCCAAGATTGACATGATAGTGGATATGACGGCCGGACATGAGATGCTTTCCCTAATGGATGGCTTCTCAAGGTACAATGAGATGCTTTCCCTAATGGATGGATTTGTGATGGACACATTTGGACAGTAGTAACAATAACTTGCAATTTATCAAGACTTGATTACCTTATAACCTATCAAATTCTAGCGATGAAATGATAGATTAATCATAATGTCACCTTTGGATCACATCACCATGAAAGAAATTCATCCAACATCCTTATGAGTGTAGGTACCACCAAATAGGTATTTGTCAGATTTGTCTTCCTCGAGCGAGGGAAATTCAGGATGAGAAGAGGAAAGTGAGACATGTAGTAGGTCTAAAAAAGAGAGACCAACTAGAGGTCAAAAGATTAGAAGAAAATTCTGTAAACGCATGGAATTTTTTCTTGCTGAAGGGGGGTCATGTTCTTATGATGATGAGAGCATAGACGACATCGAGGTGCCCTTGAGGTACAAACATCTACGGAAACAATGGGTACCCAAGGAACTTCCTCCAATAAACACCGATCTTTGTGTCAACAAGAGGTTACATCGCATAGCACCATCGTCATTACATGGTTTGGGCCTATTTTGCATGGACGGCATAAAGGTCTGTTACAACAAAGTTACTGAGTTGATGGAGTATGTTGGACCCTATTATAGTTACAAAGACTGGATGCAGCTGGTTCGATATAAACGAAGTATGTATAGGTATGCACTATCAGCAAATTATATACAACTAAAAGATAAGGATCAAAATAAAGGAGTGGCTAGGTACATTGACGAGAGGCCAAAAGCATCAGGGAATATTGCAGGGTTTATAAATAGTACATGACCTGGGTCAACAAATAAGCAACCCAATTGTATATTTGAGGCACGAGAGGGAAATCGTGTATTCGTATGTGCGATAAAATCAATAACTACAGGGGAAGAGTTGCTAATCGATTACAATTTGAATCGCTTAGATACAAAGACAATTACTATGGGGGTGGTATTTACTATATACCATTTTACCCAACCTCCAATTAATGACTCCAATATACCATTTTATTAGTATGTTTTTTTTTGTAAGTCTAATGGTTTCATTTCAGTAATGTTTTTTATATTTAATTTTTGTCACAGCATTGATCATACAAGGAAGGCTCCAACCCAGAGTGCAGATCATTATCCATCTTCAGACACTTCTATCCGATAGGTTTACCTCATTATAATTGTACAAATTAGATACAAGCAAAATGTTTTATTATTATGTTTTTTTCATGAGTTTATTGGGTTAATTTCAATAATGTTTTTAATATTCTTGTTGTAGTCAGCTGATCGGGGAAAGGCACCAGCAGTACAGGAGAACATCCATATGGAGGTGGAGTCACTATTATGTGATGATGACATCGAATTTTCCACAAACCCTATGGATATGATGAGGAAGGCCCAAAAAAAATGCAATTAAGAAATCCTTAAGTTGGTATTCGTAGTGCCTCAAACAGATCAGATAAGAGAAAGTGTTAAACTATTGTCTGAGAGAGCACAAAACTTGCAAGTAAGCTGTCATGAGATATTTAATTATAACATAAGTTCATTCATGGTTTTATATTTTGTACTCTTTTATGTCATGAACTAAAATATGTGTTGTTTTTACAGGATTATTTGCATCCTCATCATGCTGCTAGCCATGATCAAGGTACTACAAGTGTTTCTCGGGAAGTAGGGGATGGTACAAGTGTCAATCCTGATCTTCTTGTGCATACAACACTTTATCCGGCCCCATCATCCGTGCCTATATTGTCGACTGAAATGTCGGCAACACATACCATGTAGGCATTCGGTAGTCCACCGTCTGGTAGCGAACACATGCCACCACATGTGTCAATACTTTTGGATACAGAGCCCGCTAGTATTGGTGATGTTTTAGCAGCATTTCCTGGATCTTCCCATATTACTAGTACGGGAACATTGCTGGTCACATATGTGGTGACCGAGGATTTCCTTCCCATAAAGATAGAGAAGGTCCCAGGTACTTTGAAATGTTCTAATTATTATTATATATAATCCAATTGAAATTTACTTATTGATCACTCTTTATAGACTAATGATCCCATGATCATTTTGCAGGAAATGATGTTTTTTATAAACATCTAAGTGATATTACATTGGAGCTCTTCGGGCCACCATACGTACACGGTGGAATGCCCAAAATCAAGATTTAAAGGATGAGCTCATTAACCGTTTAGTTGTGTTATTCGATGATAAAACATTCAACTGAACCAAGGTCCTTAAGAAAGTTGGTACCTATCTAAAGTATGTGAGGGACCAATATAGGTCACATTTAGAGAAGAACAAAAAGTACGGGCATCCCCCCATGATTCCGAAAAGGGAGTGGAAGGACTTGGTGTCAGATGGAAAGGAGAAGGTTGAAAAGAAGAAAGGAAAGACACCACCGGGCCAAGCAAGGTATGTGATACTATGAACAATTTAATTATATACTGATTACTCTTTCTTTTTACATAATCTAATGTATTTCAATTTTTTCATAGGCTGCCTGACACATCAAAGGCAACAAAGGCAAGACTAGAAAAACATGGGCAACATAAACTTGGCTCTGGTGGTTATATGAAAACAACTGCACAATTTGTAAGTATCAATAAATGAAATATTGCATCCAAATAATAAATTGCAAACAATTTTGGTTTTATCACACCATGGAAACATAATTCATGTTCGCATGCAAAAATGCAGGGCTTTGATTTCAATAGAGTGCCCACAGAAGAGGACCTGAAGATTTCCTTCCACCAAGGCTATGGAGCCCTGACTGAACAGCTAAGAGTCTCGACTGGGCAAACACAATCTTCCACTGCATCCAACACGTAGGTAAATAAACTCAATAAAGTTTATTTCAAATTGAATACTTGTGCAATATGTTCAATATTAATTTCTACCATAATAATGTGCCTATTTGTTTTACATAGATAAGCAATGATAATACTGCACATGACACTGGAATGCAGCCTAGTGAGGGTGGAGCACAACCTGCCGATGAAGGCCATGGTGTGCATCCCGGTACTGGATGTATTCATGTGCTATACAAAACGCAGTATGGATTAATACAATTAAACATCTTTAATTGCATTTGGTGTATTAATCAATGTAACCTTTCGTGTTTCAACTTTAGAGCATGTAGAGCATGATCAACATGTTGAGCATGATTAGGCTAGACAAGATCAGGAACATGATGTGGCTCCATCAGGTAAAGAGGACCACTCTAATGTTCTTTTAAACATATTTAATTGCAATTGGTGTATTAATTAATGTAATCTTTCATGTTTCAACTCTAGATCAAGATTTAGAGGGTGTTCAACATGTTCAGCATGAGGCTATAAGACAATATTAGGAACATGATGTGGCCAATTCAGGTAAAGAGCACCACTCTGATGTTATTTTAATTAATGAAATACGTGTAACAATAATAAAACATATCAATTTAACATTTATTTGCTATTGTAGCAGACCCCCCCTTGCAGCCGTGTTCACATTGTGAGTACACGACTAGGCATACATTAAGATCATGAGCAGAGCTTGGAACAACTGAAGGGGGGACAGATGATTTTGAAAATGATACTCCACTTCAGCTTTATTTAGCTGCAAAAAAGAAACAAAAAAAGAAGTGATTGTAATCATATTATGAGAAGTTGACAACCATATTTTTGATAATATGTAAAAACTGAAAAAATGAATGTTATATGTTAATGAATGAATGTGAATATGTTAATGAATAAATGTTATATGTTAATGAATGAATGTTATATTTTATTAATGGATGAGTGAATGAATGTTATATGTTATTAATGGATGAATGAATGATTAATGTTATATGATCGAGTATGGGGAATTCAGAGTGATGTGAGGGGGGGAGGTAGGGGCCAAATGAGCTTCCACCTTCATGTGGTTGGCCCTGTTAAGTAGAGAATATTAAACTATTCTCAAAACAAAGAGAAGCTCAATAAGGTAAGAAATGCACTTTTCAATATAAGAAATGCATCATTTGAAGCATCAAATCAATATGCAAAGATGAAAGAAAGTGCTAACTTTTCACTATGAACATTGTGTTGTGTGTGGATTTGGATCATAATGTAATGTTTTTTATTTTTATTTTAGTGGTCTCTAAAATTTGACTTTTGTGCATAACAGGTTAGTGGAAAATTTGACAGCTCTGAAGGGTTTAGAGGCTCAATTGAGATAGATACACAGATATTTGGATCTTTTTATTGATGGGAGGCTTCCACTTAACCATGAAATTTTGTACCATCTGCAGGTATGCTAAAATATCTCTACTTACATTCATTCAACTTACTGTAATATAATATCTGATCACAAAAATCTCTTGTTCATTATACTTACATGGATTTTCATGCCATGTTCCAAAGCACATGTTTTAAAACAGGAAAGAAGGATGCTGGCAAGGGTTAAGGAATTTGGCTTTACACCTGCCAAATGCATAGTTTACTTCATTCATCTAGCATATGTAATAAAATTAAAATATGCAAGTTTCAAATATGGCATTACATATCTTTCTATGAATTTTTGAAAGAAAATATCAAAATGGAGAAGTATTAACAAATTAATCTACATAATTTCTAAGAGATTAGGGAATTTTTTTGCAGAGTTATCTTGAATATATTTAAGAAAAAAGTAACTTATAGAGATTGAAGCAAAATATTGGTTGTCTAAAATCACCAGTCAACACATATTAGTAGTATCTCAATTCAAGAGAACTAGGTCCACTATCCATTAGCCAGTAAAACAAATAAAATCAATTCATAAGATTATTTTGTTCTAATAGGGTTGACTGGTTGCTTCTTTCTTTTTGATTGTCAGGAAGTCATCAATATACACTTGGTTTTCCCACCTTCTCTTGCCTCGTGGCCAGAGATTTTCTGCATAAGGCATCAAAGTAACCTTCAAGATTGACAATGGCAATGAGTACAAGGTCATTATAACTTAATGCTAACTGGATATGATTTTATTTGTTCAAGACCAATTTAGATTCATTTTCTACTCACACTACTTTTATTTACATTTATGTTTTTCTAATATCCATTTTCCTTTACATTCATATTCTTCTATACATATTGTATTTACAATAATGTTTTCCTTAATTTAATCTAGGGGAGAGGACCCAGTACCTGAGCAACTTTCAATGTCATGCTATTAGGATTTACTGTGAAGCTAATCCAAAGTTTTTCATTGTTGTTCGAAGCCATATTGCAGTGCTTTCTCTAGGTAGCCCACATGATCCCCATCAGGTATCTTCTTTTTGTAGTCTCTAAATTTCTTAGAATAAATCAACAACCAGTTTGTCTAAATGTGGCTCCTTGTTTACACATTAATATCTCTTTTGACAGCAATGGATCAAATTGGATTCATGGGGTCTTAAAGAGAAGGCTCTCAAACATGGAGAGATCAAGAGTGGGACCAGGTAAAACCATTCATAATCATGCTCATATTGTTTTATTGACTGTCTAAGAGCTAAGTATCCAGGATAACATTCTGTATTTTTCTATTGAATTTCCAGAGAGAATAATTTTGGGTTTGCAATCCTATTTTTTAATACGCTAGCTAAGTATCCAAGATGCATTGCAGGTACTCTTTCTCACCAAATTGCTCATTTTCCACAAATTTAGATTATAGTGTGTAGTTTAATATTCACTAGTTTGATTTTTTCTTTTTTAGCAAAATTAGAATCCAGTTCGTAGGTTGTGCTTGTTGTCCATGACAGTCCCCTTGATCTCATGACTCATCATAGGTATTATATTTTGCTCAAATTGTTGATCAACATCAAATGTGGCCATCATAATATCATCCATAGCCTCCATATTCTACAATTATTCATTTCTCATTTCTCATACTTAGTAACCAAATAATGCAGACCTAGAGCTTGGACTATAGATATTGTATGCAAAAATTGATAAATCCCTGTCTCTATAAGCCTAATTAAACACAACAACTGACATGTTTGATATTTTAAACAGTCATATGACTGTCCTTTTTCTACCTTGTGAACACTTACTCAATGCATACAATAATTTATTGAAATGCAAAGTTGAATGGCCTCTTAACTCTTGACACTAATGTCATTGCATTTGTCCAAACAGGGTTAATCATATTGTGATCTAAATTTTCATAATTAAGTCTTCCAGTCTGAGCATTGATGACAATCCATCTTGTCTTTTACTACCCCTATTAAATGCTCATCATCTTGGCACATCAACTTTCTCTCTTTGATTGACCTGACCTTATGTCCTGTCATTATCCCTATGGATGCACTTTGGAGCCTACTGCATGAATTTTATATATCGCCTAGAGTCACCTCGATATGCCTACATTTCAATGAATAGTTTTTTTTTTTAAAAATAACTGCATTGTTCCTTTGAAATTGCGATGAACCGCAAAAATGCCCGATGACCTTGCTATGTACCCGATGAACTTTTGTCGTAATGACTTGCCTATTTCATCGTGAGTGCGATGAAATTTCACCGTAATGACTTGCCTATTGCGTCACGCGTTTGATGCTCTTATGTCGCACATGCTCCAGGCATTGTTTGTCGCTAGATCGATGACTATATGTCACTGCTCTGACCCTTCAACGATGGTATGCTGCACATGCTTTGGGCACTGTTCGTCGCTAGATCGATGACTATATGTCACTGCTCCGACCCTTCAGCGATGATATGCCGCACATGCTTCGGGTACTGTTCGTCGGTAGATCGACGATACAATTGTCTCCATCCTGACGAATGTATGTCGATGCTCTGACGTTTCAACGATGGTATGTCGCCCGTGCTCCAGACATTTTTCATCTCTAGACTGATGAAAATGTCGTCGTGGTTCTGACGAATGTATGACGATGTTCCGATGCTTTGGCAACAGTGTTTCGCTCGCAGTCCATCCATTGCTCGTTGTGCGATCGATGGAATGGGCGCTGTTGTTTCGACGAGCTTGCGTCGAGAGGGCAATGTTTTATTGTCTGTCAGGGTATAGACGAAAATTGAGCGACGACGCTGATTTGTGCAATTCATCGGTCAGCCGACAATAGATCGTCGAAATTACGACGAACAACCGTTGGAAATTGGGGTCAAATCCATTAGTGTGTGTCAAGTGAGCAGACATACTGCCTCCATTGTGATCCAAAGCTCACAAAATTGGAGCTAGGAAAGCATCTGAAAATGTGTAGTAATCAAAAGTTTTTGATAGGACAAAAGTCCAGGTCAAGATTGTCCTTCTCGTGCCATGTTCATCAAATGCTTCCAGGGCCATATATTGTTGGAAATAGTCAGGATTTCGACGCAAAATCATGTAGATTAAGAAAGAGGGATACCTGAACTTGGAACCAAGTTCAAAATCCCTCAGCTGCTAGCACATCCCTTCAACTATGACTTTTACAAAGTCCATCAGCGGAGGCATGGCATTCTTTTTCAGCATAAAGCTAAGGCTCATTTGGAATTTGAAAACTTCCTTATTTGTTTCTAATCCACACACCAAATCCAACATGGAGAAGACGGAGGCTGAACCTGCTTTAAAAGTAGCTAGACCAAGTGAGAAGCTAGGAGGGACAAAATTATCTGACGGCTGACCCATCTTGGTGTTCTAAAACTGTTATGCCATCTAAAGCGTCCTCCAATAACTTTATAGTCTGTAAATATCAAAATCTTCAACATTCTCAAGAGAGTTAAAAGGAATGCATAACATATCTTGAAGGGCCTGGGGACAGATTACCACCTTGAAATTTTGGCTGCTTATGATTCATGTCTGGGCATCGAAACATTTCGCATAGGCTGCCACAATCTCTAGACAATGATGCACCAAAGGAACCATGTACTGGGGAAGCCCATAGTTCCACAAACGTCCATGAAAAGGATTAGTAATTTTCTTCATTTTTTCACATGCAGCGTCCCCTAAGCTCTTGGGATTCTGAGATAACTCAGGATCTCAAACATTATTCCAATATTCTGATATCAAAGCCTGGTTTCTAGGATAAACCATGCTTAATACTTTCTGGTCCGCTGGCTTAGTGTAGGGCTAGGATGGCTTTGCTGGAATACCTAGGGTAGCATAGGAATCTTGGGCGTATATATTTATGCAAGGCACAAGCATTCTCCATTCTTCAATACTCTTAGTGCCTTCGACTTGTGTTGAACTATCTGAAATTTCAGCCATTTTTTTGTATTTTTAAGGACTCTACAAACTCTGCAACTTAGCTTTTGAGAACATTTTTCTTCTTTGCAAATGATTTAGAGAGTTACACACTTTATCAAGGTTACACAATAAATTGCCTCCACGCACTCCAACCTGTCTTTTGATTTTCGAGAATATTGGTTTAGCAAGGGTATGTGCCATCTTTTCACATTAGTTACGCCATGCACCACTAACCTTTTTCGTGCATGCAAAGAGATCACCAACCTGCCAAAAGAATCCTCACATTTAAGAGATATGACCTCACATACGGTGGCTCTTGATTTTTCTTGGAAAAAGCGTTGAATCAACATTGCCATATCTTTTGCGAGCCTTTGCATTTATTGATTACTTGATCGTAATCAGGTGCATCAACCAACGACCTCATCTTAGAATATTTTCTTTGATTTAATAAGGACAAAATCATTCTTTATGTTGACAACTGGCTCACTCTCATCCCTATTTCAAAAACTCTATCTGAGCAAGTTGCAACTGTATCTTATTATCTCCATTATTTTGCATGCCACAATACTAGTTATCAAGGCTCCTCAACACCATCTGCTTTTGACGTAATCATACCTTGCTTAATTAGGAAGGCCCCTAACCATCTATAAATAAGACCCTTGGCATCCTTGCTAATCCAAATTTACATTCAACATTCTTAGCAATTAGGCCCTTGTACATCTTTAGTAATTTATTATTTGGCTAGAGTAGCAGTAGATATGGAAACACCAATTAGACTGGTTTGCAAGAAGACCAGAGCCGCTTTTCTAGGAAAAATTAGGTGTAGGCATTTAAAACGCGTGACTAGTGTAAAAAAACTTTTGTATGTAAAAGCCATTAAATGGGTACTAGGAAAAGATTGCGTAGAGTACGAGGACTAGTATAAAGTGAATACCAACATCAACTCACACTTTGTAGCTTCCCTATTGGACATCGACGTTTGAAAACGGAGGATTCTAAAGCTTATAAAGAGGGGTTTTACCCAACGCTCCCTCAGGGGGTTGGAGAATGTGGTGAGAGTTGTTGCCTTTGACCATGGAGTTTCGTCCGTTCGCAACCTGCACCGACTTCTCGAGGAAGGAGGAACCATGCCAACTAGGCCCTTTTTGTGTGGCTTTGGGTTTGAGACCCATGAGGAACATCATCGTAAGGTTCATTCCACCTGCCACTTCCTGATGAGAATGCATAATGTTGAACGCTTCCGTGAGGTGCAATGGTACGAGAACTTTGAGAGGATGGTGTTTCCTCACCATGAGCCACCTACTACTATTGCTGAACCTTCAAATGGCTAAAGAAATGTGAAAAAGATCTCTCCATTTTTTGCTTTTGTTTTTGACAGATTCTGCTACACTATCAGTGGAAATATGTATATGTATTTTGAAACATGGCCAAGGGCCCTGTTGATCAATATGTATACAAATGTAAATGTTCTCGCGATTAATACAAAATATATATCTTCTATATTCTGGCTCCTTCTTCCACAATATTTTATTTCAATTTGCACCAGTGTGGTTGTTAATCTAAGAAAGCACTAAGAATAGCCCAAAACTAACAAAGCAGGAAAAAATATATACATATTTACACACTTACTGCAATATTCAAACTATTTGAATTTTTTAAGATGTATTCCATTAACTTGAATACCCAAGGCCTTGCCCTCCATAGTTTCTAACTCAAATGAGTTGTATTGCTTGCACTGGGTGATCTTGAAAGGTCCTTCCTAGAGGCTATCAAACTTGCCATGTTGATCGGGCTTTTCTCTATGCTTGTTAAACTTGAGCACCAAGTCTCCACATTGTAGCCCCTGGTCAAACGTCTTCCTATCAAACCATCTCTTTACTACCTGTTGGTGGTTGGTCATTGCCTTGAGAGTGTGATCTCTTTTCTCCTGAACCTCAAGTAACTCTAAAAACCGCACCTCCATTGCTCCATTTTGCTCAATTTCAAGAGACTTGAGCAATTGGATTGTAGGGATTTCCATAGAAATTGGCAATAGCGCCTCCTTCCCGTATACTATCTCGTAAGGAGATGTTTTCAATATTTGCTTGGGCATGATATGGTTTTCCCACAGTGTTGTTCAGAGGTGTTTATGCCACTCCCTCTGATGTTCTGAACCTATTATCTTGATCAACTTGATGAGGTTCTTGTTTTTAGATTCAGTGAGGCCATTCCCTTACGGGTAGTAGTTAGAAGATGTCTTTAGGAAGACTCCATACTTTAGTGCAAATTGGCTCATTTTGGAGCCGAGAAAAGCTTTAGCATTATCAAATATAACTGTCTTTGGCGGGCTGAACCTGGCCACCAGTTCCTCCAGGAAGTTTACAATTTTTGCCTCTGTTGCGTTCTTCAATGGTACAACCTTAGCCCATGTAGTGAAGTAGTCAGTTTCCCTTAGGATCCGCCTGTGTTCGGTTGATGAAAATGGATTAATCATGCCAATGAAGTCAAGACCCCATTGAGCAAATGGCTCTTCCACGACAATTGGTTTCAGTGGCATAGCAACACTTTTCATTTTTTCGACAAAAAACTGACATCACTGCAAGACTTCACCAATGAATATGAGTCATTGAACAACGTCGGCCAGAAATAACCAACACATATGATCTTGATTACAGTAGTTTTTGCTGAAAAATGACCTCCGGCTGGGCCACTGTGATACTACTCCAATATCCTTTTTGACTGCTCTTTAGTTACACATCTTAACAATATACCATTGAAATTTCTCTTAAAAATAACTCCCTCTAAGAGTACATAACCATTATTCTGCAATCGATAAAAATGCCTCTTAAATGGGGGGAGGTCGGACGGATACCTTCCTATTTGCATAAAATTAATTCGAGTGTCCAACCAGTCATCTTTAGAGCTTTCTTCATTTAGCAGCACAGGTTCTAGGACTTCAGACTTAACAATTGCTTCATTGTTCTCTGCCAGATATTCGCACAACGCCTTCCCCTTCATAGTCTTGACTGGCTTGATCTCGATGTCATACTCGAGAATCTTGGTTATCCAGTTAGCTCGCTTCTCGGTGATTTCACCTTCCATAATATATTCTCACACACTAGGGTGTGACACACAAACAATCACCTTGTTGCATGATACAAGGTGTTGGAACTTCTTCAACCCCTTTACGATAGCAAAAGCCTACTTCTTCACAAAGTTGTATTTCACCTCATATTCTTTCAGGGTGCGTGAATAGAAGGCAATAGATGATTCTCTTTTATCTTCATTGTCCTTCTGCATTAGGATAGTGGTGATACTGTTGCCACCACCAAAGATGTACATAATGAAGTCTTTTGATAAATCTGGGTTGATCAACATGGGAGCAGAAAAGATGACCTCTTTTATTTGTTCAAAATCTTTTTTAGCTTTCGCTATCCATTTGAAAATATGTTCCTTTTTCAGCATCAAGGTGATGGACCGAATGATCCCTACAAAGTTTGCTATGAACCGACTGATAAAATTAACCTTGCCCAAAAAAGATTGAACTCCCTTTTTGTTGACAAGTAGAGGGAGTTCCATGATTGCTTTAATCCTCTTTGGATCAATAGCGATACCCTCCTTCAAAATGACATAACCCAATAGCTTCCCTTGCGGGACCCCAAACACACATTTCTTTGGGTTTAAAGAAATCCCAAACTCTTGGCATTTTTGGAAGAAAAGATCAAGATGATCAAAATGATCCTTGACAGATTTTGAAAACACTGTTAGGTTATCCAGATAAATAAGAATAATCTTATGTATCAAGTCCTTGAAGGCAATGTCCATAGCTCACTGGAAAGTGGCTCCGGAATTTGAAAGTCCGAAGGGCATTTTAACATAGGCATATGTCCCCCACTTGGTAGTAAACATTGTTTTGTGTTGATCCTCCTCTTTCACACAAATCTAATTATAGCCAGAGAAACCATCCAGCATTGAAAACATTTTCGAACCAACAACTATTCGCAGAATTACCTCCATTAAAGGCAAGGGGTAGTGGTCCTTTAGGAATGCTCTATTCAGGTCTCAAAAGTGAATGCACAACCGTATGCCACCGTTCTTCTTCTGGATCGGCACCAAGTTAGACACCCAAGTGTTGTGCTTGATCGGGAACACTATCTGAGATGCAAACAACTTATTTAATTCTTGTGACATTAGTGACTCGATCTTTTGATTGACTGGCCTCTGCCTTTGATGCATGGGTTTCGCTCCTTATAGTAGCTCAATGGTATGTTGGATAATCCCAGGATTATATCCCTTAAGATCATCATATGACCATGCTACCACACTCGGATATTCCTCACAAAATTAATTCAACCTTTCTTTATTCTTTTGCGAGACTCCTTTTCCGACCTTAATCTTTTTATCTTCTCCGATGTACAAATTGGTATAGTCGCCTTTATCAGCTACAAGATTTCTCTTATCTTTCATTCCATCATCAGAATAAAAAATACTCTCGAGAGTAACTAGACCCCTGGGAAGCTTGTTTTATTTTAATTAGATTATTTGATCTCCATAGGCCTCGATGATCTTTAGCTGTAATTGGTCAAAAAATTCTCCGGACAGCTAGAGAAATGACACGATATGAGCATCACTATCAAAAACTTGCCAGTCTTGATCATTATTTAGGACTGCAGGCCACGCGATCACTTGCACTAAATGTTTGTTGTTAATCAACTCAGAATCTGGCTCAAACTGAGATCCAACAATTGCCATTCGGTCTGCTTCGAAGTTCTGCTCTCTAGGTACAGCTTGGATGTTGAATGCTTCAAATCCTTCAATCAGGTCCCAGACCCTATGTCGGTATGATCGCATACAAACATTCTTGGTGGCAGAGAGCCCTCGGATTTGGTTCACCAAAAATTCTGAATCTCCAAACACTCGCATTTGCTTTGCGTCCATTCTCTCCGCTAAACTCAAACCGTGGACAGGGCCTTTGTATTCTGCTTCGTTGTTTGAGCATGCGAAATAGAAAAGGTAAGACCTCAAGGTATTAACCTTGGATGGAGATATCAAACATATTCTTGTGCCAGCTCCAACTTTGCATCTTGCTCCGTCAAAGTGCAAGGTCCATAACTTTGAGGACACTTCACCTCCAAACTCTCTAGTCACTCTAGGAATTATCTGGTCCTCTTCATGTATGACATATGTACCTAGCCCAGTTGCATGATAGTTGCCGAAAGGGTCTGTATCTATGAATTCATTTAAAATATCCTCCTTTGCCTTTGTTTGGGAGCTGCTTGCTTCTTTTTCCTCAAGGAGTTCGACATTGAGCATCTCTCCGAAAGTGATTGAGGTATGTGTTGGCTCTAAATTGATCATGGCATCATCAACCACATGTTCAAAATGCAAGGATTCTGACAATAACATCATCTTGGCTCCATGCTTTGTTCTTAGGATCAGGTGCGACCAGTCCAATGCTAGATAGCCTCCAACATTTGTAGTGAATTCTTGGGACAAACATATCCCGAACAGAGGAGGGATGCCAATGAGAATAGTATCTTGATTCACAGTAATTTTGGGACAAGCAAACAATGTCATAGGCAATCCTTTGATTACTCTGACGGTTTCAACCTTGTTTCTGTCGAGTTGCATGACTCCCTTTTTTAGAGGCTCGTACTCGAGTCCTAGAGCTTCAGCTACTTGCTTGGGCATCATGATGGTGCTAGCACCAGAGTCAATCATACAATTATGCAACAACTTGTTACCAATGATAAGTGTTAGAAAGAAAGGCTTGGGTTTAGGATTACTCTCTTTTTCGGCTTTCTTTTCTTCTTGTTGATTTGCTAAAACTCTAACCAAGTCTGGCTTGGATGTCTTATCTTCTGAGGGTTGCTCCAACATCTTCATGTCTTCTTCTCCCGATAATTCCTTTTGCAATAGCAGCTTTTGCTTCGAGATAGCCAGGATATCCCACAAAGAAACATTAGCAGAGGATTTCTTTAGTTGCTCCACCACGTTGAATGGCATTCATGACTAATGAGTTATGGTAGCTTGCTCCTTTTTCCTTGTAGGCAGTGCAATTGGCTATTTGGCAATAGCCGAGGTGGCCATGGGAGCTCTTATCTTCAGAGGAGGTGGATTCGGGGGAGTAGGAGTAGCCGCCTTGGACTGTTGTGGAACTGATGATAGATTTGCCGATGGATTGGGTATTGAATTAGGTGAACCTTCAGTCGACAAAGATGTGAATTATCCAGTGAACTTCCTTTTGGAATGAGTATTGTAATTTTAATGTCCTTGCGACACTTGGGCTACTAGAATATCATTCAAGAATGTCGACTCCTCTCCTTCCATCCAAGAAAAAGGTGCTTGGTCTAGAGCTATTCCTAGCTCTTTCTCTATGGACATTCCTTGCATTTGAGCAGTGAGAACTGCATTGTCCATTTGATGAGAGGCTTGTGTATGACCTTCGTGATTAGGGGCAATGCCTTGATTTCGTTGCTCTACTGTTCTCTATTGTAAGTTCCCTCACGGAAAATTATAGGGCATATGTGCATCATTGCAAGGGAAGCACCATGAATTAGTCTCGGCAAGATTGTTTTTTCCTACTACTAGCTCCTTGCTTGAACTAGGATAGACGGTCTACATCGGCATAGTCACAGGAATGACCTGGTTGTTCTGTTGAGCTTGGGTATTGTTGCACGATTTATCCTGCCACTGGCTTTGCTGGAAAGGAGCCTTCCCGCCTTGGTAGTTTTGGTAAGTAGGCTTTTGGTAGCTATTCTGTTGCCACTACATACTGGTCAATTCATTTGTTATGGTTCACATCTGCTCCTTCATGTCATTCATTTCAGCCGTCATGGGGTTAGGCATCGGAGCCACACTTGGCATCATTCTCAGGTACACATACATAGACAGGGGAGGAGTTGCAGGAACGTTGGTTGAAGCTACCTCTGATTCTGCAGTGTTGAACTCTAGGAATAATGGCATGATAGTTCTCGACGCCAATTTTCCAATAGCAATAAGATTTTTCTCCGCAGTGACGACAAGGCCGTATGCATCGGGTAGAGTATTTCCACCAAGAGCTTGTAGCATCATAGAAATATCAAAATTTATGAACTTTAAATAAAACATGAACGCCAGGTCTAGAGGCGGTCGACTACCAACAGGAACTCTCTGCCAAGTTGAATGAAACCAAACATTGAAATCGGCCAAAGCTTCATGGGGAGCTCGCTTTATACTAGCCAGCTGGTGATATAGTGAAGATTTGTTGCCGCTATTTGAGAAGCGCTCGTAGAAAGGATCTCCAAGATTATCCCAAGTGGCAACTATATTAGCTGGAAGAGTACGATACTAGTTCAACGCCTTGCCTCTAAAAGAGGCGGCGGGTAATCTTAAAGCCACATTATCATTAGTAACACCATGCACCAGACATACATCAACTACATCTTGCAAGTGCTCCGTCAGAGTTTTTGAATCATGCTCAGAGAACTTAGGGATAGCCTTTAAAGTGAAAGTTGGGATTGGAGCCCACACTATAGGAGGAACAGGTGCTACCAAAGGACTACCAACATCCCAGGCTATATAATTTTTAGTAGCCATTTGCGCAAGAGACAAAGGAGAAGAGGGAGGTGAAGTATTAACTTGCCGACCTCTCGCTTAGACTGAAACCAATGGTGGTACAAGCAAGTTAGGAAATATTGCAATTTGAGACCTAGTGACGGGCCTATGGCTCATACACTCCTATTGATCAAGCGAACATGTTAGTTCACATCCCACCGGGCATGCCAGAAAAAGAACTGTTGATGCAAAAATTTGCAGGGGCAGTAGCCTTATGGGAAACTTAGCTATTGGGGGACCTGTACGCTTAGCTAAGTGACCTTCGAGTTTTATCAAAGTCAACTCTTCATTTTTATGGGGGGGAAGGTAAAGGGTAAAAAGAGTAACATGAAATAATCAAACCTAAACTAAGGCAATGCACCAAATCATAAGAGAAATAACTAAGCACAATGCTAAGACAAAGACTCGAATAGTAACTATTGCTTATCAAATAGATGCTTCCCAACACTACAAAAATAATAACATCACACTCTTTGCATAATATTACTCATACAACATAAACCAACATAGAAGAGTAGCAACATCATTTGCATTTTATTAAGCTACATCAAGATTACAAAAGCTTGAGACAAACGTTCATATACTCCGAAAAATACAAGCACAGTTTAATGTCACATTAAATGCATGAAAACAGAAAGGCCGAATTGACTGGCACAGTCTACAAGTTCAAATTTAATAGCAAACACTACAAAAGGCTCATTCCCAGTGCTCGAGAAGATTTTTAAATCTATCTAACAACAACCAATAAAATGAGGAAAAGACTGCTTAAATAAGCCAGTCCACTGCCTGAAATCCCTATGAGAAAGATGCTTAAGGGAAGCCATCAATGATCTAGATCTTCTTGAGTTGGCACCAACAGAAAGATCATCCAGCATTGCGCTAGCAAGCACATCCGTTGAGAAACTTGGACTACACAGCAGCAGAGGAGAACACGCAGCAGTAGAAGGGAACGCGGCAATAAAATGGATACTGAAGCACAAGCGTCAAACCAAAGATAACATATGCATGAGCGAGTGCCATGCGTTGAACACACAGAGCTCAACAAAAAAAAGGTGAGACAGCCCAAAAGAAAACTTCGACAGGAAGCCATGTGTTCAAACTTCCAACAAAAGAAACCGCAGTGTGGGCCTGACTCAAAAAGAAATGAGTGAAGGCCACATGGTGAACACATGGAGCTCGGCAAAGGAAAAACAATACGGCCCAACAGAAAGCTCTGATAGGAGGCCACGTGGTGAACGCCGAGAAGCTGCGAGCAATACGAAACTAGGCGAAGCCGTGAAAAGAAAATAAAACCGTGAAGGCAAAGCGGTGCGTGAATAAATATTCACAGTATTTAGATGCCATCCTTTTTAGCATATTGTAGAGGTAATTGGGCACATTTACTAGCCTATTATGGTGAAGGTGACTAAGTAATTTGAAATGTACATTGTATAGAAGATTATGTCTACCATCAAAAGTAAGGTATCTAATAATATAAGAAGCACAGTTGGCCCAAATCCATGGAAGAGAGTCTTTTTGTACCGTGGGATGATGAGTCCAAGTTTTCTCCTTGCTCACATAATTCTTCCCTTGCAGCCACTATGTTTGCTTGAACGTGAAACTCAACTCTAGTTCTAGGCAACCCAAATACTTATGCAATTGCTCCTTTTGATGCATCTACTAACAAACTTTTTACCATGGCTTCATCATGCTACAATGTAGCTTTGAATGTCCTTGTTATGTCATTGTCAAACCCTGTCAACTTTTGAAAGTATTCCAACCAACCAACCCTTGTGAAGATAGGCATTACCAATGCATCTTCTAATATTTGTTTGTGCATTAAAGACTCTCTTCTAATAATGTCACCTCCCATTGCTGAATCTCTTTACCTCTGCTCAATGTTCTAACCTTAGAAATTCAACTCAATTTCCACTTCACCACCCTCAAACCCTTCTCTCTACTATTTTCTCATGCACTCTTGACTACAACTATACTATAACTACAACTCCCACTTCTCCTTTGTATTAGTTTAATCAACTTAAAATTGGGTTCGACTTAGCTCAAAATCATAGGATTTAGGGAATTAGCAATTGAAATATAGATGCAATTTAGGACAACAAGGGTTTGCATGTCATGTATGTTTGTTTGCATTTGGTTTTAGGTGGCAAAAAATGGAAAAAGAAATAGACTAGTATAGTACCCTCCCCCCAATTTAAGGTTTGAAGTGATCTCACTTCAACTCATGATAGGCAAAGCTATGATTAGAGAATATGGAAATAAATGTCATCAATAGATTGCATGCTTAATTTAATATAGAAATACATAATGAAAGCAATAAGAAATCCATGATAATTATAGTAATGTACTTTGCGTACCTATTAGAGGTGACTAACTGAACACCGCATGTGTGAAGTTAATAAAATGTATCCGTAGGATGATTTGACGTGACAAGAAGTAATTGTAGGTGAATGAATGATAAAGTGGCGGTTGTAATGTGATAAAACAAAATGGACAAATGATGGTTATTGATGTGATAGTTTAAATGCTTAAAATTTGAATTAGTAATGTGAAATAAGATGAGCATGTTGCCTGTACTTATTATGATAAGACTAATGTTGCATGTGTGAGGAAAATGAGGTGAAAAAGGTGCAAACAACAATTAATGTGGCACCAATTTTGTTGAAATTTCTTGCTAAGCGGCACTGCGAGTACCTTCAACATCAGGTTCCATTTCAATTGTGATAGCTTTTGTGCTACAGGTCCCTATTGCAACAATGCCATTTATGAATGGTCATAATTGTGTATATAAGATAGGTCCCACTAGAAAAAGTATGTACATTAGTATGATTGTGTTGTGTGTGCATGTGAGATGGAATAAGAAATTAGACCTGAGTGATCTTAGGGGATGAGTTGTGTAGCTCAACCACTGAATCGCTTGAAGAACTTGGTATATCCGCTGATGTTGTGTCATCATTTATGGGTATTTTATTTGTATCTAAATAGCTGTAATCATTTGTAGGACCATACTGTTGAGTGAGAGAAAGAATGAAGTAATCTCTCTATACCGATTTCTTGTAAAGTTTCAACTTGTGTCCATTAACAAGAAGGGAAAACCTTATTGCATCTATAGTGTGCAACTTTACTGCTCCATTAAGGAAGAATTGGATGATCTCATAAGGTCCCAACCACCTGAATTGGAGTTCCCCTTTAAAATTCTTGTATCTTGAATCATATAATAAGGCCTAGTCTCCTACATTAAATTCATTTGTCTTGATATATTGGTCATGCCACTTTTTCCTTTGGTTTTGTACTATCTCAATGTGATGGATTGTATCCATCTTGATTTCATCCAACCCATTTAAGTGGTGTAACCTCTCCTTTTGAGTTGTGAGATCTATGTCCAACTCCATTGTTGTTCTTAGTGTCTTGTACTCAAACTGTATTGGGAGGACTGTTGTTTTTCCATATACTAGCTCATAGGGTGTGAATCTAGTTGTTGTTTTCCATGTTGTTCCATATGCCCATACTATTTCTAGTAATTAAGCAACCTAATCTTTTCTATGTAATTGAACTATCTTAGTTAGTATACTTTCAATTTCTTTGTCGATAACCTCCACCTTGCCATTGGCTTGAGGGTGATAAGGTTTTGAATTTTTGTGCCCGATTTCATATGCTTCAACCAATTTGGTAATGAGCTCTGAAGTAAATTGTGGACCTTGATCACTAACTATCTCCCTAGGTACTCCATACCGAATAAAAATGTCCTCATACTAGAATTTAGTGACATTACCATCTTTGGAAAATTGTAATGCCTTCACTTCCACCCACTTAGATAATCAATGCAAACTAGAATGTACTCTTTCTTATTAGAAGTGGGTTATGTTGGCCCAATGAATTTTAGACCCCTTTTGTCAAAGGGAGCTAGTGTTAACTATGTCTGTAATGGAATTTCATCACTCCTTGCTGGCTTACCCATTCTTTGGCATCTATCATAACTCCTTGTATATTTGATAGAATCCTTGTGTAAAGTTGGCCAATAGTAACCAGTTGTTAGGATTTTGAATTTTGTCCTTTTGGTTGCAAAGTGATCCCCACATAGTTCATCATGGAAAGCCTTTACAATATCAAAGATTTCATCTTCCCTTATGCACCTTCTCATGATATTATATGGGCCAATGTAGAATAGGTAACCAGATATCTAAGAATATGGAAAATGCTTATGTACCAACTATCTCTTTTCCCTTGGAGAAAATCATGATGGAATCTGCCCTATCACTAAATAGTTTGCAATGCCAACATACCAGGGTATATGTTTAACAAGAGAAAACAAGTTCTCATTTGGAAATGAGTCATCTACTACCCCTTCTACTGATTGTGTTGGTAACCTCAATAGAAAATCTACTACCACATTAGCCTTACCAAGCTTGTCCACTATTATGATATCAAGCTCTTGTAGAAGGAGCAACCATCTAACTATTCTACCCTCTACTGCAGGCTTGTTCATTAAATATCTAATTGTGGTATGGTCTGTGTGGAAAAAAAAACATAACCAATAATATAATACCTAAATTTATTGATGGAGCACACTACTGCTAGCATCATCCTTTTCTGTAACGCTATAATTTAACTCCGCTCCCTGAAGATTCTTGCTAATGTAGTAAATAGAATATTCTTTCTTATCTTCTTTCTGACCCAAAACTACTCCAATAGAAAAATTTAAAGCATTAGTGTGCATATGGAAGGGTAAGGTCCAATTTTCCCCCCTTAAAATAGGTGCTTGAGTTAAGGCTTTCTTTAGTTCTTCAAAAGAATGTTGGCATTCTAATGTCTAATCAAACTCTATGTCTTTAGTCAATAAAACAAATAATGGTGCTGCAATCTTACTGAAGTCTTTAGTGAACCTCCTATAATAGCCTGTATGGCCAAGAAAGCTTCTAACATCTCTTTGCCTTTGTGGAATATGTAATTTAAAAATAATTTATATCTTATGTGGATCAACTCAGATACTTGCACTGGATATGAAATGCCCTAAAACAATTCCCTAAGTCATCATCATAAAGCATTTCTCATTACTGAGGGATAAATTGTGTTCTTTACACGTCTTTAAAACCTTTTCTAGATTGCTAAGGGATTCCTCATAAGTTTCCCCATATGTGATGAATCCATTCATATATATCTCCATAGAGTCATGATCATAATCAAAAAATATGTTGAGCACTTCACTCTGGAAAGTGGTTGGGGCATTGCATAAACCAAAGGGTAGAACAAAGTAAGCATAGGTATCCCAAGGGCATGTAAATGTTGCTTTTTCTTGATCCTCTGGAGTAATTTTTATCTGATTGTAACCACTAAAACCATCTAGGAATGAAAATTACTTCCTCCCTACTAAAGAGTCAAGCACTTGATCTATAAAGGGCAATGAAAAGTGGTCCTTCCTAGTGGCTTTGTTCAATTCCCTATAATCTACACATACCCCCCACTTTACACCTTTCTTGGGAACAATGACTAAAGGTGATACCCATTCACTATCAGATATAGGATAATTGAAGCCTCCATCAAGGAGTTTTTGAAGTCCAGTTTTAACTATTTCTCTCAAGGGAGGGTTCATTCATATGTGAGGCTATCTAATGAGCCTATAACCATAATTTATATAGATCTTATGCATACATAATTCAAGATATATACCCTTCATATCATGGTAGTCCCATGCAAAATCTATTGCATGTGCCTGCAACATAGTATTTAAAGAATTATGTTGTTCTTCTATCAATGCATTGTTTATGTTTAGTATTTTTTTTGGTATGATTTCTAGTTATTTGGATGATTCTTGCACAAATGAGAGGTCAAGGATAGGAATGATTAGTACACACTATATTGGCAGTGAGGAATGGAAGATATGAGATATTTATTTTTCAGGAGTTGGCAGGTGTAATGCTTTACAAAGGATCTTGTAGACATGAAAGACAGTCCTATTGCTGCGAACTCCTACCACACTCATTCTGTATTATGTGAGCAATCAACTCATCTTCATCCTAATCATCCAATAAAGGGTTGTGTTCTATTGTCATCAAAGTTTGTAAGGAATAGTGCCTTCCTCATCTAAATTCGGCCAAATGGTTTGCTCAATATCAACATAAGGTTGGGCTGGAGGATAGATGACTAATTTCTTGGTCACAGTCCCATTAGATATTATCATATTTCTAGACCTATAACCTATGAATGCATCAAATGTAGCTAACCATGGTCTACCTAGAATGAGTGGATATCCTGCAAGGTTGACCTTTGGCTGTAAGACTATGAAATTAGTAGGATACTCCCAAGAATCTAATGCAATAACTAAATCCTCAATGATTCCTTCAAGCTTGACTGTTGACCTATCAATCGATTGTAAAACAGTTGGTGTAGGTCTAAGGTTGTCTAACTGAAGTAATTGCATTGTTTCTTTATTCATGACATTGATTGCTACCCTAATTCTATCAAGGTGTTTTTAATAAGGGTCTCATTAATAATAACTTCCACTACTGTACTACCAGGGTCTGTGTATTTAGGAACAATTATGTTTCCTAACATGATATCGACAAGGTTTCCTAAGACATGAACTGTCTGAGGATCCTTCATTTTCCTTCCTAGTTTCTTAAGACTTAGGTCCCTCATAGTCTTGGTATAAATTGGGATATCCTTAATAGCTTGGATGAGATGGATTTTGATATTTAAATCCTTAAGTTGACCCAACAGGTCTATCTCAGCTTGGGTATGATGTTTTTGAATGGCTAAGTGTTCAGGGAAAGGAGGCTTTAGACTTGAGGTGGTCTGGTGTACTTGATCTGACTGAGGCTCCAAAGATGATTTATCTAAAGCCTCAACTAAAGGTTCCTCAACCTCCATCTCAGTGATTTGAGAGGATGAAGGTCCAACTAGTTGTTTCCCTGACCTGAGGTGGACATCGGTCACCTCTACCCCATAGGTGAGGTATTGCATAACCTCGTTAGTATAAGCTTGTTGGACAAACTTGTTGTTAGGGTTAGGTGCAGGTTGGGTAGGTAATTGTGGTGGTCTTGGTGGCTAAGGTGTAGTATTTGATGGATTAGGCATAATGACTTGTTTTTATGGTTGAGGAGGAAACATAGGCTAATGATAATTCATGTTTTGTTGTTGCCACTGTCAACCTTTTTTCCATTGTGGTTGCCACTGGTTTTGTTGTGTTGGAAATTGAGGATTATAATTGGAACCTTGGAAATTTTGTTGTGGCAAAGCATTTAATTGCTACTGGTTCCAATTTTGTTGAGGTTGTTGCCATTGTTGAGGGTTTTTCCATTGATTTGGATTATTTGGCCAGGGCTAAGAATTCCAAGCAATTTTTTTTTAATTTTCAATTGGAAGAGATGAATTGAAATTAAGAGGGTCTTGTGACATACCTTGTATTTGTTTCCATGGCCTTCTTTGAGCTATATAAAATATTTTTCCATCCTCTCCTTCAAGTGGCTGAAAATAAAGTTTATCTATTTTATCTTGTTGAATACTGGCCACCCTCTTGCATTTACAGTTTGCTTTCCTTTATCTATAGCTAGGGCAGTATTCAGTGAACACTGCTTCAACCTCCTCTTGCTTCTTCTTTATATGGAGAGTGTCCAACTGAGTTCCTAAGTGACAAATAATTTCCTACTTCATGTTGGACAACAAATTACTTAACTCTATCTTTGAAACCCTAGTAGATGATTTGCTAATGGTGGATGTTCTCTCTCCTCTTTTTTTCTTAGTGAAGGCCCTGGAGTAATTTCTACAGACCCTATAGATTTCTTCAAATGGTATTTGAGAGATATACCCTTGCCCAATAAGATTGAGGGCATCCATATAGTCCTCATTGACTCCCCTCAAAAATACTAACTTGAGGGATTCTTTAGATAGCTTGTTTTGTGGGTTTTTCTTTAAAGTAAAATGAGATCTCTCCGCATAGTCCTCTAGTGGCTCATCCTCCTTTCGTGGAATTCTAAAAATTTCATCTTTCCTCCTATCAAGTTCTCTACAATAGTCTTGGTAATTTTCCAAGAACATTGTTTTCATGGTATCCCAATCTCCAATAACATCCTTGCCTAATCCCACAAATCATCTCAAGGCTGCATCTTTTAGAGTGATAGGGAAGAGCTTGAGCCTATGAGCATAAAATTTATAGTCATAACTCCTACATAGGACATCAAACTCAAACAAAAAATTATCTGGATCTTCAATCGCCAAACCATAAAAGACTGGTAATACTGAAGGAGGGATATTCTTCAACACAGTAGCCCTTTCTTGTTGGGTGATTAGAAACTCAAAGGTCACATGTTCTAGATCATCCCCTGGTGCATCACCCATGGTGGAGTTAGTATGACATTAGTGAAATTGTAACTCATTTACATTCTTGACTGTCATAGATTGTAGTGCCCGTCTTCTACTTCTAATTACTTTGTAATAGAGAACCTTTATTTGTTTGCAAACATTTCCTTTGATAACCCTGCTCTCAACCCTTGCCACATTTCTTATGATAGTTCTCATGTTGAGCATTAATGAGACATGATTAATGAGGTTTTCACCTTAATAGTATTGACTTGAATGCCATCTTTCATCATTTGATGATTCTTTGCATATTTTATGGTGGTTGTCTTTGAGACTCTTGTCCTCAATATCAATAATCACGAATTTGGTGCCTAAAAGAAAACCATAGATTATCACAACTCTACCCCTCCCATATGGTTTCCTTTACTGAATCCATTTCCCCTTTGACTGTTATTACAAAGCGAATGGGTTGTTGTCTTTTACTATCTTTTGACCTGCCCTCAAACTATCATCATTGTCTGTCTTTGTATCTTTACACAGTCTGTTGTTTTCTTTGGCATGGTAGCTTTCACTGTCCCTTTTTTCTCTTTGTTGTTTTTGAATTTTTAATGGTTTAAATAACCTTCAATCTTCTTTACAACTATCATATAATTTCCATGGGGTTTCATCATAACACTCACTACCCATACTCTCTACTTCTGTGATTGTCATACCTCATTTACTATCCATTTTGAATCAACCTTGATTGCCCCTACATTATGAATTTCCCTTCTTAAGTCTTAGTCATTAGTGTCCATTGAAAACCCTAACCCTTTTTATTAACTGCGACTCTTCATCATTCCTTGCTTTATGTTCACTAATCAATTAGTACAAACCCTTTTAAGGCCTTATAATATGGAGGGTAAATATAAATGTTTGTCTTTCAAAGGATTGTGCTTGCAATTGTGTATCTACCCCTAAGGATCTTGATAGTCCTGTTATGCCTTGCATAACCACCCCATATTTTGCCTTGGTCAAAATGGGTCCCCCTTTTGTTAGTTTTGTACTTAGTTGTTTTTGAAACAAAGTTTGGATTCTTGTTTTGCCAATACTTTGTTTTTCTTTTGTTTCTCTGTCGGAATCGGAACCGAAACTGAATCGGGTTCTGAAAGTTCTTTTGAAACTTGTTTTGGTTTCCATCCCGACGGTCTTTTCTTTATGTCTTTTTGTTTGTCTTTAGCGGACCCAAAGTCGGAGTGGGGGTTAACTTAGTCTTTACCGAAAATTGCAAAATCATAATCAACTCTGCCCCCACCTCCGCTATTTTTTTTACTTTTCGTCTTTGTCTCTTTTAGTTTTGTTATGTCGGTCTTTTGTTTTAACTTTTTGTGTTTGTTTTTGTTTTATGTTTAGTTGGTGGACCTGGAACCAGAATTGGAATGAAGTTTGGAAATTTCTCAAAAGGTTTCGAATCAGTTTCTATTTTACTTCCGCCCCCGCCATTTTGGATTGTTGACTTTTTGACTGAAGTCGCACTGTTGTGAAGTGTTGGTTCACTTTCAATTCTGACTCCGCCTTAACTGTGTGTTAATGCATTAATGACAGTTGGTCGTGTAGGTA
Organism: Sequoiadendron giganteum; assembly: GCA_007115665.2. Classification (NCBI taxonomy): domain Eukaryota; kingdom Viridiplantae; phylum Streptophyta; class Pinopsida; order Cupressales; family Cupressaceae; genus Sequoiadendron; species Sequoiadendron giganteum. Next base: position 678,280,395 of record CM021100.1, on the reverse strand, counting down.
GAAATCTTCATTTTTTCCTTCATATAAGGATTAAATGAGTCATTATTATCATTATTAAGAGATTGAAGAGCACGAAAGAGCAGTGGCCGAGTTCATTTGAGCGAAAAGATTGAAGGAGGAGAAGATTGTTGCGAGCAAATCAGTTCAGAAGGTTAGCGGGGTTCTTGTGTATTCGAGGTAGGTTTTCTTATTATTGTTCTTCGTATTATTTACTATTGCGTGTTTTGTATATATGTTTGCCCATGCTCTGAATCGTGTCGTTTTCAAATTATTTCATGTTTCTTGGCGTGCTTGTTTGTTCGGGTCTTGTTTTATTTTGTTTGTCTGGTTGTTTCCTTGTTTTTGTTTGTTTTTTTGTTTTAGTTCTTTCTGTTTTAGGGCATGGTTGCTTTCACACTTTAGTCATGGTTGCGTCGTGCTATTTTGGATTTGCAGTGAGTTAGATTAAGTTTAGGTTTTAAATGGTGGTTAGTTAGATTAGAAATTTACAGTGAGGTAGATTAGAGATTTACAGTGAGTTAGGATAAATTGATTCATCATTTTTACTTAGGGTTTTGTCGCGTTTAGTCTAGTAAAAATGGCAAGGTTTAAAGTCTGTGCCCTAGTTTTTATTGTGTTTATTAGATTAGGGTTTGGTTGGTCTCTGTGATCACTTTTAAATGATTAAAATATGATATCTTAGGATTCAGTCATTCCTCATGGTCATATGAGTATAGTGTTTTAAAACTTATTTTTCATCTAAAATGACCTTGGTTTTAATCATGGAGTTATAGGTTAAATCGATAAAATCTTTGATGATGTCATGGTCAATCTAGGCAGAGACGGGATCAGAATCCGTTTTGAACTTGAGAATTATGTTTTACAAAAGTTATTGATTCCATTTCTATCCCGTATCCGGCTCCGCGCATAATGAGAAAATCTTCTTTCAAAATAACGATGACCAAATCGGAAGTGGAGGCGGAATGGAAATAGAATATGAAAAAATGAAAATTCGAAGAAAACCAAATCCATTTTCCATTCCGATCCCGGTTCTGATAACCTCCCTGATTCTGACTCTGAGCCTGTTCATTGTTAGTGAAATTTCTATATCGGTTTTTGCTCTGAGTCTGGCATTGTTGTAAAAAGAGACTATCTTAGGTTGTGTTTCTGCCTGGTTCTGCCTCCGGTGCATATATGAAAGGTATGGTTTTAAAGTATGTTTTATGATAATATCTAAAGATCTAATTAGAGGTTTTGCTTGCAGGAAAGTTGAAAGATGTCAGGAACATCAGGGGAAGCTGCTCAGAGAAACCAACCTGCAGAAACATCAAAGGTAGCATCAAAACCAAAGAAGTTAAAGCCAAAACAACTACCTTATACATTAAGGTATAATCACAGGAGTCTGATGGTGAAGGTGAGCAAGGTGGAATCAGATTGGTCAGATATCACTGACACCAATTTAGGTCAATACAATTTTGAGGAGTGGTATTCAGAAGCGTTTGACAAGGATATTACATTGACTATGGAAAGAATTGTCAGCTCTGGGTTAGCTCATATCACTTTATTTCCTATATCTGTCCAGTGCCCGGAGTTAATCATGATAGTAGCCAGTGCTTACAATCCTGCTACAAGACTATGCTTGGATTCACAAGACAATGTGATTATTAATCTCACTCCTCAAGCATTTTAGAGTATATTTGATGTTCCAGATCCAAAGAGTTTGGTGCAACTAAATGAGGCAGAGGCCTTGAAGCAATATAGTAGGTATAAGGGAATGAATAAATCTCACTTAAACAAGAAGTGGTTGAAGACAGAAAATAAATCTCTAACCAAGCTTGTAGATTTCTATGAAGAGGTAGCAAGGTTGATTGTGATGTTGTCTAGGGTGTTTGGAAAGAGGGATGCATTTTACTTCAAGGAGTGGATGTTTCCTTTTATTCAGACTATCTTGAAAGGAGAACAATAGTTTCATTGGTCAATGATTGCCTCTAATTCCATACATGATCAGTTAACCAGGATTAGAGAAACCAAGTGTTTCTTTATGACCTCTTACATTGTTTATGCAACAGCAAGAGTGGGTGTTTTCCCAGGTTTGAACAGAGTGGGCGTAATGGGAGCCTTGGATGGACAAAAGAAGTTATGGGAGCACTATGATCAATTATCTCTTCAGGTTGCTGAGGCTCATTTTAGAAGAGTCAATGATGCATTTTTATATGTGGTCATCAATCAATTAAATGGAGATGCAGTATACAGGTTAAGTCAAGAAGCCATTGTGTTCATTGTTGAATGGGGATGTTGGTATATCCAATACCCCAAATTTACATACTTCAGGTTATTTGGTTTTGAAGGCCATCCACATTTACTTCCAAGGTGTTGTAGTAACAGGATGGTGCTAATGGAGTTTGTATATCAAGCTATTGGAGTTAATGCTCGGTTTGGGATTAGGCATAAAACTGGATGTCATAAATTTCCCATGAAGTTGGGAGAATATAGCTATCAACACTTGAAGGGAGCAAAGGTGGTTTATAATGAGTTGATACAATTGAAATTGGGATTGTATACAACTCGTAAGTATTTTGATCCGAAGAAGAAGATGTATGCCTTATTACCTTCAGTGTTCACTAGAAATTTTAATTTGTTAGAAGACTTTTGGTGCGATCGGCAAGATGAGTATGACTTGAGAAAGAAGAATTATGAAAGATTACCGCTCTCACTCATGTTAGAGCTTGGTATTAAAGAAAACATTCCTGACACCTTGGTGGATGATGGAATGGTTTTGGATCCATCCTATGAAGCGTTGAACATTGGCACCAAGAGCCTGGATCCAATTGATTGGGATGCTGAAGAAACAATTGACATGAAGAAGATTGGAAGGATAGTGTTGGATAGAAGTGTGCAATGGTTAGTGCTAAGAACTCAAGCTTCTCAAGGACCAGTTCTTAAAAAGGGTAAAGGATACAAGAGAATTAAGAGAAAGACACCTCCCAAAGAGCCATTATAATTCCTTCCTCCGGACATTGAAGAAATAGAACTTGAGGTGGTAGATGATGGAGAGGAAACACAAGAAGGAGATGTTCTAGTAGGATCTGTTGTTTCAACACCTACATTAGGTGAATCATCCGCCCAAGCCCCACTTACAAGAAAGAAGAGTAAAGAGATTCAAGAAGGAGCTCTTCATACCATGGCTGAAGCTGCTAAGGGAAAAGAAGTGGAGGAAATTCTGGAAGTTGAGACAGATTCAGATGAAACTCTATTAGAAAAGGATTTGAAAGAAAATATGCCTTTAGAGGAGACTATTGAGCAGATTCTAACACAAGAAGAGTAATGGAAGATGTTTGAGGAGGAAAAAATAAATTATGATGCAAGGGCTGTAGCGGAGAAACAAAAAGAAATGGATGATAAGGTACAAGCTGATGTTCTACTTCACCAGCAACAATTAAGGGCAAAACAAGTTGAAATTAAGGCAACAGCTGATGAAGTAGAAAGGCAAAGGAGGCAACAAGAACATGAGCTTAAAGTTAAAGTAGAAAATGAAAAGTTAGAGTTGATACAAAAGATCCATGATCTGGAGGAGGAGAAAGCAAGAGACCAGAGGGAAAAAGAGATCTTGGTTTCCAAACTAAAAATTGCAAAAGAAGCTCGACAAAAAGAGGAAGGGGTAGAAAAGATAAGGAAGGAAAAGGAGGCTGAGGAGCTAATTAAGAAACAACAGGAAGAAGAAGCAGAAGCTGAAAAACTTAAGACTTTGGAGGCAGAAAGGTTAGAAAGGGAAAGACTAGAGGCCTTAGAAAAAGAGAAATTGGAAAGAGAGGCTCTAGAAAGGGAAGCTTTAGAAAAGGAAGAATTAGAAAGAGAAAGAATAGAGAAGGAAGAATTAGAAAAGGAAAGGTTGGAAAAGGGAAGAGTAGAGAGAAATCAGTTAGAGGAAGAGAGGTTGAGGAAAGAAGAAGAAGATAAGAAAATACAAGAATAGAAGGATAGAGAAGAGGCTAAAAGACTTGTGCAAATGCATATACTACAAGAACAACAAGAGAAAGCAAGGGTTGAATCCCAATCTCAAGTGAGTATGCAACCACCTTCTACAGTTATTGCTCCCTCTTCCTCTATGATGACTACTGCTCCAAGTGCTCCTACATGGCTAAAACTGGACCTACAGAAGAGGGCAGTAATACCTTCACAACCTCTCAATTGGGAGGACATGATGAAAGGAATTGAGTAGGAGAGGCCTAAAAAGAAGGCTAAAATTCTACATTCTACCCGACTCATAGACAAAGGAGAAATTGTTGCTGAATGTGCCATGCCAATGACAGAAAAGGAGGTAGGGGACATGCAGCTAACAGATTATAAATTGAGTACTGTCAATTTGGGAAGGCCCACTAGGAATCAGCAAATGAGTTTGATTGATGTGGTGGCTTCAACAACCAAGTCAAGAATGATCAAGGACAAGCAAAAGAAGGATGAGATTAAAGCTCAATTAGATCAACTACATTCATTCTTGAAGAATGTCTCATCTCCAAGATCACAACAGGTAGCATCCATTGAGACTCCTATTTTGTTAAGCAAAAAGGAGGTAAATGATTTGGTGTAAGTAAAAGGTAAAGCGGAGATGGTAGACCGATGGGTAGACAAGCTAAACCGGGAGGTGGGTGAAGTTTTGGTAGAGGGTTTTAAAGCCTACAAGGACACATAAGGGTTAGTAAAAGAAATGTATCAATACATTGAGGTATCAGAGAAACAAGTAGAAGAGTATAAAGAATATAGTCAGAAGTTAGAAAAGGTGAGTGAATTGCCTCTAACAACTCTTTTGGAACAATCCATACTTGAGGAAGATAACAAGGATTTTTTGGAGAAAACTTCTTGTATACTTCGGTTTAGGACTGACTTTTTGTGTAAGCATAAGAATGAAATTAAAGAGATTGTTAATAATTTGACTGAGCAATTGGAAGAGTTAGAAGCAGTTATTGCCATTATTGTAGATATAAATTCATTTACAAAAGAGGGCATGCCTTTTAATCAAATAAAGGAAAAGTGGGATGAAAGATTCAAAGGACTCATGCAAAAAGAGGATGATGGAGAAGAATTAATGTTGGATCGGTTAGTAGAGGTCAAAGAAGAGATAAAAGCTGCTGGAAGAGAATTGAAAAAGGTGAAAAGTATGAAGGAGTTTACTGCAGCCGAGTTGGATCGGATCAAATTTGAAGATGACTGGATTGATGGGCAAGAGATGGATACTTTACAGCAAGTCTTCACCAGCTACGATGAGTTCATGGCAAATCCAGCTTCGCATGCATGAATCCTTGCATGCTACATGCATGATTTTATCTTCCTTGCATGTTGCATGCATACAACACTGACAGTCTTGGGGGTGCATGACTTCTTTTCTTTTCTTCTATCTTCTATTTTTAGTTAAACTGAACGTCTAATGTAAGAACTCAAGATCAAATGGATCTGAGTTTCCAAGAAAGTTGTTATTCCTAAAAAGGTGGATAGCCTAAAATAGAAGTGAAGTTCGAAATTTTTGTATATCTATAAATACCTGATGGGTATCATATTGTAAAGGTCGACTAATTGAGAATTGGATTGGCTTACCTAATGCTAGGAGATAGAATTTTATAGCGATTTTATAGAGATACATTGTACTTGATCTTTTACAGTTAATAGAATTATAGGTTTTCTCGAAATATGGTATTTAGAATTAAATTGTTTGTTTGATAAGGCTGATAAGTTATGATCTATCTGTATGCAGTGATTGTGCTAAACATAAGAGTTTCTTGAATGATGAAAGTCATTTGAAGGAATCAGATTTAAGGATTATCTTATTAGATTATCATTGAGTTGAAGTTATTAAAAAGTCTCTTGATCTATAATCTTGATGATGAATGAATGCGTGTTGTTCTAAAACCCTTGAAATATTTGTGAAGAGTAATTGCGAAGTTAATTAAGCACCAAAAATGTATGCAGTGGTATAGATTATGTTATAGATTGTGTCATCTCATGGTTTTATGATATGTTAGGAAACATTCATTGTTGAAGGAATATGTCTAGATACTAGATAAATTTGATTCATACTTATTGGTTTACCCCTTTGTCCTATCTTTTTCTTTTATTTGAAACCCCATTGATTTACTAAAGCAGTCGGTAAAATGAGTCATTGCTTGAATCTTTTGTTACCAGCACAGGCCCCTTGAATATTATAGTTGCATGAACCGATTGAGTGACACCAGACAATTGAGAACCAACTACCAGGACCTTGGGAGTTAGGCCACTATATGCTGTCTTTCTTTTTCAGGAGAAATAGAGTAGAAATATTTTGTTTTAACGTTGTTTGTGTCATCTTCACCATCAACAAGTCCTTAATAGAGGCTTGTCATAATAAACTACCCTATTCCATGAGCTAGGGTTTGAATCATTAGAAGCATATATAACTTTTTCTTACTATCATAGCCTTTCACTCACAAAACATAATGACACTAATTGTCACAACTTTGGCTATCATGACTACATTCAAAAGTGAAAATTTCTCTTTTTATTTTGACTTCCCTTCAAAGATTTGAGATCAAAATCTCATAAGACTATGAAGGTCTTTCTTTGCACTATTTAATATATAGAAGTTGATGCTCCATGGTCAAGATGAGAAACTCAATGTGAATCCTTCATAATAGACTGCCACTATTGTATGTATCCTTATGAACATAAAATATAATCACTCACATTGAGTATCATAACCTTGGGATGACTAATTAAAGACTAAACCAGCACACCTTATGATAAATACTAAAAATTTGAATCTTTGATTAGGGTTATGAGATTGCTCTTTAAACTTACTAATGAGATATTAATCATTCTTCTTTTTTCCTTCACAATCTACAAAACCCTAGGCACCTTGGAAGACCACCTTACATGCATTTTAAGGTTTGAAACCCTATTATATCATCCTCAGAATTATTGAATAGTCAATGTCATTTCCTTTAGCATTTGACCATCACCAAGGTCACTGGATTGTGCCTTCTTTATATTTTATACACAACCATGCAATGTTCATCTATGATCTCATGTCTTTTTGAAACCTCTCAAACTTGTTTAACAAATACCCTCTAAATGAAGTAACATAACATGGCATCTAAAAGACCTTTCAATGCAACAAGATAAAAGCATGAAATAAAAGAGTGTAAGTTTTATCCCATGCTTAAATTCTCTTTCTCAACCCTAAATCTGGAAGTAGTTGTTGTTCTTGGACTCCAATGCCACTTCTACCTCTCCTTCTCAATATTGCATGCTAATTTTTCTTATATCTTAATTTGAATGCCTTAACTCTGCTCGTGGTTGCCATGGAAAACTTGTAACTATTTGTGCAAGTGTTGTTTACTAGGTCTAAAAACCTAGCATCTCACCTTCACGTGACCTTCACTCAGATTTTCCTTTTCCCCTTCTATTATTGGCGCCCAACTTCAAGTTTAATCTTTCTCTTGGCTTCTAAATGTGAGTTTCTTGTATACTTTTAACTTTGCATGATTTTCAACTTTGACTTGGGAGTGGGAAAAATAATATCCCTAGTAATAATGCCTTTAAATAAAAAAAATTTACAAGATATTTTAAATTAAAAGATTAATTTTCTCCCTCTTAGAACAAAGACTTAAGAAAAAAAATATTTAAATCAAATATCTAAATGAGATTTAAACAATTTCCTAAGAGTTATGAAAATATGGATTACATCTTGGCGATCTCAGGGGTGTTTTTCTTGCTAAAAAAACTTGGTCAGTAGCTTGGCATATTTATTGGGAATGGAGTCATTTAGTCTTGGAAAGAAACTAAAAATAAAACCTTGACATAGCTGTTAGAAACTTTGAACATCAACAACCACCTACCAACTAAACTAAAACCTATTCACCAACATTTAGGGAAAGGAAAAAATGAATAGAAACATGTGCACCAACACTTATTTGAAAAAGGAATCTATCCTATTATGATACAATTTTAAGATTTCACCTCAATAGAAGAGCTTGAGATGAATCCCATCAATTGGGATTGGTAGCTGCCCTCCTTCAAGATTTGATAGTTGAAAGGAATTGTGTGGCTTGCATTTTTTGATCATGAAAGGACTACTCCACATAGCATCAAATTTGGTGTGTTTTCCATGTATGCTTTTCAGCTCATCCCATTTGAGAACAAGATCTCCTTCATTAAAAAGTCTTGGGACTACCTTCCTATCAAATGTCTTCTTCATTAGTGTTTGATATCTCTAGCTTTTGGAGTACTTGTCTTATTTTTTCTTCCAATTTCATCAACTCAGTAAGTCTTACTTCCATTGGTTCTTCCTCTATCAATTCTAGCTCTTTGATCAAACTTAGAGTTGGTAACTCTATCGAAATAGGCATCCTAGCTTATTTTCCATAAACAAGAACATAAGGAGAATTACCTATAGACCTCTTAGGAGTAATTCTATCAACCCATAAGGCTAGTTTCATCTTGTTTTTCCAGCTTCTTTGATTGTCTTCAATTGTTCTTTTGATGATCCTAATTATATTTTTGATCCATTACCTTGTGGATAGTAATTGGATGAAGTTCTAAAAAAGATATCATTTTTAACAACCCATTCAGTTATTCTCATGCCTACAAAAGCCATTGCATTATCTAAGATAATGGATTCAGGGGTACCAAACCTTGCTACTATGTCCTCATAGAAGTTTAGTACTACACTTTCATTTACCTCCTTCAATGCTACAACCTCTATCCATTTGCTGAAGTAATCAATGGCTGCCAATATACACTTGTGTCCTAAACTAGAAGGTTGGTTTATGGGTCCAATGAAATCAAGATCCCACTTCATGAATGGCTGCTCTACTTGAATTGGATGCAATGGTAAGACTGCTAATCTATATTTTACTATAAATATAGCACATTGTTTGAATTTTCTTACCCATGCATAGGAATCCTTGTACAAATTAGGCCAATAATAACCAACTCTCGTGATTTTAAGAGTTGTAGTTCTTGGTGCAAAGTGGCCACTCATTGCTCCATTATAGAATTCTTCAAGAACTTTGTTAATCTGATAAGGTTCTATGCATATCAATAAGACTCCATGAAAGTTCTTTCTATACAAGTTTCCATTCAAATTGACATAAGGAATGGCCTAAAGTCTGAAATACCTTCATTTTGCATTGTTTAAGCCTTGTGGACACTCGCTAGTTTGGAGGTAATGCGTCATTTATTGAATCCAACTTGAAGGAGGAGTTGGGAAAACAACTTGATCTTGATTATTTATCACTTGGCTAGCTTCTTCTTCAAGCTCTTTGATTTTTCTAACCTACTAGCTAGTTCTTCACACAATCCTTTGCCTCTTACTAGCTTGATAACCTTGATATCAATGTCTATTCCATGACTTTGGTTATCCAACCAACCCTCTTATCATTTATATCCTTACTCAAAAAAAATCTTTAATACTTGGATGAGAAACCATAAGATGTATCATGTTATTTGAAATCAAATACCTGAATTTTTTAAGGCTTCTAATGAAAGCTAGAGCATATTTTCCATAAAAGTGTATCTTTCCTCATAACCTTCCAAACTTTGGTCAAAGAAGGCTATTGGATGCTCTATCCCATCTTAATTCTTCTGGACCAACATAGCTAAGATGGTATCAATGCTCCCAAAAGCATATAGTGTGAAGTGTTTAGCAAAATTTGGATTTACAAGAATAGGTGCAGTTGCGATGGCTTCTTTAATCTACTCAAAAATCTTCTTGTCTTCTCTTGACCAGCTAAAACTTACATTTTTCTTCAACATAGTTGTTATAGGATTTAAGAGGGCTGCAATGTTAGGTATAAACCTTCTAATAAAATTTATTCTTCCTAAGAAGCTTTGTAAACCCTTCTTGTGAGTATGTAAATGTAAGGCCAAGATTGCACTTACTCTTTTAGGATATATTGCGATACCTTGCTTTGAAAATATGTGACCAAGTAGTTTGCATCCATGGACAACAAAGATCCACTTCTTAGGATTGAGAGAAACACCATATTCCATTTAACTCTTAAATATTTTCCTCAAGTGATCAAAATGTTCATTAGCATCCTTTAAAAAAAGTTGTCATTAAGATAAACAAGTAAAAACTTGTTCATGAGGCCTTGGAAATCCATATCCATAGCTCTTTGGAAAATTTCCCTTGCATTAGACAATTTGAAGGGAATCTTTATATATGCCATGGTTCCCCATTTGGTGGTAAAAGTAGTTTTGAACTAATCTTCTTCTTTTACTAAAATCTAATTATCTTGGAAAAACCATCTAATAATGAAAATCTGTTAGAACCTGATACAACCTGCAATATTTGTTCCATTGAGGGCAACAAATAATGATCTTTGAGGGAAGCTTTGTTTAGATCTCTAAATTCAACACATAACCTAATTTCACCATTCTTATTCCTTACAGGTAGAAAATTAGACACCCAAGATGTATGCTTAATAGGGAAGATGATATTACCTTGGATCGACTTGTTTAGCTTTGTTTCAATGAGGTGTTTCGGCTTTGGATTCAAAGGCCTTTGCCTTTTCCTTACTAGTTTTGCATTGGGTTCCAACTCAATGATGTGTTGAGCCAAATCAAGGTTAAAACCCTTCAATTCTCCATATTCCCAAGCAAACACATCATCAAACTCTTGGAAAAGTAAAATAAAAGCATGCTTTTCTTCCTTTGTGCATACCTTGCCAATCTTTAGGAGCTTGTCTTTGAAGATCTCAATGGGTTCATAATGTTCTTATTTTATTGGGATGATAGTTTTGTCTTTCCTCACTTGATCATTGGTGTTAAAAATAGATTCTAAAGTTACCAAACCTTTTCTTAACTTATTTGATTTCAGCTGTAGAATTTGATTATCATACTGTTACTGCCACTTTTGTTGATTCCCAACTGCAAATTCAACCTCTTTAATTAGAAACTTTTCAATTTGTTCATCACTTTCAAATACTTTCCAATTGGTGTTGTCATATGGAACTGATGGCCTTACTACCACCTTTACATACTATTGTACTTCAACATTTTTCTCCTCATTTGGAATGTCAAATTGTGAACCCATGGCATCCAATCTACTAGCTTCTTTATTCCAGATTCTTGGAATAGACAAAATGTTAAAAGCATCAAATTCTTCAATAACATCCCAAATCCTATGCTTATACAACTTGAGAAAATTATTTTTAGTTACATATAGATTTCTCACTTGATTTGCTACAAATTCATTATTCCCAAATACCTATAAGCACTTGATATTTTTCTTTCTTGCCCACTCTAAGCCATGAATGAATGCTTCATACTCTATTATATTGTTAGTATAACTAAAATAAAAGCTTATAGCTAAATTATATCTTTCACCATTAGGAGAGATCAACATAACACCTCCACCAACATCAACCTAGCTTCTTGAGCCATTGAAGTACAATTGCCAAAAATGATTAGACTATTGTTCACACTGCTATTTTTCATCTTTTACTAGGTTAGGGACAACTACATCTTGTTCATGAATCATGTAAATCCCTAGTCCTATTTCATTTATATGATTGAAAGGATCAAATTCATGATTATCAGTTGCCCACTCATCTAAGATTAGATCAGGTGTGCCTTCTATGGGAGTGTTGATATGTTGGACAATGGATTGATCCTCTTGTTCATGAATGGAAAGATTTGCATTTACAACATTAGGAACATATGGCTTTATGTGGTATTTAGCAAGAAGCTCTAATTTTATAGTCACCTTAGTGCCATATCTTGTTCTAAAAAATATGTGTGACCAATCAAATGATAGATATCCTCCCAAATTTGTAGTGAAATCCCTAGAAAGGCATATGGAAAAGAAAGGTGGTAGATCTATAACATAGATCTTGTAGGATTGAAAATTTTGGGAAAGAATGTAAGGTAAGAGGTAGATTTTTAATCAGCCCAACTGTGTTTATGGTTGTCCCATCCATTTGAATTACTGCCTTTTAAAGAGGCTCATATGTCAATCCCAAATTATCTACTAGTTTCTTTAGCATTACAGAGATGCTTGCTCTTGAGTCAATCATGCAATTGTGAACTAAGTGTTGGCCAATAATCAAAGATACATAAAATGGAGGCAGTCTTGTATCTTTGGCTTGTTCACTCTTTTTTTGGGGATATTTTGCAAGCACAACTTTGGGTTGTTCTTTGGGAGGCTCATTTGACAACGAGATCTTAGCTAAGACATCTTGCAATAAATCCTTTTATCCAGGAATATATAAAGCATCCAACATTGAAAAACTAACAGTATCTTTGTTCATTTGATCCACATTATTAAATGGATTAGTACTAACCTTTTGTTGTCATTTAGAATCAACAACATTTGTTTTTGGTTGTAGAGGTTGTGGTTGGAATTTTAGCTGCTCATTAATTGGCACTTGATTCCTTGGAAAAAAGTGAATATTTTGTGAAGATGAAGGCCCAACTTGGCCTTGTTGAATTGTGGAAGTTTTATTTCTACCCTTATCAGCTTGTTGTTGGCCTTTGTCAACCTTCTACCCTATGTCAACAACTCTTTTCTTTGACCTTGTATTGGATGTTATAGAGGTGTAAGACTGATTTTTTTCCTTGTGGGTGATTCTCTCTACATAACTCTTCACCTTTCCAATTCATCAATGCAACATCAAGAGCACCTTGCTCAGTCTGAGAACCTTGTTTTCCATGTCTCTTGTGTTGTATCTTATGGGACAATAGTGTTATTTTGTACCATGAGGGCCTGGTTGATCACTCCATTCGAACATGTGGCTTTGTTATGAGTTTGGTTACATGGAAAATACCACTCATAATCTTGTGCCATGTTGTTTTGCACTGGTACAGGTTCTCTATAGCTACTATCAGTGTTTTGATTGTAAGTTTGATAAGGCCTTGCATTAAAATTCCTTCTCTGACCTTGACGATCAGTTTGATAAGGAGGCCTATTGGGTTGATTAGGTTGGTAAGGTCTGAAATTCTAATTTTTCTTCTTCTTTATGTTGACCAATTCATTTCCAAAGGTCCGCAATATGCCTTTTAACTCTTGAAATTCAAGGGATGGAGCCTTGGCAACCTTTTCTTGAACAATATTTGGATAATTTAGTGCTGGTATAGGAAGTGCATCAACTATTGGGGGTAATGGAAATGGTATAGGTGGTTGTACCTTAGGAAAAATAGGCATTGGAGGCCTTGGGGCTATTTTCCAACTTGTATGAGGCTATTTTTTTCTCTAATGACAATATCATATGCATTAGGAAGTGTATTTCCATCCATTGACTCAATCATCATAGATATATCACTATTAAGGGCCTTAAGGAAATACAAGAATGCATGTTGGGTTGAAGGTCTTACCGTTGTTGGAATTCTATTCTAAGATTTTTCAAAATGATAGTTAAAATAAGACATATTCTTGTGTGGAGCTATGTTGATGGTAGTTAGTTGCTCCACCAAAGACAAATGATCTGATATTTCTTCAAATTTCTTGTGCAGACCATCTCCCAATTGATCCCATGTTGTGATTGAATTAACTACCAAACTCCTGAACCATTGTAGAGATTTTCCTTTCGGTGATGCAACCAAAAGCCTAGTTGCTACATTTTTAGCTATGATATTATGAACCGAGCATAATGTAGCCACATCCCTGATATGCTTAATAGGGGTAGTCTAATCTTCTCATGTGAAAGAAGGTAAGCTTCTAAGGGCTATGATAGGAATATGATCATGTTGAGCAAGATTTAATGGGCTACCCCCATTAAACAATGCAAAAGCGAACTACCTTGCCATTAGATTTATTGACACTTGTATATTTGGTATCAAAACTCTTGGAATAGGACTTGCAGGCCTGTAATTTGGAGGTGTAGAATGTGATCTAGTTGGTGGGATAAGGCTCTTTCTCACTACCCTCCCTTTCTTGTTTTTGGTTACAATTGCAAATACTTGAAGGGAGAAGAACTTCCTCTTGTTTACACTCTTCTCATGTGTTGATTGCACTAGATCTGCTTCAAAGTCAAAGATAAGAGTCACCAAGTATATGTTTATACCCTCAAAAAGGCCCAAAACACTATTGCATATACCAAGACAACAGTGAAACTTTGTATTTCTTGACTGAAATGAGTTTCGGTGTTCCACCAGGTGTGCCAAAAGATATTGTCACAAAGGATTGTGCCCCGAATGTTAAGCTTTAAAGCTTTGCAATCTTGTGCAACATTAGGACATCCTCAAGCCTGTGGGTTACCTAAAATGAGGATGAACCTATAGATTATGGGTTGGTTCCCTTTGAAAACTTCCTACAAACTACTAAAAACTTATTGGGAAAAGGGGAAGAGATTGTTTCGAAAATGAAAATCTACTGCTACTAGGAGGTGATGCACCAAGTTTTAAACTCTATTAGCTACTCTAAACTCACAATTAGATTTAAACAAAGAGTTTTGTTTTCTCATAACTCAAAACTAATCATGAAGTACATAAGTTTTTTATGAGAAGGTTTATATTCAGTATGTGAAAGAAGGAAAATAAGTTTCACAACCTCAAGTACTGGAACATTCTAACACAACTCATAATGTACATTAACATGAATTATTTTTCATCCACAATGCAAAAACGAGACAAATTTAAAGGTTTTATAAAGGGAAACACAATAAATGCACCAGATTAGTCATTTTCCATGCTTAAAATAGAAGATGTTTTAGAAAGAACTACCACTCTTTATTGAACTTGGAAGGAATCTTTGCTATTAAAAATTGAAAATGCTTCTAAAATACTAAAAAATACTTAGAAAATTAGAGTTATAATGCTTTGTGTTGTGTTGTGTTGTGTATGCAAGAAGAAAGAAAGAAGTGCCTGAGAAAGGAAGAATAGAAGAAGTTTTATAGAAGGGAAGCATCTTTCCTGACTAAAAGAAAAGAGTGAAGATGAATTGTAGCTCTTGAACTCATGATAAACTTTAACTATGCTCGAACTGATTGTCTTCTTTCCTTGGCTTCTTCTCCACTTTGCATGATGAATCACCTTTGCATTGTACACAAGTGAAAACCCTACAAAAGAGGCCTTATAACTGCTCCTAACTGATGGTTTGCAAGCTGAAAAATTTTCTTGATTAATACTACACCCATGTGGGGTCTTGAACTCAACTATAACTGTTGTATTTCCTCCAAAACTCCTTCTTTTAAGGCCTCTAACTGCTCTTAACTCCAACTGCACCCATGTAGGCTTCTAAAATAGGCCAAAACTACTTGTGAGTGCATGAAAACTAGGCATGAACATGCCACTCTAAGTGGTAATCATCTGGTGGATGTCTTATGCATGATGAGCATGTGATAGGTTATATGAAAATACTCGAAGATGACCATGTCTTCTAAGTTTACATAGGGTAATATTCAACTTGCAATTGATGCATGCTTATATAACTTCATTAAAGGTTAGTGTGACATTAGTGAAACTCTGCCTCATTTACATTCTTAACTTTCATAGATTGTAGTGTTTGTATTCTGCTTCTAGTTACTTTGTAATAGAGTTAACCTTTGTTTGTTTGCAAACATTGCCTTTGATAACCCTTCTCTCAATCCTTGCTACATTTCTTATGATATTTCTCATGCTAAGCATTAATGGGACATCATTAATGAGGTTTGCACCTTAACAGTATTGGCTTGAATATCATCTTTCATCATTTGATGATTTTTTGCATACTTTATGGTGGTTGTCTTTGAGACTCTTGTCGTCAATATCAATAATCATGCATCTAGTTCCTATAAGAAAACCATAGATTGTGACAACTCCACCCCTCTCATATGGTTGCCTTCATTTAAGCCATTTCCCCTTTGACTGTTACTGAAAAGTGAATGGGATGTTGTCTTATACTATCTTTTGACCTACCCTCGAACTGCCATCATTAACTGTCTTTGTATCTTTGCACAATTTGTTGTTTCCTTTGGCATGGTAGTTTTCACTGTCCCTTTTTTCTCTTTGTTGTTTTTGACTTTGCAGTGGTTTAAAGAACCTTCAATCTTCTTCAAAATTGTCATATCATTGTCATGGGGATTCATCATAACACTCACTGCCCATACTCTATGCTTATGTGACTTTCATACCTCATTTACTATACATTTTGATTGAACCTTAATTGCCCCTGCGTTATGAACTGCCCTTCTTGAGTCTTAGTCATTAGTGTCCATTGACAACCCTACCCCTTTTTATTGACTATGACTCTTCATCATTCCTTGCTTTATGTTCACTAATCATTTACACAAAATCTTTTAAGGCCTTGATAATATGCAAGGTAAATCTAAGTGTTTATGTTTCAAAGGATTGTGCTTTTTACTGTGTATCTACCACTAAGGAACTTGACAATCCTTAATAGAGGCTTGTCATAATCAACTACCCTATTCCACAAGCTATGGTTTGAATCATTAAAAGCATATATAACCTTATCTTACTATCATATCCTTTTTCTCACAAAACCCAGTGACATAGATTGTCACAACTTTGGCTATCATGAGTACATTCAAAAGTGAGAATTTCTCTTTTTATGTTGACCACCCTTCAAATATCTAAGATTAAAATATCATAATGGCTATCATGACTACATTCAAAAGTGAAAAGTCCTCTTTTTACGTTGACTACACTTCAAAGATCTAAGATTAAAATCTCATAAGACAATGAAGCTCTATCTTTGCACTATTCAATATATAGAACTTGATGCTCCATGGTCAAGATGAGAAACTTAATGTGAATCCTTCATAATAGACCACCACTATTTCATGTATCCTTATGAACATAAAATGTAATCATTGAAATTGAGTATCATAACCTTTGGATGACTACTTAAAGAATAAACCATCACACCTTATGACAAATATTGAAAATTGAAAGAACCATAGCACACACAGGTGGTAAATGGGACTATCACTTTGAATAGGGTTATGAGACCGCTCTTCAAACTTAATAATGAGATACTAATCATTCCTCTTTTGTCCTTTACAATATACAAAACCATAGGCACCTTAGAAGTCTGCCTTACATGCATTTTAAGATTTGAAACCCTATTCATATCATTCTTAGACTTCTTGAATGGTCACTGTAATTTCCTTTAGCATTTGACCATCACCAAGGTCACTGGATTGTAACTTCTTTATATTTTATACACAACATGCCATGTTTGTTTATGATCTCATCTTTTTACAAGCTCTCAAACTTCTTTAACAAATGCCTTCTAAATGAAGTAATAGAACAAGGCATCTAAAAGACCTTTCAATGCAACAAGATGAAAGCATGAAATAAAAGATTAAGTTTTATTAGAAGCCACCTCTTCATTATCCCATGCTTAACTTCTCTTTCTCAACCCTAAATTTGGAAGTAGTTGTTTTTCTTGGACTTCAACACTACTTCTACCTCTCCTTCTCAAACTTGCATGCTGATTTTTCTCATGTCTTCATTTGCATGCCTTGAATCTCCTCATGGCTACTATGGAAAACTTGTAACTATTTGTGTAAGTATTGTTTACCAGGTCTGAAAACCTAGCATCTCATCTTCATGTGAATTTCACTTAGCTTTTCCTTTTCCCCTTCTAGTCTTGGCACCCAACTTCAATTTTAATCTTTCTCTTGGCTTTTCAACATGAGTTTCCCTTAAAATTTTAACTTTTTATAATTTTCAACTTTGACTTGGGCGTGGGAAAAAATAATATTCCCTAGTAATAATGCCTTTTAAATAAAAAACCTTTTACAAGATCTTTTAAATTA
Source organism: Sequoiadendron giganteum (assembly GCA_007115665.2). Taxonomy (NCBI): domain Eukaryota; kingdom Viridiplantae; phylum Streptophyta; class Pinopsida; order Cupressales; family Cupressaceae; genus Sequoiadendron; species Sequoiadendron giganteum. The sequence continues at coordinate 678,262,687 of CM021100.1, read as the reverse complement.
AAAGATTAAATTTATCCCTCTTAGAACAAAGAATTTAAGATAGAAAATATTTAAATCAAATGTCTAAATGAGATTTAAATAATTTCCTAAGACCTTTGAAAATATGGATTACACAGGCATCATAATCTGGTGTTATGCTTGCATCTGTGACCTCTACTCCTGCTCCCCATTGTATAGTCTATAACTCATCAATCTCCTAAAAGGCCACCTGTGACCTAATCATGGGACCCCACTATCCCACCTCCTGGGAAGATCTAGAAAAAATAGCTACTCCAATAGGCTCACCCTTTCACTCTCCATACTGTCGCAACACATTCTCTAATAACTATCTCTCTATGATGTGATGAATTTGTACAATTGAAATAATCAAATATCTAGTCTGCCTACAATAAGGTAGATGCTTTGCATCATCATCCCATGGGGCACACTGCCTATAGGGTTTCCATGTCAATGGAACCAACAAATCAATCATATGATACCAATATCCTACATCTCTAATGTGAGTCTATGTGACTACCCCTCCATAAATGAATACATAAGGCAATCTGGGTGGAAGATCTCTAACTATGATTGGTCTAAAAATCACATTATTCTCCCACACCCATACGTAGAGAAGAGTAACCCCACATCCAATGGAACATGCTCCCATGTAAGCAACATCATGCAACTAGAAGTGTAGACATGAAAAATATACATACCTGATCCTGATCTTACTAACATCGTTTCTTCCTAAATCATCCCCTTTACTAATCAATTTAATTAAATAATCTTTATTTGATTAAATTCATCATATTTCCTCTCTTAGTTAAATAAATCAAATTTATGTGATTAAGTCACTATTTTTGTGTAGAGCTTCGTTCTCAGTCATCAGCGACGCTATATTGCGTCACTGACCTTTCCAAACAACGTCGCACTTGCGGATTGTGCTGTTGCAGTTGGGTAAAAGGAAAAATTTTGGTTATTTTGACATGTGTTTTTTTTTTCCATTCTGGTTATTTTGACTTCTAACTATTTTTTTTAGTCTCTATTTTTACAGTATTGACTAGTTTTTGTGATGCAGAGACTTCCAGAGGTCATAACTTTTGACTCAAATGTGGGTTTTGGCTAAAATTTTATACATGATTTCATTATGAGGTGGCATGTGGATTCCCAACGGATTTTGATTTGGTTGGTGGCCATTTTGGCACATTTTCGGGGCTTGAAACTTTCATCTTGGCCCTCAAAATGGCAATTTAGTGTTTTTTCTATTTTTTTAAAAGTCTTTTTGTTAATAACTCGAAACTCATGTTTCAAATTGAGAATGTTAGTTGGAAATTCATCCTATCTTAGTTTTAAGAAGTTTTTGGGAAAAAATAGGACTTTCAAAGTTATGCATGTGAAATTACCAAAAATGGCAAAATCTGACAATTGTTGAAATTTGTCAAAAAGAGAAGTTTCTTGATCAAAGGTGAAGGAAGGAAAATGAAGGCCAAAGGTTCTTTATGACATCATTGTCTTATTGTATTAAGTGTTTTTAAACACTTTGGGAGAAATTATAATCCCTTTCTAAGGATTTGATTACCTTCATGCTTTTAGGACACACTAAATTTCTTTTGGGCTTTGAAAAAGAACACTACAAAAGTTTTTCAATTTTTGCAACAAAGGGTTAAAAATAACTTTAGACAAACTCACTAGATTTGGTTTGAGGATTAACAATTGAACAAGGAAAATTCCATATTTCATTTTGGTGCACTAAAAAGAATCAAATCATTGCTTTGTGGACTTAAAATGAACAAGTGTTTCTTTGTTTTGTAATTACTTACCCAAAGTAATATCATCAAAAGGACATATGCACTTCTCTCACGCTTTATAGCGATCTTGATAATCAAAAGGCCTTTTGGTGACATTAAGTTGCGCAAGTGATTTCTTTCACATTTCATTTGGGATTAAAAATTGAACCAATCTTGTGAGTGTGAGTGGGGCATATTGCGAGTGTTCTCCCTTTATTTTTCAATGAAGGTTGATCGAACTATGGGATATGCTTGCTCACTTTTATTTATCTTAGAGGGTCTGCCTAGTGGGAAAAAGTAATCACCCAAGGGAACGACCCAACCGGGAACACACTAAAGACAAGCGACTTCCAAATGGTATATAAGTGTGGATTCTCGAGGAAAGTTCGAGAATCACGAGGATTATTCCGACAAAAAGGGAACCAATGGTCTCTTTCCGCATGGATGGTCCCTCACGAACAAAATGCAAGCATTAAAACCCCTTGTTTAGCAAAGGCCAAAATCGTTTCTATTTGTTGGTGCAAAAGGTCATGCCCTTTGAAGCCGCCCCACGTAACATGCGGTTTTGTTGTAGAGATGAAAAGTATGCCATGGGAGATTCATGGGTATTGATGCTTGGATGACCTAAGAAGTGAGTGCATTGTAATGGGGAGCTTGTGTGGTCAATCATCTAATCATCCGCAATGAATATGTGCAGTTGGAGTAAAATCCAAGTGGGAATCCAAACAAATATTGTCTTTACATCTTAGGATTGTGCATGTGCTCAGAATCAAAAACACTTTGCTTGGGTCTCAAAATAGTTGAAAACAAATATTCACAAATCATCTGAATTTCAAACCCTTTAGGAGGGGCAATTACCTTTTGACAAAATCCAAGTGTTGTTTCTTTCCCTAGGGATTTTATCCTTAGAGGTTTCTAAACATTTGGATTTATATTATAATTTTCCCATACTAAAGTCAACAAATAGGAAAAATTTTCCTTGATTTCCTTGATTCCCACATAATGGAGTTTGTGGGATGATAAGAAGTTAGGACATTATAAATTTAGTTTGAAAAGCTAATCAAGAGAGTGTTTGTGGTAAAAATAACTCATTAAACAAAGTTAAATCAATTGAACCCCACACATGTGCTTGTCATCTTTTGGTCATATGGTTTTCCATGCAAACATTGGTCTTTTGGTTTGAAATACTCTTAGGAAAAAACATGTTCTTCACTATATTAGTCTTGTAAACAAAGTCCTCTTAGGTTCATCTAGGATCAAAGTCATCACTCTGACCCATCTCTCAACCATTAAAAAAATCAAAATCACCTCACCAACAAACTCTTGGAAACTTTGAAAACATCATTCATGCTAAATTCTAGGAAAAATCAAAATCATCTTGTTTGACTTAACACACTTAGTCAAATTATCCTTGTGAGCGAATTTACCTCTTGATAAAATCCAACATCTTGGGGTCTAGAAGTTCATTATCCAAAATCACTTTGTTTGACTTAACACACTTAGTCAAATTATCCTTTTGTGTACAAGTTTACCCTAGGATAACACAACTTCCTAGAGTTTACAAGTTCATTATCCAAATCAATCAAAATCAAATCAAATCAAGCCCTAAAATTTAGCATCTCCCTCAAGGTTCTTCAAGATTTTTTCATCATCTGTATCATCCATATTTCGTTTTCATCATCGCTTTGATCCTTAATTTATCCTAGTTCTTCTCTTTTTGTACCTAAAGTTATATTAACTGATCTCTATTTTATTGTGCAAACAAGATCTCAACACAATAAGAATATGGAAATCACCAAGGAAACATCAATTTCAAGTGCCTAAGTCAAATTGCTCCCAAAATAAATCTTGTTGGATCAAGCAATTCTCCAAAAAATTTCCCTCTACCATCACAAACCCCTCAAGAGGAGGGTCAAGTAGAAGACATCACCGACAATGGGATGACACAAAATGAAATCCCAAAAATCATCAAATTGTCAATGCTATGATGAGGTTATATCCCTCCCGATACATGCTTGAGTTAGCAAAAGAAGGGGCTAAACTCCCTTCCGACTATGACATAAGCACAATTGTGCAAAGACCTATTGGGATCATGCATCCAATCCCATCCATACCTCCATGTCAAAACATCACTCAAAGCATCCTGCAAATCATACCATCCACAACCCAAACCCCAATCATCAACATGACCATTCCGCTCATGACAACAGTCAACACCATTCCTGATCCACCAACACCACCGCCAAAACACAACATAGAAAATTCATTCAACATCATGTTGCAAGCTGCTCAACAAACTACCCAACAAAAAGTGCTCCAAAACGAACAAGCTACACAACTAGCTGCTCAACAAGCACAAGCACAATTAGCAGCACAACAAGTGCAACAAGCACATGAGGTTGCTCAAGCCCAAGCTGTATTACAACAACAAGAAGCCGCCCAAGCTATGCAAGCCGCTCAAGCCACCCAAGGTGCACAAGAAACTCAAGTCGCTCAAGTTGCTCAAATTGCATAAATAATTCAACAAGCGCATGCTCAAGCCCGAGCCCACTATCAAGCCTAGCAAGTGCAAGCACAAGCACAATGCAAATCACAATTGCAAATAGCCCAGCAAGAAGCATATCAACAAGCCTTGCAAGAATATCAAGCACAACATGAAGCATCTCAACAACAATCCCAACAACAAGCTTTGTTGGCACAACAATAGGATGACCAACAACAAGCATTATTGGCTCAACAACAAATGTAGGCATTACTCGCTCAACAAATCTTGCAACAAACTCCCACCATTTCCATTGGTTGAACCATGTCATCAAAGCATTGATTTGTCTCCCCAACCACATCAAGAACAATATATCCAATGTCAAGAGGTTGGATATCAACACCATGAACAACAAAATCAATCACCCCATCTCAAAGGTCAATCACAACTACCCATCAATGAGCACCTTGACGATGTTTCCATCTCCTCTGACAATCAAATCAAGATATATCAAGAGTCACTTTTCATTCATGATCGAAACCCACCAACAATACCCAACAATGATCCAATTCAGAAACGTTAAGATCATTTGATCTTATGGTTGAAAACATTGACAATCTCTCCACCATAACTGCTGAGGACAATGATCAAAATCAACCCATCAATAAGCACCTTGGCGATGTTTCCACCTCACCCAAAGATCAAATCAACATACATCAAGAGCCATTTTTTAGTCATGATTAGGACCCCTCCTACAAAGATCTATTTGAAGATGTGTTGATTCTATTTAATCCTATTGACATAATCCACTATCCTTCGACCAATGATCATGTTGAAAATGTCTCTAATCACCTAATGAGTTAGAGGACATATCTCACGAATTTATTCCAAAGCATGATCAACATATTTCACCAAGGGCTAGAAATGATCCTTTCCAAAACATATGGAAATCCTTTGACCTCATGACATTTGAGCAACTTCCTATGCCTAATGAAGATATCCAAGAACCCTTTATAAGGAATCCATTGTTTGAAATTGACCCATGTCAAGAACTTGATCCAAAGCATGTCGAAATCATTTGAGATCAAGAATTTGCATCTCCAAGCTACTACAATGATATAATGGACACTCTCCTATCTATACGAGATGGTCACATCCACATAGCACATACTCCTCCATCTACCCATGAGATGCTTCCCATGGATGGACACGTAGATGATCTTCATTCATAACAAGATTCCTTTACTCCTGACATTATTACACCAAAAGAGTAGGATATTGATTCCTACAGTAAAACTCAGTTGTCAACATCGGGATTAGATATATCCCAAATTCAGACTGAGGACATCATGTATGAAGATATCCAACATCATGATATTCTGAAGTCGACAGAGCAAAAAATTGAAATAACATCATCTGTAGTAGTCATTTATCAGAGAATGTTTGCTAAACGGGAACTCTCAAAACAAGTAGAATCAAAGCATGAAGGTACTACTTTCACAATACTGGGGGCAAATTTGTCTCAAGCAAACATCAACATAGGGATCATGAAGAATCCTTATAATGATATCAATGCCAATACTACAACTAGCCATGTCACGAATCTTCATCCACCCATCACCCCATCCACGAATTCAGACCAACATCAAAAGAAAGATTTGAATCAAAGCATGAAGAATGTTATCAAGGAAAAAGAAGTAGAGAAGCATAATGGACAAATCAAATACAAGTGGATACCAAAGAACACAAAGAATGATTATCCCTATCAAACTCCATTAGTCAAAGAAACTATGGGGCAAAAAAAAAAAGGGAAAAGTATCCATCAAAGATGTCCACAAAGGAAAAAGAAGGCTTCTCAAGCAATGTACAAAGTCTATCAAGTTGTTGGTCCTAATTCCACACACACTTCTGTATCCACCCATCATTGCTCATCCTCCCAAGTTTGGAGAGTCAAAGGTTCCAAGCTATCAACCAATCCATCTTTTATTCCTAAACACACTCCACCATCCACTCCTCCACACATGATATCCAATTCTCACATTGACCATGTGTTGGCAATGACCCTTCATCATAAGGATTCAGAAGGCACTCTATTATGATGTGCGCACAAAGACAAAGTTAACCGTTGTATCAACAAAGCAAATAAGGAATCTCAAAAGTTGCATTCAAGTGCACGTATCTTGGCAAAACAACTTCTTCAAATAGGATATTGATGGCACATTATGACAAAAGAATCTACATCGACACCACCAGGTGGTTGAACATGAGCTTAAAATTTTTCATAGAAAAATACAAAAAAAATCAAAAAAAGGATTGAAAACAGTAAAAAAAAAAATCGTCCTCTAGTGAAAACCACTTTGGTGGCACTTTGGACAGGTACCATGATGAAAACCTGGCAAACAAGCGTCATGTGTAGAATCGAGCATCTGCATGTGCTAATTCAAGTGAAGGAATCTCATCTCATCCATGATAAATTCAACATTCCATCCACCCGATCCATATTAAATCCATTCATCCACAAACCATTTAACCAACCCATTGCCATCTATCTACCTTATCTTGATCTTGACAAATTTTGGTGCACAATTTACACTTGCTTATGTTAGTCATCTTGGCATGGGTCATTTTCATTGATCTTATCCTACCCAATGTTATCTGAGCCTTGAAGCATTATCCAAATGAGCATTCCTTTGTTCGAACACCTTATCTTGTCACAAGATAATCCTTGGCATTCTTTGCATACTTACCATATCTATCCATCCATACACCTATTCAAGCATCCACCCATGGCATTCCACACATTGCTAGACACTGGGGGCAAATATTTACATCTTGCTTTGGGAATAAATCTTGATCTATATCCTCCAACTTATGTGGTGATCCGAACATTGGAAAACATGAAATAAAATTGGTCAAGCATTTGTGAGCCAAAATCCAAATCACTAGCCCATGGCATATTTTGACGAAAAGATGTTCCTTATCAAGCTTTATCTTCCATCAAACATCAATCCAAACAATCAATATCAGTCGCATCTAACTTGCACTTCAACGTCACATCAAATCATCAAAAAAAATTTGTTCCAAATCAAGCTTCAAAATCCTGATCAATCAAATCCAACCAATCCATCATCATCTCAGGATATCCTTCCCAATCCTTGTGTTGCTTAACCCTATCATTACATTGTTGTGGATCCTCAACAATGTTATCATCATCAATCCATCGATTCCCAATTCTTGTGTTGCTTAACACTATCCTTGCATTGTTGTGTATCCTCAATAATGTTATCATCATCAATCCATTGATCCGATCAATCAACCTTAGGTTGGTTTCCAAAAAAATCCCAAAACAGAGCACTAATATCATCACATATCCATATCCAAATCATCCATAACATATCAAAATCCAAAACATGTCAAAAATCTGAAAAATCAAAAAATAGAGTCATCCGATCGAACTACATCATCTCTGATCTTGAACGTAGGCAAGGTTGATCTTTGATCATCCCCCGAGACACCCTAGGTCAGTCCTTTAGGTGTCCGTCATAATAAAAATGAAAATCCGTTTTCCCATCTATCTCAGCAGTAATCAAGTCTGTGTCAATTGAACTATGTGGTCTCTGTGTATATAATGTAGGCAAGGCTAATCTATTGATCAAATCTCGAGACCCCTATGATAGGTATTTAAGTTAGACTCTTGGTCATAAATCTCAAAATACCAAAAACATTGAAAAATCCCAAAATCCCAAAAACAACCTCAAAACATTTCAAAAAACACCAAAAACATTCAAATATCTGAAAAACCCAAAATGGTGCATCTGTCTCATCTCGCTTTCACCCGAAATAATCATCATTCATAATAAATCATCACCACCTTCATCCTTTGGTAAGTCAGTTGGAAGCAAGTCTAGCGGGTTTTAAAGTGAAAACTCAAATCGTCAAAGTCTCAAGTCTAGGTCAGTAAGTCAACAAGTTGATCAACTCAGAGTATCAATAGCTTATCATCCAATGAAAATATTATCATCACCTGATCACAACATGTACTAGTATGCATCCTTCCCACTATGGACATCAACATCAGGCATCATCGTAGTTTAGTCTTGGCTAGCGGTACGAAGAACATTAGCTTGTTTGTTTACTTTATCTTTTCTTTGGTTTTATCTTATTGCACTCATTACAATGACCTCTCGATGATGTCTAAATAGAAAGGTTTAGAGAGAAAGGAATGGGGCAATGATCATTATCTTTTTGTTTGCTATGCTTGTTGGATATTCTTGTAAAATAACTTGGTTATGTGTGTTTTGTTCGGTTTGTAGGGAGGGTGTTTTAGGTGTCTTGTTGACCACATAGGAAGGCTTGCTTTCCTATGTTTTGGCTCGAGATGTTTAGAATATCTGAACTACATCCTAAATAAGGTTTCGTATGTCAAGTGTGAACAAGAATACTCCTATCTGATTTTCGAGTCAAAGTCCATCACACTAGGTACAACGCCATCCTGGTTCTTTATACCTTGATGCATCGTACCTATGTGTATTATCAAACATAAAGTAATTGGCCCTTTTAAAAACCCAACTCCTGGTATGCAAAACATCATCATCATCATCATTAATAAGGTAGGCTTGTTGGATCCTCTTTTCATCATTCTTTTCTTCTTATTCTTCTATCTTTACTAACATTTCTATCCAAAATTGGTGTGTTGTATCAAAATATACATGAGGCTACCCATGGTTGATGACTATCTATACATCATCAAAATTGTCTACGTCAAATATATGATCTTTCTAAAGAATTATCTTTCATCCTTTGATCAATAGAACCACTCCTCTCACATTTTATCATGATCTCGATCGGAAAATTGAATATTTTCCCTCGATCTCTCGAGGGGGCAGTATACCAGCGTAATCCTTCTCGCTGGGGCAGCAGTGGGGCATCTAAAAAATTAAGAAATTTTTGAACTTTGATCACAACAATTTATTCTTTGAACCAACGCAACAAGTGTATTGCTTCAAAGAGAGGCAAAATGTAGACATGAAAAATATACAGATTGATCCTACACACCTAATCCTGATCTTACTAACATTGTTTCTTCCTAAATCATCCCCTTTACTAATCAATTTAATTAAATAATCTTTATTTGATTAAATTCATCATATTTCCTCTCTTAATTAAATAAGTCAAATTTATCTGATTAAGTCATTCTCTTCTATTAATTAAATAAATCATTTTGTTTAATTAATCCTATAATTCCCCTTTTAATTAAATAATCCATTTTATTCAATTAATCTCTAAAGTCATCTGTTTAAATTAAATAAATAAATCTTTATTTGATTTAATCTAACATCACCTTCTTTAATTAAATAAATCAATCTTTATTTAATTAAATCTAAAATCCATTATTCATCTCATTTTGATTTATTTAAATCCTAAAATCTAAGTCAAAATTGCCAAATCACCTAATTTCCACTTAATTTGATCAAATCATGATTAAATCTAATCCTAATCACCTCAATCCTCTAAATTTTGCAACTTGCACCAATAAGTCAATTTAATTTATCTATTAATTCACATATTTCCCTCAACTTGGCATATTTGTGGAATATTCCTCCAAGTTTGAAAATCCCTCCAAGTGGATTTGTACATCCAACAAAGCATTCACTCCCCTCTTACATGTCCTTGTGCATCGAGCCAAGTGGCATTTAAGTCATTTTCCTTCCCTCTTCAACAAGTCATTTCACAAATTTGAAATCCACCTAATAACATTTATTGGCTCATTCATCAAAATGTGCACAACCTTCCTCCATTCACATCTTGACAAGTGGCACTTGGCCATTGGATGTTGAATGATCCCACATTCATCCATTTTGCCTCTTCTTCTCTCAAGTTCATCTATAAATAAGAGGCTTTCCTTCTCATTGATCATCCACAATTTGAGTAAACTCACTATACTCAATTTCATCTTCAAGCATATCTACTTTCATCCATTTTATCAAGATCTTAGCTAGGTTATGCAGATTTTTCATCATGGAACTCAATTGAATCTTCATCAAAGGACATCACTCATCAACATTGCATCATAGGAGTTGGGAAAGGGCCAATTTCTACACATAATTGGCACCAATTCCCCCATGGGATTTAGGATTTGCATGCTTAAATAAGATTTGATTTTCTTTCTTGTTTTGTTCTTCATTTTCTTTCTATTTTGAGCATTGTAAATGAATTTCATTAGGAATATTGATTCTCACTTGCATATGAATCTAACTATGTGTTTGTGCAGGTCTAGGATTGGGGTTCACAGGAAGTACAACATAGCTAACACGCAAGGGCCCCAGACGTAAACAGTATCCTCATCCATCATGTCGACCAACATGCGACCCCATCTAATAGGAAAATAATGTCCTCGTCTATCTGGCATGAGAACCCCAACTATGCAACTGCAAACAACAATAATAAACTACTCATACCTGTCTATGAGGGTGTTCCATCTTATCTCATACTCCTTTCCCAAGTCATCAACATAAAAATACCTCTACATGGCTAGAAGTTCAGAGTCAGGATTGTATACTACTCTCTCCCCATGAATGGGAATCCACAGGATATGCCATACATCTTCCAAGGTCACAATTGCCTCTCTAGTAGGTAGATGGAATGAACTGGTCTCAGAGTACCAACACTCCAGTAGTGTAGTAAGTAACCCCTGATTAGCCCAAATATTGTGCATGAAGGTCACATAGTATAAATCGAGCATGTGTAGAGTGCTCCTCTCCGTCTCGTCTAAATGATCATGCAATACCATCAAAGATGGTTGAGTCTCTCGTGCTTACAAGGGAAAAAATCTCACCCGTGTTCAAACAAACACATTATGTCATTTAGGACACCCGGCTAAACCTATTGGACCTTTTGTACCTTAAATTTTTTTCCTAAAAATCCATTTAATTTATCAACAGTCAAATGCATCACGCTTTTTTGCAAATGTGGTGCACATCAACAAATGTAACACAAATAAAATGTGGCCCACCTAGCACACTTGCAGTGAACTATCCTACAAATGCATTGCTAAACAACATGTGCATTGCTAAACCCTACATTTGTGGTGCATAAATATATGTGGCTCTAAAAACACTTGTGAACTGCTAATAGTTACAGTTCCACAAGACAAATGTATTGCACTTCACAAATGTGGTACACATTTTCACAAATGTGTCGCTCGCGACGATATTTGCGGTGCGGAAAAGGGCACTGCATTTGTTGCTTAATTTTTGAGCCCTAAAATTTACCAAAAAATGTAAAATTTTGAAACAAAAACAAGGTACGTACCATGTTACTCGATCCCTTGGGCCATCTATAGGTCCACACGTGCCAACCATGATGAGATGCCTCTAAAATTCCTGCCATAGCTTAATTGATCTACTACAAATGCACACTCCTCTCCACTCAAAATTCCAAAACCAAAATGCACAAATGAGGAAAAAGAAACCCAAAGGCCTATTTATAGACCTTCAATGGCATATTGGACCCCCCTTATAACTAGACACACTACCCTTTCCACTAAATTGCTATTACAAAGGCCCATATTGACCTATAATAACAATTTTTTACCGTTTATGCACCTAAAACTATCAAATCAGCTTGCCAAAATAATTTCCCAATTTTTTGGAATTTTTCAAAAAAAAATTAAATTTCTCAAGGGGGCACCATGCTATCCCACTATCACTAGAGCCTGTCCTAAACATGATTTTTTGAATTTTCTTTGACATAATGGTATAAAACGCATTGTATCAAAGAGGGGCAAAATGTAGATACCCAAAATTGTCCTAGCCTGCGAGTAACGTTTTAACACTAATTATCATCCTTTCTTAATAATTAAATAATGTTTAATTATTTAATTATTATCATTAATTCATATTCCACTATTGATTAAATGACTTTATGTTATTTAATTAATTCAATTTATCATTAATCTTTCTGATTGACTAAAGAAATCCTATTTATTTGATTACATCCTTAATTCCTATTTATCTTCCCGATTAATTAAATACATCTTTAATTATCTTATTCCTCTAAATTAATTAAATAATAATAATAATTTATTTAATTAACATTCACCCATTATATAAATTAAATAATTACTTTAATCATTTAATTGTCCTATTTCATCTCAACATTATCCACTCATTAATAAAAATATTTTTATTTATTTATTTACTAATTCCCACTTGCACATTCCTTTAATAATTAATTCTATTAATTAATTATTAAACTCATGTATTTCCACCTCGTTCTTAATGAACACTCTCTTCCAATTCACTCAATAATCAATGCCAATCCTCTAATCAATCAAATCAGTTCACTCCCACTCAGTGTGAGTCAACAAAGCAATCAATTTCTCATGCAAACAATTAACTGAAATCCTACAATCTGTTAACTCTTCAATCAATTCCTCTCAAAGATTCTCGACCCTTGATCTTGATCATCCATCTGAATCGAGATTTTCTATAAACACAACCCTCGTACCTCTTTGAAGGCTAACCACGAATCTTCGAGATTTTGCATCCTTCATCTATATTCGGTATTTTGAGATTGAAGCAATAGAGTGTGCACAAATTTTGAGAGAAAGGCAATTTCGAGAAGAGCAATGGAGGTAAATCAAGTTTGACACGAGGAAGGTAATTGCATTATTTTGTTATTTAATTTCATTGTGTTGATTGTAAGTCATTGTGTTGAGTATTAGCTTGAATTATAGTTTAGTGGTTGTTGTTATTAATTCATGCTTTATTAGTATCTCATTTTCTGGTCGACAAATATAAATATTATATTAATAAATAAAATATTAGAGAATTTAATTAGGATCTATTTAGATTCATATACTTTTAGAATTGATTATCTTTCAATAATAATATGCTCATTATTTATTTGAATCAAATTACTTGGAAAGGATTCTTTCGCCTTAAGAAGATCTTAGTGGTCTCGACCCTCATAGCTATGATGCACTCCAAGAGAAAATAATTATTATTCAGAAAAAATAATTAAACATGCACAACAAAGCAACACTCAATACAAAGCCCTAACCAAGAGAATCCAAAGTGTACTTTGTACCCTAATTTGGACATACTATATATGCCTCTTCTCCAATGCCCATAATGCACCAAACCACCTTCTTCCTTTAATAATATCTCCACCCTTTCAAGTCTCACATAAATGATTTATATAAATTTTTAAGGGGTGGTTACCAAATCATCACATCCTTTCACAAAGGATATTTTAAATATTTATTTAATAAATAAAATTATTTCTCCCTTTATTTTAAAATATTAAGTATTAATCCATATTCAACTAAAGAATTATTATAAACTTTATTTTTTATCTCCCATTTAAATCTTAAGGTTTATTTAATAGAAAATAACATTATTTTCACTTTGGGGAAAATGTCCCATAACAACACCTTCTTAACATCTAATGATCTTATCCAAGATTAGCCATAAAGTAGCTCAAGCCTCCCACTAATTGGGAAATATTTAGTCTAATGTAGACCATAACTTACATCAAACTCCCAATTGTATTGACATAAGGAATTTAAGTCATATCATCCATACTTGTGGAAGTTATAGGATATTAGTCAATTAAAACTTAGTTCCCACTTGAAACTATGAACAGTCAATGGTCTATTATCTACCATGCTTAAATATTGTAGTACAGAGTTCACATACTTATTCTATCCCAACCAAATATTTGTGTTTACTTTATCTCTTTTAATCTCCATACTCAAGATATACTTGGTAGCTCCCAAGCCGTTTATCTCAAACTACACTGAAAGCTAAGAATTCAAATCATAAATCACATCCTTATTGTTAAAAATATATCTACATACATCGTGATAACAAGGAATTGATCATCACCAAGACATGTAATCAATAATGTTAATACATGCTTCAAAATTTAAAATAAGAATATAGAGGTTCACATGGGAAAGTCACCTTTTGATAAATGGTATGTAGAATTGTGGTGCTCCTCCCATGGATGACAAGATATCATGTGGTACTTCACTTGTATTGATTGGAGGATTGGTCAAGAAAAAGATTAGTCTTGAAGAAGTTACATGTTCAAAATATGGGAAAGTCTTTCTTAAGTTACTTATGCTAAAATATTCAAGTGAGGTAGGATCTCATTTTATCTCATCAGATGAATAATTTTTTTTGAATATTTATAATAAAATCATCAAGAGGCTAATCATTGAAATTAATAGTTTTTTGGTGGGTAATGTTTTTGGGGAAATGATCTAACATTGAAATGGTTCCTAGATGGACAAGCTTCAAATGGAATGTGAAAGTAAATCTAGAGGTGAGTGTCCTTCCTAAGGGGTTCTTTCTCTTTTATTTTTCCCTTATGGAGGAATATGCACAAAATCTAGTAAAAAAAATGACTGTTCTTAGGAAAATATAGTCTTTCACTTTGCAAGTGGAAGCAATTTTTATCCAAAAGTTGACCTATTTTTAGTGGCTCCTACTTGGATTTGTATCCTTTCTATCTCGTTGTAATATTGGCACAAACGAATTATTATAGTCATAGTGAACTTATTTGGGCATTTCCTGACTCCCAACAATGTCACTAGGAACATAATTAGATATTTGCTAGATGACGCATAAATTTTGTGGTGAACAAGGTACTCCCAATGCCCATCTCTTTGGATTCAAAAATTGCATTATGGAATCAATTCCTTAAATATGATAATGCTACATTGTTTTGTCAAAAATTCTCAAAATTAGGTCATCTAATTAATTATTTTCTTAGGGTGATAAAAGATAAGATGGATAGTGTTGATATTGATAAGAAAAACAAAGGAAAATTGTGTGAAATTCAAATTTTGGAAGAGTCAAATATTACAATCCTAGATCCCACCATCAATAATGACATGACAAAAGAATTGAAGGAGAAAGATAACTAAATTTTTGTACATTTAAAGCATATTATTTTATCTCTAGAAAAGGGAGAAATAAAGCAAAAAACTTTGGAATGTAAAATAACAACTCAATATCTAGAAAGGTTTCCCTAAACTCCCATGGAAAATGGAGCTAAGGAATCACTGACCATTATAGATGAAAACCACACATAATTAGTCATAACTCCCTATGAAGGTTTTCTCTCATAGGAAGAAGATAAAAGCCCCTTATTTCTCTCTTTCACATCAAATAGAAAAGGGTAAAGACACTCACAATCCCAAAGATGGAAGAAAACCTACATATGTAAGAGTGGATCCAATAAATGGGAGGAAATCCTTCAAGAAAAAATTATTGAAGGAAGATTCTCATGAAGTGGCAAATAGGAGATAGAAGACCTTGGAGATGTCATACTTCAAGAAGTCAAATAAATGAAAATCCTATATTGTAATATAAGGGTAATTAACAGCCTTCATAAGAAAATATCCTAAAAAATAATCCAAAAAAGTCAACCTAAATATTTTAATGTTACAAGAAACAAAAACGTCTCTTAATTATTTTTGGTTATTAGTCAAAACATATGGTCGTATGCAAATTTTTGGGCTATGGAAATGGAAGGTGTGTTAGTAGGTGTTATCACCATGTGAAACCTTTACTAATTAAAGTTACTCTTATTTCCATGCACATAGTTTTTATTAATATTCTTTTTTTGACAATTTTTTATAGATTCTTGAATTTTAACCACTGCTTATGCCCCTAACACTAGACCATTAGAAAAAAATATGGGAGGGATTGAGAATTTTTAAGAAATATTATTTGAATCATAGATAGATAGTGGTGGGGGATTTCAATTCTCCTCTTTATCCTTTAAAGATAATGAAGGAGTTTATGATTATTTCAATAATATGGATTTGGTTTATTTTCTTTCAGTAGGGAGTCTCATAACTATTGAGTTATGCGGTGTTCTTTTTAATTGGTCAAATAAAATGGTAGAAATAACCTTATCCAATGTAGATTGGACATGTTTCTCATTTCTTCAAGTTGGCCAATTTTAGATAGTTGTGATATTTTTTTTAGACTGCAGGAATTTGATAGCCCCTTATAAACTACAGTGCGCTTGGTAATTTTTTTTCACTTGACTGATGATGCTGGCACGACACACCCTCTGGTAATATGGGGTTGGGAGATATTGGACCTCATGACCTCTTTCCTACAATATGATTCTTTATCCAATCAAGCCAAGGCCCTTGCACAATGGTATTTCATCTCTCATAAGAATATGATTTAATCATACTCTTATTATGTTCACTTAGGAAATGGGTAGATTTGAAATAATATAGTATATTGACCCTAATATAAAAAATATTGATGGAAAGTGGTGGAAAACAAAGATGGAAGGGGCTGCAATGTTCAAGTTGATTAGAAAACTAAATAATTCTAAGAGGAACATCAAGCTCTAGCTTAAGCACTCTTTAGTAACATATTTGAAAAAAAATGGATGCCAATATTTTTTTTAGGAATCCAACAACTAATGGATACAAATGGAGCATTTGAAAACTTTTTTTAGGAGAAAAATATTGAATTTGAAATCTACATAATATCATTGAAAAATAAGATTTTTTTGGAAATAAAAATCCAAAATCTAATGGCTCAAAATAGGGGATGAAATTACCAAGTTTTTTCACTAAACAATTCTTAAGCATACCAAAAATAAAAAAAGTTAACATGATAATCAAAGAGGACTTGAAATATCTAAAGAATAGGATACTTAGTAAGAAAGGGTAAGGTTCTTCTAGTCTTTGCTCAATTATATCCTTAATACTAACCCATCCAAAAAAGAGGATCTTTTAGATGTTATTCCTTACTCCCTGTCATCGAATGATATCATAGAGATGAGATGGGAAATGTTAGAGGATAAGTTTAGAGTTTTTGTTTTCTCTTTTGACCTTTACAAAGGCCTCATACCAAATGGCTTCCCATTGAAATATTTGCAATTTTTTTGAGATAATTTTAGTCCTCATTCCAAAGAATACTAGTGTAGACAAAATCAAATATTTCCTCTCAAGCTTATGAAATACTGTACACAAAATTTTATCGAAATTATTGGTGCTAAGAATTTAGCCTTTTGTAAATAAAATTATCCATATGAATCAAAATGGTTTTGTCTTGGGAAGGTAGATTTATATTTTTTTCATTTTAGTTCACAAGGTTTTTCACTCCATGGATAAGAGTAGGAAGGAAAGCATGATTGTTAAGTTGGATATTTTAAAATCTCATGACAAAGTCTCTTAGGACTTCTTATTAAATTTTTTGTAGAGATTTAGTTTCCAATGAAGGATCTTAAACATTTAAAAATGTTTATTGAATAATCAAATGTTTTTGGTGATTATTAATGGCTCTCCTAATAACCACTTTTCTCATTAAGGGGACCTTAAAATAAGATAATTTATCTACAAATTTATTATTATGGCTAAGGTGCTTGACGAAAATATATCTTAGAATATAAAAAAGTAGAATTTAAAGATTTAAAACTTACATCCTCTGTAAGCCCTAGCTCCCATCAACACTACATGGTTGACACTATTTTTCTAGGATTTAACCACTATTGTATAAGCTAAGGTTTGGACAAATATTCTTTCTCAATATGCTATTATTTTTGGAAAATAAATTAATCTAGATAAAAGTGGGTGATTTTTCAACACCAATCAAGTATTTAAAAATAATATTATTGATACCTTAGGATGCAACATAAACCAAATACTTGTAACTTACTTGGGAATTCCCTTGATCTTTGGAAGGATTAAAATTATACCTTGATTAGGCTAGTTAAGAGAACAATCCATCAAAAGTAAACTCTAGAGAATCCTCATGTACTTATTAGATCTCTCTTTAAAATCTCTCATTTATTGGATGAAAAAGTGGAGAAAATCTAGAGATGTTTCTTATTGTTAGGAATAGAGGATAAGTAGAGACTTTCTCTCATGGCTTGGAATTGGGTCTACTTTCCAAAGAGTAATGGTGTGATAGGGTTACAAAATAGAAAACAAATGAATAAGGCGCTATTTGTTAAGATTGCGTGGAATTTTTTTGAGAACCAATAGTGAGTGGAACATCATAATTAAGGCTAAGTATTTGAATAATCAAAATAATGTTTCCCTACTCTCTTCATCCAATCTCCCTACAAGCTCAACATATGAGATAATATAATAAAGTCAAAATAGTTGTTAAGAAAAGGTATAAGAAAATAGTTGTTAAGAAAAGGTATAAGATAGAAGGTGGGATGATGTTATCCATATATGAGAGAATCCATGGATCTCTTAAGAGCCTCTTAAACTTTCCTACCTTTGTGCCCATATAAAAAATGAGATTTGGGAAAGATTTGGATGTTACATTACCAAATATTGGAATCAATCCACGAAAGGTTTCTATCATAATATTTGTAGAATTACACTAGGTATTTATGATACTACTACTTTGGATGATTTAATTACTAAAATTAACACTTTAGATTCGATTTAATTCCTAGATAGGATGATATAGTTTGGATTGCTCCTTTTATTGAATCTTACTTGATCAAAACTAGTTTCAATATACTTATGGATTTTCTTTCACTAAATTTCAACTAGAGCTCAATATGGAATCATAATCTCATCCCAATTTTTTCTAGTGAGATTCATATCATGGAAAGATCCTCAATGTTGACAATATAAAGAATAGGGGTTTCATTTGCTAAAAACTTAGATGTTTAAACTAACAATAATGCTAAAATCTAAATTTATCTTATTGAAAGAGTTAGCAAAAAATCTTAACATTCTAGAGTTGGTTATTGAAGGATATTCAAAGAATATTGTTGATATGTTGAAGTTTAAAACCTCAATGGACACTAGGTCATTAATAATCTTATTTTGGACATTAAAGACCTTACAAAAAAATTATGATCATTAAAATTATGCATACCTATAGATAAAGAAACTAGGTGAAAGTCCTTTTAGCCAACCTAAGTTGCTTGATTATCAACTATAATCATTTGCTATAATTTGAAATCCTTCCTCTTAATATAAAGTATTTAATTAGATATGTAAGTGTTAATCAATCATGAATTCAACTCACATTTTGAGTAGAGGAGGGGAGTGTTTATCATGATCTAAGGTTATAACAAGTACCAAGGAAGTTTAACTAGTAATTATAAGGGGATTGAGTTAAAATATTTTAATAGTTCTCATAGAAAGTGTAGTCTTGTATTCTTTTTGAAGGTTTATATGTTCTAGAGCTTGAAGTCACTCCATCGGATATTGTTGTTTACAAGAGTTGTGCTCCCCTACAGGTGAAATTGTATGAAATAATCCAAGCCACTAGTATTCAAAATGACATCTTGAAGTGGTTGTTGTCCCAACTCACTACCACCAAAAATAAGATCCAAAATTTGAAGTCGTTTGTGCTCAATAAAACCCTAGACTGACGGGGTGAGGTGGAGGACTCTGGCCATTGAAATTTATTGTTTGGTGTGGCTAAGACCTTTGAGAATTGAGAAAAATTTGAGAAAGAATTTGTGGAGCTAAAGTCTACTATTGGGACTATTTAAGAGAGAAACAAACTTTAGGAAGAGGTTGCTATTCTACAAAGCAACCAGGAAAAACCCCTTCCTAGTTTGTAGGATATAGTCGAGTACAACAAAGAAATAGTGAAAAACAAGTACTATCACCATACATGTTTTCTAGTAGGAGCTAAATAAATAGCAGAGAAAGCACATTCAAGATGATCATCTGGAAGCTTCTCAGACTAGCTCCAAAAAGAAGGGTAAGAAAGTGGAAAGTGCTTCAAACCCCCTGCTGATGAAAATGGTAGCAAGAACTAGAAGGCTCCATCCCTTGAAGAAAAGCTCCAACTCCTTCAAAGGAATGGCTAGAAATCAAGGGTCACTACCTTCTCAGAGATCAATAGCTGGTTCTGGGTTTGTGTTGGTTGTTGGTTGGGTCTACATTTTTATTTTTTCTACTAGTCTTTTCTTTAGTCCTTGGGATGAGTACTTAGTAGATCTCTTGAATATTTGTTCTATGAGTCCTAATTATCAATTTAGAGGACACTTTTAAGAACTTGAGTTTCTTCTTTGATGATAATTTCATTGCAACTATTATCTCACCTTCTTTGGCTCCTATACTACTTTAGTTTCTATCATACTTTGACTTGTCACCATCTTAAGTTAGGCCTAGGACACACGATCCAATGTTGGCACCTATCATCACTAACTTGGAGACCACCAATATTTCTAGAGACACCATTTTGAATTTTATTCTCTCTTTTAGATTGGGAGGAGCTTTGAAATGCACCATTGAGTTTACTTCTAATAAAGGGAAGGAATATGATTTGGCATTGCTAGATATTCTTTCACTTGATGTATCATCCTTCCATATTTGGGGTAGGAAGCATCACATTTGATCAGATACTTAGTCTCTCTTCATTCTGTCTTTTAGGGGTTCTTCATTCTCTCTCTTTGGAGGGTCTATCATTACACATGCGTATCTAACATGGCCTAGTTTTTAATACTCATTTCTCATTTCTCCTAAGTTACACTTATAGGAGTGTTGGTGTAATATTTACTTCACCTTGGATATTTTTCTATCATAAGTGTGATATTTCACCTATTTAAAAATTCTACTTAGGGTATTAGGGATAGCTAAATTTCCTTATCTAAGTAGCTAATAATGGTATTTTACATCTTGAATCAAGGTACACAAGTACCACCACTACCTCATCGATTGATTGATGGTAGTTGGGTGCTACCTTTGTTTAATCAAGACCACCTCTATCTCAGTTAGACTGAGTTAACTCACCTCTTGATTGGGGGTTATTGAGAGTTAATTCATAACTCTTGGACATGCCATCTCCTTTATTCATGCATTCAAGAGGCCTCCATATTTGTATGTTACTCTTTGTAACTTATCTCCATACTATTGAATATATAAATTATTTATTCATTTTCCTAGTTTTGTGATTAAATTATAGGCATTAAGGTCTTGGGTAGATTTTTTGTTTATAACAAATTCTAACATGGACATTAGTATGAATAATGAGATCTTGACTATTAGTGAACATAAATTCTCTGAACGATCTTTCTACAAGTACATATATTGATGGTCTCATCATGGACACACGAAAGCCCTTAACCACATATTTTGATGAGTTAGATCAAGATTATATTATGTTATTTTGATGTAGATTAGATGTTAACAATATTATAAATTTTGCATTCAAGCGCAAGAATTGCGATCATTGATATTTGTATACTTTTGGTGTGAAAATATAAATAGGCACAAATATTTATAACTCTATTTGGTAATAGCTTATTTGGTATTGTTATACTAAATCATAAAATAATTTTTTTGTATGATTTATTGAATACGAAGAATGAGAGCTTGCATGTCTCTTTGTCCCCTCACAAAAATAAATTCCCTTGTTGCTCTTTTTAGGTAGAAGGAAAGTGGGGATCAAATCATATAATATTAAATTAGCATATATGAACAATATTGCAATGTGATGTTTTAGGGGTTTGCTTGTGGAAAGGATCATCTTTGTCACTCTTTCAAGTTAAAGAGAGATAATGAAGGACTTATTTTCTTGGGGAGATTTTTGGAATATTAATGAGTAATAAAAGTGCTCTTAGTGGGAGTTAAATAGAGCACAAGTATTGATGTTAGTTAATAATCTCACTTTTCAAGAGTTATACATAAAACAATTCCTCAAAATTGTCTCTTCAAATTGTAGTTATTGAGTGATGTCCCGATGTTAGAAAAAGAATTAGATCTCTAATATAATATGCATGTATGATCCCTAACACAAAACTAAATTAGTTATGAAAGAATTAAACAATTTTATAGAAATAGATTAGATATTAAGGAATATATCAAATATGTCTTGCAAAGAAAAGTGTAAAGAAAAATATTTAAGTATAATCACTATTCATTTTGGATGAATTATAATCGTAAGCTATATTTTGAATGATTGTATGCATTTCCTTCAGTAGATTCATGTTGTCACTCATTTACCTGCATTAATAGAGAATAAGACCTACCATGATAGTGCCAAAATAATGTAACCAATAAGGTAGCTTAGTTACAAAAACATACAAGCACACCAAATATTTTTATCTAAGATGTTAATACAATCTTGTTGTAGTTTCATTGTTCACATAGTATTCATGATGCTATGATGCCAAATTATCAATTTCAATGTCTTATAATGGTCTTGTGCTAATTTGCAAGTTGTAGCCTTGAATTATTTTTTTTCAATTATGTCTGCATAATTTTAATTGTGTAAAAAATATCACTAATATGATATTATGTTCACACAATCAATTATAATATGATTTAGTAATATGATCTCTTATAAGACATGGTCATGGTATTCATTTATATTCATATTTTTTAAAATGTCTTGATCAACTTTCATGTATCTAGTATTTGTATTATACATAACACAATGCAGTTGTGAGAATAAACAAACATTACACATTCAAAAAGTGGTTCAATACATTTAACATGTTTAACACTAAAAATAAACAAATCTATACTTTCTTTTAATTTCTATGAATAATATATTTTTAACATAATTTATTATATATTTTGTTTAAAAACAATAATATTATTAATTCCCAACTATTGAGTTTTATTAAATATATAAATTAATACTAATGCATCCTCTAGATTTTATTGCATACTAATCCCAATCTTTTTTAATTATATTGTACACACCTAAAAATTTCCATAATGTACCTAATACCCATCACCTAAACCCAGTCCTCTTCACCTAATGTTCCGCAATTAATGTTCCTCACTCAATTAATTTTGCATCACGCCTCACATGAATAAATAAATAATTACCATGAAGAGAGGCATGAGTAGGCTCTGGAGATCTATCCCTATCTCTAGATGGGGTGAGGTTCCGGGGAGACCATGAACAGAAGGAAAGCTTCGAACTGAAGGACCTGACCTAATTGGAACTGTTGGTGCGAGGTCCCAAATATATATGGGGGAACTCGATTGAGGGAGGGCGGCAGCTTTCTTGCTCTCGCCCCACTCCCTCCTCCACCCTCCTCCGATCCCCGGCCAACGGCACCCGCTGCTCTTCCCCCTGCCCACAGTGGCTCGTCTCACCCACAACTAATTCCGATCTCAAATCACAGATCGACTTGATCCGATCCGCTTCAAGGTAGGCTCAACTCGACTCTGTTTGTTCCCCTACCATGGGATTAGTCCTCAACCCGGGATTCTGATTCCACTAATAACTCCAATTCCAATCACAAATGAACCCCCATGTCGGTATCAGAATTTAATGCTGGTGTGACCAAATTCCAAACAGACAATTCTACGTTCTTTTTGAAAAAATGGCGATATGAAGGGAAGCCGGGGCACTGTCATATTCGACAATGTCTCTCTCTAGCGAAAAAACTCCCAAGTGTTTCTCGCCTGCAAAACACTGGAACACGGGCAGCCCCTTCCCGTCGCAATTCATAAGCCACTGCCATGGCTTTCCTTCATATTGCCATTTTTTCAAATAAGTACGCAGAACCCGCGTAGTGTCCCGCGATCTGCGAAAGAACGGGGAAGTTAACTTTGAAGCTTTGGACAAACGTCGTTTCACTCGCAGTGGCGAGCGAGACTGTTGAAAAATGGAGGGCCACGCTTACAAGGGTTTCGTATAATAACGGTTTTCAATTTCAAGGGTAAAATTCTCTTTGTATCAACGGCTTTTTTAATTATTTTTTAAATGTGTTAATATTCTCTTTTAGCTTATACAAGTTTAAAGCTTTGGACAAACATCGTCTCACTCGCAGTGGCGAGCGAGACTGTTGAAAAATGGAGGGCCACGCTTACAAGGGTTTCGTATAATTACGGTTTTCAATTTCAAGGGTAAAATTCTCTTTGTATCAACGGCTTTTTTAATTATTTTTTAAATGTGTTAATATTCTCTTTTAGCTTATACAAGTTTATATTCCACAAATTGAAGTCGTTGAAGTATTGCAGAGTGTGCAATGCAACATATCGAGGCCAATCGCCTCTTTGAGGTCAGGGGAGTGGTATCTTGCTTATTCTGCAATGCCCTCTAGATCTTAATATTTTCTCTCTCTCTGGCAAAATAATTTAAGAACAAACCATATATGACAACGTTATTGGCCAAGACCGAATGATGCTACTCTTAAGGCCAGGTTTCTGCCCTGATGAGCATAGCATTCACGCATACTGGGCGATTTGACATTGTAGATTGCACTTTGTTCATAATAGCGTTTTTACAGCATAAATTGTGCTTCATCTATGACAGATTCGTTACCTTTTGTTACATTCCCTCCCTCTGTCATGACAGCTTTGTGGCCGCGTAATTTGCCCTCTCTTCATGTCAGGGAATGAAGGAATGGAGATACAAGCTTGACTGAGACAATTGTTAACGGTGCGGTTTAATCCCAATCTTGGTCAGTATATGGAAATCTAGGGTGCTAAATCTGAGGAATTTATAAGGGAAGAAAATAGGAATTCCCTTGTGGTCTTCAATAAGGGGTGTCTCATGCACCTAATTGGTGTCTCTACCTTTTACTACAGGCTGTAGAAGCAGCATACGTTAACTGTACCTTTCTATCTTGTAAATATGGAAGGTTGAAGCTAATGCTTATAGAGAATTTGATGAGAATTACCCAAACAAATCCCTAAATAAACAATCACATTAGATTTGTAATCATGTTTGTGCTGCAAACTGTTTGAAACCAACAGTCATGGATTCGAGATCTTGCAGAATATTTTTCTTTTGCAGTTAATAATTTGTAGAAAACAATTGTTATATTTATGTAGAACAAATTTAAAGCAGTTGATTTCCTCTATTAGAATAGTAATTAAATAAATTGTAGGAAACAACTTGGTATATTTATGTAGAACGTTTTTAGACCAGCTGATTTGCTCTATTATAATAGCAATAAAATCGATACAAAGTAATTTGAAAGAAACTCAGTCAATACTCAGAGCCTTATTTGTTAATCCCCTTTCTTTTTTGATCTTACAAAAAACGTTTCCAACAGGAAAGGATAGAGAAAGAGATTTTTTAGTTTTTGAAACAAACCTTGATTTCCTATACAGTAGTGATGTGGGAGCGTCTTAGGGATCGTGCAATCTCGCATTGCACAAAAATATTTAAGGTTCTTGATGGTGCATTTCCTTGTATATTGTGTTTTGTGTGCATGTTTTGCTTTGCATCTGTTGATTCGGTTACAAAGACTTTCAGTGTGATTTGTCTACGTGCATTGACTTCAGAGGTCACATTCGGAAGTCTTTAGCTTGCCTATACGATCTGTTTATGCACACTTCCTCTTGAGGGTGTAGTTTGATCCTAAGCCCTTGTGTGCAATTGCTGGTTCTGTGCAATTTCATTGATTTCTGAAGCTGAAGTAAGTTGACTTAGATGACCTATTGAGTCTTCTGTGAAGTCTTAAATTTGATCATGAAACTCTAATTGCTGTTACCTGAGGTGTTTGGTGCAAGAGCATCTTAGGAATCATGTAATCTTGGATCACCCAAAAATATTTTTGGTGTGCAAGCTTCTTGTAGGGGCATTTTCTTTGTTTGTTGTGTTTTATGCATAGGTTTTGCTTCATGCATTTGTTAATTAATTTGGTTACAAAGACTTTCAGTCTGATTTGTATATGTGCATTGACATCAAAGGTCGCACACAAAAATCTATAGCCTGTGCAGATGATTTCTGCAGAGACTTTTTCTTAGCGGCACAATTTGATTTTGAGCTCATGTCTTGGTTCCAATGCACCTTTGGTGATGTGTTGGCGCTATAGTACCAACAACTATGTAATATGATACAGTACTGACAGCTGTCAATTAGTTAATTCAATTGGTGCATCGGAAGATGAACCATCTTGGGTATGTGTAACAACCAGTTCAGATGGTAATTTTTTTTCCTAGTAACAATTTATATAAGAACCATTTTACGAATAGCATTAATTAACACAAAACTGCAACTTCAATAAAATTGGATTCCAACAACTTGGTTCAAACAATTGAAATGATGAATACAACAGGAAAGACTTGGAAGGGTTCCATGAATGAAATGATTGTAGAGAACTCGATCATAATATATTTAGGTTTACAACTAAGGATCTCATTTGATCAAAGTTTAGATATTGAAGAGTACAAGGGATACCTGATTCTTATGTTAGCAACCCGAGCTGAGGTCTGCCCTCCTGGGTCAGATTGGTGGGGGTTGACTGTTGAAAAAGTAACTCGAAAAAAGTTTTTCCAGCCTGGAACCGTGTCATCTAGGCTGGAGCGTTTGTGGAGAAGTTATCTCCAAATTCTTTGATTTTTCCTTTTTATCTATTGTGCACTTGCCAGTTTGGCTATTTCTTTTTAGAAACAGCTCTGTTTTGTTTCCAAGTTAATCTCTACTTTATTCTCCGGATAGTGAATAAGAGGTTATAAAAGGAATTGATGTTTGTGCGGGAGTGAGATTTAGGTTGAAGGTTTTTGCAGGGAATGACACAAGAAGAAAGGGAGATTGCAGCGAATAGAAGGAGTTGAGACATTATCCAGATTGCAGTATTGCTGTGGGTTTGGTGATCTAACCCAGGACAATTCTCAAAATCAGTTTATGCCAAGCATTGGCAGTTATTGTAAAGTTCCTATTTTCTGTAGTAATAAAATCTCTCTCGTTGAATGTTGGTTTTTCTCCAGAGTTAGGGGTTTTCCAGGGTAAATCACTGTGTCAAAGTGTGATTGGTTTCTCTAATTTCTGCTGTGTTTAGTATTTTGTGAATGGTGTTGTGCATGTTTTAATTCTTTGTTTCAGTCATTTGATTTCTGTTATTCGAATATCTGAATTTAAACAATAGTAAATTTATTGCTGGGTTTCACAACACCAATAAGAGATGTATTTTTCACATTGACCACTTGCAAAATCTGAAGCACAAATCTAACAAAATAGGCAACTTGAAATCAGTGACAAAGCATAGAAATATTATCTTAGAGACTACATATTTCTTGAAGAGACATTAGAACATTTATATCAAAATAAAGGAGAAATAATTTAGTCATTACTACCTTTTTACTCTTGCTTGAGTCATAGGGAAATCCTAGGTTTCACATCAAATCGTATGTATGTAAAAGATTGAAATGAATGTAAAACAAAAGGAATTGTAAATAAATCCATGTTGATTTGCAAAGCTTTCCAAATATGATACATATTTTTGTCTTTTCGGCATCTCTTTCTTTCTCTTTCTTGCTTGTGTTTCAATTTGTATTTTAAAATTTTGGCATACGACAAATTCACCATCAGCAATTCACCGACGGAAAATTCACCGCAAGCAATTTACCGTGGCGGAAAATTCACCCCAGCAATTCACTGCGGCGGAAAAATAACCACATTAATATTTTTAATAAAATCAAAGTTTTTGAAATATGTATTAAAAAATATTAATGTGGTTAATTTTCTGCCGCAGTGAAAATTTTACTTGGCAGTGAATTTTCTGCCATGTTGAATTGTTGGTGGTGAATTTTCTGGCAGTAAATTGCTGGCGATGAATTTTGCTTTGTCTTCATAATAAGCTTTATCAAAGAAAAATAAACTATGTATATTATTAAACTTGTAGATGTAGAGTGTTGATGATAATGCAATCGCAGGAGTCTACTTCCAGGCGCACGATTTCTAAGAAGACAACAAAAATTGAATGAAGCCTTACGGCTATTCAATTTTATATGCTGCTTGAAGAGGAGGCCGACTTTATGCATTTAATTAATGTTCATTTATTATTATCTTTGGGCCAACCTATCTTGCTATTTTGTAAATTCTTTATTTATGTAAGGTGGCCGACCTACTTGAGGAGACACCTCATTTTGTATAAATACAAGGTCATGTTTGATCATTTGAATATCAAGTTCATCAAGCATAATTCGCATTCCAAGCAGAAGTTCGCACTTGAGCAGCAGCGAATCATCTTGCAGCAGCAGGCCGATTTCAAGGAGAAACATATTCATCGTATCTTTGCATCTAGGAGAGGTGCTAGTATTCATTGTATCAAATTTGGCCATGTGTTGGGCCTGAGTTGTAAGCAGATTTCTAGTCTTATTCCTTCATTATATAAGAGACATATTTGCTGGGTTTTTCTCCCTCAAGAGGAGGGTTTTCCCAGGGTATCTTGCTGTGTTTATTGTCTTATGTGTTGCATTTTCTGAGTGCTTTCTTTCTGTATATCTGATCATTAAAATGCTAACATAGAGAGCCACTACAATTATTCTGAATCTGGTTTAATCCTGCAGTGATATTTGAAGCCGATAGCATGAACACTATTTTGAATCACACCCTTAATAACATGAAGTCCCGTGAGAACAGTTTCTGAAAGTAATATTTGAAGCAATATCATAATTTGATACGATGTGGAAAATAATTCCTACTTATCAGTTTCTGAAAGGTTTAGATAGGAAAACTTGCTTAAAGATCCATAGTGAATTCTAAGCATCAAAGGTTAGAAAGGAGGAAATGATTTGAAGAAATCCTGCAATAAAATCTTGGCACTCTACACCAATAGAAGGAAAAATAGCCCACATGAAACCGAGAAACAAAATATATGGCATGGAAAAATGTTTGAGAACACTGGCAGGGATAATACTTAACACTGAAGGACAGAATTATACAGCATCACTTAAAATTCAAAGTCTTGCAAATTAATTGCAATATTACCTGTCATAACCCTCGAAGATAAAAGAAAGAAATGAGAAGCTCGAATTAAGATATACATAATTGCATGCTTTTTTTAACACCTATGTCTTCTCAGGCAATTATCATAGTCTAACTACAAAAAATAAGTAGGGTTCAAAAACCAAGAAGGAACTACAAAAACTAAAAGACAACTTTTATTTGGTGAGGTGTTTTTCCAAAGCCCTGAAGACCATGTAATTTATTATTTGCACATTATCCTTAACAGAATCAAAAGAGAAACATTTGTTACGCCATAAGATCCATGCAAACAGATATTGCTTTTGTAAATGAAATAATATCAGCAGGAAAGATGTGAAAACCTCCCAAATTTTGATTCCACGTCAAGTTAAGGTACAGACTCCAGAAAATAACCTTTAGATACCATCCCTATTCCAACTAACAGGGCATTCCAATCTAAGTATCGTGACCGATCCTAAAGATCAATAGCTCATAATACTAATCTTCTTTAAAAGGCTTACTATTAACATAGTATGAATGGATTAACATAGCTCCACTAAATTTGTTGTACAATCGATAATCCCAAATTTAAACGGGTAAAGTCCGTTTAGACAATAACATAGACCTTCAAGTCTATCGGCATAAGAAAAGAGACCTTATACAGTACAAGCCTATTCGACAATATACAAACGATCAAGTCCATAAAAGAAAGTTTAAACACCTATAGTATATGAGCCCATTTGAGCAAACACAATTAGAAGATTAAAATTCATTCGAACATTGAACTGATACTTATGTTATTATAGCCCATTCAGATAATGAATAGAGATTACCCTTATAGAAGCCCCATTTAGGTGATATGCAAACGTTTAAATGGCTAATTTACTCAGACCCATAAATTCATTATAAACATAGTCCAAATAATTAAAGACTCATATGTCCATTTGACTGTAAAAAAGACACGAAATAACCATAAACCCATAGTCACGCAAACCTATTCTGGAAATAAAATTAAGCTTAGGGCTCTTAACATAATTCATAATGTATTTCTTTGATAGTGTGACTTACATATCATTTGATTAATGCCTTTAGAGAGATTTATATACTCCATGCGAATAAGGATTAACCCATATCATGTATAAAATAAACCAATTAAAATAAACAAGCAACATACTGATTCACCAACAATACCAAGAATACCTGTGCCGAACAAGTCTCTCTGTTTCGCTGCTTTTCCATCCCCTTGTACGGGTCCTGGTCCAGTTCGAGTCCTTGTTCGGTCTGGTAGGGCCTTTATAAACAACTTCTGCAAGGCAATATAATTCCATATCCTCCTTCCCTCCTTCACTTTCACAAATGAAACATGATCATGAATCAAAGTAACTAAGAATCTTTGCATTTTCTGTGCCTTTTAAAGCATCGAAAAATAGTTTTAAACCCGTGATGTTTGCATCCAGGCAATGAATTTTAGCAGGAATCAGCCTATGCATGCAAATTCGTAGAGAAGAGCAAACTGCCCCTCTTTCACCATTCCCCCCCCCCCCCCCCCCCGTTCTTGAAACGGTCCCAGAAATAAATAACATTATTTATTCATTTTTATTATTTGAAAAATACTTCTTTTTATATGTGTATATATATATTATAATAATATAAAATGGATATTTACTCCTTTCGGAGGAATTTAGCTTCCTTGAATAATAAAATAGTATCATCTTCAATTGTATTAATTTTACTTGACAAGCATTGAAAGGAAGGATTGTGACAGTATGATAATGGGTTTCTACTTTGTAAATTTGTTTGTTTAACTCTAACAACAAGATGTAAAAGGTGGTGGAGATGATGAGCAAGGGCTTTAGCTACAATTTTGTATGAGACATTAAGGAACATGATCTACTGCCAGTTCGTTATTAACTGAAGGTAACCAGCCTTCGGCATGCACTCAATACTGCCCTTCCTAGTAATATCGTCCAGGGATTGAGCGTGCAAACATGCATTAGTTCGTAACCTGCGAAGTGCCAGCAAGACTTGTAAAATTCAGAAGGAAATCAATCCAACACAAATGCCTTTGTCTTTGGTCATGCACATGACTCCATGGAGCTCATCCAAAGATGACTGGTTCTCATCAGGGAAAATTTGTGAGGGACATCATCTAGACATTTTTTTAAAGCTTGCTTCCTCTCTAGACTGAACACTTGGGATTCAATAACCATGTTACAGTTTCCCACAAAAGCATTGGTTATATCAGACAATTTCTTGAGCAGCTATGAACAGATTTTAATTGTGCTAGTGTGTTTTGTTGAGTGCTTGAATTGAAGGGTTTCAAACATTACTTCTGAGGCGTTGTCCTCAATTTTGAGCTTATACATTTTAGGTCACAATTGTACACATTTCACTGCTCAAGCCTCTAAAATATTGAATTTATGTTGAAAGGAGGCAACACGAAAATGAAAATCGGTTGTTTAGAGTATGATTCTCAAAGCTAAGGAGATGGAGAAAATCCTCAAAGCAATAGATCCCATTTTTCCATAATGCTTGTGGAAGGAGGCGTTGGAGATAGCTTCATACACCATATAATTCAACCAGATAAACTCTTAGGATGTGCGGCAAGGTTTCAAATTCTAGCAATAGTTTTGAGGTAACCCTTGTAGTGGAGAAAGGATGTACGGTATCAAGAAAAAAATGTGTATGACGTACCTTGGGTGGCATAAAACCCCAAATAATTCTAGAAGATAATGGGCAATGATCAGAATTAGTTGTCTTTAGTGTGACTCTAATCAACTAGTTTGAGCTGATGTCGAAACTAAAAATATTTTGTTCAAATGAAAGGACTAAGTTGGGGCCCTTTGAAAAATTAGACCATCTAAACCACAAGAAGGTAGAATCAAAGTGCATCCCATGGTTTGGGTCATAGAGGCCCATTTTTTCTCATATGGAACTAGGTTGGATGTTTTTCAGCACACCGGTGTACAGCCAATACATTGTATTTATTTTCTTGAGATTCTACAGCGTTAAAATGAAAATCCATATAGCAAGCAATTCCCAATGTCAATTTGCTAAAATTGAATCCATTTGCTGCATAATGTTGAATGATCAAGGAAAAGATCATTGAAATAAAAGAAATTGCATATAGAATGACGAGTCTTTTTCTCATCTTAACCCTTGATGGCTGAGGTGGGGTGGGTTGCCAACATAATACCATCCTCACCAGGGTTCTTGAGACAAAACGTGATCAATTGTGGCGCAATAAGGTAAAAATGAATTCAACATTATTTGAAGTATAAACCTAAATATCAAAATTTCTTTGAAGAAAAGGATAGCGGAATTTGTGACCTCCAAGAATAGATAATTCATTCAATAAGGTTTTTAAAAGGCGTGGCTTTCTCTTCTGCCATTTATAACAAAAGCCATAAACTACTATAAAAGAGGCCTTTTCATTCCCGGTTAAAAAACTGCTTACATGAAAAATGTGTTGTTTGCTCCTATCCCCATGCATTGAAATTCATCTCCTTCTTAGAACCTAGAGCAGGTTGGCCTTTGAGAGGTGCATATGTTGGATTGGACTTGGGTTGTGATACATGTTCATAAAGAATACAATTGGGTCTGGCCATGGCAACATTAGAATGGCCTTTGGTTTTTATAGGTGACTTTTTAAATCTTTTTAGAGGCAGCCTAATTTTACTTGTTCCATCCTTCACTAC
The DNA here is from genome assembly GCA_007115665.2 of Sequoiadendron giganteum. Classification (NCBI taxonomy): domain Eukaryota; kingdom Viridiplantae; phylum Streptophyta; class Pinopsida; order Cupressales; family Cupressaceae; genus Sequoiadendron; species Sequoiadendron giganteum. The sequence goes on along the minus strand of CM021100.1, from coordinate 678,230,112 downwards.
ACCTCATCTCCCGTAAATACTTAAAAGTGGGCTTGGCATCCATTTGGACCAAGACATGACTTATTTAATTTTATGTTTTGGGAATTGACATCTTGAAACAAATATTAAATAGGTTTATGTAAACGAGCTTTTGCATGATATAATGATTTCTAGTTTGGATGTTGATGGAGTCATGTAGGTCACGAGGTAACTTGACCTCAATGCATACCCTTAGTGTGGTTGAGCTGAATAAAACCTCTCTTGATTGTGGCATAAGAGACAACCAAGTGGCTTAAGCCACTAATCAATAAATGTGTATAGGGAGGGATAATATAGAAAATCCTTTAATTCTTTTGTAACTAATTTAATTTTGTGTTAGGGATCATACATGCATATTATATTAGAGATCTAATATTTTTTCCTAAAATTTGTTATTAAACATGGTGCTGGGTTATTAAAATTTTGGTAACCCATAAGACCTCCCAACCCATCAAAACTCCTCTTTTTGATACTCTGAATCTAAGGAAAGACAAAGTCTAAAGTGTCAAAAAGGGACTTCTTCTACCTTCTATGTTGGCATTAGGTTTTCTAATCAACCGACCCCCAAAAAAATTATGTAGGATGGTGTTCATAATTTTAGTGAAAGTCCCTATTGTTAGAACTCAAAGAAAAGATTAAAGACTTAGAAGAGAGTTTTAAACTCCAAAATAACATCCTGAAGTGATTTCTTTAGTAGCTCCATTATCTTAAAAACAAAATGCAAGAAATTCAAATTTATCACCAAAGGGAGACTACTAAAGTAGGTAATAGCAATGTGGATTTTGAAGAAGTAAAAGATTTCTCTAATATGTTTAATCATTGGGAAAATATTGATCAAACAATGCTCTATAAAAATTATGATGAATTGAAAAGAAATCTTGTAGAAATTATGGAATTAAGAAAAAAATCATTAATAATATTGCAAACACCCTATTTATCCTTTAAACTAAATTATGGAAGAGGAAAATAAAGGAAATTAGAGAAGGGTCATCCAATAAGACTAGGGATAGATCCTTTGACCACATGCCTAGTATCATTGAATTGGATGATGATATTTTAGAAACATAATTTGAGCACAAAGTTTATTTAATAATCAAAGAATGTCATGCAACTTCAAGTCTTAAGAAGTTGATTGATCCCATTAGGATTGTTGCCAAAAATATATAATCATTATTTGTGTTGGTTTGAGCTTGTCTTTACTAATACTTGCTATTTCAATGTTTCTCTATATCCTTATTGTCAAAACTCTTGAGTTCCTAGGTCTATGTTTTTGTGTGTGGTGGCTATTATGATGGTTAGAAACTAGTAAAAATATTGAAAAGGATACATTTATTATGCAATCTATATTGATAAATTTTACTTTAATGTACCTACTTTATTATGTTATATCACCTAGTGACATTAGCCCACTAAATTGGGGGTAAAGTGTGAGTTGTAAATTACCTAATTTGCAATATCCACTCTATGTAATGAGCTCATTTCAATGTTCATTTCCTCAACAAGTATTAAGTTGTATTTATCTAGATCCTTAGCCTATTCACCCTCACTAGTGTGTCAAAATACATTTTATGCCTAACTTAAGTCTTTTCTAGACTTCAACTCATGTTTATTACTACTTAGATTCTAACACAATCACATTAGTGGCATGGACTCCAATGAAATCACAATAACATCCCTAACATTTAAAAAAAGTATCAATGACCAAATATTAACTCTTGAACCTTCCAATAGAGAAAATTGAGCTTCAATAACTTTCCTATGCTTTCCTAGTGACTCATTCAAATCCTTTATAAAAAAAATTCCATTAAAATTGAAAAAATAATCAATTGTAATGCATTTTATTCTACTTGTTATTTCTTACAGTTATATTTTGTAACTTGAAAAAATAGAATCAATTGTCATATATTTTATTCTACTAATATCTTCTATTGATGTCTTTTATGAAAAATGCTTCTATTTTATCTCTACAAGCTCCGTAATATTCTTATAGCCTTTCTTATCTCCATATTTTTATGGCTTTAATTTCCCCAAATTCTCTACGCATATCTTAAAACAAACAATTTAGAAATCCTTCTAGGTTTACAACTTCTAAATTTTATTGCTTATCTACCTACCATAGAGCACTCTAGTCTAAGATCACACACATCCAATCTTCTTTTGAGTTTGGTTGAAACAAATTAAATAGGGGCATAACTAAGATAGGATCACAGTCAATCCAAATAATTTTTATGTCCTAATGCCTCATTTTCTCCTCATAGATGCATCAAATTCCAAATCTACAATCACAATGGGAAATTTTAGATCATCATGTACATCCTCCATAAATTTTAATTCATCTTGAGAAATTCACTATCATGATCATATAGTCTCTACCATAATTTAGACACCACCAAAATTATCAAGCATAACCATTCTACATTTTGTTTTGCATTCTAAACACTTTATTCTAATAAGTAGATGTCCTCTACACATATAGAGATTCATCATGCCCTAGTTGTCATGTTCAAAGGGTTTCTTAGTGATTCAAAGGGTTGGTAATTCCATGTTTTCACAAAAGAAGGGTGTTGAACTTCTTATGGTTTCCACAATTTCCAATCAATTTCTGATGAGATTTTCATTCAAAACTTGCAAAAGGGTAGCTACTAGTAGTAGATATCTATAATAATATGTATCATTGACTAGTTGTAAACATTTTGAATAAAAAATATGATAGGTTTCTTATTGTTTTAATATTTTTCTTCACCACCTTTGATGGTGTAAATCTAATAAATATTTGATAAATGTCATAGCATTAAAAATCAACAAAAATTTGGTCTTGTGTTGGTCATTTCTTTATTACATGGGAATGTTTATAATTTTGATTAAGGATTATTAAGTAGATGTTTTTGTATAATATCATATATTTTTTGCATCTTCTTGTCTAGCGTTTTAATGGCTATGTTTGACTCTTTTACCCAATAAGGCACTAGTCATGAAAACTCAGACCTTCCACATCATTTTTTAAAACACAAAAATCAATCACTAGTAGCATAGGAAGTAGGAGTAAATTTATGTTATTTCATGACTAAGTGATTGAAACCGAGGGAAACCTAAAGAGAACCTAATTATGTGTTTTTTAAATAATTATGTCCTCTACATTCATACTCTACCAATGTTTGTAGAAGTATAAATGAAAACATCACAAAGAAGTTGAGCATTGTAATCACTTGTAAAAATATGTGTAGATTATTTATCAGCTATGTAGAAGTTACAACAACATATCACCCTTGACCTAGTGACAATTATTTGGGGTCAAGTGTGTAGTTTGGGTACAACTATTGCTTATAATTATCGGTTGACCATTTTATTTAGCTTTAATGTCTATTAATGGCATACCTCTAGAAACAACCTTATGATTTTAAAATGAGCTCAAAGAGTAGGAGCTATCACCCACTCTCAAAGTTATCCTTTAACCATCTTGTTGGAAACACAAGGGTAGACAACTGAGAGGGGAGGGGGCGGGAGGGTGAATCAGTTTTCCCAAAATTTCAAACTTATTAATCTTATTAACGTTAATTCTCAGATCTGATTATTAACAGTAAAAGCATGAATCAACAACACATCAGAAACACACATAACACCAAGATTTTTTATGTGGAAGCCCTGTTAGGGGAAAAACCACGTTGGAGGTTAATCCACAAGTTATACCCTATTAAAAGTATAAGAAGAATATAAGAGGAATGCACATGCATTTAGGCGCACTACCTAGAGCTCACTGCTCAAAGGAAGACTCACTGTCTTACATTAAATATTCAGATTAAAACCATCTGAAGGAATTGAGCTGAGAGAGTAGCATCTGCAAATGCCTGAGTATAGTTCCAATTAAGCACATGAACACTTCTTCACTATATTTCACTCTTCTTCACACTCTGCTCTGCCTTTGAATGATCTGAACCTTATTCACACATAACACTCGCACACTTCGTTCACACATGCACCTCATACATCTCAAATGGAGAAACAATCACTTATATATATCCGCAACAAGAAATTACATTGCTTTATGTCGACTTCAACAAAATAATAGAATGAATGCAAACTGTCGGCCCAGAACAATAAGGATTATCAATGCCCATCAACCAAAGTCGACCACAACATAGTAGGGACCTAAAACAATATCCTCAAACACTAAACACCTTCAAAGATTCTTCCTCGAAGATCCACAACACGCTTCAAACACCTTGTCGGCCATGAACATGAAAAACATGAACACGCAAGAGAAAATATTGGATCATGAGCACAATGATCAATGCGGATGTGCAACACAGATAGAACATGATCTAGAAACATCCACACATGTCACAGGAACATACACAACAACTCATATTACCAAAATCACATTGTCTTCTTCCATGAACACCATTTGTAGTAACAAAATAGCTGACATAACACATAAACTTATAACTTCCTCAAATCTTCATGTGCACCTTTGAAACTTATGGAGTAGAAACTAGATAGGCTTGAAAACAAACCTTTTAATCCACAACATCTAGTTTACAACATACTGAATTTTCCTCCATACTGATCTTCACTGCTTCACAAACAACCTATAACATATTTATTTCAATTTTTTCAATATCCTCGACATATACAACCTTAAAGACATTTATGCTAATAGTGTTGAGATCAATGACAACCACATATCAGCAACTCAACCACAACATCCAACAATCTCCCCCTTTGGCATTGATGGCAACACATGATGTGAAAAAATACACCATCAATGCAACTAACTCTTCTTCCAACAATCTCCCCTTTACACATTGCTCTTCTCATACTGTTCTTCTCCCCCTTACTTTTAGCTCTTCCATAGTTTTTAACATTACTCTTCTCCCCCTTTGACATCATTGGTAAAGGTACACAAGCTTTGAACTATATATTTGAATCATCTGACTACTCCCCCTGAGTAGCATCCACCACAACATCAATTCGGATCAAGATATGAATATGAATGCACAGACTGATGCAAATACTATGCATCTTAGTTATGATTAGGAGGGGTAATCACCCCTAAATTCTCTCTGAGATACTCAAAAGTATCTTTAGGAAAAGGCTTAGTAAAGATGTCTGCAATCTGTTCCTTAGTAGACACATACTCCAGTCTGACTTCCTTATCACTCACTTTATCTTTCAAAAAGTGGTACTTGATAGATATATGCTTTGTTTTTTAATGCAACACCGGATTCTTAGAAGTGTTTATAGCACTTGAGTTATCACATAATATGTTAGTAGGTTCATCATACACAACTTTGATATCTTTCAACATCTGCTTCATCCACAATACTTGAGTACAATTTTTAGCAACAACAATATATTCTTCCTCTGTAGTAGACAAGAAAATGATATTATGTTTTTTGCTTAACCATGAAATCAATTTCTTTCCCAAGAAAAATGTGCCACCACTAGTACTTTTCCTGTCATTCACATCTCTTGCCCAATCAACGTCAGTAAAGGCACTTAAAGTAAGATCATCATCTTTAGGATACCATAGGCTAAAATCAACTGTTCCCTTCAAGTATCTAAAAATTCTCTTCACAGTAGTCGCATGAGATTCCTTAGGATCAGCTTGAAATCTAGCAACAATGCACACAAAATTCATGATATCAAGTCTAGTTTGAGTCAAATACAACAATCCACCAATCATTGATCTGTATCTAGTCTGATTTGCTTTTGGAGAATCATCATCTTGTGTCAACTTGCATCCAGTCACCATGGGTGTATCGACTGGTTTTGAATCTTCCATACCAAACTTCTTTAGCAATTCTTTCACATACTTGGACTGAGATACAAAGATCCCTTTATCTACCTGAGTAATTTTCAATCCCAAAAAGAATCTCAACTCTCCAATCATTGACATCTCAAACTCATTCTGCATCTCATTAGCAAACTTCATGCACAAACCATCATCTCCTCCAAAAAAGATATCATCAACAAAGACTTCCACAAACAAATATTTATCATCATCAATCTTGAAATACAAATTACTATCAACAATACCTTTGTTAAATCCAAGCTTCATCAAGTACTTATCTAATTTGGCATACCAAGCTCTAAGGGCTTGTTTGAGTCCATACAATGCTTTCTTCAACCGACAAACCATATCTCCTTGATCAGTCAATTGAAATCCATCAGGCTGCTCAATATACACCTCTTCCTCTAATTCACCATTTAGAAATGTTGACTTAAGAAATAATCTCATAGCTTCAATTCTAGCAATAGGAGCAAAGGTTTCTTCAAAGTCAATCCCTTTCATCTAAGAGTATCCTTTACATACCAATCTTGCTTTGTTTCTAAAGACCCATTTAGTTCCAATTACATTTTTTTCTTTAGGTCTAGGAACAAGAATCCATGTATTATTCTTCTCAATTTGTTGTAGTTCTTCTTTCATAGCTTTAATCCAATGTTCATCTTTGCATGCTTGCAGTCTTATAGTGTTCTTAAATTTCAGGCTCTTGAGGTCTCTCTTCTGTACTTTCACCACTCTTTGCTTCTTCTCGTTCTTCTTGATTCACCAGAATGATCTGAACTTGATTTGAATTTCGAATCTTGTTTGTACTGTCATTCTGATCATCAGAATCATATCCATAGGTTCTGGAGGGTCTGGTAATGTCTTCATCAACCTTAACATTTGCACTTTCAATCATTTTCTTCAATCTCTTGTTGTAGCACCGGTAGGGCTTTCCCTTAGTAGAATAACCAAGAAATATTAATTCATCACTTCTAGCATCAAACTTTCCTAGATCTTCATCTCTCCTAAAGAAATTTTCTCCCAAATATTTTGAAATATCTAACAGTAGGCTTATGATCAAACCATAGCTCAAAAGGAGTCTTACCAGTATTACCTTTGATTTGTACCCAATTAAGAATATAGACAACGGTACTCATAGCTTCTCTCCAATGGATATGAGGGACATTTCCTTCCAAAATCATAGTTCTAGTAGCATCTTTAATTGTCCTATTCCTTCTTTCTACAACTCCATTCTGTTGAGGGGTCTGCGGTGCAAATAATTGTCTCTTTATCCCATGCTCTTCACAAAAAGAATTAACTCACCGAAAGTGAATTCACCACCTCTATATGATCTCAGACACTTAATCTTCAGACCGGTCTCTGTCTCAACCATAGCCTTAAAGATCTTGAACTTTTCTAGAGCTTCAAATTTCTCACTTAAGAAAGTAACCCACATCATCCTAGAGTAATCATCAATAAGAAACATGAAGTACATGTAACCTTGTAGACTTCTAATTCTAGTAGGACCATACAAGTCAATATGCACAAGCTCCAACAATTCATTTGAACAATGTTGTTTGCTGTGAAATGAAATTCTAGTTTGTTTTCCCAACTGACATTCCTTGCATATGGTATTAGTAGGCTTCACCAACTTAGGAAGTTCGCTTACTGCCTGCGATGAAATTATCTTGATAATACTGTCAAAGTTTACATGACACATTCTTTTATGCCATAACCAAATTTCATCAACTTGAGCAATCAAACAACTTTTAATACCAGCATTCAGATGGAAGATGTTACCTTTTGTTTTTGTACCTGAAGCAATCACATTTCCAAACTTTCCAGTATGCTAAACTTTCCATCTTTGAATTGAAGATTGTATCCCTTATCAACCATCTGTATACTCAGAAGATTGTGCTTCAAACCTTCAACATAAAGAACATAATCAGTATTATGCTTACCATCAAAAGAAATACATCCTCTGCCACGGATTATACCACCATTTTTATCACCAAATCTTACAACACCACCATCATACTTCTGCAGGCTTACAAATTTACTCTTATCACTTGTCATGTGATGTGAACATCCACTTTCAATTACCCATTCATCTTTTTCTTCAACTCGGGCAACTAGGGCTTTCTCCACATTTGTACAACTAGTAGATTCAATAGACACAAAATTATTTCTTTGATAGCAATAAACAAAAACTCATCTTCACTTGCATTACCTTTGTCAGATTCATCATCTGTCACACCTTCATCAACAACATAGTAACACTTCTTTTGAAATTTAGGCTTGTAAGGTCTTAGCTTAGGAACTCTTTCTGGACACCTTGATGCAAAATGACCTATCTTGTTGCAAGAAAAACATTTAATAGGCAACTTTCCTTTATACTTACCTTCTCCTTTCGATTCCCTTTTGATAATAAGTGCTTCAAGCTCATTTAGTTCTCTTTCTTCTTCAATCTGTCTCGTTTCTTCCTCATATCTGAATACCTTTCTAGAAGAACTTTCACCCGGATCATATCTCTGCTTGTCTCTCCCAAAAGTAGTAGCTTTAAATGCAGATTTTGTCTTAGGAAGGGCATCACCGAATTAACTCAACTCAAAAGCAGTAAGTTTACCAACCAACATATCTCTGGTTATATTTTTCATAGTTCAAAGCTCATCAATGGCTGCAACTTTAATTTTGTATGCATTAGGCAAAGTTCTAAGCACTTTAGCAATAATCTCTTGTTCATCTACCTGTCCACCAGCACATATGAGACCACACACAAGTTCATTCACTCCCTACATGTAAGTAAATATTCTCATCATTTCCCATCTTCAATAGTTCATATTTTCCTTTCAGACAATGTAGCTTAGCCATCTTCACATTAGCATCACCTTCATATAAAGTTTCCAACTTTTTCCAGATCTCATAAGCAGTTTTCAGATCCATAAAATTTGTCATCTTAGTATCAGTCAAAGCACTCAACAAAGCTTCCTTAGCCCTGATGTTATATTCAACATCCCTAATCTCAGCAGTAGTAGTAGGACCATTTGGAGGGATAACATACCTATTGCATGTAATGTGCCAGTAGGATTCACCAATGCATCTCAGATGACACTCCATTAGAGTCTTCCACATAGAATAGTTTTTTCCATCAAATCTCAGACTATCCTTCTTGTATGTCGCCATCCCGGATCACCTCAAGCTGTTAAACTTCTTCCAAGGAACCTGCTCTGATACCAATTGTTGGCAACACAAGGGCAGACAACTGAGAGAGGGGGTGAATTAGTTGTCCCAAAATTTCAAACTTATTAATTTTATTAACCTTAATTCTCATATTTGATTATTAATAGTAAAAGAATGAATCAAAAACACATTAGAAACACACATAACACCAAGATTTTTTGTGTGGAAACCCTGTTAGGGGAAAAACCATGGTAGAGGTTAATCCACAAGTTATACCCTGTTAAAAGTATAAGAAGAATATAAGAGGAATGCACATGCATTTAGGCACACTGCCTAGAGCTCATTGCTCAAAGGAAGACTCACTATCTTACAAAAAATATTCATATTAAAACCATTTGAAGGAATTGAACTGAGAGAGTAGCATCTGCAAATGCCTGAGTACAGTTCCAGTTAAGCACATGAACACTTCTTCACTATATTTCACTCTTCTTCACACTCTGCTCTACCTTCGAATGATATGAACCTTATTCACACATAACACTCGCACACTTTGCTTCACACATGCACCTCATACATCTCAAATGAAGAAACAATCACTTATATATATTCGCAACAAGAAATTACATTGCTTTATGTTGGCTTCAACAAAATAATAGAATGAATGCAAACTGTCGGCCCATAACAATAAGGATTATCAATGCGCATCAACCAAAGTTGACCACAACATAGTAGGGACCTAAAACAATATCCTCAAACACTAAACACCTTCAAAGATTCTTCCTCGAAGATCCACAACACGCTTCAAACACCTTGTCAGCCATGAACATGAAAAACATGAACATGCAAGAGAAAATATCGGATTACGAGCACAATGATCAATGCAGACGTGCAACACAAATAGAAAATGATCTAGAAACATCCACGAACATCACATGAACATATGCAACAACTCAAATTACCAGAATCACATTGTCTTCTTCCATGAACACCATTTGTAGTAACAGAATAGCTGACAGAACACAAAAATTTATAACTTCCTCAGATCTTCATGCACACCTCTGAAACTTACAGAGTAGAAAATAGATAGGCTTGAAAAAAAACCCTTTAATCCACAACATCTAGTTTACAACATACTGAATTTTGCTCCATACTGATCTTCACTGCTTCATAGACAACTTGTAACATATTTATTTCAATTTTCTCAATATCCTTGACATATACAACCTTAAAGACATTTATGCTAATAGTGTTCACATCAATGAAAACACATATCAACAACTCAACCACAACATCCAACACATCCTAAGTCTATTGATGATGTTCTTCTTTCCCTCTTGAAGATAAACCCTTGGTCTTAAAGATGGAGAAAATATCTAGGATTTGTTAGGGTTGTTTTGGGACCTAACGGAGGGATCACTCTTTTTGGAACCTATGTTGATCTTAGATACCTATGATAGGAAAATTTACACTCACATAGTCAAGAAGGTTTTGTGTAGTGGAAAGGAGTGTAGCCTAAAGACCTAAACTAGGAGTCATCAACCACTTTGTCATATTTTTCAAATCTCAAAGTTTGATGATAAATATTTTTTGAAGGGCCATAATTTCAAGACCCTCATTCCTCACCTTTGTATTATATATTGTTAGATAAAGTATTGGGTGCATATATTTGTAAGTCACCCTACTATTTAGTTAGAATAGATTGCTTATCCCACATGCATGGGATGGTAGTAGTTGGATTTAGTTGTTAGTTATAAATAGTTATATTTAGGAAAGAGCGAGATATCTTGAATATTGCAATTAGATTTTATGCTCTATTGGGAGGATTTCCCTCTTAAAGTTGCACTTTGAACTTAATATACAAGTATTTGTGTGTTATCTTTATTTCATTTTCATGTTCCTTGAAGAGATTATTCCAAATGGTCTCACTTTGTACTATGGTAGTCTTTGAAGGAGAAATATTTTTAAAATTGGTTAAGGGGTTCCAAAATCCAATTTGGATATGAAATATCTTAAAATCTAGTTTACTGTAATTTCAAGCATAGATCTGCTAATTTTAGGTCTAAGGGTTGCCCTTTTTTTAATGGATTTTAACTTGGTGTAATATAATCTTGGTTATATATTTTCTTTGCATGAGATTTTTCACTTTTTGGTATATGTGTATTCTCTTATGGAAGGGTGAACCTAAAATGGTTTTATAATATGAATTTGGGTGATTCTAGGTCTTTATTTTGGTGCTTTTTTATCCTTATTACCATAGATATAAAGTATATTTTAGGCAAAGTTTAATATTATTGTCCCATTTCTACTTGCATATTTTTTGTAAGTCTCTCATAGGTAATAATAAATAAAAGTGGGGATGTATATGCTTTGTAAGTCATCCCACTAGTTAGTTATAACAAAGTATTTTTTCCATATGCATGAGATGGTAATAGTTTTCTTCAACAAGACTCTATAAATTGTAATGAATTCTCAAGTAGAAAATACCATGGATATTCTTTATTGGAGTGTAATATTTATTAGGAGGTTACACCCTAAAAATGGCACTATGAAGATAATAAAATAATGAAGTTTCTCTATATTTTATTTATTTGTGTTTACTATCTTATTCTTCTTGCAAGTTCACAACAAGTGGTATCAAAACTCATTTCAAGGCTATTTTGTAAGAAACATTATCAATTAAAGATATTTTGTAACTATCCATTGTATTCTATCACCTTACCCTCAAGAGATATTGGTGATCAAAAGGTTTTTATAGTCATGGTGGCACTAATACTCTTACGTAAGTTTTTCCAAAATTTATTCCCTTACAAGTATTTTTCATTTTCAAGTTAGAAATCATGTGCCAAGTGTTTTCAAATATCTTCAAAAGAGTTGTCATTATTGGCTAATATGGATTCCCCACCAAGGGTCTCATTAAGTGATGAGTAATTTGGCTCTAATACCCAAGCTTCAAACAAACTTTATATATAACTAGAAGCTTCCATGTACCCTTGGGTATATAGGAAGACCAAAAAGGATTTTTTTACATCAACTTAGAAAATCGTAGCCATCTAAATTATATGATGTATTAATAAGTAGACAATGGGATAGTACACTATTAATCCTCTAAAATTAATGCTCTAGAACATTGGCTAACACTATTAATGAATGAAGTATATAAGTAAGGTCATAGACTAGATACACCCTATATAGCATTCTAACACTAATATTCATCTTTTCTTAATGATTAAATAGTGTTCAATTATTTAATTATTGTCTAAAAACCCTATTTTCCTCTATTAATTAAATACTATTTAAATTATTTAATTAATTCACTATTTCATCATTTGTTTAATCCTTATTCTTCCTGATTAATTAAATAACACTAATTATTTAATAATTATGTTGCTAATTTACCCTATTCCCCTAAATCAATTAAATTATTATTACTTAATAGTTTAATTAAATCACTTTCCACTCTTTTTTTTTTTAAAATTCAAAGGTGCAATCCACCCATATTATTAGGGATAGACACTTTTGACCGAAGCTATGAACTGGGTACAAGAAACCACAAGAAACAACCAAACCCCCGAGCACATTGGCCCAGTGAAGGCACAAGGCTTGCAAGCACTTTGACCCAACGAGGGTTTGAACCCTGGTGGTCGTCACTACAACCAAGTGACTTGACCACCGAACCACACCCTTATCGGCCACTTTCCACTCTCTAAACATGAATAATTAAATAAATTATTCAAACATCATTCAAAAATGTCAACAAACAAATACAACTTTATTTGTTAAAGTCAAACATGACTTGCACTTTCAAATATTAATTAATTAATTACCCTCACCCACTTTTATGATTGAGCAAATCATGACCACCGATTGGTCACTCTGATTGGTTGATCGATTCATCCATTTCCTAACTAATCCATCTATTCTTCAATCCTACTGAAAGCTCAACATGATTTTCTCAATTCCATAGATTAGGCAATCTATTTCCTCTGATTGATCAAATTAATATCCTTAATTGATTCGATCAAAGGAGCTAGCCGAGCAATCTAATTCCTCTCAACAAATTTCAACCATTGATCTTGATTCAACATTGCTATGATCTTGCACATTCATTCCAAAACGTAAAATATATATAACAATGATCTTCATCCTAATTTTTTTTGGAGAATTGACATCTTTTGTGCAACGAAGTAATGTTAAATTGACAATTGATTTCTTGAGAGTTTTTACACACATCTTTGATCACCATTAACACACATTGGAGCTTTTGCAATGCATAATGGATGCTTCACATTGATTATAACAAGCCAACATTCAACATCATTGTGAATACAATTTGACATGAGATGGGTAACACTATTAGTTAATTGAATTCTTTGTTTGTTCTTCATTTGATAAACATTGTTTCATTGAATTCAATAATTTATATTGTTCATTTCATGAGTAATGGGTATGGAATCTATATTTTGTTTGAATTAGATCTTGTTTGATTCATTTATTTTTTATTTCTGTATCATCTCAATTTCCCCCTTATGACATTTGGCATGCCCGGTGGGACCTCGATCCTTGACATTAACGTTTTCGTGAGTTTATTTTGAGCAGTTGCAGGTTCCAGATGCGAACACTTTTTTTTGAAATACAATTGAATTTTTTTACATGAAGGCTACAAGATTTTCATGTAGTCATTTCCTCGTTTCTATCGCGGTTACACTTTTCCCAACCACCACTACACTAAACAAGACCATTTTGACATTTTAACCGCAGTTGTTTGTAACAGGTCCGCAATTGCACTTTTTTGGACTGCTATTGAAAAACTCGACCACCACTATTGCCGCAAACAAAAAGTCTACTACTGTCTAAAACATTTACACTTTTTCTCTATTTCTTTTTATTTAAAATCTGCAAGTAGTTTTGTTGATTTCTAACACTAACAAGTGATTGTTTTTGGTGTTTTAGAAATTGCTAAAATTATTTGTGCAACCCTTGTAGAAATATGCCACACCTTACATCAAAAGTGATTAACAGTTTTATTGTAAATAAGGTGAACAATCCAAGTCCAAGTTTTCAAAAAGATTTCTTAGTTTAGGAAAACACTTCGAATTTGGTGCTATAAAAAATTGAACCCACAACTTGTAAACTTAAATTTGGTGTTTTAAAAATGAACTTTCAAAAGCTTTCTTAGTTTAGAAAATATTTCGATTTGGTGTTATAAAAATTGAACCTACAAAATTGCACACTTCGAATTGGTGATCTTAAAATGAACTTTCAAAAGCTTTCATATTTTAGGGAAACATTTCAATTTAGTGCTGTAAAATTGAACCATCAACTTGCACACTTAAATTTGGTGTTTAAAAATTGAAATTTTAAAAGCTTCATAGTTTAGAACGACACTTCACTTTGGTGCTCATAAAATGAAATGTTTTATTTTGACCAAACACTTTCATTTTGTTGACAAATGAACGATCTTTCTTTTGTTGACCACATTAAGACAAGGCTATTAGAAACACTCAAAAATTGGTGCTTAAAATTAAATAAATCGATTTTTGGTTTGCACAGTGCTATATACTTGATTGAAATCTCAAAACACTTTAAATTTGGTGCACATAAAAATGAACTCCTATACTTTCACACTTCAATTTTTGGGTGATGCCCATTGGGCTTAAAAATAATAACTGCAATGAATTGTATGTTGTGTTTTCCGTGCTTGGAAAATTAAGTGTCTATCCTCTCCCCTTGTGTCTTTTGGCGATCTTGGGTGACAAAAAGAACTGAGTTTCACATTTGTTTTATTTCAAGCATCATCTTTAGAGGGTCTACCTTTGAAATACATCCCACACTGGGGAACTCAAGGTAGCTCAAAGCAGTTTTTCACTTAGGCCACTATATAAATCAGGTCACGATGAAATGCCAAAACCAAATCAATGATTACTTGGTTGGCAGTGCCAATCAAAACGGGGAGGTACCTTTGTGTATATAGAGCCCCTAGTAAGAATGGTTAAATATTTTAGTAGCTTGCTGGGCCTTAACCAGGCATTGGATCCCCTGAGCAGTGACTAAGAACCATTGTAGTAGAGGCCACCCTTTTATCCAAAACTTTCTTTGAAAGTGGTGCATTAGAATTTACTTCCGAGAAGTTACTTACCAAGTCCGATTTATGGTTGAGTTAAAACACTCTCCATAAGTTGCATGTAAAATCATCCCTTCGGGGCATGAGGTAAGCCCACCTAAAAGAACGTGCCTATCTTTAGGGTGTAATGATTGTCTTCACGAACTTTCCAAAATTCTTTGTTGCTTTGGACATCAAACACTTTGTTTGAACTAAAAAGAACACATCAAAACAAACATTAAACTTGGTTATCAAAATCTAAAACCATTTGGACTCAGCGTGAATACATTTGGAAAGAGCCCTATATTTACACTCCTTAAAAGATATTTTAAACAAATATCTCTACAGGTTTTTGAATATTTAGGCTTACATTTCAAGTCACATTTTAGACCAAAGGCAACATTGGGAACTATGGTTTTAGTATCTTGACTTTCACAAACTTTGAGCTTTTGTGGAAAGAAACTTGCTTAAACTATAGACATTTAGAGTCAAATGGTTTTGATTGTCAATTGTTATGTAGTATCACTTGTCATATCTTAGACACATAAATCTTGAAAAACCAAATCAAACAAACTTGCAAACATTTGGAGAGAACCTTTCAGAATTGGAAACAAATTGAATAGAGGTAAACAACTGCTATTGCACTAAAAACAACCCCTATTGGTCAAAATAATCGCTTTTTCTCAAACTAGTCACTTTTACTCAAAACAAACGCTTTTTCTCAAAAACAAACATTTTTCTCAAAAACAGTCGCTTTTTCTCAAAAACAGACGCTTTTTCTCAAAACAATCGCTTTTGCTCTAAATAATCACTATTGCTAAAAACAATCGCTTTTTCTCAAAACAACCGCTATTTCTAAAAACAATCGCCATTTCTTAAAACTTCAACAATCTCCAACAATCTCCAGACTTCAAAAAATTAAAAATGAAGAGTTTTCACAAAAAAACAAAACCAAAGTTATCTACAGATTTTTAAAAAAATTAGGAAATTATTTACCCCAACTTGGTGGAGTCATAACTTTCTACTCGATGCTCGAAATTCAAGTCTGTTTACACCATTGGAAAGGTCTCCAAGAATACTAACTCAATCCCTCAAAAACTATGCCTAGGGTAAGCAATTTTTAGGGACAAAAGAAAGTTTCAACCCAAAATTCTGCTATGAAATCCTTCGAAAATGTGATTTACTAGAACCTAGAAAATACTGAAAAAATCCAAAATTTTGGATTTTCAATTTTTCTCAGTTATGTCACCTCTGAAACATCCTAGGACTGTTTTGGATCAGCTATTGAGCTAAAAAACTGCCACTATTTCTTTAAACAGGGAACACTATTGACCTACTTACAAACTAGCCTCGAAATTGTCAAGAACAGTTGATTTTCAACATTGGCCTCAAAATCCATTCAGTTAGCAGAGAACATTATTAGGCCTATTAGTCAAAATCCAACATCACCATCCTCGATTTTAGACTTGGTTTACATAAGATTCATAAAATATTTTGGACACCCACATTCATACCATAACTTACCAAACTTCTACCCCACATCCCCAAATCGAAAATCAGAAACATCAACCTAGTTTTAGGACACAAATCAAACAAAATGAACTCGTATTATTCCCTTGCTCTTAATTTCTAAGATATTAACATTTTCTTGCAACCGCAAGGCTAGTTCAAGTAGATTATCAACATATCCTCTAGAAAAACATAACAAATATCGGTCCAAGTCTTGTACACTTTGTGTCTCAAAGATTAGCATCAAAATATCCCAAACACACAACCATAACATCCCCAAAACATGTAAATCTATTACCAAATCCAACTCCACTCTATACACCCATGAGGTCATCATATACTATAAATGTCAATGATATATCAACTATGGATTCCCTTAATCAAGGTTTTATCGCATCTTGTCACATGGAAAATTTCAATCAAAATCCTCATCCATATCAAAATCTAACTTATCAAGAGTCACAACAACAAAAAGTAGTGTTGCAACAACACCAAAGGTTTCAAAATCACCCCCAAGATCAAAATATACAACATCAAATTTCCCTAAATTCACTTGAGAAAATAGTTGACACATTTTATCAACAACACTTTGGACACCATCAAAAGAGTGAGTCACAATATCAACATCATGACACTCATCAAAGCATAGATTCATATCATCAACAACATGTTCAACATCAAGACATTGCATATCAAAAACAAGAAAACATCATCCATAAACATCCCAATATCGACATCAACAACATTTCCAACATCATCAAAATATTGATGCATATCAGCAACAAAGTCTATTTCCACAATGTCAAGTGACTCGACAACATCAATTGTCACAAAATCAAAATCAAATCACCCAACATCAAAATAAAATCCAACAATAAAATCAACCCCAAAATCAGCATTATCCACATCAAAATTATCAACTACAACACCATCAAAATAATTAATCTCAATACAAGCAAGAAATTCCATCTCAAAATCCATCCCCACCACAACAATCCTTACAATCCAACCACACTCCTAAACATAAATACACTCCTTTAGGGGAGCCAATTGAGGGGGTATTATACAAATTAGTCAATGCTAAACTTATCACACTTCCAAAACCGTCACTAAGTGGCGAACCTACCATCAAATTCCCATGGTATGATGATAAGGCCTATTGTAAATACCATGGAGTAAAAGGCCATGATGCATAAAAATTTGGTACACTTAAAAAACTCATCCAAGACCTTATTGATCAAAGAGAAATATCTATTGAAGACAAAATTCAAGTTTTGAACACTAATGATAAGGTTAACAATATCTCTACCTCAAATGTTGAAGAAAATAATCAAGGGCCATCTACCAATGACAACATTGACAATATATCAACCTCAAAATTTGAAAACAATGATCAAGACCTATCTACCACTGATCACATTGACAATGTCTCTACATCATCCAATGAGCAAGAGGACATACATCAAGAATTTAATCCCAAGCATGATCAAAATCAATCACCAAAGTCTAGCAATGATCCGTTCCAAGATATATTGACATCATCCAAACTCATGGTAGTACATATTGATTATCAAGAGACTCTTAATCCAACACTTATACCCAATGTAGAAAATCTAAGCCAAGAGTTATCACCCATATGTCCACATTTCGAGGAAATCCAAGGATCCTTTACAAGAAATCCCTTCTTTGAAATTAATTCATATCAAGAGATCGAACCAAATCATATCAAAGATAATACCACATAAAGTCAAGATCAAGAATCCCTATCATCAAAATACTATAATGACCTGGCAGATATCTTCCAAGACATCCAATATTTTCCAAAAGAAGAAAAAATCCATACACCAAGCACACATACATCTACCCATGAGATGCTTACTCCTAATGGACATGTAGATGATCTTCATCCAGAACAAGTTTCATACTCTTGATATCATTAATAAGGAACAAGGGTCTCCTACTCTTAACATCTTTACACATGATCAAGACATAGCAGAAGCTAGAGACATAGAAAAAATGGATCATGAAGAAGCCTTCTGCATGGATTGTGAATTAGAAACATCCTTTGAAGATCAAGCTAAAAAAATAAACCAGGAAGTTAGCCCACATATTGAGGATCCTATCACTTATAAACTTTGATCACTTACCTTTGTTAGTGCAAGCTATCTTATCAATGAAGAAGCTATCACCTTTGAAGATCCACAACAGAGCAAAGATAGAATAACACCTTGTTTCCAAGATAAATCATATCCTGTTGCAAATAATGTTTTTCAATGGATGAATTATCAAGGCAACGAATTAGGCCTACATGAACAAGGTATCCTAGAACTAGTGCAGATTATTGGCAATCCTAAATCAAGGTCTTGGTTATTCAAAAATTAAGGAATCTAAACATATCATTGATACCTTTATAATACTAGGGGAAAATTTATCTAATGCAAAAAACAACATAGGGAGCACGAAGGGTCCTTATGATGAAGCCACTACCAATGCTAAAACCATTCATATCATAAATCATCATCCACATATTTTTCCACCCTCTAATTGGGACAAACAACAAGAGAAAAAGTTATATCAAAGAAAGGAACAAGTCATTGAAGCAAAAGAATCGGTAAAAAAAAATGGACAACCAAAGTTCAAATGGATACAAAATAATAAGAAAGAAAATCATCCCTATCAAACTCCATTGGTCAAATAAACTATGGGGCAAAATAAAAAAGGGAAGTTCATCCATCCAAAATGTCCAACGATGAAAAATAAAGCTTCAAGAGCAACCTACAAGGTATATCAAGACGTTGGTCCTAATCGAATCTCCATGTCCACCCATCATTGCTCATCCTCCCAAGTTTGGAAAATAAAAAATTCCAAACTATCACCAATCCATCTAAATCACATATCCCTCAACGTACTCCAGCATCAACTTTGACATACATGATATCAAACCCTTGCCTTGACCATGCGTTGGAAGCAACTCTTTATCACAAGGATTCTAAGGGCACTCTATCCTGATGTGTGCATCTAGGTAAGGTTAACTTTGGTATCAACAAAGAAGATATGAATTATCATGGGTTACATTCAAGTGCCCGTATCCTAGAAAAAAAACTCCTCCAAGTGGGATATCGTTGGCACATCATGAAAACAACAACACCCATATTAGCACTAGTAGTATCCAGGTGGTTCAACATGAGCAAAAATATTTCACCATGATGAAAACCTAGTAAACAAGCATCTCGTGTGACATCAAAAAAATCAAGAAAATGGTCAAGAGAAAAAATGTCCTCCAGTGAAAACCACTATGGTGGCGCTTTGGACAAGTACCACGATGAAAACCTGAAAAATAGGTGTCATGTGTAGAATCAAGCATCTATGTGCACCATTTCAGGTGGAAGCATCTCAGCTTATCCATAATAAATCCAAATCCAACTTATCTTAATCTTAACTAATGTTTGGTGTACACTTTACACTTGCTTATGGAAAACATCTTGGCATGGGTCACTATCATTGATCCCATCCTATCTAGCATTATCTGAGCCATGAGGCATTGTCCAAAGAGGCATACTATATCCAAACATGTTATCATATCACAAGATAATCCATCACCTACATTGATAGACATTGGGGGCAAGTACTTACATATTTCTTCAAAATAAATCTTGATCTATGTCTTCTAGCTCGCGCCACGATCTAGGCATTGTCCAAACAATTCAACCAAACCATATCAGTTGCATCTTGCTGACACTTCGACATGGTATCAAAACATTCAATAATATTGTTCCTAGCTTGGCTACAAAATCTCGATCAATCATTATTTGATAAATCAATCATCATCCTGGGATGAATCCTTCCCAATCCTTCTATTGTTCTTATCTTGAAAACACTATCCTTGCATTGTTGTGTATCCTCAACAATGCTATCATTATAAAAAATTACTTAATCAAAACAATCGATTTTAGTTGACCTATTAACAAGATCTCAAAAAACTATTGATACCCTTACATATTGATATCTCTTTATCACACATCCATATGATTAGCATCAAAATCCAAAAATAGTTGAAAAACCATCAAAATCTAAAACAAAATCATAAAACATCAAAAATCCCCAAAATATATTATGCTTTGAGTCAACACTAGTCGAACTCCATGGTCTCTGCATGTATAACATGGGCAACGCTTATCTTTGATCAGCCCCTGAGGCCCTAGGTTAGTCCCCTTAGGTGTCCATCATAGTCTTTTAACTTAGTCAAAAATCCAAAAATCAAAACAATCAAAAAACACAAAAGTCAAAAACATGTTTCTTATTAAACAAGCAAACTATGAGCCATTGCATGGATAACGTAGGAAAGGCCATCATAACTGATGATTCCATGAGGCCCTAGGTTAGTCCCCCCCAAAAAAGAACATTCAAATATCTTATCAAAATCCAAAAACATATGTAAAAAGTTAGAAAACTCCAAAAAACAACATCAAATAACCTCAAAAAAGCACAAAAACATTCCAAAAAAATTCTCGAAAGTCCTATCTCCATTATCACCTACCTACAATAAAACACCATTCATAATAAACAAATCCTCATCCTCACCCTTTGACAAAATAGACAAACAAACAAAGCAACATGAAAATCTATAACTTTCGAGCAAACAATCACAAAGATTTGATTGCAAACAAACTAAACAATGCCAAAGTGTTAACAACTTATCTATTGACAATTCACCATCAACATCCTGAGATATGTATTAATGGATAGATCGTTCCTATAATAGAAATCATCAATATCAGATAACAACCTGAAAACTCAAAACAGATATGGCAAGTGAGACAACAACATTGTTTATCTTTTTGTGATCTTATCTTTCTGATTTATTTTATTGACTCATTCCCAAAATCTCTCGAGGATTTCCATTAAGGATTTAGAAAGGAAAGAATGGGGGAAATTGAGCATCATTTCTATTTGCTCTATTTTTTGGATATTTTTGTGATACTATCATGGAAAATACTCGCTTTGTTCTATGTGTGGAAGTTGTTTTTGAGGTATTTCATGTAGTGGTTGTGTGTTAGGTACTCCATACCTCTCATGTAGCTGGTCTGAAATATTTTAAAGCATCTCACCCATACACTCTAACAAAGTTTCTGTATATCTGGTATGAGCAAGAGTCAAAGTCCACGTAATAGATATAAAGTCACCTTGTTCATTAATACCATAGTGCATCGTATCTATTTGCTACATCAATAAGGATTGCTAAAAATATGAAGCCACTATGAAGAAAAATCAAAACTCATCAAAGACTAACAACATCAATATTCTTCAAAATCTTACTAACATTTTCTTCTAGTCAACATTTCTTCTATCAGTCCTTGCACTGAAAACACATCACATCTCCTTGTCAAAAAATTTGACTCATTATCCAAAATTTTCACCAAATTTCTCGAGAGGGAACCATGCTATCCCATCACCGGGGCATACCGGGGCAACTCCTAAGCAAGAATTTTTGAATTTTATTTGACATACGCTGAAAATTGCATTGTATCAAAGAGGGGAGAAATGTAGATATCTAAAATTGTCTTAGCTTGTGAACTAGCATTTTAACACTAATATTCGTCTTTTCCTAATGATTAAATAATGTTCAATTATTTAATTAATGTCTAAAAACCCTATTTTCCTCTATTAATTAAATAATATTTAAATTATTTAATTAATTCACCATTTCATGATTTATTTAAACTTTATTCTTCCTCATTAATTAAATAACATCAATTATTTAATTATCTCACTAATTTACCCTATTCCCCTAAATTGTTTAAATTATTATTACTTATTAGTTTAATTAAATCACTTTCTCCTTTCTAAACATGAATAATTAAATAAATTATTTAAACATCATTCAAAAAGGTCAACAAACAAATACAACTTTATTTGTTAAAGTCAAACATGACTTGCACATTCAAATAATAATTAATTAATTCAATTAATTAATTACCCTCACCCACTTTTATGATTGAGCAAATCATGACCACTAATTGCTCACTCTAATTGGCTAACTTATTCATCTATTTTCTAACTGATCCATCCATTTCCTAACTAATCCATCTATTCTTCAATCTCACTAATCTCTCAATCTATTCTTCAATCCCACTGAAAACTCAACATGATTTTCTCAATTCCAAAAATTAGGCAATGTATTTCCTCTAATTGGTCAAATTAATATCATTAATTGATTCGATAATAGAAGCTAGCTAAGAAATCTAATTCCTCTTAACAACTTTCAACCATTGACCTTGTTTCAACATAGCTACGATCTTGCACGTTCATTCTAAAATGTAGAATCTATATAACAACCCTCTTCATCCTCAAAAAAGATCGGAGAATTGACATCTTTTGTGCAACAAAATAATGTTGAATTGACAATTGATTTCTTGAGAGATTTTACACACATATTCGATCAGCATTAACACACATTAGAGTTTTTGCAACGCATAGTGGAGCCTTCGCATTGATTACAACAATCCAACATTCAACATCATTGTGAATACACTTCGACATGAGATAGGTAACAATATTATTTAATTGAATTCTTTATTTTTTCTTCATTTGATAAACATTGTTTCATTGAATTCAATAATTTATATTATTCATTTCATGAGTAATGGGTATGGAATTTTTCTTTTGTTTGAATTAAATCTTGTTTGATTCATTTATGTTTGATTTCCTTATCATCTCAATTTCCCCCTTATGACAGTTGGTGTTTCCAACTAATTGGTTAATATCCTCTAAAGATTAGCCATGCCTTATGATTAAGGACATCAAGAGAGTGGCATTCAAGTGTCTTCAAGAGCATTCAAGGGAATAATTCTTCATCAATTGTTGCAAAAATTCAAGATCTATCACCATGTCAAGCATATCAATCATCAAGCATGTTATTGAACTATTTTTGTGATGCAACATTAAATATCCAAGATCAAGCATTATTCAACTCCTATTGTTAAGATCAAGATCTACATCCTTCATGGCCATTCCATGTTGAGTTGCAGATTTACAAGGCATCAATCAAGGTATCATTGTTCAAGATTCACAAGGGCCCAAGACCTAATGTGAATGTGTTATCCACATTAACCCTAGGTTAGTCCCCCCCAAAAAAGAACGTTCAAATATCTTATCAAAATCCAAAAACATTTATAAAAAGTTAGAAAACTCCAAAAAACAACATCAAATAACCTAAAAAAAACACAAAAAACATTCCAAAAATAATCTCAAAAGTCCTATATCCGTTATCACCTAACTGCAATAAAACACCATTCATAATAAACAAATCGTCATCCTCACCCTTTGACAAAATAGACAAACAAACAAAGCAACATGAAAAGCTAGAACTTTCGAGCAAACAATCACAAAAATTTGATGCAAACAAACTAAAACAATGCCAAAGTGTTAACTAATTATCTATTGAAAATTCACCATCAACATACTGAGATATGTATTAATGGATAGATCGTTCCTATAATAGATATCATCGATATCGGATAACAACCTGAAAACTCAAAACATATATGGCAAGTGATACAACAACATTGTTTGTCTTTTTGTGATCTCATCTTTCTGATTTATTTTATTGACTCATTCCCAAAATCTCTTGAAGATTTCCATTAAGGATTTAGAGAGGAAGGAATGGGGGAAATTGAGCATCATTTATATTTTCTCTATTTGTTGGATATTTTTGTGATACTATCATGGCGAATATACACTTTGTTCTATGTGTGGAAGTTGTTTTGAGGTATTTCATGTAGTGGTTGTGTGTTAGGTACTCCATACCTCTCATGTAGCTAGTCCGAAATATTTTAAATCTTCTCACCCATACACTCTAACAAAGTTTATGTATATTTGGTATGAGCAAGAGTCAAAGTCCACGTAATAGATACAAAGTCGCCTTGTTCATTAATACTGTGAACCCCAATCCTATACCTGCACAAACACATAGTTAGGTTCATATGCAAGATAAAATAAGGATTCCCCATGAAATCCATTTACAATGCTCAAAATAGGAAAAACAAGAACAAAACATGAAAAGCTAAACCAATCTTAATTAAGCATGCAAACTCTTGATCCCATGGGGGAATTGGTGCCAATTGGTGTATCGAAATTGGCCCTTTCCCAACTCCTTTGTTGCAATGTTTATGATTTGATGAATGATCCACCTTGATGAATATTTTGGCATAACCTTGTTATGAAATCATGAAAATGATGAACAATTGCTATGAAATAGGCAAAATTAGTTCTCAATGTGAAAATAGTAACTTTGCTCAAATTGTGGATGATTGAATGAGAGCAAGAGTCTCTCATTTATAGATTTCCAAATTGGAAAAGAGAGTGAAATTGAGCAATGTGGGATCATTCAACATCCAATGGCCAAGTGCCACTTGTCAAGATGTGAATGGTTGAAGGTTGTGCACATTTTGGTCAATGTGCATGATAAATGCCATTAGGTGGAATTTGAAATTGAGGAAATGACATGTGAGAGGGAAAAAATAATGAAATAAATGTCACTTGGCTCAATGCACAAGGAAATGTAAGAAGAGTGAATGCTTTGTTGGAAGGACAAATCCACTTGGATTTTGAATTCAAATTTGAAGGAATATTCCTCCTTTATTCCATGTTGAGAGAAAATAGACAATTTAATAAATCAAAGTAATTGATTTATTGTGCAAGTTGCATTCTCTAGAGGATGTGACATGGATTAAGATTAAATTAATCAAATTCTGATTAATTTAATGAAGAATTAGAAGATGTGACAATTTAGACTTAAATTTGATTTAAATCAGAATTGAGAGGAAAGGTTTAATTAAATAAATGTTTTGATTTATTTAACTAAAGGGGATAATGTTAGATTAAATCAAATAATGTTTAATTTATTCAATTTAATTAGAGGACTTTAGGGATTTAATCAAATAAGATGAATTATTTAATTAAAGAGGGATTGAGGATTAATTAAATTAAACTGATTAATTTAATCAATAAGGGAGAAAGACATAATTAAATAAATAATGATTTATCTAATTAAGAGATGAAAAAGTGATGATAAGCTGACAGTATGATTTAGGATGAAGTGATGTTAGTAATCAGGATGAAGTGTGTCGGTATATTTTCCATGTCTACATTTTTCCCCTCTTTGAAGCAATGTACTCGTTGCATTGGTTCAAAGAATAAACTGCTGTGATCAAAGTTCAAAATTTCTTGATTTTTTTTGAATGCCCCATTGTTACCCCAATGGAAGGATTATGCCGATATATTGCCCCCTCAAGAGATCAGATGAAAATTTTGATTTTTTGGATGATCTCACGAAAAAAGAGGATAAGGTGCCTGACAAGTCCAAAAAATGCCCCAGGATGCCAAAAAACATGTTAAAATGCCAAAAAAGATGCAACAAGGTCCCCGGTTGGACAAAAACGGGATTGGGGGACCAAAACCCTAACTGGATGGTCAAATTAGGTCAAAAAACCCTAATTTACAGGCTTAAATAGACCTTGAGGGATCACTTTCAATACATTTGCATACTTAGCCTTTAGAATTTTCTACACTTTGAGCTCTGAGTCCTGATCGAGATGGCGCAACGATAGCTTCCTAGGCATGTGTCAGAGAGGGTATGAGTGCACCAACGGTCAGCCGACGCAGGACCCATGGTATGTACCCCTATTTTGACTTTTAATTTATTCGAGTTACATGCATTTAATAGGGTTTAGGTCAATTTTATGCCGAGCGATGTTATATAGCACCGCTGCAAATGCTCAATTGGCACCGCGCAGTCCCAAATTGCACCGCATTTGGAAATAGTGCTGCCACGGGCCAGTTAGGAGATTAGGGTTTTCGGTCAAACTCAACCACATGTGCAAATAGCGTCACGCGGCTCACTTAGGAACTTAATATTTGTCAAACTTCGCTGCGGCGACGTAGTTTAGAACTTTACAAACAACGCCGCATTTGCTGTTTCAAATGCAAAAACCAGCATGAGAGGCAGATTTTTTTACGAGACTTGATGTGATGGTTTACCTTATGCAGGAGGACCTCGACATACTTCACTTGAGGGAGGAAAAATGGCTGGTGCTTCACAAATTGTAGGGTATGCATGTGTACCTTTAGGATCAGCTTGGTATTCTTGGCCTTTGGTTCATTGTGTACGTTCCTCCTATTCGGACACACTTGGGTATGATGACAGTCTTGGTCAAGCGGTGGCACAGTGAGACCTCCTCATTCCATCTTCGTACTGGCAAGGCCACCATCACACTCGAGGACGTTTGGTGCATCCTTCGATTGCCTATCCACAAAGCTAGAGTGATTTATGATCTCGATGCTAGTAGGGATGCCTGATTTGATGTGGTGGGTGTTGATGAGATCTATTTGTCCGATGGACAAATTGACTTGGAGCAATATCGGGGTATAGCACCTACCTATAGGTTGATCGTTGCAGCCATCATTTTCGGTCTTGTGGCACCATATCCAATTTTATATTTCATGCTCCTCTTATGTTTTGAAATTGTTGACCTCTGAGGGGTTTAGGACCAATGATGAGATGAAGGATGAAAGGGGTGACTGATATGGGTATTTAAAATTTTAGGAACTTTGGATCAATGCTAGACTTTAGGACTTGATTTGATTTGCTTTTGAATAAGGATAGTTTGACTAAGTGTGTTAAGTCAAACAAGATGATTTTGGATAATTAACTTGTAAACCCTAGGAAGTTGTGTTATCCTAGAGTAAACTCGTACATAAAAGGATAATTTGGCTAGGTGTGTTAAGCCAAACAAGGTAATGTTGAACTTGTAAACCCTAGGAAGTTGTGTTATCCTAGAGGTAAATTCGCTCAAGAGGATTGATAATTTGACTAAGTGTGTTAAGTCAGACAAGGTGATGTTGATTTTTCCTAAAAATTTAGCATAAGTGATGTTTTCAAAGTTCCCAAGAATTTGTTGGTGAGATGATTTTTGATCTTGATGTTTGAGGGATGGGTGAAGTGTTTGACTTGATCCTAGATGAACTTAAGAGGACTTGTTTACAAGACCAAGGTTCTGAAGAACATGCTTTTACCTAGGATTAATTCAAACCAAAAGACTAATGTTTGCATGAAAACCATATGACCCAAAAGAGACCAAGCACATGTGTGGTTCAATTGATTTTATCTTGGTTAATGACTTTCTTTTTACCACATCCACTTCTTGATTAGCTTTTCAAAGCGAATGTCTATGTCTCAATTCCTTTTCATTCCACAATGTCCATTATGTGAAAATCGAGGTTTCAAGAGCATAGTTTCCTAGGTTGACTTTAGTATGAGCAGATTATGATGTAAATCCAAATGCTTAGAGACCTCTAAGGATAAAATCCCTAGAGAAATCAACAACACTTGGATTTGGTCAAAGGTATTTGCCCCTCCTAAAGGGTTTGAAATTTGAAGATTTTGTGGATGTTTGTTTTTGAATGTTTCTGGTCAAAGCAATGTGTTTTCGATTCCAAGAACATATACAATCCTAGGATAAAGAGACAATATTTGTTGGGATCTCACTTGGATAAATCCAGCTACGCATATTCAGTGCGGATGATTAGATGCTTGACCACACTGGCTCCCCCTTATAGTGCACTCACTTCTCGGTTTATCCAAGCATCAGTACCCATGAATCTCCCATGGCATACTTTTCATCTCTACAACAAAATCGTATGTATATGTGGGGTAGCTTCAAAGGACATGACCTTTTGCACCAAAAAATAGTTTAGGATTTTTCCCTTTGGTAAACAAGGGTTTTAATGCAGGCATTTCATTCATGGGGGATCATACATGCGGCGAGAGACCATTGCTGCCCTTCTCGTCAGAATAATCCTCTTGATATTGTCCTTTGTTTCAATATCCACACTTATATCTTGGGTGGAAGTCACTTGGGTTTAGCATGTTCCCGTTTGGGTCATTCCCTTGGGTGATTACTTTTTCCCACAAGGCAGACCTGCTAAGATAAACAAAAGCAAGCAAGCATATTTCGTAGTTCAATCGACCTTCGTTGAAAAACAAAGGGAGAACACTCGCAATATACCACACTCAAACTCACAAAATTGGTTCAATTTTAATCCCAAAATGAAATGTGGAGGTAATTACTTTACTCAACTTAAGATCACCAAAAGAGCTTTTGATTCTCAAGATCGCCATGAGGCGTGAGAGAAGCACATACATCCTTTTGATGATTTTACTTTGAGTAAACAATTACAAAATAAAACAACACTTGTTCATTTTAATCCACAAAGAAAAAATGAATTCTTTTTACATCACCAAATCAAATGTGTGATTTGCCTTGTTCAATTGTTAAACCTTAAACCAAATCTAGTAAGTTTTTCTAAAGTTCTTTTCAAGCCTTTTATTTGCAAACTTTGAAAGAAAATTTGTATTGTTCTTTTTAGAGCCCAAAAGGAAATTGTTCCCTAAAGCATAAAAGATGACAAATTTCTTAGGAGAGACTGAGAACTCTCTAAGAGTGTTAAACAAAACTAGAGTGTTTAAAAACACTTGGAATAGGATAAAAATGGTGTCATAATGTAGCCTTCCATTTTTCTTTCCTCCTTGCCCTAACCTGCAAAATGATTAAAACCAAAAAATACAGAGACAACAAATAAGTTAATGACTCAAAAAACTGAAAAAAAAATGGCACATGTTAAAAAAAATCAAATTTGAACTTTTCTTTGTCACCCAACGGCGCAATCAGCAAATGCGACGCAGTTTGGAGCACGACATGGTTTGCAGATTTGAAATTTTTGGGTAGGAAAGCAAGTGCAATGGAGTTTGAGGTTGGAGTGGTGCGATATAGCATTGCCATTCTGATAGCAGTGCAATATGGTGCTGTCAGTCTGTAAGTGGTGCAATTTCCTAAAAGCACAAAAATATCAAAAACTATAGAATTTTGGAAAAACGTGATGAATTTATCCAATCAGGCCATCCTTCTAGCACCAAAATGTGAACCCCAATCCTATACCTACACAAACACATAGTTAGGTTCATATGCAAGATAAAACAAGAATTCCCCATGAAATCCATTTATAATGCTCAAAATAGAAAAAAACAAGAACAAAATATGAAATGCTAAAGCAATCCTAATTAAGCATGCAAACTCTTGATCCCATGGGGGAATTGGTGTCAATTGGTGTGTCGAAATTGGCCCTTTCCCAACTCCTTTGTTGCAATGTTGATGATTTGATGAGTGATCCACCTTGATGAAGATTTTGGCATAACCTTGTTATGAAATCATGAAAATGATGAACGATTGCTATTAAATAGGAAAAATTAGCTCTCAATGTGAAGAGAGTAACTTTGCTCAAATTGTGGATGATTGAATGAGAGCAAGAGTCTCTCATTTATAGATTTCCAAATTGGAAAAGAGAGTGAAATTGAGCAATGTGGGATCATTCAACATCCAATGGCCAAGTGCCACTTGTCAAGATGTGAATGGTTGAAGGTTGTGCATATTTTGGTCAATGTGCATGATAAATGCCATTAGGTGGAATTTGAAATTGAGGAAATGACATGTGAGAGGGAAAAAAGAATGAAATAAATGTCACTTGGCTCAATGCACAAGGACATGTAAGAGGAGTGAATGTTTTGTTGGAAGGACAAATCCACTTGGATTTTGAATTCAAATTTGAAAGAATATTCCTCCTTTATTCCATGTTGAAAGAAAATCGGCAATTTAATAAATCAAAGTAATTGATTTATTGTGCAATTTGCATTCTCTAGAGGATGTGACATGGATTAAGATTAAATTAATCAAATTTTGATTAATTTAATGAAGAATTTAGGACATGTGACAATTTAGACTTAAATTTGTTTTAAACCAGAATTGAGAGGAAATGTTTAATTAAATAAATGTTTTGATTTATTTAACTAAAGGGGATAATGTTAGATTAAATCAAATAATGTTTATTTATTCAATTTAATTAGAGCACTTTAGGGATTTAATAAAAAAAGATGAATTATTTAATTAAAGAGGGATTGAGGATTAATTAAATTAAACTGATTAATTTAATCAACAAAGAAAAAGACCTAATTAAATAAATAATGATTTATCTAATTAAGAGATGAAAAAGTGATGATAAGCTGAGAGTATGATTTAGGACAAAGCGATGCTAGTAATCAGGATCAAGTGTGTCGGTATATTTTCCATGTCTTCAAATACCGTAGTGCATCGTATTTGTTTGCTACATCAATAAGGATTGCTTTAAATATGAAGCCTCTATGAAGAAAAAACAAAACTCATCAAAGACTAACAACATCAATATTCTTCTAAATCTTACTAAATTTTTCTTCTAGTCAAGATTTCTTCTATCAGTCCTTGTACTGAAAACGCATCACATCTCCTTGTCAAAAAATTTGACTCATTGTCCAAAATTTTCACCTAATTTCTCGAGAGGGAACCATGCTATCCCGTCACCGAGGCATACCGGGGCAACTCCCGAGTAAGAATTTTTGAATTTTATTTGACATACGTTCAAAATCGCATTGTATCAAAGAGGGGAAAAATGTAGATACCTAAAATTGTCCTAGCCTGTGAACTAGCATTTTAACACTAATATTCATCTTTTCTTAATGATTAAATAACGTTCAATTATTTAATTAATGTCTAAAAACCCTATTTTCTTCTATTAATTAAATAATATTTAAACTATTTAATTAATTCACTATTTCATGATTTATTTAATCTTTATTCTTCCTCATTAATTAAATAACATCAATTATTTAATTGTCGCTAATTTACCCTATTCCCCTAAATCGATTAAATTATTATGACTTAATAGTTTAATTAAACCACTTTCCCCTTTCTAAACATGAATAATTAAATAAATTATTCGAACATCATTCAAAAAGGTCAACAAACAAATACAACTTTATTTTTTAAAGTCAAACATGACTTGCACATTCAAATAATAACTAATTAATTCAATTAATTAATTACCCTCACCCACTTTTATGATTGAGCAAATCATGACCACTGATTGCTCACTCTGATTGGCTAACTAATTCATCTATTTTCTAACTGATTCATCCATTTCCTAACTAATCCATCTATTCTTCAATCTCACTAACCTCTCAATCTATTCTTCAATCCCACTAAAAACTCAACATGATTTTCTCAATTCCAAAAATCATTCAATTTATTTCCTCTAATTGATCAAATTAATATCCTTAATTGATTTGATCATAGAAGCTACCTGAGCAATCTAATTCCTCTCAACAACTTTCAACCATTGACCTTGATTCAACATTGCTATGATCTTGCACATTCATTCTAAAATGTAGAATCTATATAGCAACCCTCTTCATCCTCAAAAAAGATCAGAGAATTGACATCTTTTGTGCAACAAAATAATTCTAAATTGACAATTGATTTCTTGAGAGCTTTTATACACATATTCGATTAGCATTAACACACATTAGAGATTTTGCAACACATAATGGAGCCTTCACATTGATTACAGCAATCCAACATTCAACATCATTGTGAATACACTTCGACATGAGATAAGTAACAATATTATTCAATTGAATTCTTTATTTTTTCTTCATTTGATAAACATTGATTCTTTGAATTCAATAATTTATATTATTCATTTTATGAGTAATGGGTATGGAATTTGTCTTTTGTTTGAATTAAATCTTGTTTGATTTTCTTATCATCTCAATTTCCCCCTTATGACAATTGGTGTTTCCAACTAATTCGTTAATATCCTCTAAAGATTAGCCATGCCTTATGATTAAGGACATCACGAGAGTGGCATTCAAGTGTCTTCAAGAGCATTCAAGGGAAGATTTTTTCATCAATTGTTGTAAAAATTCAAGATCTATCATCATGTCAAGCATATCAATCATCAAGCATTTTATTGAGCTATTGTTGTGATGCAACATTAAAGATCCAAGTTCAAGCATTGTTCAACTCCTATTGTTAAGATCAAGATTTACATCCTTCATGGCCATTCCATGTTGAGTTTCTGATTTACAAGGCATCAATCAAGGTATCATTGTTCAAGTTTCACAAGGGCCCGAGACCTAATGTGAATGTGTTATCCAAATTAGCCCTAAGTTAGTCGCCCCCAAAAAAGAACGTTCAAATATCTTATCAAAATCCAAAAACATTTGTAAAAAGTTAGAAAACTCCAAAAAAACAACATCAAATAACCTCAAAAAAGCACAAAAACATTCCAAATAAAATCTCAAAAGTTGTATCTCTATTATCACCTACCTGCAATAAAACACCATTCATAATAAACAAATCATCATCCTCACCCTTTGACAAAAGAGACAAACAAACAAAGAAACATTAAAAGGTAGAACTTTCGAGCAAACAATCACAAAGATTTGATTGCAAAAAAACTAAAACAATGCCAAAGTGTTAACAACTTATCTATTGACAATTCACCATCAACATCCTGAAATATGTATTAATGGATAGATCATTCCTATAATAGACATCATCAATATCAGATAACAACCTGAAAACTCAAAACAGATATGGCAAGTGATACAACAACATTGTTTATCTTTTTGTGATCTTATCTTTCTGATTTACTTTATTGACTCATTCCCAAAATCTCTCGAGGATTTCCATTAAAGATTTAGAGAGAAGGAATGGGGGAAATTGAGCATCATTTCTATTTTCTCTATTTGTTGGATATTTTTGTGATACTATCATGGAAAATACTCGCTTTGTTCTATGTGTGGAAGTTGTTTTGAGGTATTTCATGTAGTGGTTGTGTGTTAGGTACTCCATACCTCTTGTGTAGCTGGTCTGAAATATTTTAAAGCTTCTCATCCATACACTCTAACAAAGTTTCTATATATCTACTATGAGCAAGAGTCAAAGTCCACGTAATAGATACAAGGTCACCTTGTTCATTAATACCATAGTGCATCGTATCTGTTTGCTACATCAATAAGGATTGCTAAAAATATGAAGCCTCTATGAAGAAAAAGCAAAACTCATCAAAGACTAACAACATCAATATTATTCTAAATCTTACTAACATTTTCTTCTAGTCAACATTTCTTCTATCAGTCCTTGCACTGAAAACGCATCACATCTCCTTGTCAAAAAAATCGACTCATTATCCAAAATTTTCACCAAAATTTTTGAGAGGGAACCATGCTATCCTGTCATCGGGGCATATCGGGGCAACTCCTGAGCAATTTTTTTTGAATTTTATTTGACATACGCTCAAAATCGCATTGTATCAAAGAGGGGCAAAATGTAGATACCTAAAATTGTCCTAGCCCGCAAACTAGCATTTTAACACTAATATTTGTCTTTTCCTAATGATTAAATAATGTTCAATTATTTAATTAATGTCTAAAAACCCTATTTTCCTCTATTAATTAAATAATTCACTATTTCATGATTTATTTAATCTTTATTCTTCCTCATTAATTAAATAACATCAATTATTTAATTATGTCGCTAATTTACCCTATTCCCCTAAATCAATTAAATTATTATTACTTAATAGTTTAATTAAATCACTTTCCCCTTTCTAAACATGAATAATTAAATAAATTATTCGAACATCATTCAAAAAGGTCAACAAAGAAATACAACTTTATTTTTTAAAGTCAAACATGACTTGCAAATTCAAATAATAATTAATTAATTCAATTAATTAATTACCCTCACCCACTTTTATGATTGAGCAAATCATGACCATTGATTGCTCACTCTGATTGGCTAACTGATTCATCTATTTTCTAACTGATTCATCCATTTCCTAACTAATCCATCTATTCTTCAATCTCACTAATCTCTCAATCTATTCTTCAATCCCATTGAAAACTCAACATGATTTTCTCAATTCCAAAAATTAGGTAATGTATTTCCTCTAATTGATCAAATTAATATCCTTAATTGATTCGATCATAGAAGTTAGCTGAGCAATCTCATTCCTGTCAACAGCTTTCAACCATTGACCTTGATTCAACATTGCTATGATCTTGCACGTTCATTCTAAAACATAGAATCTATATAACAACCCTCTTCATCCTCAAAAAAGATCAAAGAATTGACATCTTTTGTGCAACAAAATAATGCTAAATTGACAATTGATTTCTTGAGAGCGTTTACACACATATTCAATCAGCATTAACACACATTAGAGCTTTTGCAATGCATAATGGAGCCTTCGCATTGATTACAACAATCCAACATTCAACATCATTGTGAATACACTTCGATATGAGATAGGTAACAATATTATTTAATTGAATTCTTTATTTTTTCTTTATTTGATAAACATTGTTTCATTGAATTCAATCATTTATATTATTCATTTCATCAGTAATGGGTATGGAATTTGTATTTTGTTTGAATTAAATCTTGTTTGATTCATTTATGTTTTATTTCCTTATCATCTCAATTTCCCCCTTATGAAAGTTGGTGTTTCCAACTAATTGGTTAATATCCTCTAAAGATTAGCCATTCCTTATGATTAAGGACATCAGGAGAGTGGCTAACAAGCAAAAAAATCACTTTTAAGCTTGATTTCCTCTACACTTGAGGCTCTACAAAGCCTAGGTGAGTTCCCCTTATAGTATCACTTATAGATTTTCACTATGACAAGAAAATGATACCTAGTAGACAATTTCCCATACATTTTGACAAGGGTTTACAAAATATAGTATGAATACATCCATTATCCTTGAAAAATTCCATATCCTTTTATGAGAAGCTAAAATTATTACAAATAATTAACAATTAGCCTCTGATTTATCATTATGAAATTATTTTGAGACATGGGGAATATTTCAACTAAATTAGTGTGTAATTAGGGTTATAGAGTCAAAATCTTGTAAATATTTCTTCATGACAATCTAAACATATTTCAATGGTTTGTTAAACATCATTAACTTGTAACAATGTGACCTACTAATGACTTGCAACATGATCCTACTTGTGTGCGGGGGAAAATCATTAGATGCAAACAAGATAAAGTGTAATTGAAATCATAATCCTATCTAAGACCAAGAACATAAATCTAGATTTAATCCTACACTTACAAAATGAACAAATAATATTACCAAATTCAAGAACATGTGAATGCAATACATAAACAAATTAATTCAATAAACAAACTGTTACCCATATCATATCGGAGTGTGTTCGCCTGATGTTGGATTGTTTGAATCATTGTGAAGCCTCCATAGTTCGTGTGAAAAGCTTTGATAAATGATGCGTGTTGGTTGATCGAAGCAAGGTTGAAGTTCTATCAATGGTAATATCCATAGTACTTCGTTGCATAAGGTATATTGATCTTCTAATCCTTTTTGAGAGGAAATAAGGTTATATAGAATTCAAGTTTTCAGATGAACGATCGAGATTAAACAATGTTGAATCAAGATCGACGATTGAAGGTTGTTGAGAGGATTTGGATTGATCAGTTAGCTTGGAAGATTAATCAGAGGACTAGATGTGAGAGAGTTTAACCAATTTAGATTGGTCAGTCAACTAGATAGATTGAATAGTCAATTACAGTTGACAGAAAGAGTGTGCGAGTTAAGAGAGTTGATGAAGAGTTAACTAAATAGATATTTTAGTCAACTGGAAGAAAGTATTTGTTATGTTCGAGGAGATTGTGAATGAAGAGATAATGAGACAGTTAACTAAATAGATATTTTAGTCAACTAATTTAGAAGAGCTAGTTAAGTTTTTGAGGGAAATTAATTAATTAGATGATTAGTCAATATCAAGAGGAATGTGCACATGTGAATTTGACTTTAATAAATAAAGTTTATTTATTAAAGTGACGATGTTGAATGCATTAAATAATTTATTTTAATTATTTAATTGGAAAGGGGAAAGTTGTTTAATTAAATAATTACTAATAATAATTTAATTAAATTAGAAGAATAGGTGGGGTTAAATAATTGAAATAATTATTTAATGTAGAAGTTGAAAGAGAATTAAATGAAGAGTTAACTAAATAGATTGTTTAGTCAACTCAGAGAAAGTGGTTGTTATGTCTAAAAGAATAATGCAAGGAGAGAATTGAATAGTTAACTAAATAGATTTTTTAGTAAACTAAAAGAAGAATTAGTCCATGTGGAGAAGATAATTAATTAATATTAAGAGGAACATGCATGATGAATTGTTTCTAATAAATAAAAGATTATTTATTAAAGGGGTGATGTTGAATGAATTAAATTATTTAATTTGGAAAAGGTGGGATTAAATTATTGAAATAATTATTTAATGTAGAAGTTGAAAGAGGATTAAATAATATTTAATATTATTTAATTTATGAGGGGGGATTGATTGATTTTTTTTTAAAATTAATTCTATTTGGAGTTGAACGTGCAAATCAAGCTTGAATTTTGTAAACAAAGTTGCATTAGTTTGATTTGATTTTTTGATGATATTTTCAATAGTTTTATTCAATTTATTCAAATTTGAAGGGAAAGTGAGTTAATTAAATTATTATGATTTAATAATTTAATCAACTTAGGGGAATAAATTTAATTAGTGATATAATTAAATAATTGGTGTTATATAATTAATCGAGAAGAATAAAGTTATATTAGGACTATATCAAATAAATGAAATTTATTATATTTTTCGAATTTGATGAAAATGTGAATTCATTAAATAATGTTGTATTATTCAATCAATAGTAGAAATTAGGTTTTTAGGATTTTATTAAATAAATGAACTTTATTTAATTGGTCAAAAATGATGAAAAAGTGAATTAATTAAATAATGTCGTATTATTCAATTAATAGAGAAAATTAGGGTTTTTTCTTGATGTAAATGATGAATATTAGTGTTAAAATGCTAGTTCGCAAGCTAGGACAATTTTAGGTGACTACATTTTGCTCCTCTTTGAGACAAAGTATTGGTTGCTTTGTTTCAAAGAACATTGCCCAGGTATGTCCCAGGTGCAAGAGTTGTCGTAGTATGCCCAAGACGGGATAGCTTGGTGCCCCGTCGAGAAATTTGGTAAAAATTCTAGATAATGAACCAATTTTTTTGATAAGATGATGTGATGTGTTAAGGACTGACAAAATAAATGGTGACAAGAAGAAAATGTTAATAAGAAATGAAGAATAGTTGATGTTGTTAGTCATTGATGAATTTTCTTTCACTTTGCTTGGAGACTTCACATTTTGAACAATCCTTATTGTTATAACCAATAGGTACGATGCACCAAGGTATTAATGACCATGGTGACTTTGTATCCATTGTGTGGAATTTGACTCTACATACAAAGAATATTCTTGCTCATACCAGACATATGGAAACTTTGTTTAAAATATATGGTTGGGTTGTGTTAAAAACATTTCAGACCAGTCACACAGAGAGGTATAGAACACCTAACATGTGACTACTTTATGAATTGTTTTAATACAACTTCCATACACTCAATAAATAAAGTATTCACCATGGTAATATTACAAAAATATCTTACAAAGAGAAAAAAAAAAGTGATGCCCAATTGCACCCATTCCTTCTTCTCTAAATCCTTATGGACATCCTCAAGAGATCCTGGGAATGAGTCAATAAAATAAATCATAAAAATAAGACTACAAAAAGATAAAACAATGTTGTTATATCACTTGCCATATCTGTTTGGGGTGGGTCTTTTATCCAATGTTGATCATGTCTATCGTAGGAACATATCCATTAAGGCATATCTCATGATGTTGTTGGTACGTTGTCAAACAATATGTAGGTAATACTCTAGCATTTGTTCACATCTTTTTGTAATCCAATCTATGTGATTGTTTGCTTGAAAGTTCTAGCTTTTGATATTCGCTTTGTTTTTTTTTTTAATTTTGTCAAAGGGTGAGTGTGACAATTTTGTTTATTATGGATGAATCTTTTCCTGTGGATGGTGATGATGGGATGGGTCTTTTTTATTTTTCTAAGTTTTATGATGTTTTTTGTTGTTTTTACGGGACCAACCTAGGGCCTTGGGGACTCATCAAATATAAGCCTTGCCTACATTGTACACGCAAAGGCTCATAGTTCACTTGGTTTGAATTTTTTTGACCTTTTTTGTTTTGTGAATGTTTTTGGGTTTTGTATTTTGTATATATTTTTGGGATTTTGAATTTTTGACTAAGTTGAAAAAAAGCATGATTGAAACCTAAGGGGACTGACCTAGGGTCTCGGGGCATGTTAAGCCTTGCCTACGTTGTACACGTAGAGACCACGTAGTTCGACCGTTTGACTCAAAGCATAATTTTTTTTTGGATAAACAACATTGATAATCTAGATTGATATTCCACTTATGTGTCCAATGGATATGTTGCGGGAAATTGACTTGAACTAGCTATAAGGTTCAAGAAAATTTTGATATCTTTGACTGTTTGAGTGAAGGAATAACCTAACTATGTTGTGTTGTTTTTGATGTTTTTAAAAAAAAATTGATATTTTTGTTGTTTTTTGATGTTTTTGACTTTTGCTGTTTTTTTTTTTTTTATGTTTTTGGCTTTTTTATGTTTTTTAGAATTTTGTTGTTTTCTAAACATGATAGGACACAAAAATATCTAACCCATGACCAACTTTGGGAAGTTGTCCCCAATTGGAGACAAAATGACTTTCCTTAATCAGTGACAAGCCATGGTTGGATACATGTTTTATTATGAAATGGATGGGTGGATGTCATGGATAGTACCAATAGATAATGATGCAAGTTTTATTCAAACATAGCACCTGTTTGTCAATTTTTCACTATGGTACTTGTTCTAGGAGTGCCACAAAGTGGTTTTCACTCAAAGAACATTTTATTTCTCTTTAATGTTTTTCTTGCTTTTTGATTTTTTTTTATCTTTTTTCTATTTTTTTGGATTTTTACCCTTTTGCTTGGGGTTTTCTGATGTGCTTAATGTGTAGAACTTCTTGAGGTGGCTGCTATTAAGTAGTTTGGCTAAGGGTTCTCCTTTATGAATAGCCAACTGATATTCCCCAAAGCTATAGCTTGTTGTGATGACGAATGGGCCTAGCCAGTGGGGTTCAAATTTTCCTTTGTTGTCCTGATTTAGTTGTACCTTTTGAGTCTCCTTGAGGACTATGTCACCAACTTGAAATTTCATGCCCTTGATCTTTTAGTCATAGTTTCATTTGAGATGATTCTGATAAACCTGCAGATGGTTTAACGTGCTCAAATTCTTTTCATCTAGGAGCTCTAGTTCATTTAGTTTGGCTACCTTGTATTCTTCATTGTTGACCATGTCTTTCAATGAGACTTGCAATGAGGGGATTTTGACCTCAATAGGTAAGACAACCTCTGATCCATAGACCAAGGAAAATGGTGTGGCACTAGTAGGTGTTTGGATGTTGGTTTGATAAACCCATAAGGTTGGGTTTAACTGAAAATTCCAATCACAACCGACATCATTGACAGTCTTTTTTAGTATTTTTAGGATTGTTTTATAAGATGGCTCGGCCTGACCATTTCCTTGAGGATAGTAGGGCATGGAAAATCTGTGTTGGATAGAGAATTTGGAACAAATTTCTTGGACATCTTGATTCTTGAATGGGGTGCCATTTTCCATTATGATATTCTATGGAATTCCACTACAAATGAGATAATTCAAAATGAATTTTGATATTTGTTTGTCGGTGATATAGGTGAATGGAATTGCCTCTATCCATTTAGTGAAGTACTTTGTTGCTATGATAATGAATTTGTGCATGTTGGATGAAGCGGGTGATATCTTACCTACCAAGTCTAATCCCCATTGTGAAAAAGGCCATGGTGTTGTGATGGGTCTCAAATCTTGTGCTAGTGTATGAACTAGATCACTGTGTTGCTAACATTGTCATCACTTTCTAGAATGTTGAATGCAATCTTGCTCTATGGAGGGCCAATAGTATCTCATTCTAAGTAGCTTTTGGACTAGGTTAGGTCCGCTAGAGTGGGATCCACAAATACCTTTGTGGACCTCTTGTAAGGCTATTTGTGCTTCTTCTATGTTAAGACACTAGAGTAACATACCATCTAGACTACGATGGTATAGGGTTTCTCCTAGGATTATAAAGCGGGAAGTTCTACGGGTGAAGGTTTTCTTTTGAGTGGTCATTAGGTCAAGTGGTAT
This sequence comes from Sequoiadendron giganteum, assembly GCA_007115665.2. Lineage (NCBI taxonomy): Eukaryota > Viridiplantae > Streptophyta > Pinopsida > Cupressales > Cupressaceae > Sequoiadendron > Sequoiadendron giganteum. Next base: position 678,189,444 of record CM021100.1, on the reverse strand, counting down.
GATATTGTGCTGGATATAGTCAAAATTATCTTGGTACCATGGGGAGTTAAGACCAACAACAACACATACCATTTCTGATTCTGAGATTTCGAACATAGGTACAAGTAATTGTTCGAAGAGGAACTCATACTTAGGCACATTTTATGGAATATCAAGTAGTGAACCTATTGTTGCCATTGCATCAGCAGCTCTGTTATTGATCTGAGGAACTTGCTCAAAGGTTATTTTGATGAAGTATCCCTTGAAGCTGTCCACCATAATTTTATATGGTAGAAATTTGTCATCTTTTGTCTGATACTCATTGTTCACCTATTTGATCATTAGTCGAGAGTCTACAAAGACATGTATCTCTTTTTATCCTCCATTCAATAGCCAATTTGAGCTCTGTGATGAGATTTTTGTATTCTAAGATGTTTCTTGTGCATGGCAATGCAATCTTGTAGACCTTGGGTATACTATCCCCTTGTGGTGTGAGAAATAGAATACCCACTCTAGAGCCATGTTGATTATGGGACCAGTCAAAGTATAAAGTCCATTGGCTTGTCTGTTCCGTCATCAAGATACTCTCATCTGGAAATTCCACCATGATAGGCTTATGATCATGTATGGGTGCTTTAGCTAGTTGGTATGTTATGATTTTTCCCTTGATAGCTCTCCTATCTATACTCTATATCAAATTCACTTAGGATCATCATCCATTTGTCTATTTGACCTATTAGGGCTGCCTTTTCTAGTAAGTATTTGAGTGGGTCTACTTTTGAAATCAGCTTCACCTTTCTATTTAAGATGTAATGTCTCAGCTTTTGTGTTGAAAACACGACTGAGAGACACACTCTTTCAATGGGTGATTAGTTTATTTCATAGCTCATCAGTGTTCTGCTGATATAGTAGACAACCGTTTCTTGATTGTTATCATCTAGCTAAGCCAAGAGATATCCCATCGTTGCTTGTGTGGTAGACACATAAAGTATCATCTCCTTTTTTGGAATAGGTGGCATGAGTACAGGAGGAGTAAGTAGGTACTCCTTGACTTGTTGGAATGATTGGTCTCATCTCCCACCTACTTGAAGGTTATGTCCTTGTGTAGGATATGAGTGAAGGGGTGGCACTTGTCTACCATTTATGTGATAAATTGCCTGATGGATTGTAGCTTCCCTTGTAGGCTCCTTAATTATTTTAGTGTCTTTGGAGGAGGAATCTCTATTATAGCTTTTACCTTTGCAGGATTCACTTCTATCCATCTTCTTGACACTATGTACCCCAACAAATTTTTGTATGTTACTCCAAACACACATTTCTTAGGGTTGAGTCTCATATTATACTGTTCAAGTCGATCAAACACCCTTGCTAGGTTTTTCAAGTGATCTTCCCTTTTGATCGACTTTGCTAGAATGTCATCCCCATAGTCCTCCATGATTGTGTGTAGCATATCATGGAATATGGTCATCATTGCTCTTTGATAGGTTGCTCCTGCATTCTTTAGACCAAAATGCATTACATTCTAATAGAAAGTCCCCCAAGCAAAATTAAATGTTTTGTGTTGGTCATCTGGAGAGATCTTTATCTAGTTATATTCAGAGAAACCATTCATTAAGGATAACATCTCATGCCCTGCTGTTAGATCCACAATGATGTCGATGCTTAGCAATGGAAATTCATCCTTTGGATAGGCCTTGTTCAGCTCTCTCAAGTCTGTGCATATCCTTATGCCCCCAATAGGTTTGGACACTGGTACTAGATTTTATATCCATTGTGGATAGTCGATGGGTCTTATGAGACCCACGTCTAGTAGTTTCTTTAGGTCTACCTTTACCAGTAATGCTATCTGAGGATGCATTTTTCTAATTTTTGCTTGATAGGCTTTGCTTCAGGGACTATGACTAAATGATGTACCACTAATGCCAGATATAGTCCAGGCATGTTAGCATAGGTCCAAGCAAGGTTTACCTTTCTCTCATTGATGAAATTTTTGAAATTTTCCTTTTCTTTGGGATCAAGTGATGTCGCATGGTATGTTATCTTTGGGTCCTCTATTGTGCCAACATTTATGGACTCTACTTCTTCTACTAGGAGTGTTGAATTTTCTTGATATTCTAATATGGGGAGATTGAACCCTCCATCCTCGGGTACCTCTGGGAGGTTTTCACCTTTGGATGCGTCCTTCATTTTCCTCTTTTCTGGATCTGATAGAGCCACAGTGTGGTTTTCCCTAGGGGATCATATTTTTATGTTTTTTCTTTCATTTTTGCAATGGAAGATTCAATCTCTCAACCAAAGTATGCCTCTTGTTTGAGCTCCATGACGAACCCTGCTTTGTGATCTCCAATTGGTATATTTGTTCAAAGTCCCATGAACTCCGTGACTGCCTCATCATTCTGGAATTGATCTAGAATAGGTATTTTTTATTGTTGATCCCAATCTATGAGTTGTGGGTAGCATAGTGGTAGGTTATTATCATCATTCACAAAGCTTACAAAGGTTGTTGAGATGGCCAGTATGGCTCAGGTGCCTTTTTCCCACAGAGTGTCTAGGTCATCATTACTAGAAGTGGGAGAATTATATCCAGTGATGAAGGATAATCCCATTCGTATTTATTAGAGTCCATTCCATAATGGTAGTAGATGTTGGGAATGGCCTGAATATATTGGAGAGGGAACCTATCAATGCTAAAGTTATCAAATAGGTCTTCGATAGGTAAGTCATTGTCTATGATATGATAGATAACCAGTGCCTTAACATTGGTAGAAGTTTCTCGTTTCTTCCAAGAGGTTCATCCGATTTTTGGAATAACCACATCTTTTGGATTATAACCTAGCCCCATATTTTTATTCCTTTTTTCCACTATGATAGGCTCTGATCACCCTTTTTTGTGTAGCCCGAGGCCACCTTTTTTGTTGTATCCCATTTGTTTAACTAGTTGATAACCCCTAGTGTTAGGATCAATTAAAATGGATTATGGATTTTCTAGTTCTTCTCAATCCTCCTTGTAGATCATGGATGAGAAGTCCTCAAATATTTTTTGTCCTTCATGTCTCCCCATCTAGTAAATATTGTGGGCTTGGCTATCATTTGCAGTATCTTGATCTCTTTGGGACCTCTATATACTCTGGGCATTGGTGGAAGCATGCCAATGTAGAATGCTTGGTTGAAATGGTAATTCCCATTACCCTTGTCAAGTACTTAAACCTTGGCTTCCATTTTTGGTTGATCACTTGATGTGTTCTTGGTTGAGGTTGATGGAAGAGTGGAAGGGTCAGCATAAGAAAAGGAGTGGAAGGATATGTCAATGCTAGGAACACCTTGGATTTTATTGTACTTCTCCTCCAACTTTGCACAAAAATGGAAAGGCTTGGGATCGACATATAGTGTTACTTCTTTTCCTTCATGGGGAAAATTTAGGCATTGATGAAAAGTGGAAGGGACTGATTGTAATGTGTGGATCCAAGGGCGTCCCAAGAGGAGGTTGTACAAAAACTCAAGGTCCAGTACTTGACAAGTAGTTTATGTGATTGTTGATCCTATCTACACTGAAAACTTGACTGTTACTTTAGAATTTCTTTCAAGGTCATCATAGGACCTTATGGTGATACTCTTGACTTTGTCAATCACATTGTCAAAATACCCCAATTATTTGACAAATTTTAAGTTACAAATGTTTAAACCTGCACCATTATCTATCAATACTCATTTGACCATGGTATTGTGAACACCAACCTCTATGTAGAGGGCTTGGTTGTGGAATTTTCTTTGTGGTAGATATTTCTCAGAAAAGATTAAATGGTTACTTGTTGTGTTCTTTCCAACCATGGCTTGGAGCTGACTAGGATTGAGTTCATTAGGGACTAATGTTTCTAATTCCTTTTCCAATATTTCCTTATGTGCTAGTGATTGTTGGAAAAACGTGCCTCAACTTGTTGGCTTGGAACTCTGATTAAGACTTAGCGAATTAAATTTTTTTCATGCCTTTACTTCTTTATCATTGGGAGCCTTTGGAGGTGGCGCAGTTGCATAGTTTATCGCCTTACTATGAGGCTCTTCGGTTTGCCAGATGGTTGGGCGGTGTTACTGCTATACCGCGGAGTCCTTATTCTCCCTTGGTGGTGGCGCAGTGGAACCTTGGCGGTCGGCCTGAACGTTTACCTCCTTATCGCGGTTTTCTCATAGTTGACTGGCGGTTACACGGAGTTACCACCATACTGCGATGGTCTATCAACCATGTCACGGTGGCACGGTGACATCACCATACCGCAATGGTCTTTCATCCATGGTGCGGTAAACCGTGGCAGATGGTGTAGATGGTTACCTCCTTACTGTGGGGGTCATTTGGTTAAGGCGTGGTAGAGCGGTGAACTATGGTGATTTATCGAATGGTTGTTCACCTCCATACCACGGGCATTTGCAAACTATGGAGCGGTAGCGCGGTGGTAACGCCATACTTGAAGTGCCTATGATGCTTGGTGTGGTAGCACGATAGAAGGAGCTTGGGGTTTTGTTGGCTAGTCTGACTCAACAGTCAAAGCGATGAACCATAAAATCACATAAATCAACTGAGATATTCCAAGCACTATCAATACCTGACATTAGAAACCTTGGGATAGTGTTCTGCAATTTGATTGTGGAATATTTTCTTTCAAGAGAGGTGACTGTGTTGTGAAGTGCATAAAAAACACATCAATAGGTCAGTGAGGGAATCCTAAACACTACTACATACATCAATTTCATCGAAGGTATAGTTGTCTAAGGGTAGACCTGTGGATACTAGTAACTAAGGAGGAGCTTTGACTATTTTAATAGGGGAACTTTTGCCATGTATGGTTATCTTCGGAGGGGTACATCCAAGGCCAAGATTCTTTATGTGTTTCTCAAAAATAATGAGTTCTAATCGATCATTGCTATTATTCCCAAGAATTTCATTCTTATTGTAACCCATTCCAAGCATTAATTGTAGCCCTTTGTTATCATCGTTCATTGGAGGAGCTGGTACAGGTCTTTCATCTTTATATAGCAAGCTTGATATGTCTTTTTCATCCACCATTTCTCGGCCTAGGTCTCCCCAACTTAAAAATTTGGAGGGGTTTGCCCTAAATCTATGAGATGGTGTGCTACTTGGTTGTGGTTTTCTATGGGACCTATGAGATTGAGGTAACTCTCCTATTACAAAGGCACTTTTCTTCATCTTGTAGTCTCCACATCCGTTATCTTGGATAATGGATTTGATATCAGAAATGTTAGGAATGACGAGTTTCTTTGTTCCAAAAGTGGAGTCTATGGTGGATGGATCTACATATGGAGTCTTAGGGTCTTCACCATACTTGGGAACTTGTGGTATTTTGTAATACTTGGTTTCTAGGTTCCTGCAATAAGCAAAGGGCTCTGGGTCACCATGATTTGTGACCTCTTGATTTTCATAGGGTAATTTAACACATTGGTGAAATTTGGATGCAACGAATTTCATCACATGGATCCATGGGTGCCCTAGAAGAATTTTATAAGGGAGGTCAAGATCAAGGACTTGAAAAGTAGTCTCCATGATCGCCAGTCCTACTTGGATAGAAATTTGGATGGTGCCTTGAGACACTCTTTCTTGATCATCATAAGCCTAGATTGTGATGCATTTTCCTTTTTCAATTAGATATTTAGAGAATCCCAAATTCTTTATTAGCTTGAGAGAACAAATGTTCAACCCTGCACCTCCATCCACCAATACCCATTTGACTTTATTTTGATGGATGAAGACCTCAAGGTGAAGTGCACGGTTGTGAGATGGTTGGGTTGGAAGGTCTTGCTTCAGAAAAGGTAAGGAGATGTGTGGTGGTGATGTTTCCAACTATAGCTTGGAATTTTTCTGCATCAAGATTCATGGGTACAAAAGATGCAACTAATTCCTTTTCTAGAATTTCCCTATGTGTAGGAAAAATTTTCAGCAACTCCATGATGGAGATCTAGGAAGGGGTCTTCTTCAGTTGTTCTAAGACATTATAACCATTGGCAACTAACTTTGAGTTTGCATGGGGTGCTCTAGATTGTATGGATGGTTCTGGGATGGTGATTTTGCCACCTCGTGTGGTGACTCCACACATGGCTTTGGACTCTGTGATATGGAAAACACCTACCCATTCATCTAAATATGCGACAACATGATCATAAACATGGTTGATGTTTCTGTACTTCTTTCCTTTTCCATTTTTTTTCTTTATTGTGATCCGGCATTAGATTCATGATTTCCAGTTGGTTGCTCAATGGTGATAGTCTTGTCATCAATAATATCTTGGATCAGGTTCTTGAGCCTCATGCAACTAGTTGTCGTGTGCCCCTTTATCTTATGAAAATTGCAAAGGTGCTTCTCGTTAAACCACGGTGGTTTAACTTGAGGCTCCTAGTAGTTTTCAATGACTAGGAGTGTGATGATGTTGGCTTCAATAAGTTGTTACATGACATATTCGACTGATTCCCCAAGCGGTGTGCACTATCTCTTGGGAGGGTATTTTTTTCTTGTTGATGGTCCACCTTGATCATTAACATTGTTGACTATTTGTGTGTTGTTTTGTTGTTGAGATGTGTTGGGTCATGGGGTGTTTTGGGTGTTTTTTAGAGTTTTTTGGTATGTTTTTTGTTGTGTGTTTGGTTTTGGAGCACTGATTACAACCTTGGCGTCAACAACACCATCATTGGTAATATTTTTTTTTTTCACCCATGTTCGTGGTTTGTCATTGTAGCTTTTTGATGGACGATTTTCTGGATAAGTGGGTGTCCCCCCTTGCGAAATGAGGGATTTTTCGATGTTAAGATCTTTGGGGATGAGCTGACCATAGGTGGTGATGCACTACATTTTGAGATGGAAGGCCAAGATTCATGATGATGGTTCTGACTTGTTGTTCTTCTAGCATAGCCCACTTGCTCCTATTGGCCTTGGATCACCATTGTTGCAAGAAGGATGTGAATGATTATCCCTTGTTTTGCTTAAGGTTGGACAACTATTCCAAGCTTACGTCTATGCCTATGTTAAATGAATAATTTTGTATGAATGTGTCTACAATTTCTTAGAAATTTTTGATTTTGAAGGTAAGACGGGAGAACCATTCCATGGCAAGGCTAGATAGACTTCTTGGGAAGAGTCTTATTAGATAAGATTCATCATAGGAAACTTCCATGCAATACACGTAGAATTCATTGATGTGATATTCAGGATTTCCAGTTCCATAGTACTTGCTAAATTTTTGTATCTCAAAACCTCATGGGAATAGCTTCATCACAATGCTTTTGTCAAATGGATAAGGGCATAGTTTCCTTTGTGATCTTGTGGTTTTCCCTGATTGTATGTCCAATTCCTGTTGCAAGAGATTTTGTATTTGAGCTGACAAATCATTTTGTGGATTAGGTAGTGGAATGAATGTGTTTTGGGTGGATGGCCGGGGTGACTTGTAGATTTGGTGGTGCCTACGTGGGGTTTGCTCTAATATTTTATGCACAAGTAATGCTTGTTTATATGCTTCTATTTGTTGTTATTCCAATAATTCTTCTTGTTGTTGCTATTGTGCCAACAACCCTTGTTGTTGAGCTTGTTATGTGGCTGCTTGTCGTTGGGCTTGGTATTGTTGTAGATCTTGTTGGTAATCCAAGGCTTGTGCTTTATCTTGTTGTGCTTGGTATTGTGCTTGTGCCTGAGCTTGGGATTGCACTTGTTCCTATGCATCTTGATCAACTTGTGTAGCTTGCACGGCTTGTTGGGCTTACAATTGTTGGAGTACCTTTTGATAGGCTTGTTGGGCTGCATGCAACATAATGTTGTATTGGTTTACCATGTTTGGATTTGGTGGTAGAGGTGGAGGGTTCAGAATGGTGTGAGATGGGTTTTTTTGAGGAGGTTGTTGAGGTGTTTGAGTGATGACCATGGGTTGTGTGGTAGAGGGTATGGTTGACGTGCTAGGTCCTTGGGAGACCCTGTTTTGAGGAATATGGGGTGTTGTAGATGGTGTGATGATTGATTGGGATGTATAGATTGGTGCCACCTGGTGTTGCGATGTTGGTGGTATGCTTGGATGATTTGGTACATTGATTTGGTTCATGATTGGAGGATTATTCTGATTTGATTGATTTTAGATTGGTATGTTGGGTAAAGGGAGTTTCCCTAAACCTTGGATTGATGTGGATGTCGATGTTAGTGGGCAAAGTGGTGGTAGGTTTCCTTGAGAAAGTGATGATGAAGGATCAAAGATTCCCCCTTGTCCAAATAAACCCCCTTGTCCTTGTGATACCATGGGGAGAGAGACTTGTCTCTCAAGGGATTATGCCAGTGTTGCAGAGGTGGATGCATTATTGGTATCATGGAAGATGATTGGAATGTACGAATGATTTGGGTCTTGCGAGATGGTATTTGTGTCCATGTTTTGATTACTTACAAGGGGGTGTGTTTGAAGAGCATGAAGCAATGAACTACCCTTGGTAGTTATGGGTTGGCTTGGAGCATGGGATGCTATTGGTTGTCGGATGGTTTGGATGATGTTTTGGAATGATGATGTGAATGATATCGATGGCATAGTCCCCAGAGGTGGTTCCACAATAGTGCTTAAATCATAATCAAAATGGATTTTAGCCCCTTCCTTTGCTAATGCTAGCATGTATTATGATAGATCAAGTCTCATCATTGTATTGACAATCTTATGGGTTTTAGGATTTTGGACCATCTCCATGATTTCATCTTGAGTCATTCCTAGGGGGTTGTCGGTGATGTCCTCCACTTGGAAAACTCCCTCTTGAGGATCTTGTGGTTGTTGAGGAAGATCGAGTGAGGGATTACTAGATCCGATGGGATTAAATTCATTTGTGGTTTGACTCAAGTCACTTGAAGTGGATGTCTCTTTTTTTTTTCCATGTTTCTCTTCTATTGAGATCTAGTTTGGACCATAAAATAAGAATCAAATTTTAGGAGTATAAGGTGAACCTCTAACTCCTTAGGTTGGTCTAAACTTTATGTACAAAGAGGGTTGATGCAAGAAGTTGGGTCCACAAAAAGCTCAAAAAGTGGAAGTTTTTTTTGTTGTTTTTCAAAATTTGTCACACTTGGACTGAAAATTTGAGACACTTACACAATGAATTTTTAAAAAATTCATTAATATGAAATTTAGAATTTAAATCTAGTTTCTAAATATGTAAATTATTCAAATACCCAGATTGTATAAATTAAATTTTGATAGGGATCTATAAAAACCACTTTTTAAAAGTCCTTTTTTTTTACCATACCATGCACGTGTACGAACACCACTTTTTGACCCAAATAAAAGTATTTTGCTAATCAAGGGAAAAGAGAGCTAACAACATGAAGATTGATGAGGAGATTTTTTGTAATTTTTTATTGAATTTTTTTTATTGGCCTTAATTGTTGTTTTTAAAAATCAATGTGTATGGACAACATAATTTGGCCTAAACTAAACATTTTTTGAAACTTTTTTTTTAATTGTGTAGAGAATTGTCTGAATATTGATGCCATATAATTTTTTTTACAAGAAACTTAACCAAAAAAAAGTTATTACAAAACAAAAAAAAAAACCTGATATTTCAAGTTTAACGACTAGTTTGCTTTGAAATTAATAAAAAAATAACAAAAATAATCCAATATTAATAAAAATTATATATTTGGAAACTAGACATCGTGTTCTATAATAGGTTTTAATTTTATAGATTGATTCGAAAAAAAAGTCCATCAGCCATATTGGCAAAGTTGGACATTCTTCTTCAATCTGCTTTAGTTTTTTAGTTGTAGGTCAAAGGCTAAGGCCCGGATTTCCAAGCCTTTCCTAAGCCTAAAACCAAGGTTGCATGTGGGTTGGGAACCCAATTTGTAAATAACGCGTGCGTGTTATGTAAACGTGTACATGTTATTTAAATGAAACACGTACGCATTATGTTTTTACCTGTTGAATAAAGGTAGCACATACGCATTATGAAACACATACACGTTCTATTTTCAGAACACATATGCATTTCATAATCCATACACATTTCTAATATGACTGTTTTTCCCTAATTTGAAAAATTCTGATACAACACATTTTTCCTGCAACATTCTTTTTTTGCAGTATGGTCCGAAAGTGCCATTTTTGCATTTTTTATTACAAATTTGTCTTGTGCAGGGCATATTCTATTGCAAATTGTTGGAAGAGACAAGTGCAGGTTAAATTTTTTGAAGTGGAATCAAGTACAAGAATAATTTACAAGAAATGTTTTTAAAAGAGAGCTTTTGGATGTATTCATGATGTTTTTGTACTTCAAAGTTTATAGAAGAAAGGATTTTCATAGTACATAGTTATATTTGAATATTTGAAGTAGATGAAAATTTGAAAATTGGTTACGATTAAATTAAAAAAAATTCATCAAAGAGGTTTTTGTAACCATGGGATCAAAGCAAAGACAAAGAAAAAATTGTAGAAAGTCAATGACACCCGAAGAAATTCAAGCAAATAAAGATATGGAGGCAAAAAGACAAAGGGATAGAAGAGAAAGGATTCGTCAAATGAAAAATTTGGAAGCATCTAGCTCCATGAATGTTGAAGAGGAAGCCATGAATGATGAAATGAATTTAGATGATGCAAATGTGTAGATGGTGATTATGGAAGAAAATGCAATTATGAAGATAAACTCAACTATGCCTTCAACTTCAACTTTGAATGATATGGAAATAGTACCTATGCAAACAACTTCGGGTATGTCTTCAAATCCACCTCCCAATGATATGAAAAATGCAACTATTCAAACAATCTCTCCAAGTATTTTTTCAAACCCAAGTCTTGATAATATTGATTTTTCTTGTTTAGATGAAGTTAGATACACCATTGATGATATCAATAATTCTAGGGTTGAAATAATGCAATAAAAAAAAAAAAAAAGATGAAAATATATCTTATGAGAATGCAAATGATAATCAAATCCCTCATATTGATGAAAATGAGAATGAAATCCCTTTTAAATTTAAAAATGAAAATGGAACCCCTTGTTTGAATGAAAATGAAACCCCTTGTATGGATGAAATCGAAAAATATTTTTTTTACAATTGAAAAATTTGTGCTAGATAACCTTCGTGGTAAAGTTTCTTGGAGACAAATTAGAACTTATGGAAATAAAATATATATATATATAAGTTATAGAAATAAATTAGGATTCCGATGTCAACTCATTGTGCAATTGATGAGAATGTGGAAAATAAGAAAAGTGATGAAAAAATTAGGTATTTTTGTAAAAACAAAAAAGAAAGATGATTCAGTAGAACAAGTCATATCTAGTGTTGCTAATTCTATTGATTTTATAGGTAAGAAAATTTAATCTAAAGATAATAATGTGGCTCGTCGTGCAATAACAATTGCTTTAGTTGATAAAGAAAATTCAAATAAAATAATGTTAAGTAAGATTAGTAAATGTATAAAATTAAATCCTAAAACTTGGATAAGAGCTGCTAAAAGAAGAGAAAGTATTGAAAAGGATCCAATTAATCAATGTTGAAGTTTTAGTGGTAGACTCCCAAGACCAGACATGAAATTAACTAATGAAATTAAATATTTAATCAATAAATTTTGGCATGATAATACAATAGTATCACCTAACATTAGAGATGTCTAAAAATTAAGGGTGGGTTCCAAAATTCGTGTACCTCATCCAAAGCATCTCTTAGATATGACTAAAACTGAATTCTATAAAAAAAAATTAGATACTTTAATCTTACCATTGAATATTAACATAAGTCAAAGATCATTCGAAAAGTGTAAACCTTGGTATGTTAGAATTAATAAGCAATGAATCTCTTGTTGTTGTAAGACTCATGTACAAGTTCATTATTATTATGATAGTTTTGATATATACGATACTTTGCATGTTAACCAAATTATGTATGATATTTGTGGTATTAATATGCCACCTAAAAGAATCAAATATTTTATACCAGGTTTGTTTTGTGAACCCTCTAATGGAAACCTATTTTATTTAAAATCATGTATTTCTGGAGAATGCGATAGATGTACTAACTTTTCATTATTAGGAGAATGTATGCATGAAAGTAGTTTAGATGAATTTGGACAACAATTAGTGGATGTAAAAAAAAAAAAAATGTTGAGTATTCTTTAAAAGATGGAAAAACTGGAAAACGTTGTGAGCTAATTATGGAAAAATTTAGTGTGCATGCGTTTATTAAAGAATTTAAAGATAAGATTGTACCTAAATATGTTCAACACTCTCAGTATGCTCATTGGCTTGATAATAAAAAAAATTTATGTAAAAACACATTCCCAATTGGAACTATATTGTCAGTTGTTGATTTTGCTGAAAATTATACTCTTGCTCCACAAGAAGAAATTCAATCACAGTATTATAATTCAGTGCAAGTAGCTATTTTTGTTCATATTGTTTATAGACATGCATATGATAGTAGAGAAGATAATAGAAAAAAAATTGAGAGTACCATTTTTATGTAAGTGATAATCGATTACATTCATCTGAGTTTGTTCAATATTGTTTTGATATATTTTACAAAAAAAAAAAAAAGAGGAATTCAAATTCTAGAACATCTCATATGGTCAAATAATTGCACGGGTCAATTCAAAAATGCTAGGATATTTTATTGGTTATGTAGAGTTCATAAGGAAAATATTATCCAACACATATGGAGTTTTTTTTTAATCCGGTCATGGTAAGGGATAACACGATGGAACAGGTGCATGTGTGAAAAGATCTCTTGCTAGAGAGCAACTAAACTTTGAGGATGCTGTGAAATTTAGAGATGCACGTGAAATTTTAGATTGGTGCAATACCAAATTATCTACACAAACAAGTGAGAGCTCAATAATTCGCCGCTTCTTTTGGTTAGTTGAAGAAAATTATATTTTTTCTCAACAAGATTGTGAAAGAATTAATGGATCTGCAAAATGGCATTCCTTTAAGAGTTTGAATGCAAACACATGGACAATATGGAAAAGGGAGTTGGCATTATTTTTTCAAATTTGTATTGCAGGTGATTGGGAGGCTTGTGAAAATATGGAATGGGTCGAACAATGACAACAAAGAGCCTTAACACCTACATCGACACATGTTCAACATGGAACAACAATTGAAGATAATCAAGCATTCACATCAGATGATTATGATCATGTTTCTGATCTTGTACAAGAAGGTACATTATTTATTGAGTTGAATTTTATATCTGAATTAAATATAAGTCACTCTTTATTAAAAATTTTATCTATTTTTGTAGGACATGTGTATGTTGTTGTTGCACCTGAGGGGAATGAAGAGGAGATAGAGTACTGGTTGGCTAGATGTGTTGAGAGAAAACATAACTTGGTAAATCCTAGAGTGGATGATGATAACTCTGAGTATCCAACTGGTTCAGTGGTTGTTGTTGGCACCTGGCTTCAAAAATATTTGATAAGAAAGAATGGTTTGCCTTCATTTGAAGATTATGAAAGACACAAGAAAATTATACATTATTCACATTTGATTTTGGCAACCAATATAAAACTAGTTAGATATCAAGGAAGGCATACTAATAAATTTTTATGGACACTTTCAATGGATGATCATGATACAATCATAGATGCATTAAAAAAAAAAGAGGATGCAGATGGTACAATGGAGTAGATAAATATTGGTAAGTATATCTAGTTGTACATATATATTTAATTGATATATATTTTTGTCTTTAAATTCATTTCCTAATTAAAGTTATATATCATTTTTTGTTTCAGGTCTCCCTTGAAACTAGAGGCTTTACAAAAAAGATAGGATATGCACTCTTATTACTATGGAATTCAAATCTAGAGATAGGTAACTATATATAGTTGTAGATACATTTAGTTGAGAGTATAAATATAAAACTAAATTTAATTCATTGTCATTTTATAAAAAAATTATAATTGGTTTCATATCCCCTTAAGCCATTCTCTTAAAACTCCTTAAGCCATCCTCTTATGTGCCATTAATCCATCTGCTTGCATCCCCTTTAAGTCTCCCTATTAATTCCCCTTAATTCATTCTATTAGGACCCCTTAATCCATATCCTTGTATATCTACCCTTAATCCATCCTCTTGCATCCTCATAAGTCACTCTCTCAACACCCCTTAAGCCATACCCTTGTGTACCATTAATCCATCCTCTTGCATCCCCTCAAGTCACTCTCTCAACACCCTTTAATCCATCCCCTTATGTACCATTAATCCATCATCTTGCATCCCGTTAAGTCTCTTTATCAATTCCCCTTAAGACATTCTATTAGGGCCCCTTAATCCATATCCTTGTATATCTACCCTTAATCCATCCTCTTGCATCCCCTATAGTTTAGGTTTTAGGGTTTGTAGGGTTCATGAGATGCTTAGAATAACTAATCTATACATATTAATGGTTTAGGGTTGATCTCCTACTCTTTAGGTCACATGGTTTAGGGTTTAGGGTTTCTAGGGTTCATGAGATTCTTAGAATAAATAATCTATATGGGTTTAAATGGTTTAGGGTTCATCTCCTAGTCTTTAGGTCATGTGGTTTAAGGTTTAGGGTTCTAGGGTTTCTAGGGTTCATTCTATCAACTCCCCTCAAGTCGAATCATTCTATGGCCCTTAGGGTTCTAGGGTTTCTAGGGTTCCACCCTCTGACATCCCTTCAAGTCATTCTATCAAATCCCCTTAATCCACCTCTTGCATCCCTTGAATTCATTCTATCAACTCCCCTTATGCACCCTCTTTAATCCCCTTAAGCCATCCTCTTATGATCACACACCTAAGATTTAGGTTCATCTCTTGAATCCCCTTAATCTATATGGGTTTTAAGGGTTTACGGTTCATCTCCTAGGATTTAGGTCACATGGGTTTAGGTTTTAGGGTTTCTAGGGTTTATGAAATGCTTAGAATAACAAATCTATATGGGTTTTAAGGGTTTAGGGTTCATCTCCTAGGATTTAGGTCACATGGTTTAGGGTTTAGGGTTTATGGTTTCTAGGGCTCATGAGATGCTTAGAATAACAAATATATATGGGTTTTAAGGGTTTAGGGTTCATCTCCTAGGATTTAGGTCACATGGTTTAGGGTTTCTAGGGTTCATGAGATGCTTAGAATAACATATCTAGATGGGTTTTAACATTTTATGGTTCATCTCCTAGTATTTAGGTCATATGGTTTAAGTTTTAGGGTCCTAGGGTTTCTAGGGTTTCTAGGGTTCATTCTATCAACTCCCCTTAGGTCAAATCATTCTATGACCCTTAGGGTTCTATCAACTCCCCTTAAGTCCAAACATTCTATGACCCTTAGGGTTCTATCCTTAGTCAAATAAAATCCTCTTACATACCCTCAATCAAAAATCTTTCATCCCTTAAGTCACTCACATAATTCCCCTTAAGCTATCCTCTTAGGACCCATTAAGCCATATCCTAGGGTTCATGACATGCATCCCCTTAATCAACCCTCTTACACACTTTAAGTCATTCTATCAAATCCCCTTAATCCACCCTCTTTCATCCCTTGAATTCATTCTCTCAACTCCCCTTAATACACCCTCTTGCATCCCCTTAAGCCATCCTCTTAAAGGACCCTTAATTCATATCCTCTTACATACCGTTAATTCAAAATCTTGCATCCCTTAAGTCACTCGCATAATTACCCTTAATCCATCCTCTTAGGACCCATTAAGACATATCCTAGGGTTCATGACATGTATCCCCTTAATCCACCCTCTTACACCCTTTACACTCATTCTATCAACTCCCCTTAATCCACCCTCTTGCATCCCCTTAAGCCATCCTCTTAACTCCCCTTAAGGAATTCTCTTAGGACCCCCCTTAAGCTATATCCTCTTAGGTCCCCTTAATCCACCCTCTTACACCCTTTAAACTCATTCTATCAACTCCCCTTAATCCACCCTCTTGCATCACTTGAATTCATTCTATCAACTCCCCTTAATCCACCCTCTTGCATCCCTTGAAGTCATTCTATCAACTCCCCTTAATCCACCCTCTTTCATCCCCTTAATCCATCCTCTTAACTCCCCTTAAGGAATTCTCTTAACACCCCTCTTAAGATGTATCCTCTTAGGTCCCCTTAATCCACCCTCTTACACCCTTTAAAATCATTCTATCAACTCCCCTTAATCCACCCTCTTTCATCCCTTGAAGTCTTTTCTCGCATGAATTATTTACTTAAATGACTCATAAAAATTATAGTTACTTTACTTACATTAATTATATTTTTAGGTTCTCATCAATTCGATCTTGTTATGCCTTGCATAACCACCCCATATTTTGCCTTGGTCAAAATGGGTCCCCCTTTGTTATTTTTATCTTTCGTTGTTCTTTAAACAAAGTCTGGAGTCTTTTGCTTCCAACACTTTTTTTATTTTGGTTTAGTCTACCGGAGTCGGAGTCGAAACCACATTGAGTTCTGAAACTTCTTTCAAAACTCAATCCAATCCCCATCCCGACAGTCTTTCTTTTTACCTTTTTGTTTTTACCTTTATTGGAGCTAGAATCAGAGTGGGCGTTAAGTTGGTGTTTATTGAAAATTGCAAAATCATAATCCATCCCACCTCCGCCTCCGCTTTTGAATTTTTGGTTTTAGTCTGGGTCCTTGTCTTAAGTTTTATTATGTCGGTCTTTTATTTTACTTTTTGTGTTTGGTTTCATTTTGTCCTTTGTTGGCAGACCTGGACCCGGAACGGGAATGAAGTTGCGAAATTTCTTAAGTTTCTGAATCAGTTTCCATTTTGATTCTGCTCCCGCCATTTTCTTGGTCGTTGACTATTGATTGAAGTCACACTATAGTGAAGTGTTTGTTCTTCTCCAGTTCCGACTTCGCTTAAATGCATTTAATGCATTAATGATAGCTATTATGCGTAGGTAAGAACTCTAATTTTACCTTCATTAAGGATTAAACACATGATTATTATCATTGTTAAAAAATTGAAGAGTGAAATAGAGCAGTTGCGGAGTCCATCTGAGTGAATTGATTGAAGGAGAAGGAGATAATTGTTTGTGAATCAATTCAGAAGATTAACTAGGTTTTGCGTTTGAGGTAGGGTTCTTTTCTCATTTTTCTTTTATTTTGCTTTCGTGTTCTTTGTTCGTATTGTTTGATTCAGATCTTTGAACAAGATCGCTTTCTTGAAGTTTTGTGTGTTTGTTTTCTTTTCTTTCTTTGTTTGTTGTTCTTGTTTTTGTGCTTGCGTTTCTTGTTTTATAGTGAGTTAGGGCACGGTCACTTTCACGTTTTGTTGTGATCGCGTCGTGCTGGGTTAGGTTTTTAAATACGTAGATTTAGTTAGGGTTTTTCACAGTGAGGTAGATTAAATTCATGTTTTTACAGTGAGTTACGGTTAGTTGAATCTTATTTTTACTTAGGGTTTTGTCGCACATTCAATCTGGTAAATTAGGAAGGGTTAAATCTATGCCCTAGTTTTATCGTGTTTTCTAGGTTAGGGTTTTATGCATCTTTGTGATTACGTTTTAAAAATGATTAAAATATGATGCCCTAAAATACAGTCGTCCCCACGGTCATATGGGCATGGTCGATTTCATTATATATTTAAGCCCTCTTTTCATTTAATATGACCTTAGTTTTTAATCATGAAGTTATGCATTAAGTTGATAAAATCTTTGATGATGTCATGGTTTACATAGTCGGAAGCGAGATCGGAATTGATTTAGAATTTTGGATGTGTTTTATGTTCACTATCAATTCCATCTTCCATCCTGTCTCTGACTCCACTTATAATGAGGAGCTTTTACTTCATAAAAATGTTTACCTAGCGGAAGCAAAACTGTAACAGAATATGAAAACAAAAAATCTGAAGGAAACCGAATCAGTTTCCATTCTGGTTTCGGTTTCGATGACTATTTTACTTCTGACTCCTAGCCCATTCTTATTAGTAGAGTGACAGTAATAGTTTTTGCTCCGAGTCCAGCAGTATATTAGAAGAAGGTTATTTAAGATGTTTGTTGTCTGGTTCCACCTCTGATGTATGTTTGGAAGGTATGAGTTTAAAGACACATTTTGAGATGTTTATTCAAGAATCTAACTAGAGATTTTGTTGCAGGAAAGCTAAGAGGATGTCGGGAACATCAGGAGAAGCTTCCCAACGGAACCGGCCTGTAGGGACATCAAAGGCAACACCTAAACCAAAGAAGATCAAGCCAAAACAATTGCCTTATACCTTCAGGTATAATCACATGAGTCTTGTTGTGAAAGTGAGCAAAGTAGAATCAGATTGGTTGGATATCACCCATACCAATTTGGGTCAGTACAATTTTGAGGAGCTATATGCAAAAACCTTTGCAGAACGAGAAGGTCTAACAGGAAGGACATGAAGGATTGTTGATTCCGGCTTAGCACATATCACTGTATTGCCTTTGTCAATCCAATTCCCAGAGTTGATCTTGACAGCAGGTAGTGCCTACAATCCTACTACCAGACAATGCATGGATTCCCAAAAAAATGTGATTATTGATCTCACTCCTCAAGCATTTCAAAATATATTTAATGTCCTGGATCCTAATAAATTGGTGCAACTGGATGAGGCAAAGGCCTTGGAGAAATATAGTAAGTTTAAAGTATCCAATAAATCTCATTTGAACAAAAAGTGGTTGAAGACAGAGAAGAAATCTCTAGCTAAGCTTGCAGATCAACCAAAGAGGGCAGATTTTTACAAAGAGGTATCAACTTAATAATTATGTTGTCCAGGGTTTTTGGGAAGAGAGATACATTTCGCTTCAAGGAGTGGATGTTTCCTTTCATCCAGACAATTTTGCATGGCACTCATCGGTTTGATTGGTCGATGATTGTATCAAATGCTATTCATGATCAACTGACCAATATCAGGGACACTAAATGTTTCTTTATGACTTCTTATATTGTGTATGCAGCAACAAGGTTGGGAATCTTCCCAAGTTTAAACAGAGTAGGAATAATGGGAGTCTTGGATGGATAGAAGAAAGTGTGGGAGCGTTATGACCAGTTGTCTCTTCAGGTTGCTGAGACTCAATTCAAAAGAGTCAATGATGCATTCATATATGTAGTCATTAACCAATTGAATGGAGATGCAGGGTACAGGCTGAGTCAAGAAGCCATGGCCTTCATTGTTGAATGGGGATGTTGGTACATTCAATACCCCAAATTTACATATTTCAAGTTAGCTAGTTTTGAAGGCCATCCACATTTGCTTCCAAGGTGTTGCAATAACAAGATAGTATTGATGGAGTTTGTATATCAGGCACTTGGAGTTAATGCTCGGTTTGGTTTAAAACATAAGACAGGATATCACAAGTTTCCCATGAAGTTGAGTGAGTATGGTTGTTAGCATCTGGTAGGAGAAAACATGGTTTGTATTGAGCTGATACAGTTGAAATTGGGTTTATACACAGCCCGTAAGTATTTTGACCCGAAGGGTAAGATGCATGCCTTGTTGCCTTTTGTGTTTGACAAGCATTTCAATTTGTTACAAGAATTATGGAGTGATTGGCAAGATGATTATGACTTGAGGAAAAAGAATTATGAGAGGTTATTCGTCTCACTCATGGTAGAACTTCGAGTCAAAAATGACATTCCTAACACTTTGGTGGATGATGGAGTTGTATTGGACCCATCTTATGAGGCTTTGAACATTGGAACTAAAATTCCGGATACAATTGACTAGGATAGTGAAGAAAATATTGATATAAAGCAAATAGGCAGAATAGTCTTGGATAGAAGTGTTCACTGGTTGATGTTAAGAACCAAAGCTCCTCAAGGACTAGCTCCTAAAAAGGGGAAAGGATATAAGAAACTTAAAAGGAAGACACCTCCCAAGGAGCCTTTGGAGTTCTTTCCCTCGACATTGAAGAGATAGAACTTGAAGCAACAGGGGATGAAGAGGAAACACAAGAAGGGGATGTTCAAATGGGATCAGTTGTTTCAACACCTACATTAGGTGAATCTTCCACACAAGTCCCACTTGCAAAGCAACAGAGTGAAGAAGTTCGAAAGGGGGCTCTTCATAGTATGGCTGAAACTACCAAGGGAAAAGAAGTGGAGAGGGAAATTCATGATGTTGGAATAGATTCAGAGGAGACTGTGTCAGAGAAGGACTTGCAAGAGAATATGCCTCTAGATGAGGATGTTGAACAGGTAATGACACAAGAAGAGTAATGGACATTTTTTGAAGAAGTTAGAAAGGATGCTGAGGAAAAAGCTAGGAAGATAGAGAAGCAAAATGTGATGAATACTGAGACTGATTCCATACTACAACAACAACAAATTGAAGAAAAATCAAGGGTTGATGAAGTAGAGAGACAGAAAAGGAAACAAGAACATGAACTCAAGGTTAAAGAAGAAAATGATAAGTTAGAGCTGATACAAAAGATTCATGACCTTGAGGAAGAGAAGGCAAGAAATCAAAGAGAGAAAGAAGTCTTGGAGGCCAAGTTGAAACTTGTTGAGGAAGCTCGCCAAAAATAAGAAGAAGCAAAGGCAGAAAAGCTTAAGGCTTTAGAGTCAAAAAGGTTAGAGAAAGAAAGACTAGAGGCTTTAGAGAAGGAAAAGCTGGAAAAAGAAGCTCTAGAAAAGGAAAAATTGGATAAGGAAAAATTGGAAAAGGAAAGAATAGAGAAGGATAGATTAGAAAAGGAAAGATTGGAAAGGTAAAAAGTGGAGAGAGATTGATTGGAGGAAGAAAGGTTGAAGAAGGAAGAAGAAGATAAGAAGATACAAGAACAGAAAGATAGGGAAGATGCTAAAAAGCTTGTGCAGATGCATGTGGTGCAAAAACAGCAAGATGAACCATGGGTTGATTCTCAATCTCAGGTAAATATGCAGCCACCTTCTAATACTACCATTACTTCTTCTTCCACTGAAATGACTACTGCTCCAAGTGCTCCCACTTGGTTAAAATTGGATCTACAGAAAAGGGCAGTAACACCTTCACAACCTTTCAATTGGGAGGATATGATGAAGGAGATTGAACAAGAGAGGCCTAAAAAGAAGGCCAAGATCCTACACTCTACCAGACTCATGGACAAGGGAGAGATTGTTGCTAAGTGTGCCATACCAATGACAGAAAAGGAGGTAGGGGACATGCAATTAATAGATTATCAATTGAGTACTATCATGTCATGTCCCTAATTTTGTAACACTAAGAGATTAAACGTTAGAATACAAATAAATAAAATTACTTGTAAAATACATATTAAAATGTAATTACTATAATAATTTTATAATTATAAATACCAAATATAATATTATAAATATTAAAATATATAAAATTGATATTTGAAATCATTAACCAATTATTGTTATGATTATAATTGTCTCTAACAATATTATAATCATTAATATATTGAGTATTAAAGTATATAAAATTAATATAAATTAATTAAATCAATTTATTAAGTAAAGCATACAATATATATATTAACATAAGCATTAATAACTGTAAAACAAATCAAAGATGATTAAATAGTGAACTCCCGAAATGGTGAGAAGCCACGACTGTCCTGGGAACCGACGCAACTCCCTTCTAGGGTTGTGGGTATTTAAGAGACACTATATGATCTTCCAAAGGGGAGGGAAGGTGAAATATAATATATTAGGACTAAGAACATCTTCTAGCTCTACAGGGTCAATGAGGGGAAGTCGACTAAATTCATCGAAAGTCTTCTGTCCCAATTCTGAGTTACTCTTCAATGAATAGCAATGCATATACTTATGCAACTATCATCTCTGAGGAATAGCTGTGGGATCGAGTGCACTAAGAGGAGGTTATTCGGGCCCTATCATCTATTGCCCCCACTAAAGAAGCATCAAATAGGAAGGATGATCACGCAGCTAGAAGCAGCAAACTTATTTAAGGGAAATTGGTGATAGCATAAAGAGAATATCAAGGACATTCGCATTCCTATGCAACGACCAAGAAATGAACCGTAGTTGACACTTGAACAAGACCATGGAAAGCGGTGAGATCCCATACACATACTCTGAGAAGTGTTGATGCCATCGCTCAGAAATTAACTAATAATTAATAAATGATCAACAATGCATCGATCTGTTATTGAAGCGTGTTCTTGGAAACAAGAATCCCTTGGGGAGAGACACTTCTTTCGTGGAGTGGTGGAGGTATAAAATAAAGGAATAAATGAAGTACATAGGAGTTTTGGAGGCAGAAGTATCAATAAAACATCAAGTCATAAATGTTCCAAAAAGGGACATTACATGTCAACTTGGGAAGGCCTACCAGGAATCAGCAGATGAACCTAATTGATGTGGTGGCTTCAAAAACTAAGTCAAGAATGTTAAAAGATAAATAGAAGAAAGATGAGCTTAAGGCTCCGTTGGATCAATTGCATTCATTTTTGAAAAGTGTCTCCTCTTCGATATCACAATAGGTAACGACTATTGAGACTCCAATTTTGTTAAGCAAAAAGGAGGTAGATGACTTAGTGTAGGTAAGAGGCAAAGCGGAGATGGTAGATAGATGGGTTGACAAGTTGAATTGAGAAGTAGGTGAAGTTTTGGTTGAGGTTTTTGAGGTTTACAAAGGCACTAAAGAGTTGATGAGAGAAATGCATCAATATATTGAAGCATCGGAAAAACAAGAAGAGGAGTATAAAGAGTATAGTCAAAAATTGGAGAAGGTTAGTACATTGCCTTTGACTACTCTTCTTGAATAGTCAATACTTGAGGAGGATAATAAATATTTTGTGGAAAAGACCTCTCATATACTTTGATTTAGAATAGATTTCTTGTGTAAGCATAGGAATGAGGTCCAAGATGTTAATAATCTGACTGAACAATTTGAGGAGTTGGAGGCGGTTATTGCTATCATAGTAGATGTTAATTTATTAGAAAAGGAAGGCATGCCTTTGAGTCAAATAAAAGAGAAATGGGATGAAATATTTAGAGGACTCATGCAGAAAGGAGATGACGGAGAAGATCTGATGATAGATCGACTAATGGATGTCAAAGAAGAGATAAAAGCTGCTAGAAGAGAGTTGACAAAGATAAAAGATATGAGAGGGTTTGCTACAGCAGAATTGGAGTGAATTAAATTTGAAGACAGCTGGGTTGATGGGCCAGAATTAGATGTATTACAACAAGTCTTCACTGGTTATGACAAGTTTATTGCAGACCCAGCTTCACATGCGTAAATCTCTTGCATGCATGACTTTCTTCTTCTTTGCATGTTGCATGCAACACTGACAGTTTTGAAGTGTATGACACTTTTTCTCTTCTATTTTCTATTCTCCAGTTTAACTAAATGTCTAATGTAAGAACTCAAGATCAAATTGATCTGAGTTTCCAAGAAAGTTTTGTTCCTAAAAGGGTGGATGACTTAAAATAGAATTGGAGTTTGAATTTTGTATATTTATAAATACCCTTTGGATATCATATTGTAAAGGTCGGATAATTGAGAATAGAATTGGCTTACCTAATATTAGGAGATAGAATTTTGCAGTGATTACTAAGATACATTGTTACTGGATACTTTACAGTTAAATAAAATTATAGGTTTACGCAATATGGTGTTAGAATTGAGTTTTACTTGGTAAGGCTGATAATTTATAATCTATCTGTATTCCAATGATTGTGCTAAAGCATAAAAGTTTCTTGTGTGATGAAAGTCATTTGAAAGAATCGGATTTAAGGATTATCTTGTTAGATTATCATTTAATGAAATTTATTGAAGTTTGTTGATCTATGATCTTGGCAATGAATGAATGTGTGTTCTTTTGAAATCTTTGAAGTAGTTGTGATAGGTGAAGTTAATTAAGCACCTAAAATGTATGCAATGGTATAGATTATTCTATGGATTGTGTCATCTTATGGTTTTCTTGATCTGATTGGAAAAACATTCATTGTTGAAGATATATGTCTGGATGCTAGATAAGTTTCGTTCATGTTTACTAGTTTACCCTATGATCCATCTTTTTCTTTTGTTTGAAACCCCCTTGATTTACTAAAACAATTCGGTAAGAATGAGTTATTCTTTGCATTCTTTGTTACCAGCACAGACCCCTTGAACATTACAGTTGCATGAACCGATTGAGTGACACCAGACAGTTGAGAACCAACTACCAGGACCTTGGGAGTTAGGCTACTATATGTTGTCTTTCTTTTTCAGGAGAAATAGAGTAGAAATATTTTGTTTTAACATTGTTTGTGTCATTTTCACCATCAACAGATCTACCATGCGATTATCATTGAAAAATTATTTTATCAAGAGACCATGTAAATATCAATTTTTGGTCTTCACCTAAAAGTTGATAAGCTAAATAATTATATATACATGTGCACATATATGTTTCATTATGTTGTATAGTTGTATTAAACATCAATATACATTATATATGTTTGTTTGATGTATGAACTTCAATGAACTTATTAGTAAATTTTTAAATATCTCATTCCAATTTTATAGATTATACATTTCATGTCTTATATTTACCACATTTTATATAATTGTTCAATTGTATAGATTATACATTTTATACATACAAGGAGATAGATTTTTGTTTACTGATTCAAATATTTGCTAGAATTGGAAAATAGTTAAAATTACCTGCCCTTAATTTATTATGAATATAATCTAAACTATTTAAGGAATGTTTTAATTTGTCACCTAAAAATGTGATAAATTATATATATGAAATTTGATTGTAGATATAAGAATTTATATATCACATGTATTACTTCAAAATTAGATAAAATATCTAGATCTACATACATGAGTGCATATAATCATCAAAATGAACATAACATGATCATAATTGACTGCATATATAATCATCACATTAAAGTCAAATGATATAAATAAACACAAATATGTATATGTCAAATCCAACACATATATTTAAATAAAACTAGAGATCTACAGTCTATTTAAAATTTAAAACCATCTAACTATCAGGTTGATCAGTCAAATCAAGTCTCCTCTTTGTTCCATGTCGATTAGATGTACCCACATCATGTTGTAAAAGAGTACAAGAAACTTGAAATTAGATTTAAAGTTATTTAGAAATTTTGATATAATTAAACATATTTAAACTTGAAAATATAAAATTTTAGATAAAAATATATATAAATTTAATTAAATATCTAGTAAATACAATAAAAATGATTTTTAGTATGCATAAATTACCATATGATCATGTGAATTTAAAGGCACATTTTGTTCAATGGGTAGAATAACTGTCACTTAAGAAGATCCAAATGCCTGATCTACTATATCCTGCATATTCATATAAAGCAATCAATATGTTAAAACCTTGAATATATATATATTTAAAAGATCCATAAAAATTGTTTAGGAGATGTAGTAAAGTTTACAACCTCGAATGATATGACCTCATGATCACGCACTTGAGATTTCCCATGCATAAATGTTGATGATGTCTCAAGTGCACGTGCGATGGGTATCTCATGAAATCCCTGCATATAGATGTACAAAACTTTGTATAGATTATTCACACATGTGTATGTAAATTTAAAAATTAAATTAGATCTATGATGTGTATTTAATTCAAAAATAACAAACTTTTGAAAGCACGCACTTGAGTTGATGATGGCTTAGGAGCGCTCACCACAACTTGTGGTTGGTCAGCACTAGGTATCGTATGACCTCGCTACATCTAGATATAATATATCAATTCACACATCATATGTACACATTCAAAATAAATTAGATATATCTACACAAAATAAATTTAATATATATTGGTTTAAGTACCTGACCAAAAGGTGAGCCCATATCTACAACACTCGACATATAGACACGATCATTTTGAGTTTCAGGCATTGATGATCATGCGTCTACACCGAACACTTATTGAATTAATATTGTATTAGATATATAACTTGATGTTATTATTTACATGAATTTTGCACATTTCAAAAAAGAATTAAGTTCAAAAGATTAACATACCTATGTAGGATGATGCTCAGAATATAGTAAATCCATATATGACTCTATCTCAGACACATGTGGGTCACCTGAAGTGGATTCCTAACTATTCCTATTGCCATGCTCTCTATTGACCACTTCAGCCACCGCGTGTGTAGTCTAATGAGTGAGATGCCCTGAAAGTGAACTCAGTGCTCCTAATGTCAATAACATGGTCTGCTATTGAAATGCAGCGGGAACACCAGGAGAAGGAGGAGGAAAATAGGAGCAAATAGAGCACGTCAATGAGGACCAACACGTGCTCCTAATCTATGTTGGGGCATGCCATGCCCAACTCCCTGAAATGACCTCATATAAAAATAGTTAGGTTTTAAACCCAACTCAAACTCAGCCCAAAAATTTCTCAAAAAGTATAGGGGCACCTCAGAATTTCCATGTGGTGGACTATCAAACACCATCCACCATCTATCCCAAAAATGTGCAGCTATCTAGGGGTACCTACACCATAAAATTGATTTGTTTTTTTTGGTGGGTGGAATTGGTTGGTTAGTTTGGGGGTTAAAAAAATAGTGGCACATGGCTTGTTTGATAATTTAAAGGTCATTATTTTCTTTATAAGACAATCCATCTACATAGAATTGTCTCCTCTCTTCTCTCCATTGATGGAACTTATCTAGGTCTGCATCAATAGATCAAACATAATCGAAAATAGTTTGCATCATAGATGCAAACCGTGCGAGATGGGGGGGATTCTAGGCTCATTTTTTATCAGATCTATATTTCCTTGAATCACCATAAGATTTTCCCTAATGCTCTCTCTCAACTGATCCTGATCTACTATGGGGGATTGGGGGTTAGGAGGTGGAGAGTTTGGAGGCATGGGGTTTTCTTGTGGTGGTGGGTTTGGATCTATGGGATCTACAGGAATTTATGGTTAGGCATAAAATCCTCTATGTTAAATATGGGATCCATGTGAATGTAACCAAATGGCAACTGCATGTTAAACAATTAAAAAATATATTAAAAAAAACTAGTTAAATAATGCACACAATTTTAAAGTTATTTAAAAATCACATTGAACGTGCATAAATTCAAAATAAAATTTATTTGAAGACCATTCGATTTATAACATTAAAAAATTCATAAAAAAAAAAAATCCATAACATTAAAAATTCATAGCATGTACACATTAAATTGAATCCATAAACTTATTTTTAGCTAGATATCACTTGATAATTAAACTATAGCTAAATTTGATGATACATGCATTAATTGATTTATTTAAAATAAATAAAATCACATGGTAACTTGACTTAAGATTTATTTAAATAAATCACCATCAACATTTAAACTAGGAGTTGGATAAAATGTATCACTTGAATTGAGAGCTCACATTTAAGGCTATGATATCAACAATGAGGCTTCTTTGAATCATAATTGGAAAAATTAAATAAGAAGATTAGAAATAGAGACGGTGAACATGAGGTGAGGAACCATTTAATTTATATACGTAAAGGACTAAAGAATGAAAAATAAGACACATGTCTAGATATATAACTTTGATTTCTCAAATTGGGTGTTAATAGGAGGTTAGGGGTGTTTTAGAGTGTCTTATATTACATATATAAAGGTGGAAAAAGAGAACCTGAAAGGTCCCCAAGATAATTTATGTTATGAACAGATCAATAATGAGTGTGAAAATGGGTAAATTATGAAAAACATGTAGTTTAATTCAAGTAAACATTATAATAAATTCTATTTATATTAAAGGATTAAATTTTTAGACAAGGGTGCTCAATGGAGCTCATAAATATCAAGCCTATCATTAATTAATTAATTCATCAATAAGTAATTTATTCTTCTAAGTTTTTATGGGTCTCTAGAGCTTTATCTTTTGGGGTGAGGGGAAGTTTACTCATAGGTGTGGTTGTTTCCCAACAAGAGTATATCTATATAGCTAAGGTAAATCAATTGTGAATTTACATTTGTATAAATATCAAGTATGACATAGAATTTAATTAAATGCGGGGACATAAATTGATTTATATAATTTTTCAAATTTCATGATAAGAGACACAAGTTCTCTATAGTGGGTTAAAGTAGTTAAGAAAAAATTATAAGTTTAACACTAGCATTAATTTATAATCTCATTCATTTTTTTCAAAGCATACTATTTAGATCAGAATAAAAAATTAATAAAAGACATTCAAAGGGACACATAGATATATGCTTTAACTCGGTAATCACAATACATACAAAATAAACAAAGATGAGAGCTTGAGCTCTATTGACATATTGAAAATGGCTTCTTTAAGTACACAAAGACTTCACTAAATTTAAATTTAGTTGTACAATGAAATCATATTTATACATGTGTGAAAGTATGGAATGTTTTAGGGTTTATAATAGTATTTTATTATATATTAGAATTTTTATTTTTTAAAATGTAATTAATAGTTCCAAAAAACTTTGGTCCATGAGATCGAATATAACATATAAATTTTAACCAATATACATAAACCCAACTTGCTTCTTAAAATAAATAGCACAATTTCTAATTGCAACCCTTGAATTCTAACTCTAAACCTTACCCTAACACTCACACTAATTCTAACTTGAACCATAGACCCTAATTATAACTTGAACCCTAATTTATTCTAACTTGAACTCTAACCCTAAACCCTAATTGTACAATTAAATCCTATCATAACCTTAGGTGAACACTAACCCTAAATGCATATAAACCTTAAGCATAACCCTAATTAAATATTGATTGAATGTTTAAATCTCACCAAAATTACAACCATAACCCTAATCCTAATTTAATTTTAACCCCAACCCTAACCTTGATCTTAAATTTTAATTCATAATCGTAATACTGACCCTAACCCTAATAGAAATATAACCCTAACTCTAAACCTAGTTGAATACAAACCCTAACCTCAACCCGTACTTGAATATTTATCTTAGAACCCTAACCCTAATGAATTTTAACCCTAATTGAACTCCAACTTCAATTGAATCCTAACCAGGTAATTGAATTCTAATATTAAACAAGTAAACCTAATCATAACCCTAATTTTAATTGAACTCTTACTATAATATGTATTAAATTTTAACCCAAACCCTAATTGTACCCTAGCTTTAACCTAACTTTAACTTACAAATAGGGTTTTAGTTTACGTTTTAGGGTTTAGGTCCAAGGATTAACAGTCTGGGTAAATTAGTTTTTAAGGACCAATGTTTTTAGAACCTAGGATTTAGGGTTCTGAAATAAATCTAAATTAAATGTGTCGAATTTAGGTTTATTTTTTATAGTTTTCGATTTAGAATTTTATGTTGTTTGTTTCGTTGATTTTTTCGGTTAATTAAATGCAGTTTAAAAACTATAAAATATTAAACTAAAACAAACTAGACAAAAAAAAACTAAATAGCAATTATAAAACAAAAATGCAAGATATAATGCAAAAATATGGCATAATTCAACCAACCTGGACATCGCTAAGTTCAGTTGCATCAACGGGAGGAGGTTGCAGTAAAAATTTGAATGAATATTTCCCTCTGAAACGCGTACGCAATCTGCTTCTCCTTCTGGCGTGCTAGAATTGACAGTGAAAATGATTTTCACAGTCGCTTCTATAAAAAAAAATAGTTCTATGAAACGCATACACGTTTTAGGTTCGCGTACCCAAATTATAATGCATATGCATTATTGATTTAGCCTCAGGTACCCGATCCATAACGCGTATGCATTTTATTAAAACGCGTACGCGTTTCGTGCGAGATTTTTTTTCGGGCTGAAACTTCCCCTCTTCGTGGACCCAACTTCTTGCACTTACCCAAGAAGAAAATCTAAGTTTTTGTAAGGATCAAATGATGGTGATGTGATAAATTAAAGGTGGATGGTATGAAGGATTGAACTCTTAAGAACCTTGGAAGGATACTAGACTTTTGGTTTTTTTGGATTTTTTGATTTTATTTTAGATTTTATTTAGATTTTATTTAGATTTTGGATAATGAACTCATAAAACCCAAGATGTTTGATGTTATCTTGGAATAAAATATGTCCACAAGATAATAATTTAACTAAGTGTATGGAGAAGGATTCATCCACACCCACTTAGTCAAACAAGATGATTTTTTATTTTGATTTGAAGGATTATCAAGAGTCTAGCATGAATGATTTTTTCCAAGATTCTAAGGGTTGTTTGTGAGATGGGACTTGATTGATGTTTGGGGGATGGATGAAAGTGTTTGATTTTGATCCTAGATTGAATTTAGAGAGACTTATTTTTACAAGACCTTGATATTGAAGAACATGCTAAACTTCCTATGTGAGAAACTCAAAACACTGAAAAAGACTTGGATTTTGACAATAATAGAATGAGTACAAATTGGGATTGTTATTTGAAGCACATTTGTAAAATTTATAAACCAATATCTCTCTAATTTCATAAAGTCTCGAAAGACACTCCTCGCGAGCTTTTGGACTAAGGTGTTTATGACAATTTAATTTGGGAACTTTGACTTTGCTGGAAATCATGGGATCAAGTACATGTGAGGTTCAATTGTCTTTTATCTTGCTTAGATTTGGTTCTTTTTACCACATCCACACTTTCTTGTTTTAGCCTTTTCAAACTTGAATTTATATGTCTCAATTTATTTTCATCCCATAAGGTCCATTATGTGGAAATCAAGAGAATCAAGGCAATAATTCCCACATTGGCTCTCCCTTTCTCAAGACACGCTTCTTGGGTCAGCCAAGTTTTAAGTTCTCATGAATCTCCCATGACAAAATCTTCATCTCTAATTTGAACCATAAGTACATGGGATGACTTTGGAGGTTCGACCTCCTAACACCAACAAACAGATAGGAATTTTCGATTCTAGACAAATTGTTTCATAATTAAGGCACTTGTTCAAAAGGCCACATGAGAGGCAAGATCAACCCAATAAAGAGTATCACCTAATTGTCTATAGGAAGGTTTGTAATGTTGAGATTTCCTCAACATTTGAATTTATATACCGATTGGGAGTAGCTTGGTGTTTAGCTCATTACCGGTTTGATTTTTTCCCTTGGGGTGAGTACTTTTTCTCACCAAGGCAGGCTCTCTAGCAGTAAACAATAGTGAAGAAGTGAATTTTTAGTTCGACCACCTAACACATTTAGGTGGGAGCACAAACAATGCCTTTTCTTCACACTCGCATGTTTTGTTCAATTTTAAAAACCCAAATTTGAAATGTGGAGGCAATACTTTAGACAACCTAATGTCACTAAAATGCTCTTGATTTTCAAGATCGTCGTGAAGTGCAAGAAAAGTGCATTTGTATTTGAATGGTATTAGTTTGTAAAGAATATTACAAAAGGAAAAGTAAGCATAAGTTATTTTTAACCCTCAAAAGCAATAAATGGATTCTTTTTATAGCACCAAATTTGAGTGTGAAAGTTGTTTGTTCAATTTTAACCCAAATTGAAATGCTAGTAAGTTTCTAAGGATCTTTTTAACCAACTTTGAGAAAAATGAAAGTTTTTGTGTGTTCTTTTTTAAAACCCAAATGAAATGTAGTTGAGTCTTAAAACTGAAGGTAACAATGTCCAAAGATGAGATCATAAATGTCCCCAAAGTATTAATAAACACTTTTTTACAATCATGAAATGGAAAATGCAATAGGATGTTTTCTCCTTGTTTCCTCCTTCTTTGTCACCAAAAACCTGCAAAAGTGGGTCAACCTACAGAAAAGAAAACCACAAAACAAGTCAAAGGTCAAAAGGAATCAAACATAAAAGCACATGTTGAAATAAATTTGAAAACTGCCTTTTACCTAGACCTAGCATTGCTTCTCACAAAATCGTCACTATTTGGCTTTTCCAACATCGCTCTGGTGAACCAACATCGCTCTTTGGAGAAAATAGAGACTATGAAGGTGTCGCTATATTCACCATCGTCGTGATTTATAATTTGACCTATCAACGTTAGAGGAAACAAGACAACATCACATTTTGGAAATAAGGGTAGCATTGCTCCAAATTTGAACAAATGGATTCTTTAAAAATTCCTTTGGATCATGCTCTCATTCTTCCATGATTCCAGAAAATAATTTCCCATTTTTTTCTTAAGACTTTTCCTTTCGGTCCAATTTATTCAACAACCCTATGCTCATAAGGTTGTTGTAGTCTATCAAGGACAAATTAATGCAAATAGATTATTGGTAACCTAAATCAAATGAAAATGTGGAAGCATAGACAAGACAAGCGAACTGTTTCAAAAAATGCATCAAAGAAATGTGATATCACCTCCACCGCAACATTGTAGGGTTTTTTGTTGGGCCTTGTGGTAATGTGGGTCCCAAAAAAAAACCCTGTGATGTTGCAATGGAGGCTTCAAAGAGGATTTGTGCATAAATTCTTCATTATTGAATTTTGTGTAGAATTTTTTGTGAAGGCTTTGGTGATCCAAAATTATTTTAAAATACTATCTCAAAAGTTATGGGGAGCTAGTACAGTGACTGATTCCTTCCTCTTTCCTTCCTATGTAAAATGATCATACAAGGTGGTCATCTCTAAGAAGTTGTATGGAACTATACAATAGCAGAAAATATCATATACCTAGTGTTAGTAAGGGGATATAATATAGTGAAAAAATTTATGGGGAGTTGGTGTAGTGATTGATTCAATTTTTTACCAATATTTACTCTATCCTATTATGGACTATGGAAATTGATGAGACCCCAAACCTTCAACCCCTACAAGAACCTCTTAGGAAACAAATGGTTGATTGCTCTCAATTATCTAAAACCAATGGAACTACCATCAAAGCATGAAAATCACATGAAAAATGGCCACCCAAAGAGAATATATAAGTTGACATAAAATCTTAAAATTCTTGGAGAAACAAACAATTACAAGTAGTTTGGAAGAAGATGACATGGATTCAAAGTGAAAGGTGTTGAAATAATGGATTTTTTAATCATCCAATGAAGCTACACACACTTCAAAGGATCTTTTCCAAGAAGAAATTCACCCACACAAAAAGTGTTACAACTAGGGCATGCAAATGGAGATTATTTGATTGGTATCTAGAATATGATTACAAATGTACATATGCCTTGATTATATAGGAAAGGTTGAGATACAAGATGCATTAATATGTTGTCAAGTTTCATGATCTAACAACATGTGACAACATGTAAACCCTAACTAAATACCTAGGGAATGGTGAGCTAATTGAGATAAGTTCTAGAAAAGATAACTCATCTTATAGAAGGAATCTTATCCCCTAAATACATGGAAAGGGTAATGACCCCATTATTAATGATTTAATAATAATGCAACCTAGGACTTAATCAATTAAATAAATACCTAAGTAAACTTATGCTAGTGTAATTAAATAAATAATTACACCAACACCCACCATTAAGTGAAACTTAGGGAGAAAATGAAAATGTAGTAATTATGCAATGAATGATGGGTCCAGACTACATGTTGGCCATATTAGGTACCCATTTACAAATGATATGAAATGCAACTAATCTCCCACAAATGAAGAAAAGGGGGAAACCTAGTGGGAAGAAAACCCCTCTCCAAAAAGGAGATGAAATGCAGATAAGTGAGGAAGGATCGAGGACTACATGATACCCCCTAAGTACACCATTTGTCACATAGATATAATAAAATCAATAGCCCCCCCATAGGAGGGAAAGAGAGAGACTGTATAGCCCCCCAGAATATGTGATCACCTACAAAAATGGTAAGTTCCTGTAGACAAAATAAGATCCAATATCGACAAATAACTTGTCTCCCTTTCAAAAGAAACAAAGCCAATAGCAAGTGTAGGGATGCTTCCCATTCTAGATAGGAATTGAAGGAAAGTAGTATGAATATGAATGATGATGTCTCAAAAAATTTCCCATGCCTTTGTCACTGAAGATGAAGATGCCACAATCAAATTAGGTGCATGCCCAAACAATGAAGAAGGTGAAAAACCAGGACTATGCAAAAAATAATGTTGAACAAGATCCAAATATTACAATACAGTGATCCTCCCATTGAAGGAATAGATGCAGACTAGATTGGCCCCCAAAATGAAGTATCCTCAAAACCACTAAAATTCTGAAGCAACAAAGGTGTCTGAACCACATGTCTCCTATTAGGAAGAAGAAAATACAATGGTAGATGTTGAAGAAACTTTGATTCCATAATGGAATGAGAGGGAAGAAGTCTCATATAGGAAATATATGAAGAGAAAATAAGTGCCTCCAAGATAGTCTCAAGATCCCCAATCAAGGTCGAGACTATGAAATGTGGAGACTCAAGAAAACTCTCCAAAGTAGGATCTGAATAGAGGAGTGATATCCCCTCAGAATGTCCTCCAAACCTATAGAAGTAACCAAGTTTGCAATCCCTAAAACAAAGCCATCCTGTGATGTCAAGTCTAGAAAAATGAATGTGTCCTGATAAATAATGGAAGCCTCAATCAATGAATTTGGACAAGAAATCGTTGAATGTGAAGGGATACAAATTGTCTCTAATGGAGAAGAAGCACTTGTAGAACTCTTGAAATCCTCATCTGAAGATTTAAGACATTCCAAATTTGTAAGCTCCTGAATAGCAATATCATCATAGGGCACCTAATCTGAAGAATGATATTTTGAATCATGATCATCGGTGAATGGTGGAGTGTCAAAATCTCCATATAGCTCCCAAATCTTATTCCAAAGGATATGAGGAAAATCACAATGATCAATAGATTTCAAAACATCACAATCAACTTGTATTGTAATGATCTCTAAGATGGTATATTTGTTGCAACTCTAAGTAAATTATTGGATACCTTCACTTAGATGGGGAACTATACCATATAGATGTGGTGATAAATCAAGTGATTGGAGATGGTTTATGACCCCATCTCGCCATTGTTTATAGTTTCCCTTGTGCAACATAGTCAAAGAAGAAGTATATGCAAACCCCATAATGTACTATCAAATTTCTCCAAAAATACAAAGACAATGACCTTCAACAGCAAAGAGAAACTTCCAAATAATGATATGCGATTGAAGAGATACCACCCAAATCAAAAAAATCATTCTTCAAATTTTAGGATGTCCAAGTAATTGAACAAATGCACCAAATTGGAAAAAACCAATGCAAGAGTACCTAGAGCTGAAATTGACCAAAGTGACTGAACTGGTGAAAAAAGATTTGAAATATCTTCTTGATACCACTAGAATCATCGAATTTTGATAAATGGTTGAGAAGATATGCGCTTTTAAGTCCAAAAATAAAGGGTTGACTTCAATTGACTTGAACTTTTCCTAGAAACAAATTTTGCAAAATAGACTGCACCATTGGAAAGTAGGTTGAATCTTCTTTCCGACAATATCTCATTTGTTGAATTTTAACATTGCAGTGAGAAGATATGGCGATTTGAAAAAATCTGCCCTTTGAGGGCTTGCAAGCTAAACAAGTGCAAAATGTTTAACACCCAGACTAAAAAAATCACCCCCCGATCAATGATATGACTAGGAGGCGGCTGGTAAAAATTAAAAAAAAACACCGTCGGGATAGGGTGGTAGCAGAGTGGCAGAGGATCTATTGTACTAGTGAGGCAGATATTTTTGTGGCATCACTTGGATTGAGTGGACCTCCTACTCACCGATGTAATTGGAGTCTTTGATGGGCCAGAGCTGAAGTGGACGTAACCAGTTGCCAGTGAATAGAATGGTCGATGGTAGTAGAATGGAGGGCACAAAGATCAGTGACAAACAGTTGGAAAAGGATCATGGATGACACTATGAACAGTCGGTGATGTGACCTAAACATATACAACGAACTCCCTATGCATAGGCTTAAATGTAGTTGACGGGGAATCTGCATATTCTGAATACCAACCCCAAAATAAAATTTTAAATGATGTTCGAAAGGGCAATTCAAAATTTTATTTGAAATGTTGACTATATATAAAAAATACCGCATAATATTATGGATGCGGTTGATGAAATAATATAAGCCCTTTGATTTTTTTAAAAATCAAACCTCTATAATTCCGATTCAAAAGAAATATGCCACTAATTAAAAATTTCAAACCCTTATATGCTGAAGTAAAATATATGTATGTCGACAGATGAATTTTAACCGTAGAAAAAAATATGATGTCGACTAGTAATTAAAATAGCAGTCACTCTTGAATTTTAATTTTCCTGCCAAACTATTGAATGACTATAGCTTGAATATGATTTTTTTTTTTCCAAACAATAGCCTTGATTTATTTTTTTTGAAATAAAAAATGATTTGCAGCTAAAAAAAAAATTCCATAGAGGACAATTCACATGGAGGATTTTTTTTACTGCATTTTTTTATGAATCATATGATTGATTTTTCAAACCCTAAAAAAAACCTTTGATGGCTCTCGATTTGATGTATTCGATTTTGATGAATGAATAGGTGATCCTAAAGTTTCAAGGCCTTCTGAAGACAATGGCGAGCTCAGATTTGACTTAATTTGTTCCATAAATCAGCTTGGTCCCTAGGTGGAACTCGAGTAGCCTGTAATGGAAACCTTCAAGCCTGCAATAAATCTCTCTAGCCCAACTTCCTTGATCCTGGCATGAATCTTTACTAGAATGGCCTTGATACCAGGTTCAAATAATGGATGCTAAATCATCCAATGAAGTTGTACACAGTTCAAAGGATCTTTGCCAAGAATAAATTCACCCACACAGAAAGTGTTGCAACTAGGGCATGCAAATGAAGATTATTTATTTGATGTCTAGAATTTGATTATAAATGTACATATGCCCTAATTATATAGGCAAGGTTGAGATACAAGATGCATTAAGATGTTGCCAAGTTTCATGATCTAACAACATGTGACAACATGTAAACCCTGTTGATGGTGTTTTCTGCACAGCAACAACTCAGACAGAATATGATATTCTATCTCTCTTGAAAGGTAAATCTCTATGGAAAAAGAGATAACCCCAAGGTCTCTAATGTCAGGTCTTGACAACGCAGTAAACAACTCAGTGATAAATGTGAAAATGTTGGTAATCACAATGGGACCTTACTACGAGCAATACTGGATATCGGATCTTATCAAATATGAACAATAAAATGATACTTTTAAACTCGATTAGAACCTGAAATGATAAAGAAATAACAAAAGATAAAGGCTTCAGAATTAATCTTAAAACTATTATTAACCCTAAAACTGGAATATGAAAGGATAAAATATTTAGAATGGACTGATCTCTCATAAACTATCTTCTGCTTGACCCAAATAAATCTGCAATTCCACAGAAATAGTGCAATCTTCTAAGGTGTTGAAAGATTTTCAAATCATAAACATTCATTCAGATAATTCCATAGAAACTATACTGAACAAACTTTCACAATTGAACTAAGCACAAAATATAAGTCCAGGCTAACTTTGCAAAGCAGCTAACAATCAGTTTAACTGCAAAAAGTATGGACTAGAGATTGCTACAAACATTCCAAACATGAAACCCTAAGCATTATCAAATCAGTTAACCATAAACTATAAGCAATTTGAAAGATAGAACAACAAGAACCATGCCAAATGAAATTCCAGAAGATGGATACCAAACACAATATCCTCCTTATATTAAATCATCCAAAAATGGCAACAATTCCAGTTTTTTGTTACAATATTTGCTTGACAATAAAACCCTAACTTGCTCTTACTTGTCCTTGCACTTTTATTTCTAATTCCTTCTCAATTTTTCATGTCTATCTATCCGCCCAAAATGAGGCAACATGCCCATTATATAGAAAACATGATAGGTCGGCCCAAATTACAACTTCATAATAAAACCCTAACCTACAAGAGGTCGGCCCCAAAGACTAAATTCAGACATATGAAATGTGCCATAGCACCAATTTCATTCTCAACCACCAAAACACCCAAGAAGGTCGGCCCAATACATGTGAATAAAATGGGAAGCACAAATATTAATGAGATTCAATATATTTACTTCCCATCCTTATCTTTTGTTTTATCCAACTCTCCATGTATAGCCAACAAGACCCTATCCAGCTCCGCAACAGGTGGCACAGGAAAAACTCTGATCTTTCGCTCAAGGGTTACAACACCCTCCCTTGCCTGTCGAACTGTACAATCCCAATCAACCTTGTTGGTCAAATATCTATCAATGACTGCAATATAGGTTGCAGCATCATCCAGTTGATGTTTAGTAATCGGTCCTTCACTGACTGGAGAATATACATCCCTCCACAATTTTCTAAGTTGCTCCAAACTGAGATGCTTTGGAGCAAACTTCTTCCTTCCAGTCACGATTTCAAAGAAAGAGATGCATCTCCCATGAACATCAGTTAGGGCATCCTCAACCAGCTTTGCCTACTTATGGATTTTCTTTAAGGCCTTCTACCTCATTTGCAGAATCTCGAACCATTCCCAAGGTTTAGAAACCTTAGGAAAAGGAAGAATCCTGCATTTAACCAATCTATCCTCAGTGAATCCCATGATATCTATAACTTTTTACAGCAAGAGGTCAGTATCCACATTATCTTGTGTTGATGCCACCTTCAACTGATCAATCAATCTCAATGCTTCCCCTCCAGTGGACAATATGCCCTTAATGGCATCATCTCCTTTATCTTGGACACCTTTCAACCAAGTCACTGCAGCATTGGAGGTAGTCTTCATCTTCTCCAGCTCAGAAATGGTCTCCTGGGGAATGAATCCTGCATCAGAAGAGGAGGAGCCAATTGCCTGCAAGGGTTTCATCAAATTCTGCAAGTATTTTCTTAGAGTTTCATTTTCCCTCTCTAGCTCATGCCTGGTCTGTACTACCTTCTTCAATCATACCACAATAACCGCACTGGAACCTCCATATTCCTCAATATCTTGCTCAACAGTAGCATGCCCCAAATCAATAGTTTGCACAGCATGCTCCGGACAAACAGTGGCCCACATTGCTAAAGAGTAGCAATGTGGGCCACCCGATTACCTGATCCATCTCTTTCAATCCGAGAGATAACCCCTACTTTCTTTTTACCTCTCTGCTTCTCCACATTCACCATGAGGGCACTCCAATTAGGAGGATTATCCTCAACAATCACCATTTTACTTTTCAATTCCTTCTCGATCCAGTCAGGGATAGTGAAATCGGTGGGTACAGTGCTTTGCTTACCTTGCTCCTTCTCGTGTTGATCATCAGTAACATTCTCTTCAACATGTGGACTTTTGGGAACATCCACTGTTGGGTCTTCCTCCTGCTGTATCTGTTCTTCTACAACAACTTTCACTGGTGAGGGAGTCCTAGCCGGTGTCTCTTCCTGCCTTTGGGGAGACTTATCCTGTTCTTTTGCAGGAGAATCCGCATGTGCCACCAAGGGAGATTGAATCACCCTGTTTATCTCTGCCTCTGCATTGAAGAGGTCTCCCTTTTGAAACTCTTCTCCATCCAGCTCCTTAGGATCTTCATCCTGTTTTGATTCTCCTTCTATACTACCAACATCATGAGGAATAGAGGAGCTAACCTGCTTAATAATAGGGACACTTATTGACACACCCTCCTTGGCCACAACATCCCTTGGGGAAGGAGTCTTGGATCTCCTCATGTAAACTTGTGTCTTTTCCCCAGAGCTTTCCACTTCTATCATTGGTGGCTCAGCTTTCTTGTCAACCCTAGGAGCCTCCTCCAGTTTGTGTGATTTCCTTGTAGTCCTTTTCTTTTTCATCAATGCATGGACACTCTCCACCTCTTCTTCTTCTCCCTGATTCTTTTCAATTTCCTTTTTATAGGCATGCTTCCTCTTCTTAGCAACAGGCTTTCTCTATTTCCCCAACTCTGCAGCTTTCTCAGCCTGAACATCTCTTACTTGAATTCTAAAAGGAGAGGCCACCTTCTCCTTAGCCTTCTGGTCTGGTTCAATAGAAGCTTCAGAAGTAGAATGGGACTCTAGGTATCCCATTAGGTCATAGGTGCATGGAACACCTTTGCTCTCGAGCTCTAGCATCTTGTGTTTTAACCACATTTTAGTGAATTTAATCACTGGGGTCATAACCTGATCCAGGTCAGTCTTTTCCTCT
Source organism: Sequoiadendron giganteum (assembly GCA_007115665.2). Taxonomy (NCBI): domain Eukaryota; kingdom Viridiplantae; phylum Streptophyta; class Pinopsida; order Cupressales; family Cupressaceae; genus Sequoiadendron; species Sequoiadendron giganteum. The sequence goes on along the minus strand of CM021100.1, from coordinate 678,149,484 downwards.
TCCAACCAATCGACCTCCCCTACTGGTTTATCTTTTACTGCCTCGTAGACATGGCCCTGAATCACAATTACATCTTCCTCTATCTAGTTCGAGATGGCCCTCACATTATACAATCTTACCAGACCCACTTGCAGCCTGGAAAACTTCTTCTCTCTTACCTCAAACTCATCGGCAAGGTTTTCCCAATAGTCCTCAATATGAGGCTTGTGGCTATAATCCCTATTAGCCTTCTTCTATGCTTCACCTGTGATATCAAACCTTGCCCTTTTAGTGTGGAAAGGAAGTCCAAAAGAACTCATTTCCTCCTCAGTAGCATGGGCACTCTAAATAGAAGCACAAACTTCTCCCATTCCAATCTTCATAGGGAAATCATTCCCAAACACAGTCTTATGCATTTCTCCCTTTATAACACTATCAAAATCATAGATTTGTCTCACAACTTCCAACAAAATGATGTGATTTGTGGGATACCTTGGCAATCTGTAAGGAGCCCTTTGAAAACCATCAATTCAGATGTATGAAAAGGTAGGGAATTGGATAAACCATGCCCCATATTTTTTCACCAATTCCTTTGCCTTGTCAGAGATTCTCACATGCTCTGCACCCTGGAGTAGCTTGGTGATATACATGGTGAAGGCATCGTTTGATCTTCTGTAACTCCCACCAGTTAAGTGCAATTGTGGGTACACCTCGTAAATAGCATCTTGCCCAAAGACACCTCTGGTACTCAATCCCTTGTATGGATAAAGCTTGGCCAATGAGTAAACCAGGTAAGAGGTCATGGTGAAAGTCTTGGTCTGCAAGACATTACACAACTGATGATGAATTTCATCACTGATGACACCTGCCCAATGATAGTCAATTCCCTGCTCCATCCTGGCAATTATATTGAACATCCATGTCTCAAACAAACCTGCACTTTTCAATCCCACCAACTTGCTAAGAAGGGTGATAGCATTATAATATTCCTTCTTTAACTTAAGTCAGGACAACTGTTTGGGCAACTTAGAGAAATGGGATTTAGGCTTCTCCAGCCAAGAATTAATCACCTATTGTGATTTAACCATGTCATCCTCATAGTATTTTCTAGAATCAGTCATATTAAAACCCACCACATGGGATCTGTTAGGCATGTCAAAGGTTGTAGCAATCGCCACAGGACTGAAGCCAGCAAAAATCCTTCCTTGGGGACCTACTATCCTCTGCGTTGCTTTGTCATAGTTCTTTGCACATTCCAATACTAACTCATAACATTGTACTGCAGGAGGGAAACCTGCCACATGAGCTAATCTGGATTTTACCATACCTATTGCCAACAGAGGAGGATTCGGTGCTGACATCTCAGCTTTGAACTCCTCATAATCCCACATTCCTACATTGGTATCCATTATGCCTGACCAAATTGAGGTCATCTTGCTATCAGGGACTCTGCTCTTGATGTCCAATTTAACCTTTTCCGCATCTGAAATAGTAGAGGCCTCAGCAGTAGGAATAGTTGCCTTTCCTTTGCCCTTACCAGCAACATTCTGTCCTGATTCTGCGTGTAAACACACAAGGACAAAATAAAATTAGATCCATTAAAAGCAATGAGTGCGAAAATATCATTATCTCAAAGTTCGGGATTTAGCCCCCCTCGTGGATTCTACGTTGGGAAGGATTTTCGGGAAAATCCGGACCAGGCGGATTCCAGCAAACCAAACATACTAAATCCCATAATACCATTTAAATCCTCAATTCAACCCAGGAAAATAACTAAGAACATTTATGATAAGCCTCCTAAGTTAATCAGATGCATCATCAAGATACCCCTAATCCACATTCATCAAATTCAATCATTTTCCCAAAACACCCAGAAGAATCTGCCAGAGATAGATTCTAGCGAAATTGACAGTTTTACGACAGACTCGGTGAAAATGAAAGGGGACGGATTCTCGGGAGAATCTAGATGGGAAGGATTTTGGCGAAACCAAAGGTATGACAATATCTAAGCTTAAAATCGGGAAAACGACCCGACCGCGGACTTCAGGAGAGTCCGGATGGAACGGATTTTGGCGAAACCAAAGGCAATCTGGATTAAAGCTAAAACGAAGGAAAAAACAGGAAATTCAGGAAAATCCGGGGAGAGCGGAATTCCGCAAAGACCTCAAAAACCCGAACCCTGTTCACATCCTCGGTGCTCTATCATATGAACTCAAATCCTTCTGGATCCAAGCCAGAAATCCGAAACCAAAATGACCTAGGATTTTAATGAACAAAACATGAATGAATGACCCATTTCCTAGCAATTTCGAAGACAAATAGCCATGCCCTAGGTTGGGAACCCTAAATGTCTGCCATGAAAGCACAAACGACTCAGCAATTCACCAAAACGGAAAAAACCAAAGTCATAGCGGACCAAAGCCTAATCAAGAACCAACACCAGACTAAGCATAATGATTAATCGATCCAAAACGAACTGGTGTATCAAACCAAAACCCCCCCAACACGCATGATGATGATGCGCAACTAGAAATGCTAGAGAACTACGAAAGACTCCCAAAATGTGTGAGAAGAAAATTGAAATCAACAAAGGACAGAGTGCATATACATACCATGGAAGCGTCAAGGTTGTGATGAAGGAAATGATAAGTAACTGCCTGATGCAGACTGGATACCCATGCACTCCAAAAACAAATGCACAGCTCAAGTAATTTCGAAGATCAAAATATTAGCAGAAAACCGAAAACCTCACTCACACAAGCTCAAATGATAGCAAATGCACAACTCAAAGTGATCAATTATTTCCCAAACCATCAATATATCAAAGCCTCCTGCCTTTGTACAAACGCCATTAATGCAATCGACAAGACAACCGCAGCCATGAGGAATTTCGGGGATTCGACTCAAGGATGGATTTCGGGGATTCGACTCCAAGAAGGATTTCGGGGAAATCCAGAATGAACAGATTTTCCCGAAGACAGTGCAAAAAGTCAATTTCGGACAATCAGGGGAAACTAGGAGAATCCGGCCTAGGCGGATTTTCCTGAAAACAGTGAAAAACCCGAGATAAAGCTGAAATCTTAGATTTTCAATATGGCTTAAAAGGATACCACTTCAATTGGCAAAATAGGACGTTAAGGCACAAACTCAAGCAAGCAACACCCTCAGAAAGAGGGACCAGAACACCAAAAAGCGAAAAGAAAGAGGGTCCCCACATTTTGTGGGGCGTGTGTGCAAAAACTACACAACAAACCCTAACTAACTACCTAGGGAATGATGAACTGATTGAGATAATTTCTACAAAAGACAACTCATCTTCTAGAAGGAATCTTATCTCCTAAATACATGGAAAGGGTAGTGACCCCATTATTAATGATTTAATAATAATGCAGCCTAGGAATTAATTAATTAAATAAAGACCTAAGTAAACTTACGCTCATGTAATTAAATAAATAATTACACCAACAAAAGGGATTTGTAACTTTCACAGTCAATGACAAGTACAATAATCTACTTGGAAAAATTGAACTACCAAAATAGAAACATGTTTGGTATCGGATAAGGAACCAAGAAGGATGGTCCACATAAATTAAATTTATTTTTGTTGATCCTACATTACAAATTCCTTTCTTATGATAAATGGATAAAGAGGCATTTCTTGGTCCCTCCCAATGTTCCTCTAATGATCTTGAAGAGGGTTCCACTCGTCCAGTCACTTACTTTTATTGTTTGCATCTTGGCAGGATTGCTTTAGCTTTTTACAGCAGTAAATTCCTCAATATCCAAAATCTGCAATAAGCTTGGTGTCATTATTTCCTTTCTCCTTGAAGTTCTTTAAAAAGGCTCTAATTTGTGAACCCATCAATACCCAGAAGTGTTGATGTTGTCAAACCACAAGAAATGTATTTATTGTCCAAACTAAACCTTGCCTTCTATTTGCCTTGCCACAAAATAAAGAGGTCAATAAAACAAATGATATTGAAAAATTTCATACCCCACCCAAGGAATGGTGTAAAGTAAAAATTGATGCCTCTTGTGAGAACCAATGCACATTTGGACCAAGGAAAAATTTCAAGGGCAGCTAGGGTGACCCAATCTTCTGGTTTGTTGAGGATTATCAAGTCTAACCTAAGAACTTTTTTTAAGTTGTGGGGTTAATTAAAGGTCTTGTTATGGTCACAACAAGTGAAATGGATAGAAGCATCATTGAAACTGACTCAATAGCCACCTCATATTTGTTTTCCCATTAGAATAATATCTTCTCCAACAATTGGATTTTCAAAGGAATTGGTCATTTATGGGAATTTTCCAAGATGTGGAAATCATTTACAAATGTGAGAATGACAATAAAAGGAAAATATGTTGAAATAGTTGTTGAAAAATGACCCTTATTTAAGTTTATTTCTAATGATAAAATTCAAGTAGAAATTTAGTAAACTGGTCATAGTCAGTCACTATTTCTAATATATATCTGTGTGTGTATGTAGAGAGAGAGAGACACACACACACACACACATGGATACCATTAAAGGCAGTTACAAGATTTATTAAAATGTTAAAAATGATTTTACATTTATTCCCAGATAAATCAACTAAAATTCAATGTATATTTTTCCTTTTATGAAAATAATGCAAACTAGCATAACCACTAGTAAACTTAATCTACTTAATATTCTATTTTCAAAAGGTAATGCCTCTACAATAGAGATCAAATTTCATCTAGAAAATAATATCAATAATCTAGCAGGTAGTGCATCAGCAAGATAGTCATGCGCTATAATAGTAAGTTCAAGAAAGTTGAGATGATGCTTAACATCAGTTCAAACATAAAACCATAAATGCTAATAGAGGGGGAATAATTCTACAATAAATCAAACTAAACACTCTACAATCAAATAACCAACTGAAGGATACAATCTGGAGTAATAGAAAAGAAACCTGGATTTTGTACTAATTCAAGTAGCCTAGTCTTTCAAGTATTATAAAAGGAAACCCAAACAAGAAGAATATGCATTCATGAAGAAGAAATTTGCCTATGGAGGCCATTTGAAAGTCAATGAAATTTGTGATCAGATACTGCATCAGCATAAAAAAATTGGTTAGGAAACTTATAAAATAATTTAAAGAACAAGTTCATGTACTCATTTCATGTTGACATTGAGTTAACCCAAATGATATTCCAAAGAATGGATAAGATGACTCACAATATTCCTTTCACAAAAGGAAATCCATGTCATGGTACCTTAAAAAAAAAATTAGCATTCAAATTTTGCAAAAAAAACATAAATAACATCTTATTAATGTGTATTTAAGTTAGGTTTCTCTCTTTTACATAGTGTTACAAAAATTAAACCATTGCCAAATGTTTCATGATTCATACAAAGATCCTTAAATGTGGATTATTGGACTAACAATAAAGTTGATTAAGGAACTGAAACATATAACGAAAAAGAGAAGAAAAAATTATTTTGGGCATCATAAAGTCATGTTAAAAGTAATAAATGTCATTTTCTCCTGACAGTGGGACTTGCCTAGTGTCAACTATAGAAGCAATGTAGTTTGTATGAAAGGACCCAGCCACCAGATGTTCAAAACCATATGCATTCCAAGTGAACCTTATTAGCTACATTCAAATTGTTACTTTTAAAACCCAATCTCCTAGTATCTAAACCCGTTCAAATTCAACAAGGAACTACAATGAATTGGAAAGGCCTGAAGAAGCACTAGAAATTGTGCAACTTGGCACTATCATGATGAACATGGGAAATATAGTTTCAATGGCCATAAAGATAACTCAAGAAGAATGATGATGCAGAAAGGCCTGAAAAAGCATAAGTGACTATGCAAATTGGCACTTTCCTGATGGACATGGGAATTTAATATCACTAGCCCTAAAGATGAATCTATTTTTTGGTGATTTGTGGATGTTCAGTAGCCCTACTATCAATGGAAAAATTTCCTCAAAACACATTTATGAAGTTTTATTTTACATTGAATCTTCTCCAACAATTTGATCTTTAAACACAACTGTATACAAAGGATGACAGTTAAATATTTTGTACAATGAACAATGACAAAAAATTTCATCCACAATAGAAATCAATAGAATCAAAATCCACCAAAATACAATAATTTTGCATTGAGTCATACTACATTACCGATATCCTTGTGTCCTAAAGTTATACTTGCTAAAGAAGTCCTTTATTCTCTATCAAACGTCTGCAAAAATGATCGAGCTTAAAAACCTAATCCTCTTAATACATGGAAAACTAACGAAAGCACAATGGAGTAAATATTTGCATCTCACCAATAATTTCTCAATTCTAGCAATGGAGAGGAACCGATTACCATCCTGCGAAGAATTTTTCATTTCAAAATATATTTTTTAATTACCCACTTTTATTTGTGTGACTAACTATTTAGTCATTTTTATTTGTATGAATAAATAATTTTTTAGTCGATGACCAAGTTAGTCATTTATTTACTCATTTATAGTTGAGTTGCAAAAAATTAGTAGAATTTAGTCATTTTTAGTCATGTACTCATTTATTTGCCAAATTCTACTAGTGTATGCTTCAAGAAGATCTATAGAAGATCCTTGTGCCATCTTCTACTAGAAAAAGTGATGTGATTTCTTTATTAGATTTTATATGATATAATACTTTAGACATTACATTCCATCACATGAACTTTTGTCTCTTGAAGTAAACAATCAAGATGATCCATTAATGATAGTTTTGTTCGTAAATAATATTGGCACTAGATGCACTCTTGTTGATATCGGTTTGGTACTTAACATTTGTAGTATTAATATTTTACCTAAAATCAAAATTAATCCAAGCTCTCTTGCAACTTATTCTCTATCTAATCATGGATTCAATAATATTGATCTATAAGCTCTAGGTGTACAATAATACTACCTTTGCAACTTGGACCTGTTACTTTACCTACCTTGATGTATGTAATGTCAATCTATTTACAATATAATATTCTTCTTAGTAGATCATAGATTCATGCTATGGGTGTAGTCTCGTCTAATTTTCTTAAATCTATTAAATTCATTCATAATGATCAAGTAGTTATAATAAATACCATCCGGAATCCCTTCACTATTATCAAGAGGTTGAAGCAAATTAGACTTCAAGTTGTACTTTCCTTCTTTATCTTCAAATCTTGTTACACCACCATTAGTTCCTAATCTTAATGATGGATCTAACTCACTTTATTCTTAGGAAAATGTAGGTCTCGGTGATGATTGGGGTTCCTTAGACTTTACAAAATCCTTCAGTGGAGAATATAAAAGTCAATCTTGCTCACTTAGACATCCTAAAAAATATCATTCACACCCGCTATCGAAGATGATTATTCTTTTGTATCATAGGGTAATTTGAACCGTGTTTACTATATCATTAATGTTGATCCTCCCCCTTTTGAGGAGTTGCAATCACATTACAATGTAGGATTCAATATTATTTATAAGCACATGGATACAAAGTAAATGGTCTTGGGTGCATGGAATAAGGAGTTAAGGTCCATTTGTAACTAACACTGCACTCTTTTACAATGGGCTTAGGTTACAAGCCTTCTCCTTTGTCTCCATCCCCTCCTTCATTGTTTGTTGTCCTTATGTCTTCTTGTTGTGAGCAAACAAAATTTTATTCACAAGAGAAAGGGTTGCTTCTCGCTCCTCACCCTTTATTTGAATAAGATCATATTTTGTTGAGGCTTCTCAAAGCCCACTTGATTATTGTTCCTCCTCCTACACATAAGAATTTTTACACATAAGATAAAGAAAAATATTATTTTTGTACATACCATCAAGAGCTTGACCATTCCACTAGTGAATGTAAGGCCTTGAAGGATAAAATAAAAATTCTTGACGCAGGTCATCAATCCTTCATTTATTGATACACTTGTCTCTTCTTCACATAACAAGTGATGTTGAGGTTTACCTCTATCCTGTTTAGTTTATCTAATAAGCATATTCTAATGAGGTTCTTATAACTCCCTTCTATTGTGTCACTACCCGTTGTGTGGAATTTATAGATTTTCTTGATCATTGCCATTCATGGTAGTACAATATTATGTGAAACCATACTTTATCCATGGTAGAAACAAAATAGTATCTAGCATGGTTATCCTCGCATGTATGTGAGGGGCAAGGATGACTTGTTTTGGAGGTGTGTGTCCCTCTTGAGGATTTCCTCTCTACTTCTCACTCTTAGAAAAACTTTGTTAAAATTCTCCCGTGTCTTGGATACTTGCAACAACAAACACTCTTCTTGCACACAATCTCATCATGTCTATCATCTCAAGAAAGAGGCCAAAACTACTAGTAATACTCTCTTGCCTTCCATTTTATCAATCTTGTCTATTAAATTAGCTTATTTATTTGATCTCGTCTAGCATATTTTAATCATGATAGGGGTTTTCCTCCATAGTGAGGTTGGTTTCTATCACACATCAGTAGTGACTTTCCTCCATAGTGGGGTTGGTTCTACCACCTGATCGGGTAGTGGATTTCCTCCACAATAGGGTTGGTTCTACTAGCATGTGGTCACCTAGCATAACACAACTTGCTAGACTATGATCTATCTTTTTAATCATTATGATTTGCATGAGCCCTAGCAACATAATAAGCTAGTGCTTGAGTCATGTAGTCTCACCGACATTAGTTGCTTCCCTGTCTTTTGTATGCGTACTTCCTTGAAGCAATCAATCCTCGCATTCTTCTCTCTATTTAAGAATTCTTATGTGTTATTTCTTGTTATTTTGGGGAATGAGATGACCTCCTGCATCGAGGTCTCTTTCACTTTGTTGACTCAAACATCTATATGTTCATGTTCTAACCTCTTGATTTGATAGCTTTTATTTTCTAACCATGTTGTCCTATACATATCTCTCCTATCTAATATGTTTGTGTTGTAGGTCTCCACCCTAGGGGCATGCTTCCTTGGTTCGAAGAGTTATCTAATCCCTTTGTAATATCCTTTTGACATCATGTTATTTATCTTTAGTAGCTTTACTTTAGCATGCATTTTCATATAGATTCATAAGCCTACTAAAGTGGGGGGGAAATGTAGAGTCCAAAATTGTATACCCTTTCAATTTCACCTACACTTTTATATCCACTTTTATATCAACTCCCTTAGTATTTGTGTAGGCTCATTTTAGCCCTCATATCAACCTTTTTCCCTCTCAAGATGCTCAAGGTCCTTGTTAATAGCTACCTTTGTGTATCAGTTTTGCATTAACCATGTGATTTTATCATCTCCCACCCTTTTTTTAGCATGATTTTTCAAGACACTAGCAATCCGCACAGACATCCACCAGTCACATGGATGTTTGTGATCTGCGACAACGCCCCATAATATTTGAATGTGAATAAATGTTTATTTAAGCATTTTTCATTTGTCACCTATCCAAGTCAGTGGAAATGACTCGAAACAATTCATAATGGTTCAACAACAATGTATGAAAATTATTTGTTTATAAAGTTTCTTTGTTCTCTAATTTATTTATTTTCCTACAATAATCTAAGGATGAATCTAGTGTTTGATTAGATTACTGATGTTGAGAGTGCTTTTACTACTATTTGATGCAAAAAACCAAATATCAACTATATTGTCCTAGAAATGTTTTAGAGAAGGAAACATATATTTTTATAAGCTAAAACAATATGGAAAAATAGAAAATGTTGATTAACTACTAACTAGAATAAATATCTAAAAAAATTGATACCAAAATATAAAATAGCAAACAAAATGGAACTTAGATCCAAAATTTGAGGCTCACTATTGAGGATTCCTACGTGATTCATGAACCTCTAAATAATTCTCTGTCATTCATATGGATGTTGCAAATTAGAATGCTAGTAAACCAACTTATCACCTTAAAACTCATACCCAACTACACACAAAAATAAGGGAACATAGTAGCAACTATGGGTATGATAGAATTGAAAGAAACTAGTTTAAACTATAAAAATGGAAAATGAAAAAGATAGAAAGGGAGGGAAAAGAGTGTGCAAATCTTTCTATGATAAAGAGCTCCAAATAAAATTTGTGGTTGAGAAGAGTGCAAAAGTTGAGGTTGCTTAGGAGCTTTCCATGAATGGTAAATCCTCTATTTTGGTCTTTCAACCTCCATAGGAAACTGAGAAGATTATTTTTTCCTTTATCCTAAGTGTGTCTAGAAAGTAAAAGTAGTGACAAAATCTATGAATGTCACTCCTAGGTCTATAAGGAGTGATAAACTAGTGTGTGTATGTGTATGAGAAATTAAGAAATGAAAACCCAATGGTGCCTAGTACATTGAAAAGGATTTTTCAATAATGGAGGTAAGAAAAATAAGAAGTTAAGAGCACAAACTACAAAAGAAAACAAGAATAAAGACACCTCAACTTTTTGGAGAATCCAAGAGAGACCAAGTTGGTTGTATGGTGCTACCAATACCTTCAAGAGAGTTCTAAAGAGTGCAAAAGAGTCATAGCATATTCATGTAGAGATTTTAATGCTAAAAGAGTGGTGTAGGTTGCTTAAAATATTATTGTAAATAAAGATTGAGAGTATGAGAGATTGTAGTACTGAAATTGATTGATTCAAGATAGATGTGCTTCAAAGGGAAAAGCATAAGTGAGTTTTAGATCTAAGAGAATCATTCACATTCATTGTAGAGTGGTTACCACTAATCAAACCATACAATAGGTGGTTAAATAATTAGAAATGATTGTTATTAAATGGAAAACTATCATAGGATGTTGGAGTGTCATGTAGGAATCGATGTGTCACTATTATTTGGGTAGTTATAACTCCTAGAAAGGCCAGACACAAGGAAATAAAAAGGTTAACATATTTGAGAAATGATTTTACACAAAATAGACCATGAGATGTATGGCCTTGTCATCATGAGTAGAAAAAGGCTAAGGCAAAGGCTAAATAATACTAAAAATATTTTAGGGGAGACAAACATAAAAGTGAATCCAGTACAAAATGTGAAATTGCAAAAATATATAATATTTGATGTTACAAATCCTTCTAGGAATATGGAAAAATTGAAACTCCTAAATAGAATACATATAAAATATATACATCAAAACAAATATATGTGATGTGTCTTCATCATAATAGAATTTTCATGAGTTATGGCAGATCCTAAGTTGTCCAATGTATTAGTTGAAGGAGAAATTTCATGTGGCATTTTCTAATTGTGTTTGTATTTTCTTCTCACATAACTTTCTATGATTGGGGACATGCCTTAGCTTCTATGTTTTGGTCTTGTTTGTGTATGAGTATTTTGGGTATAATGTAAATGTGATAGTTGATACTCAAGTTGCTTCTTCATCTTTGACGCAAGAGGGTTCTCCCCTCTCTCACAGAAAACACAAATTGCACTGGGAATTCCTTTGTTTCAAATTAAAACCTTATTCAAACATAGATTGCTAACAGACCATTCAATTTATAATTTTATCACCAACACTCACTCAATTGACAAATCTATTTGTCAGTTGAATTCGATTGAAATTTACACAAATTAATTTACTTCTCCCAGCTTACACTCAAATATGCAAGGTAATTCAAACATATTTATTCCAATTCTACAATTTACAAATCAGAGATTTTACAACCTGCATTACTCATTTGATCCTCTGTTAAAAAAAAAACTCTCACACTTAATCCTCTACTTTGTCAATCTTTAAACTGAAATTTCAAATTTCATCACTTAATACCTGCGCTTCATTCAATCTGCTATCTCATTTGCAGATACATGTCTGCCTGCAACTCCAATCGACCCCTCCATGCCACACACTCTCTTCCTCATCACTACACACTTTATTGTCTTTCATCTGAGCATTCTTTTCACTTGAAATTTATACGCAACCCCTTGTATCTTTGACTTTGCATTATGTTTAAACTTTCCTTAAATCTGAAACTTCCATCTATCAATCTTGGCAGCCCCAATTCTTTCTATCCTATAGAAAAGTGGAGAGGACATAATTAAGAAATTTCTTTGAATAAAGAAAAGAAAAAGGAAAGGATCTATGGTTTTTCATTAAAAGGGAATGATATTGGTTGAAAAAATTAGTACATACCAATTAAGGTAGAAGAGTTTGGTATTATCAAATTTGTGGAATAATGTTTATTTTGTCTATAAAGATTATTGGTAATTGAAATATATTCTTGTTCAAGGATTATATAATCGGAAAGATAGGATAGTATATAAAATTGAGTGAAATATCAAAAAATAGAAATATGTACTCTTTAATGATTAAGAAACATAGATTTTACAAAGTGAACTATCTGATTAGAGTTTCATCCTAGAAAGGATGTTGATCTATTAAGATTGCATAAAAATCTTGATATGATATCTAAATAGTTTGAGGATAAGAATCATAAGAATGAGCATGGTGTTGAAAAGTCTCAGACTATTTTTTATTTTGAAAACTAGCACAAAATAAGTGAAAATCTTAAGATTGGAAGGGTCAATGACTTGAAACCAAGTTGAACATGGTATTGGCTGACTATTAGAATTCTTAACTCTTATTATTATAAAGGAAATGATGAAGTAGATTATTCGAGTGACATATTTTTTGTAACATGAGAAAAAAATCATGAGTATTTTTTATCCAAAATCTCAAGGAGCTAATAGGAAGAAATTAAATTGAGTAGGATATTGCAATCCTTCTACTGCAATAATAATAGCTATACATGAGAAGCATAATATTATAAGGATGATATTTTTGGTTGTGAGATCACTAATGTTAGTGATATTTTAGTATACAGAGAGTGAAAGATCTCCAAATGACAAGCATGTTGTTAAAGGATTATGTCATTGTAGGGGATATCTAGTGACGAGAAGGCTCACCAAACACTAAAATGGATGAACATACATTCGTGATCAACAAAGAAAGGGTTGTGGGTTACTTGTTACTTGACTATACTTTGTTTGCCCTAAATTTCATATGCACTTTTAAGAGGTTAGCGAACTCTCTATTTTTGCCGACGGTTTAAAAGAGATAAAATTTCATTTGTTTGCCCTAAATTGTATGCACCGAGGTTATAACTATTCATCGAAGCATAAAGAATAAGGAGCTGTGTCAAATGCTGTTGTAGCAATTATCATGAAGCATAAAGAAATAAAGGACTTATAAGCCACGGCTTCTTTCTTACTTACCTGAATGCCTCTGTGAGACATCATCTTATGGAATGTGTTGATCAGACATTAAAAACTTTCAAGCAAATGCATTAGCAGTTGCAAAGCCAAATCCCACGGCCTGTGCCAGCGTTATACCCACGCCCACCCAAAGAATGAAGGCATTTTGTCACATGGTCTGGTTGCAAATGTCATGGTTGACATGATATGTTCAAGAAAGGTGGGACAGAAAATGCAGCAATCTATGTTGTATATGCATTGGAATCATGTCCAAATTAAAAAGTCCGGAGCTAAAACAGATGTTTCTATTTGCAATACCCTTGTTTCCATGTATGCGTGGAATGTGCAGGGCAGGTGTTTGATGAAATGCCCAAGTGTGAAGTGATCTCATAAAACGCAATGATTGCAGTGGTTGGTCCCATCAATTTCAAACCATGCCGAGGGGCAAGTTTAAACAGTACATTTGTTTAAAATGATTTCAGATAAACCATCTAAATAAGTCAAATTTTAAAATATGTTGTTTAAACTTGTTTGAATGTGAAGCCCCCACATGCAGGACAAGTGATCCCACATAGAGAGATATATGAATGGTTGGAAGGTATTAGTTGAGATAACTGGAATTGTTCTACTCTCTCCATTAAGACAAGGGTGATGAAGCAGCGGCAGAGTTAATGTTGTAAGCATTGGTGGGTAGAGCTAATGAAAGCAGTGCCAATGATTGGGTCTGCTCAATATGAAACAGACTTGATGTAGCTGATTGATTGAGTTCATTTCTGAAATGAGTAGGCAGAGCCCGTGCATGATCTGCACAACAATGGGTTTGTTGAAAAGGCTTTAGAAAGTTTCAAAGCATATGTTGTCAGTAGGACAAGTTTTGTTACTTTGTCGGAGCCTAACATGTTTGATAAGATTTCTTGAAATGGTTCTTGCAGAACATATGGACGGAGGTTGAAGGAATGGAACCCTGTTATCCAGAATATTACATGACATTGAAGATATCAACAGCTTCATTGATGGTCTAACAGATCTTAATGCACTTGTGTCAGATTGTTCACCACAATCTTATCTGTTAAATGATCGGAAGTGGATAAAACAACTGCATTTGAAGAAACTCATTGTAAGTGATTGGAATAGGAGTGGAGTCAATGACTGGAACAATGGTAAACAGAATATGTACAAAGATATGGCCCGTAGGACTTGAAGAGTTGAATTGGTATCTAGTTAATTGCAATCTTAATGGGGAAGTGTCATGAAATTTGTTTACATTTGATTTTCACATCCTTCGACTTTAGTCTTAATTTAGTAGTGTTAAGAAATGTATTTAGATTTTGTGAGGTGTTCATGGGTATTAAAATGGCTAGGCATGTACCCATTTAGAAGATTTGGAGCAAGGGAAGCAAATCCATGATTATATCATCCAAAGTGGATTGAAGTTAGACATTTTTGTGAAGCTACGTCTTTGAACATAATGCATGTGTCAAATTTTATGGTTGGTCAAAATGAATTTCTTTATGAGATGTTAGATATTATGATTGTAATAATATGGACAAGATTCTTGAGGCTTATGGAAGCAAATCTAATTAAGATAGTTTGAATCAAATTCAATTACATATGAGATTGATCACAATAAGATAGATTATGCATAAAAAATCATTTATGTCTAGATAAGAAAGATAAACAAAATTTAGAAAGCATCCTTGTTCGTGTGATTATTCATTTATATTCTTAAACTCGACTTATGGTTTTATTCCAAGTTTAGCTAAAGCTACCAAATGTGCTTGCGATATTGAATTTATGAGTAACAAGTACAAAATAGCATTTTCTTACTCTCACAAGGGATCACAAGGTTAAACTACTATGCGCATCAAGATATAACTATTCTTTGGCAATGCAAGAATGGAAAGCCCATAGAGACTAGCACGTGATAGCAATCTAGTTGTTGGAACCATTGCATTCAAAGTTATTGAGGGACTAAGGAGACAGTGGAAAATAGAAGAGAAACTTTACTTTTGGTATGGATGAAAAAATGCTTAAATATTGAGATCAATGAGGAATCATGTATAAATGTCGGCATACCTTTGAAAATATTTGGGTTTAAATACATATCTATAGGCCTTGGAAGAATGTGTAGATGCGATAATTAAATAGAGTACAACGTTTTGATAGTTGGCTATGAAAGGTCCCTAAAATTCCTTACCATTTGCACACAAGATTGATTAAAGATTGTGTTAGAGTATAGCTTTGCAAGCTTTAAAAATTACATATTAGACCGAGTTTTTCCCTTGTTTTGTATTGGATTTGTGTTGGCTCACCTTATATAACCAATTTTAGATAGTCTAAATATTCCTTGAATCAAAATTTTGTCCAAGTTCTATCGATTGTCTCTCATGTGTGCTCATTATGTGTTAAAGTCCACAAAAAATCCAAAAAAATATAAGTGTGGGGTGTGTTTGGGTCTTTTCCTTATGTTTCTAAATGTTGTCAATTTTTTAGACTTTTGAGGTTATCGATCCTAGTATTTCATTCCATCTCTCTACCTTCTCCTTAGTCCTTATTGAATAGTTAGACTCAAAATCCCCCCAACATACATGTACAACTAATCTCGACATCCCAATCCCTAAACTTGTAAAATTATTCTAAGTATGGTTGTTGGACTATCAAACCCTCTCATGTTAGCATACAATCCATCTACTCCGCAAAACCCCAATCCTTTGCATTGAATTCCTTCTGGCACCAAATTTTTAGGCATCCCCTTATCAGAGTATCATTTCCTTGGATCCCTTGAACTCTGAAACACCAACTATATGCCTTAGAAAATTTCAAATACCAAAGTTTCATGCTTGTGTTTCCCTCGGTACCATTTCCTTGGCATCCTTGAGCTTCATTCTATAAAAAATTTCATATCCCCTTATCTTAGTACTCTTCCTTATGCATCTTTGAAACTTTGCCACATGATAAATTCCCTTATCATTTCTATTAGAGTTTGATATGTATGTTGGTTGTAGTTGTTGTCATTGATGTCAACACTTGAGGAGAATCGTGTAAGATGGTTGGAAGTGGTTGTCATTGATGTCAACATTGATTGTTGGTTGCCATATGTTTGTGAAATTTTTGGCAGTTGATGTCAACACCGATTGTTGGTTGTCTTTGATGTCAACACTTGATGAAGATTATTATATGTTTGGCAGTGGTTGATGACCATGTTGTCAATAGCTGATGACAACACTTGGTGAATTGTTTGTGGTTAACATTGTTCTTAGCACTTAAGAAGTAAGGGATATTTTTAGCATTTGATGTCCCTTATGTCAACTACTTAGTCAGAGATTGTTGCAATGTT
Source organism: Sequoiadendron giganteum (assembly GCA_007115665.2). Classification (NCBI taxonomy): domain Eukaryota; kingdom Viridiplantae; phylum Streptophyta; class Pinopsida; order Cupressales; family Cupressaceae; genus Sequoiadendron; species Sequoiadendron giganteum. The sequence continues at coordinate 678,133,016 of CM021100.1, read as the reverse complement.
TGTTGTTTGGCATTGGTTTTCATTGTTGACAATATTATGTTTGGGTGTCATGCCTTATCTAAGAATATTTCTTGAAGTTCATGGTTGGATGTCATGCCTTATCTGATGATAATCAAAGAAGTATTGAGTATAGTTTCTATCAACAAAGTTGGTCTCATAATGATATATTAAGATGAGGATTAGAAGTGTTTTTGATAGTGGAGAGATGTTGTTGAAGGTCTACAATAAGTCTTATGCTCTCTCTTGATGTTCCTAATGAAGCTCTAGCCTCCACAAGTTGCTTAAGTGGTTTTGTTCCTGGAAGTTGCATTGAAGTCTTTTTGGGAGAATACTTCGCGTTTCTCTGTTGTTGAAGATTTGGTCTTGCAGTTTAGGATTCAAAGTTAGTGTTTTGTGGATGTTGCACCCCTATCTTTTCAAGTCACCAATGTTGCTGAGGAGATTTATGTGAATTGCAAAAGGTTGGTAGTGTTGTTGGTTGTTTGGACTAGTCCAAAAAATGCTCTGCATTGATGTCTCTGCTCCTGTGACTTGGTGAATGTGTTCTCAATATCTATGCAGTGTCTCAATTCCAATCTCATGTGTTGAAGTGATCCGCAAGTTGATTTTTTTATGTTATATCTCATGATTAAGCATTTTGTGTTTCTAGGATGAAGTATTATGTTCTTGATTGGTTTGCGGTGGTTGCTAGTGGCATGACAATATGAAAGGAGTTTCTGGAAGTGTTGTTGGATGTTCAAGGAACATCCCCATGTGATTTGCACATTTTTGACTGGTTTCTTTGGTGTTGCACTAAGTCTTGAGTTGGCTTTCTAGGCTATTTTTGGATATTTGGTTGATAGGGGTTGTTCCTTTGCTTGTGCCCTGTGCTTGGGGTTTGTGCCAGAAATTGAAAATGTGTTATGTTGATTTGGGTCTTGACCTATCTTGGTTAGAACCACATTGATTCAATTCAATTAGAAGTATGTTTTTGGGTCGACTAGTTATGCATTTCAAAGTTTCATATACACATTTCCTTGATGTCGACTTAGATTGATGTGCACCAACATGTGAATTGTTTTGGATCATATTGGAAGATGTAATAAAAAAAAATTTGGTCCTCTTTATCCTTGGGATAGGACCACATTATGCTTTGGTGGTTGACTTGTTGAATTCATTGTTTATCTTCTTCTTGGCCGACATAATTGATGTTTTAAGGTTTTGCAGTGAATATAAATGTAAGAACATTTCCAATGCAAGATGTATGGAAGTATGAACAAGTTTGAGGAAATGTGAATGTGAAAGTCATTGAATATCCAATAGAAAAAGTGCTAAAGATTTTGAAAGAAAGATCAGATGTGCTTGAACACCTTAGTCAATAGAGTGAATTGTTGACAAATATTGTAATTCTTTATAAACTCTTTGTGTCCTGCTCTGAGATAGTGAATCTCATTAGGTCCTTGTATATTTCCCTTGAAGTTGTGTTAGCTTCAATTCATCAAGTCCTTTGTATCTTGCGTTGAGGTAGTGCGCCTTGGTTTGTAAGTCCTTTTGGCAGTGAGCCTTTATATTGTGAGTTAACTCTCACCATGGTTTTTCCCTCATTGGGTTTTCCAAGTAAATCCGATGTTCTCTTGTGCATGTGTGTTACTTTCTTCATCTTTCCTTGCTTCTGATTTGGTTATAAGTAGAATTGCTATATCGTTCATTGCTAAATATTGTTGAAGTTGTTGAAGATTCAAACTGCTATATCCTTCTCTATTATTATTATGTTTAAAGGTTTTGATTTGATAAAGAATTTTGTAGTGTTCTAAAGATTTTCTAAGTTTTGGAAAGGTTTAAGTTTTTTATAAGACTAATTCATCCCCCCTCTCAGTATTTGGGTGTTTCCAACAATTGGTATCAGAGTCAAGTTCCTCTGAAGAAAGCTTGACCTCTTGAGGCAAAGATCCAGAATGGTAAATGATGGTTCATACAAGGGTCCTAGGTTTGATGGGACTAATTAATTTTTCTAGAAACTAAGAATGGAAGGCCACCTAAACTCTCTAGGGTTTGGTGTGTGGAAATTAGTCAAAGATGGTTGTGTTGCTCCTACTACTCCTCCAACAAATCCAGCTGAAATCAGATTATATGAGTGTAATGTCAAAGCTAAGAATGTTCTCTTGTGTAGATTTGTTGATTCACAAATTTTGAAGGTGATGAATTGGAGCTCTACTAAGGATGTATAGGGAAAGCTTAGTAGTATCTATGAAGGTGGTACAAAATTGAAGCAAGCCAAGATGTAGATCTTTAAAAGAAGATTTGAGACTCTAAGGATGACTAAGGATGAAGACATTGCAAGCTATATCCTCTAGGTACATGAAAAAAAATTTGGTATCACTAGTCTTGGTGGAGAAGTAAAGGAAAATGAAATTGTAAAGAAGGTTTTGAGATTTCTCCCTAAATCTTGTAGTCATAAAGTGTCTGCTATTGAAGAATCCAAGGATTTGGATCAATACTTTTTTGATGAAATGTTTGGTACTCTTATTGCCTTTGAAATGAGAGAATTTGATAAAGATGTTCCAAAAAGAGAAGCTACTTTCAAAGCTGACAAAATATTGAAGATGAAGTTATTGAACAAAATGATGACCTTGATGAGGTTGAAGAAAAATTTGTGAGAAGATTGAAGAAAGGCACTAGCAAGCACAAAGGTAAGTTACCTTTCAAGTGTTTTAATTGTGGAAGAATTGGTCATTTTGCATCTAAATGTCCCTATAAGGAATCAGACGATAGTAACAAAAGAGATAAGGTTAAAAAGGGTCTTTATTCCAAAGAGATCAATGATTCGTCTAAAGATGAGGAGAATGATTCAAATGATGAAATCCTCTTTATGGCCTTCAATGTTGATAACATAAAATGCAATGTTGAAAAACGTAAGGAGTCTAGCTCCTTCAGTGATGAAGACATGTTTTCTTCGGATTCAGATCTAGAACCAACGAAACTTGAAGGTTGGGACTTCAATTTAGATAATTGGAAAATATGTTTTGAAGGAAAATTTTGGTCTTCTTTGGAAGACCTGAATGAAGCAAGGGCACTAAATCAGAAATATGAAAGCTTGCTTGAAACATCGAAGGAAAAAACTGACAAGCTGAAAGTCAAATTAGAGGGAGGTAAAGAGTGTGAAGTTAAACTAAAAGTGGTAGAAGGTGTGATCTCTGATTTGAAGGTTAAGTTCAATATCAAAGTTGTTGAATGATTAAAGATTGAGAAGGAGGTTGTCACTTTGAGAAATGAATTGGAAAAGGAAAAAGAACATATTAATAAAGGATAAAAGTATGGTTTGGATAGCTCCAGATCAAATGGAAAGTTTGAGACAAAGGAGGATAAAGTTTGTACTAAAGATTCTAAGAAGAATGCCTTCAGAGATGTAAAGACTAGTCAAGATGGCAAGAAATAAGATGGATTCATCCCTATCTGGAAACAAAAAGGTTTTAGAAGTTCACCTACATGGAAACATGCTCCTACCAGGTTTAATCAATCTTTTCAAGGTTAATGTTTTTCTTGCAATAAATTTGGTCATAAGGCTATTGATTGTAGAGCTAGAAAGGAATGATAAAATGAGTAGAACATCCTTTGTGCCTCAAAGAAAGAAGATAATTTATTTCATTGATATTTCTATGATTGCAACAACTTTGGCCATAAAGCTATTGAGTGTAGATCTAAGATGAAGAGGAACAACTTTATTCTAGAGCACAAAATTGTGTGCTACGAATGCAATAAGATAGGACATAAGGCAAATTATTGTAGAAGTGTTTTTGTGAAGCCACCTGTTTAGAAAAAGGATGAATCCCTTAATCAACAGGAAGGGTAATGAAAAGGTCTAGAAGGAAGAACAAGCTCAAGAAAATGAGAAGGGTGATTCTAGACTTGTGCATTCTACACAAAATCCTAAGACAAATTGAGATAGAGCATTATCTTAGGGTGAGATTTTATTTGAAGAAATTTCAGCCCCCTGAAAAGGACATGATGTTGAAGACCTCAACATGAAATAAGAATTGGATCAAAACAAATGGTGTGCAAATCCGTGGTGCAAGGATGAACCTTTCTTGAAGGTTCTAATGCAAGAAGAAGGTGTGTGGAGGTTGGTACACATGTTTTGACTAGTATCATTCCAAGTTGTTGTACCGCACATAAAGATAAGGTTCAGAAAGACAAGTTTTATAATTTTTTCAAAGCATTCACTATTTACATATTCTATGGTTGAATCATGATGGTCCACTTTCCTCTACAGTGCAAGATTTGATCTTGCAGCTTAAAAGATGAGTTAATCAAGATGTGAAGGTGTTATACCCAAGTTGTCATATCTTGAAGGCTTGTTAGAATGCTCTGCATTCCTCAAGAAATAATATCTTGTCCATACAGTCTTGTGGACATGTTCAAGATTATTCAATGCATGCTACTTTGTTATATTAGGAAATTTGGAGGTCTGCAAGAACGAATTTCAAATGACAGTGTGTTATAGATTGTTTTGAATGCCTATCTATTGTATAGAATAAATGTTTAGGTACTTGTGTAGATTGGTGTATGATCAAGTTATATAAGTCTATCTGGACATTCTGCATGCCTCAGTGTTGATATAATACATGTATTTTTGGTTGCCAAATTTCAAGCTAATCCTAAGCAATCGGATGAGAAAGTTGTGAAAATAATATTTAGATATTTGAAGGGAAATCTATATTATGGCATGTGGTATAAAAGGATGATAAAATTTCTTTGAGTGCCTATACTACTGATGATTGGACTAGTTGTGTGGATGACTGGAGAAGTACAAGTGGAAGTACATTCTTTTTGGGAGATAGATTGATCCCTTGGTTCAGTAAAAAGAAAGACTCGATGTTTTTATTCATAGAAGAAGTTGAATTTATTGTTGCAGCATCTTGCTGCACCCAGGTGCTTTGGATGAAGAAAACCTTGAAAGATGTGAAAGTGTTTTATGATGAGCCTATTCCTATATTACGTGATAATACAAGTGTAGTTAATATTTCTAAGAATCTAATAATGCATTTGAGGATTGAACACATCTCTATTTGGTATCACTTTCTAAGAGAGAAGGTTGCAAAGCATGAAGTTAGAATGGATTATGTGCTTACCAAAGATCAAATTGCAAATATCTTCACTAAGGCACTCTCAAAGGATAATTTTGAGTATCTATGGTAGAAGTTAGGGGTCATTTCCCCTTCTTGTTGTAACTAGATGCATAAATGGCATGTCTTTTCAGGGGAAGAAATTCATGTCATATCCTTTGTCCTCGATTCATGTATGCTACCACTCAGGGGGAGCTAGTAGTAAGGGGGAGTTTGGTACAGATGTGTACATATTGTGCATGCATTAAAAAGTGTTGTTGGTCAAAGTGGGATTTTGTGTTGTTTCCATTGAAGATCTTTGCTCATATGTCCTGAAGTCAGAGAATATGTTGTTGCCTTCTATATACAGGTGTGTTTTTCCCTTTTTCCTTGATGTCAAAGGGGGAGAGTGAGTAGACGTGTGTTGCACTATCAATTCCAAAGAGGGAGATTGTTGGAAGTTGTTATCATTGATGTCAACACTTGAGGAGAATTATGTAAGATGGTTGGTAGTGGCTATCATTGATGTCAACACTGATTTTTGGTTGTCATATGCTTGTGAAATTGTTGGCAACTGATGTCAACACTGATTTTTGGTTGTATTTGATGTCAACACTTGATGAAGATTGTTATATGTTTGACATTGGTTGATGAGCTTGTTGTTAATAGTTGATGACAAAACTTGGTGAATTGTTTGTAGTTGACATTGTTGTCAGCACTTAAGAAGTGTAATGCCCCGCCACACAACTCTAGGGGAAGTTTCAATTCACAATAAAAGCATACAATTTATTTTTATTAAAGTGAATTAAACATACATGTTCATCTACAATTGATAACATCCCCTAAGGCTACGTAACCGAGATTACTTAAACCCAAACATACATCAACATAAGCCATAACATTTAATTACCTTATGATATAAGCATTAACAACATAAAGATACAACATATCTTAAAGAGATAAACATCCAAGATATAAATTCATTAACTTTAAACAAAAGGTTACATCTCTCATTCCCAGAATGAGGCAATAGTACAAATGTGTTACAATTAAATAATTCCACCTCGTAAACATAAGAGGGGTAAAATAACTTATTACAAATTGAAATATTACAATGCTTAAATTAAAACAAGAATCACGAGCTCTCCAACTAGATATCTCGCCACCAAGTATTGAAGATCCAAGGGGGACCCAATGGTGTATGGTGCATGTTCCACCCAACCAAGTGGTACCCGAAGGCCCACCCCCCATGCTAGGAGATAGTAACAACGTAACATGGACAATCTCTACAACCTCTAACCACAGGTTGACTCATACTGACTCATACTGACACAACCAAACACATGAACAACACAAGTACAACACTCACATTACTGACATAGGTCACATTGCTTCCAGATATAGAATTGATCAAGTATGTTAAGAAAAACATACACATTAAACCAATACCACTGTTGTCCTAGACAGAGTGTCATCGCAAAGCTCATAATGAGTTACCCTGAGCAGATCTTCATAGGCCCCGGTATTCCTGGAGACCTCAACCGACCCTCGGCCCTCATACTTATTAATGCGGAATCAAATACCTCTCGTATTGACAAGATAGATGACCTTGCCATTCTAGGCCTTCCCACTCACTCCAAGCCTAAACAAGCACTTGCGACTATGAGTGAGGCTAGAACTTATCCTTTTAGTGTGAAGTACTTCCTAAACTTCTAAGTACATTGTTTTAGTTATCACTTGCTTAACCTACCTCTGAAGGTTACCCAGTCTTACCTCTTACGGGCTCTGGCCCCTAACGGAAGCCACTCTTCTATTTGACAACACACATACATACTAATTACCAAGGGAATCCCAAGTGCATACAAACTAGATAACGTAACCACTCCAACACTAGAGGCAACATAAAATAAAACTCACTCCAAACACTTGGAGGCAACATAGCACATAATCCACTCCTTCCAAAGGAGGCACAAATCATCCCCATTCATGGAAACTGGGTAAATCACTGACAAGGCACCATACACTACCCAAGGGAAATGCAAAATAGGTTGACGTAATAAATTGACAACCCCCATCCTCTAGAACCCTCTGGAAGACTTACATAATTAAAGACTCACTTAACCATTTTCCCCAAACATGAACAGAAAGGAAATAATTACAACAAGGCAATTGCAAGGAAATATCTATTTTTGGATATACTAAATCCATTTTCCTTTCTTATTCTATTCACAGTAAAAATAACACTTGCCTTTTCAAAATAGTTGAAATTACTAATTAATTGCCTTTTCAATTACAGAGAAAGAAAAGACTAGTTTTAATAAATAAATCAATTTCATTGATTACTTTTAAAAACAACCTAAATCTTTCTGCAATATAACTAAATTGATTTCCTCCAATTATACATAAATTTGCATCCATTTTAAAATAAAACTATTTAAAATATAAAAATATATATTTAATATATATACATAAAATATACATACATAATTATATTTTAATATATAATTATGTATATACATTTATGATATATATTCATTGAATATATATTTCATATTTTACAAACCAAATATATACAACATATATAAATAATATATATACATAAAATATATACACAATGTATATATTATAATATATATATAATAAATATATCATATAAAATAACCTAATTCATATCGAATTTCGCAATAAAAGAACAGACCATTTTTATCCATATGTGGATTGTTCATACGTGTTTTTATTTTTATTAATAAAGGGAAATCCCCACTGTTTGGGGCGGACGAAACAACAGCATTCGTTGTGCTTTACTAAGGTATTGTGGGGAGGGGCGGCTATCACAGCCGACCCTCTCCCAAACCGTGCCATACACGCCTTAAGAGAGGATGGGAAGGGGGGTTGCAGAGGCCCTTCCTCCACAGTCGTCCCCTCATGGGGGCGGCGGTGGAGGCAACGCCTCCCAAGCCTCCCCCATTATAACTAAACCCCAAGCAAATAAAATAAATGACGATTCTGATAAATACGGAAATTTCTTCCGATTTTTCGATGGAAAAACAAGAACGTCGTACGGACGGCAGTTTACATTATACAAACTAAAATCCTTTGGGTTTCTTCACCGCAAAATGTACAGAGGATTCAAAGAAAAAATTCATTTTTCTACAAAGGTTTAATTTTCTAAAATAAAACTAGATATTATTTTCCTCTAAGTTTGATTTATAGTTTGGATCTGTTAAATTTCTCAATATATTAATTCATATTCAGAGGTTTAATATTTTTCCTAAAAAACTTCATGGCAACAACAGAAGCTTTAAAAATTTCCTTCTCTAAAATCAAATCATTTCCTAAACGGATCTAACAATACAATTCATTGAACAATACAATTTCTAATTTAGATTATAAACAATAAAATAACACAAGAAGAGAACCTGAATCAAGAAGCTTCAGACAAAACGAATATTTGATGTTGAGCCTCCTCCAAAGCTTCCACAGCTTCTATCCAACAATTCCAGTAATTCCAACCAAAATAGTATCCAATAATCACAGCAAAAACACAAGAATAATTCCAATCCAATCCTACAGCCAAGAATTCTACAATCCTCTGTGTATTTCCAATTTCTTCTTCTTTCCCCAAAAATATCTTCTTCTTTTTTAAATATCCTCACACCCGTGAAGAAGCTTTCCTCTCTTTTTTTTCCAATCCAAAATTCTCTCCGTGAATAATCTTTCAGCAAACTCTTAATTAATTTAACTCTAACATGCTGCCAAAATTAAAATATCTTCTAACAACCAAATCTAATTTCTATTTAATTTAATAATTCTAAATAATAAATTTAATTCCAAATAAAATTCAAATTCCAAAATGAAATTAAATTCTTTTCTTTCTTTTAATTTTCTCAACATAAAATTTAATTAATTAATTTTAATTATTTAATAAATAAATTCAACCCATTGGATTTAATTTAATTTAATTAATTAATTTAAATATAAACTTGTATCCACAATATCATCTTTAATTAAATAAATAATAACATTAAACAATGCAACAATTCTAAATATTTAATTCCATAATCAACAACCCCTCAAAATAAAATAACATTAAAACATGGTAATCAACGACTCAACAAACATGACTAATGACACACTATGGCTAGGGTGTAGACTTGACACAAGTTACCTAGCTACTATCTCCTGTTCAACTTAACCGTTGGATCGACACGCTCAAACCTGTGAACCCAGGTGGAGTCGATGTCATGTACTTGCAAACCTGAAAACCAAGTAACCAACATCATATATGTATATAAGCAACATAAAACACACACCGTGAAGAGGAAATCACAGAATCGCAAGGTGCTCGCAAGCGAGTGATGTGATCTCGTCCCCTTCACCAATACACTCATCATAATTGAAATTTCCATAATACTTCAAATATATCATGTACAACAACAAGTAATTTAACACCACTTAAAGCATATCAAATCAAACATCAAATAAACCACACCACATCACACCAAAAGTCTGTCGCTTTATAAATAGCGATCAAATAACACACATGATAAAGTATGTAAAGTATCATGATAGCTGAAACAAAAACAAAGCATGAAAATATGTCTGATCAGGAAGCAAAACGAAGGGGTATTACATGTAAGTAGATTGTTGGTATTTTATGTCCCAGATGTCAAGTACTTGGTGAGATATTGTTGTAGTGTTTTTTGTTTGGAATTGGTTGTCATTGTTGACAATATTCTAGTTGAATGTCATGTCTTATCTAAGAATATTTTTTGAAGTTCATGGTTGGATGTCATGCCTTTTCTGATGATAATCAAATAAGTATTGAGTATAGTTGTTGTTAGCAGAGTTGGTCTCATAATGATATATTAAGATGAGGATTAGAAGTTTTGTTGATAGTGGAGAGATTTTGTTGAAGGTCTATAGTATATATTATGCTCTCTCCTGATGTTCCTAATAAATCTCTAGCCTCTGCAAGCTGCTTAAGTGGTTTTGTTCTTGGAAGTTGCATTGAAGTCTGTTTGCGAGGATGCTCCATATTTCTTTGTTGTTGAAGATTTGGTCTTGTAGTTTGGGATTAAAATTTAGTGTTCTATGGATGTTGCACCCCTATCTTTTCAAGTCACCAGTGTTATTGATGAGATTTTTGTGAATTGCAAAAGGTTGGTAGTGTTGTTGGCTTTTTGGACTAGTGTATAAAATTCTCCACATTTCTCCACATTGATGTCTCTGCTCCTATGGCTTGGTGAATGTGTTCTCAATGTCCTTGTAGTGTCCCAATTCCAATCTCATGTGTTGAAGTGGTATGCAAGTTAATTTGTTAATGTTATATCTCATGATGAAGCATTTTGTGTTTCTGGGATGAAGTAATGTGTTCCTTATTGGTTTACGGTGGTTGCTAGTGGCATGACAATATGAAATAATTTTTTGGAAGTGTTGTTGGATGTTCATGGAACATCCCCATGTGGTTCGCACATTGTTGATTGGCTTCTTTAGTGCTACATTGTGTCTTGAGTTGTTTTTCTATGTTATTTGTGGATATTTGGCCGACTTGGCTTATTCCTTTTCTTGTGCCGTGTGTTTGGGGGTATGCATCAGAAATTAAAGATGTGTCATGTTGATTTGGGTCCTGACCTATCTTAGTTAGAACAACATTGAGTCAATTCAATTAGAATTATGTTTTTGGGCCGACTGGTTATGCAGTCCAAAGTTTCATCTGCGTGTTTCCTTAATGTCGAATTAGATTGATGTGCACCAGCATGTTAATTATTTTGGATCATATTGCAAGATAAAATAAGTTCTTTTGGTCCTCTCTATCCTCGGGATAGGACTGCATTATGCTTTGGTGGTTAACTTGTTGAATTCATTATTTATTTTCTTCCTGGATGACCTAATTGATGTTTTAAGGTCCTGTAGTGGATATAAATTCAAGAACATTTCAAATGCAAGATGTATGGAAGTCTGAACAAGTGTGAGGAAGTGTGAATGTAGAATACATTGAATATCCAACAAGAAAAGTGTTAAAGTGTTTGAAAGAAAGATCAAATGTGCTTGAACATCTCAGTCAGCAGAGTGAATTCTTGACAAATATTGTAATTCTTTATAAACTCTTTGTATCCTGCTTTGAGATAGTGAATCTCATTAGGTAATTATATCTTGCCCCTGAAGTTGTGTTAGATTCAATTCAGCAAGCCCCTTGTATCTTGTGTTGAGGTAGTGTTCCTTGGTTTGCAAGTCCTACTAGGAGTGTGCCTTTATATTATGAGTTAACTCTCACCGTGGTTTTCCCTCATTGGGTTTTCCATGTAAATTCGGTGTTCTCCTATGCATGTGTGTTCTTTTCTTCATCTTTCCTTGTTGTTTATCTAGTTAGAAGTAGAATTTATATATCTTTCATTGCTAAATATTGTTGAATTTGTTGAAGATTCAAGTTGTTATAGCCTTCTATGTTATAATTTTATTTAAAGGTTTTAATCTGATAAAGAAGCTTGTAGTGTGCTAAAGATTTTCTAAGTTCTAGAAAGATTTAAGTTTTTGATAAGACTGATTCGCCCCCCTCTTAGTCTCTAGGTGTGTCCAACATAGGTTTTCATTCAAAGCGGTACCAAGTATGAGTCATCTCTAAACCTTGATTATTGACCTTTTAACACTCTCTCATCTCATCAAGATTGTTTGTTTAGACTTCCCTCCATCGGTATGAATTCCTCATCACCTCCAATCCCTCAATACTCTAATTTCTCAACTAACACGTGGTATGAGGTATTCTTGACCCTTAATCTCTGACAATCTAAAACTCACACATTTTATTTTGTATAACCCACCTTCCCCTATACATATAAAATTTTATTTATACTAGCTTTGATGTAGTGATCACCAAAAAAAGGGTTTTTACCAATCAAAAAATATGATTCATCATTTGAGCATAGATTTATAAGTAGTATCCAATTACAAAGGATAAAATTACACGAGACACCATTAATGAGTAAATATGGCCTTGCAACCACCAAATAATATTTGAGTGTGCCCAAAAATCGTTATTTATGCAAGAAGGCATAGATTCGAAGGAGAAATTAGTGTGGGCAGCCATTCCCTAATTTATTTTGATTATTGAAGATTGTAGAGCCTAACTATTCGTGTCATTTCCTAGGACTATTTTTTTAGCAGATTTTATTGGCATTCTTCCACCTTGTAAATACATATCTTGAGTCTATAATTACGAGTGTGATCGTGAATCACAAGAGACCAATTTTTCATGATTATAAGTTCAGCTTTTAATCATGATTATAATTTCATTTTTCAATCGTGATTATAAGTTCAGATTTTGATCTTGAGAGGATAAGATCTTTCAAATACAAAGAAACTACATCTTCTCCTTTGTGGCTATATGGCTTAGTTGCATATTTATTTATGGATTTTTTCTCTTGAGAATGGTTGGTCTCTATTCATTTTTCTTGAGCAAGTTCATCTAATTTGAGCTATATATTTTCTTTGTACCAATGTATATGAATCTATATTAGTTTTGAGCTTGTATGAGATCTATGGTGATTTTTAAGCTATTTTTTGAAAAAATAGTATAAGGCAATACTTCTATTTCATTTTTACATTCTATATCTATTATTATTTCAAATTTTTAGGGGATTCAAGAAATTTGTAAGTTCACATTTATTGTTATTTATGTCAGCCTATGTTATTTTACATTTACGAGGTGTTCTAAATTTGTTTTACTTTGTGCAAAAATATGTCAAGGTAAAAATATTTCAAGATTAATATGTGAAGCTTTTAAATTAATGGTGGATTATTAAGTTGAGGTGTGTTTCTAGAATGGAAGGGTATTTGAGGTTTTTATCTCTAAAAGTAGATATAAGTACATTAAACTCATCTAAAATTTAGGGTTTACTCTATCATTAAAGTTTTATCCAGAGTTGACTATGTGCTAGGAGTAGGCATCGATTTGATAATTGAAGGCCAACCATTCACACCCTTTAAAAACAAAAAAAATCATTTTATCTTTTAATGATTTTTTGTAATTTTAATTTATTATATGCACATACCACAATTGTAAACCTCTCAAAATTGTTGTGATCCTATAACCAATTAAACTATTAGAGGATTGTCTATAATGTATGTTAGTGAGTTAATAATTTTGTAAGCAATAAATAATGAATACATGTATAGGGATTAGTGACCTATTTTTATCTTATGTTTCATAATTTAACTTAGCTACCTAAAATAAGAGATATGTGATTTGTATGTGCAAAAATTCCTCTATAGAGAATTGTTATCAAAGCTAATACAAAGGCATTTTTGTGTGTGCGTTTAGTTTTAATATTTTATCTATTTTATCTTGAAAGGATCTTTGTGAATGCTTTCTTGAGCTTGTTAGGGATCAAATTTTAGAAGATGTATATATTCCTCTTGTTCATTGGCATTTTTAACCCCTAATTTGAATATAGGTTTCTTCCCTGTTTGACAAAGTTTGGTCACCTTTTTGGTGTCTTAGTGAGAACCTTAGATTTAGTGGTTACTGTAGAAAAGAACACCAAAACAATGGTCCAAAAATAATAAACACTATAATTACATGGATAGGAAAGTCACAATCCTAAACTTGTAGATAATAGATTGTATCATATCTACATGTTCTCAAACAATTTTCTTACAACATTTGTGATAGTAAAATCCATAGTTGAGAATGTTAATCATTTTGCACAAATTATTTTTCATATAGTTATTAATTGAATTAGTTATGATGGCATGAAAGCTTAGTTTGTTATAATATCCTACATGAGCTCGACTTTCCATCCCTACTTAAATTCTCTTCTTCAAAAAGTATTGATTATTGCATACTTAAAGTAGATGAGGAAGTAGAAAAATTGTAATACCCCTTCGTTTTGCATTTTGGTTGAACAGTGTTCTGTTCTCTTTTGTTGTACTTTTTGTTTGTACCTTGACTATGGTACTCGGCTTCTCTTTGGTCACTACCTATAAAGCGACATTAATGTAATCTTTTGATGTGATGGTATTTTAATATGATGTTATCTTATGCCATGTTTTGGATTAACATAAAGGGATATTCGAATTAATGATGTTATGCTTTGGATTATATTAATATGTTAGATTTGTCAGTAGTACTACTGTATTGGTGAAGAGGACGGTACCGCATCACTCGCTTGCGAGCGCTCTGCGATTCCAAGATTTCCTCTTCACGGTGTGTATTTTATGTTGTTCATATTATATGTTGTTGTTTACTTGATTTACAGGTTGGCAAGTATAGGACATCGACTCCACCTAGTTTCATAGGTTGGAGCATGTTCAATACCCAACGGTATTCGATTGGGAGATAGTAGCTAGGTTTTCGTGCCAAGTCATCACCCTAGTCCTTGTATGTCGTCAGTTGGTTGTTGGGTTGTGTTGTTTTGATTATCGTTCCCTCTCTTCGTTATTTAATTTCAAGTTGGAATAGGGTAACTAAATGGCCTAATGCATTTTAGTTGAGGATTAATGTGTTCTATGATTATGTTGAAATATAATTTATTTTATTATTAATTTAATTTAATTAATAAATAATTTAATCTTTGATTAAATCTATTTATTAATTAATTGAATTTATGTGGTTGAAAGAAGTTAATTTACCTATGTTGAAGTTATTGATTTAATTGTTGAAATTTGAAAATAAAGAAAATGCATAAAAGTCAATTTATGAAATTTGGAATTGAAAAATTGAAGAATGATTAAAAAGTCAATTTTGAAATTTAAAAAATTCAAATTATTTAAAAATTAGATATTTTCCATTTTCTATTTTCAGGGATTTATGAGGGTGGTTGTGTGATTTTAGGGTTGAATCCTTATGTTTGAATTTTGCTTCTAAATTTTGGATCTTGGAGTTTTTGAAAAAGATTGAATTAGATAGAGAAAGAATTCTTCAATTTGGTGGGTTTTTGGAAAAAGCTTGGGAACTTGTGGATCTGAAGAGGGGGTCAAGTCACCATCAGGATCTGCTATCAATTTCAAAAAAAACCAAGTTCTTGTCTTTTAAATGTTTGGTTTTGAGATTTTTGAATTTTAAATTTTATGATTGAAGATCTTATGGAAAGAGATTTAAATTTTGTTGTTTGAATTCAATTAAAGCAAAGGTTGGAATTTTGTTCTTCAAATTAGCAAGGAT
Organism: Sequoiadendron giganteum; assembly: GCA_007115665.2. Lineage (NCBI taxonomy): Eukaryota > Viridiplantae > Streptophyta > Pinopsida > Cupressales > Cupressaceae > Sequoiadendron > Sequoiadendron giganteum. The sequence continues at coordinate 678,117,773 of CM021100.1, read as the reverse complement.
ATCCTCTTAAAATTTAAATTGCTTCCAAGAAAATGATGCTTTGAATGTAAATGATTGTTCTTGTAATCATATCATTCTGGTTTTCTCAATTTATTCTGTCCTATAAACCAAAAATGTATATATATATATACAATAAAAAGTATATATATATTTATGCATATACAATTATGCTGGTTTTAAAATGTATTATTGGAAGAAAACCGAAATTAGAATGGGCAGTTTTTATTTTAATAAAATTGCGTTTTAAAAAAAACGCAAGTCGCGTTTTGTTAGGGTTTAAAATTTTTAAATAAAAACATTTGGGAGGCCGTTGGGGGCTCAACCCCCACCGCGCCCCATGGGAGGCGGGCGGAGGGAGCTGCGCCCAACACACCCCTCCCCACTCCCTTCCTCCCTTACCCCGGTTGTTGCCACCCACAGAGGGGACGACTGTGTTTACACATAGTCGCCGCCCCCATTCATGGGGGTCGGCTGTGTAAACATAGCCAGCTGATTGTGGGTTGCACGACCCCTGTGTAAAGCGTCGCCCATGAACCCTTGGCGGTCGCTACCCAGTGAATGACGTGTGGTCCAAACCGGCACACGGATCAAAGCAAAACAACTTCGCTTTTTTTAAAATAAAAAAAAATATATACATATTAATATATATTTTAATATTATAATATATATAATTTTTATATTATTATATTATAATATTAATATATATATATATATATATATATATATATATATATATATATATAATATTTATATATATAATATTATTATTATAATATGATATTAATATAATAATATGTATTATTCTAAGAATAATATATATATTATTAATTATTAATATTATATTGCATAATATTATAATATTATATATATGAATTGTTTTTTTTTTTAATTAAATGGATATATGTATAGTTGTGGTGTAAATTTAATATGCCTAGGAAATTATTCTTTTTCTATTGGCATGACTTAAATTTAATTGGGGGAATGAAAATATATTGACTTTAGTTAAATCATTGTTTGTTTGTAAACAATACTTTAATGGGAATAGTGTTGATTTAAAATAATATATCTTCAAGTCAAGTTAATTATTTTCAGATGGTTATATTGGAATGAGGAAACGATAATTACTTCATATTATGGTATTTTGATTAGTAGAATCAAATGGTTATTTTATTATTATTTAAATGAAAGTAGGGGATTAAGTATTAAGTATTAACTTTCTCCCATGTCTGGAAAAGATGTATTTTGTATCGATTTATTTAATGCAGTAATTTCTGAATGTTAGCGTCTGAAATGGATTTAGGATATCGAAAGGTAGTTTATTTCATGGGACTTCAATGAATTCCTTTCCCCTTCATATTCTTGTTTGAGAAATGGGTTAAGCACCTTTTATTTGTAAGTCTTCCTGATGGGGGTCCTTTAATGTATGGATTGTCATGTCATGTAGTCAACCTGGTTTGTATCCCTTGGGTAGTGCATGAGATATTATCAGTTAGTCACCTAGTTTCTACAAATGGGGATGTTTTGTGACTCCTGAGAAAGGAGTGGATTTTGTAATGTGTGCCTCCTTGTCAAGAGCGGTCAAGAGCAATTTTTTTATTGTTGTTACCTCCAGTGTTTGGAGTGGTTTTATCTTTGTCGCCTCCTGAGAAAGGAGTGGACTTGTTATCCTGTTTGTTGCACCTTGGTACCATTGATGTTTGGTTGGTGTGTGTGTGTTGTCGAGTAGAAGAGTGGCTTTCGTTTGGGGCTAGAGCTCGGAAGAGGTAAGATTGGGTAACCTTCGGAAGTGGTATAATTAAATGATAACTAAATCAATATACTTAGAGTTTGGGTAGTACTTCACACTAAAAAGATAATTATCCCTCACTCATAGATCCAAGTGCTCGGTTAGGCTAGGGATGGGTGGGAAGGCCAGTAACGACAAGGTCATCTATCTTGTCTATACAAAAGGTATTTGATTCTGCATTAGTAAGTATGAGGTCCAATGATCGGTTAGGGCCACCATCTTGATGATCAGTGTGGGTAACTCATGACGAGCTGTGCGATGACACTCTGTCTAGGACAACAGTTGGCCTTTGATTTTGCATTAGTATGTATGAGGGCCAGGGTTCGATTTGGGGCCACCATCCTGACGATCCGTAGTGGGTAACTCATGATGTGTTGTGAGATGGCACTTTGTGTGACCATAGTTGGTTCTTGTTTATTATGGGTATGGTTTCCATAACATACCTGATGTGACCTTGGTTGGTGTTTGATTATGTGGTATGGTTCCCTAAACATACTTGATCTGATTTTTATCTGGAAGCAATGTGACCATGTTATGTTGTACTTATGTTGTACTTGCATGGTATTTGGGTTGTACTTATGTTTCTCTTGTTGTACTCACGTTGTATGTGTGTTGTATTTGTGAGGTTCATGTGATTGGTTGATCCAGTTTGATTCAGTTTTATGTTAGCCTGTGTCTAGAGGTAGATAGTCTTGGCTAGGATTCCTTGTTACTATCTCCTAGCACGGGGGGTGGGCCTTTGGGTTCCACTTGGTTGAGTGGCATGCACCTAAATCCATTGGGTCCTTTCTTCATGTTCATGTGGACGAGACTTCCAGTTGGAGAGCTCATGGGTTTCGGTATCAGTTCTTGCCTTATTGTATTTCAGTTGATCTTGTACCATTTTACCCCTCAGATGTATCGAGGTGGAAAGTTGTAATTGAAATCTTACTTATTGATCTTGCCTCATTCGAGGAATGAGAGATGTAATTGAATATTTAATTAAGAATTAATGAAATGGAAAGTTATCTTTATGCTTTGATGTAACTCATCTTATGGGATGTATGTGCTTTAATTATTGGTTAATTAATTGATATGGTTTAAATCATGTTTTTTGTTGAGGTTCTATATAACCTCTGTCTCGTAACCTTAGAGGTTGTTGGCATTAGTTAGCGAACTTGCTTATTAATTATACCTTTAAAAAAAAAAATTATTTTGTTTAAGTAATTAAATGCAACTTCCTCTAGGGTTGTGTGGCGGGGCGTTACAAAAATTATCACCAATTTCAAGAGCTTGTAATTCTCTTTCATCTCTTCAAAAAAAATAATGACTTTTTCTTTCTCTTTTCCCATCCTAATTCTTCCAAACTTCTCAAAAATGGCTTAAGTCACTCATTGTAATGTAGGTTAAAAATAAACCTTATTTTTGAAAAGTGAGACAAACATAACCAAAATAAGGTTTATTTTAATTATTACATTCCAAGAAGTAGGTATTATGGGTGAAAGTGATAAATAAGAGGATTTTGAATGTAATAGGGGCTCCTTTATGGAGACATTAATTATCAGAGCAAAAGAGTCTTTGAGCTCTGTATTTTTTATAAAATAAAGATTGATATAACGGGTCTATGGACCAATATATTATCTTTTTATGTTGTAGTTTCTTTGTATATTAAATTTGTATTCATTCATTTTGATATTTTCTATAATATGAAGAATGTGATGTTTTTATTTAATATATATGTTTAACCTATCAAGGTGATCCCACAATACTGGTTTATAATTTTTGGGCAAACTACACACTGAACAAATTATTTTTAACTAAATCTTCACTTTTGGGCTCCTATAGTAGCTAAACCGTGAGGAATTTGAAGATGATGCAAACTAGTGATTTGTGACATTTTGTCTATAGATTCTAAGTATATTTTTTCAAAAAAATTGGAATCAAGTTGCCCTTCTTTTTCCATCTCCTTTGAAAACTAGCTTTTTTTTTAAAACAACATTTTTAAGGAGTGACGGTCACCGTATACAACATAACTCTTTTTGTATGAAGGATAAAATTCTATTTTTTTCGAATTTAGATTTGTAACTATGATATCTAGCACTTTCATTTAATTTCATAGTGTTTTATAAAATATTTTTCCTTAATCAAGTTTCAAAGTCAGACCAACTATAATTGAAACATAGGTGGACTGTATACAACATAACTTTTTTTGTATGTATCAAAATTCAATTTTTCTTTCTTTAATGGATCAAGGACATCAATACCTAGCCTAAACATATTTTTTTAAATTCTATTTTGATAATTTTCTATTTTTCCACATGTATAGAACAAAGAGCCTAATTTTTGGTGAAAACATATGTTTAATAAAACTAAAAAAACACATACATAATAAAACTAAAACGTATTAAAATTATATTCATTGGATAGCTCATTTTGAGGACTACCATGATCATTTGAAATAAATTTTAAATGAATTAATTTGATACCCCAAAAGTTAAATCAAAAGTGATTTTTTATCAACATTTTTATAGGTGTAAAGGAGACTCCATTGTAGGTATGGTTTAAAACTAGCGGGTTTCTATCCAAGGGGATTTGATCTAAGGTGGTTTGATCAAACCCTATTCAATTGAAATCATTAAAATGAAACTTTTTAAGGCTTAAATCATTATATTTTCTAAAAATATGTGATTTCAACAAAAATCAGAATCTCCTAGAAATTGTAAACCAACTTTGTGGGATCACATTACAATTGGGATGAGATAATAGGCTATCTTCTAATCTATCAATCATGAAACCCTATGTGAATGTACCTTTCTTGTGTTAAACTAAATTCCATTTTTAAAACCATAGTTACATTGTTTCTCCTCAAATGATGTTCCCTAGGCAATAAATTTGTGTTTTATACTCCCCTTCATAAATCTGTTTAGTATCGTTCCCTAGGAAAACTAGGTTATTGGCCCAATCTTAGCCTTACCTAGGGTTTTCAATTTTTATTTTTGTTTTAATTTATGTATCATTCACATTTTCTAGTTAAAATAATGCCCCTGAAAACCTTAAAATTATATCTTACAAATGAGCTTCCCCTCTCAAACATAGAGGAAAATTTCTAATCTAATATCAATTTCTCCAATTGTGTTGAACTTTGTTGCTACATGTTGGGTGAGTTAAGGCTTATTTTAACCAATAATCATAGTGACAAATCTATTTCCAACAAGTGTATGGTTTCACAATTATTAACAAGCCTTGATATAATTTTAATACCAATTCCACTCATTGAAATACATAAGGGGTTTATTATAATATTGGCATAAATTATTTTTAGGTTGCTATTGTAATGACATTGATATTGACTTCTTGCCTAGTATAAATTAACCAAGTATTTTTTAGTTGGATAGATAATGGGTATCTAAGAGCTAGAGTTTCAATTTTTTATGATTTTATATTATGGTTATGATATTACCATGAGTTGATATAGAGGAATATCTCAATGTATCTAATTTATAGGATTTGTTTGAAATTATCTCGAAGACATGAACTCACTAGGATAGTATTGGCTTGATATTTTGATTGTATTTATGAATAATTTCATTAGGTCCTGAATATATTTTGAAGGGTTCTCATTATTATGGAACACCAATTATGATATTCTTTAGGTTTTTTATTTATGAATATTATGTGTGAATGATGCCCTAATTCTTGCAAGGAGTGAAAGGTTGTTTGAAAATTCAATAAAATCCTTGTGATAGATTATAGCCAATGTTTTTATTATATGGTAACATTTACATGGTGTTGGACCCAAACACAAGAGGCCCAAAATGGTAGCAGTTCAGTAAAACATTAAAAATAAAACCAAGGGAGCACCAAACTAATTAGCAGTTTTCTCCCAAGAACAAGTAAAAAAGGTCCCAGCTTTTAGAGCTAGTTCTAGCACCTTTAGAATCATCATGATTTTTTATTTCATATTTTAACACTCAAATAAGGGTGATTGTCAAATGGTGGATGGCCTTCAAAGTAAAGAAAAAAATACCACATAGCTTCCTTTCCAAACCATCAACCCAAGACATCAAAGGATCCACATCCTTAGCAGTTAAAGGGGAGCAATTCTACTTTTCCAATGGATTGATTAGACAGTTTAATTGATTATGGCCAAAGCTTTTAGGTCTACATGAATGGATCACAAATGCATGGAAATATATTCTTAGAGGTAATTTGGAATTTTACCCCTATGTGTATGGTTTTTCATTGTGATTTTTATTGCAAGCAATATTGAGATGCCATCTTCTAGGAACGATGGTGTTGGGGGGAAAGCCTACTCCTTCTTAAACCTTGGTACCAAAATTTTAACCCCCTAAAGGAATATTTTTTGATGAAACCTATGTGGGTTCACCTCCCAAATCTACCACTGCACTTTTGGTTTGAGGATTTCTTCAAATCTATTGGTGATCTTTGTGTGATTTATTGGCTATAGATACAAACACCTTGAATTTCACTCATACTACATTTTAATGCATCCTTGTAGACATGGATACCTTAAAATATCTTTTAGAAAATATTACTTTCAATATCGATGAATGTAGTTGGTCTCAACCATTGGATTATGAAGGTTTTCCCTTTCGATGTAGAATATTCTTTGAAACTAGTCACATGGCCAGCTACTGCACCAAATTTTGAGTTTCAGTCATGGTAGAATGATGCCCTTCTATAACACTATACTATGGAGTTTCCTTTAAAATATCATGGGAAGGATCCTAATTCCCCTTGGGCTAATTAGAATTACTCCACACATGATGTTACATTGCAGAATGGGTGTAATATGCATTCACCATCTAAGGTTATCTCTTCAAAAAAGTTAGTATCTTCAAAGTCTCCATAGAAGGGTGCACACTCTAGGAAGGATGACTTCAACTCTTATTTTTTAGGTCCTTTTACTCCTCCTATGAATTTTTGTATAGGGGTCACTAATTCCATCAAATGTGGTGCAGTAGAACAAATTTTTGGAGGCTCGAGAGGAAAGAGTCCCCTTGAAGAAGTAGACCAAAACAATATGGTCTCTTCTCACTTCAAGCGTAGATGTACAAAGGTCAAGAGGAAGAAATCTCCTCTTGGCATGTACTAGATGCAACTTAGATCTACCACAAAAAGGTTTCTAGGTGGGCAAGGTGGAAGCCTCTCAGAGAAGGAGCATAAGGAGAACACAACAATTTAATGATTGTTGTAACTTTTGTAGAAGGATATGTTGACAACCTAGTTGGGTTATTTTCCGTTGCACCCCTTAGATCAAGGGCATGCTTTATGTAATTTTTTTTATTATCAATAAATATCAAAACCTCACAAATTAAAAAAAAAAAATTAACGTAATCGTAAAACCCTAATGGTAAAAAATATTTATTGTTGATGGTGAATCTCTCATCACTTATGAATGATTTTTAAACAATATTAGGAGTAATTAAATACATAATATTTACAAGGTTGATGACACCTTAATCCCAAAATTATTCCACTTGACATCATACATTGTAAACACACCCATGTAGGAATACATAAGTCAACTAAGTACTAATAACAAGGCCTATGGCCTCCCTGCATCATGTGAATTTTCTATGCTCACTGGTTTAGAAAGTGAATCTGCAACATTCTCCTAAGTGTCAATCTTCTTCATCTCTATCTATCCTAGCAATCATTTCATGAAAAAATGGTATTGAACATCCATGTGCTTAATATGCTTGATACATAGGGTATGTTATAACATATAAATTTATAGTTTGTTGCATACAAATTTCCTCTTCCAAGTCTCCATGTAAAAATGTAGTTTTAACATCCATTTACTCAATTTCAAAATTATTAGAAACAGTTATGGATAAAAGAAATATAATCGAGGATAATTTAGCAAGAGAGAATATTTTACCAAAATAAAATCCCTCTCTCTAGGTGTATCATTTGGCTACCAATCTAGGCTCATACCTTTCTAATAAACCATCTAATCCAAAAAAAAATTACATATTCATTTACAACCAATGGCCTTCCTTCCTTTGGGTAAATATGAAATCTCCCAAGTATACAAGAGTCTAAATCCATCATCTCCTCTTGCATGGATTGTATCTAAGAGTCACTATCATCTACAATAATAGCTTCCCTTTAGGATCTAGGTTTATCACCGGTATTTAATAAATTAAATATAACAAAAAAATTATAGTGAGCTATACCTGTCAACTAGATTATGTTGTCTTATGGATCTTCTAAGAATATGAGTATGGGGCTCTTCTTGTCCTTGAGTTTCCTCAAATTATTTTTAGTTATCTTCCCTAAACTCTTCAATTTTCTCAAAATATTCTTCTAAACCCTCTTCTTCTTCATCATCATCATTTATAAATCCATCTCTTTGTTCTTCCCAAGGTGCATCTTATTATTTAGTCTCAAAGTGTTGTATCATTTCCTTTTCTTTATATTTTATCTATTCAAGGTCAAAAATAGATCTAATTTCCCTAAAAAATCACATCTCTAGAATAGATAATTTTATTGGTTAGTAGATTCCAAAGTTTCTAACCCTTAATATTCTCACCATATCCAATGAAAATACACCTTTCATCTTTTGGATCCTTTGTATATTACTTTTCTTTAAGCACATGAACATAAGCCTCACAACCAAAAACCCATAATTGTAAAATATTAGATTTCTTACCTATATACACTTCATAAGGTATCAAATCAAGAGCCTTACAAGCATATCTATTTAACAAGTAACAAGCAATACTCACAACTTCTTCCCAAAAGAATGTATCCAATTGTGAACCACTTAACATACTTCTAGCTCTTTTCATAATTATTCGATTCATCCTTTTTACCACCACATTTCATTGAGGAGTGTATGGATTAGTATTTTTCTTATAGCTCATCCATTCTTAAACAAAACTCATCAAATTCCTTAGAACAATATTCTCATCCATTGTGATATCTTAGAACCTTTATCCTACAATCTTATTTGTTTTCAATTAAGGCCTTAAATTCTTTAAACTTAGTGAGAACTTCATATTTATGTCTCATAAAATAAATATAGGTACAAATCTTCAAACATCATCAATGAAGGACACATAATATCTATACTTTCCATAGATGAAGTATCCATACCTGACCAAATATATTCGAACAAATATTTTCAAATTTGATCTTAGCTTTATTGCTTCCTAAAGGAAAAGATTGTCTTTTTTTACCAAACACAATTCTTAAAGAAATCAAATTTCTCATAAAAAATATAAAAAATGTCTAACAAATTCTTACTTAAAATATCTTTAAACCAAACTCACTTATGTGGCCCAATCTATGGTGCAACAACATATATGTATTTTATTTTTTTAGTTACATTGGTAGAGTTAAAAAATAGTTGTGCTATCTAGCCTAAATAGATTTCCCATCCTTGTCCCTCTCACTAATATGTGACCATACTTATCAAATGTTATATGTATTCTTATACTCCCATCATTGGAACACAATTGTAACTTTCCCTGTCCAAAAGATATGAATTATTGTATCTAAGGTATAATTCTTCATCATATTCTTCATATGTGGAAAACCACTCTTTATGAGGATTCATATGATAGGAGCATCCTGAAATCAATCAATCAATGTTCATTAGATATAATATTGCATGAAGAAAGTAAAGATTCATCACCTAAAGCAGAGGAATTCTCTATGGTGGAATCCCATTGTTTCTCTTTGTTGCTACATTCCTTCTTCACATGTTCCCTTTTTCCATTTTTTTTCCTGAAGTCTTAGATTTATCCTTGAACTTGTCCTTAGGCCCCTTCTTATCTCCTTTAGATTCACCTATTTCCTTAGATCTTCCCTTGACTTATATATCTTCTAATGAGCTATCCATAGCCTTCTTTCATATTTCTTATGACAACACTATTGCAACAAGAACATCCATCTTTGGATCTTCAATATTAGTACTAATAGCAAGGATAGAATTCTCTCATTTAGGAAAAACTAAAGTAGCATGATATTTGTATTTTATTCACTTATATTAACATCAATAATAGATAATTGACTATAAATAAAATTAAATACAAAATATTTGCTTGGTATATTTAACTCGATCATTTTTTCAGGAGCTAAAATATAGCTCATAGAACATGTTAGTCACTCAAGGACTCAAGCCTCAAGGATCATCTAAAAATACCAATAAAAACCTTCCATAAGAGAGAAAAGAAAGAACATGAAATTACAACAATGGATGCAAGATGTGGCCAGTATGCAATACTCAAGATTGCAATGATATATTGGACTTACACATCACTCAACTGAGCTTTGGATGAATTGAAATGTGCATATGAAGCCTTGCTTATATAGGCAAGGAGAGAGATAGGTTTAGACAAGATCATGAAAATTGTCTTAATCCTATCACATGAGACAACTAAGTCCTAACAACCTAGGACACAAGCATTAAATTCTCAATGTAAACTATTAAATGCATGGAAGAATTATTAAATGCCTAGATAACTAAAAGTAAATAATGAGACATGGCCCCATTATAACCAACTTCTAGAAAGTACAACTAGGAAACTTAAATCTTAAGTAAACTTATAATAATGTGAATAGGTCCTCACTAATAACAAGTTAGGAAATAACCCCATTCACACCAACAATTTCCATAGATCATATGTTATTTTCTCTTCAAAAATATTTAGTAGGACAGATTCTACAAGACAAATATGGATGGTTCCTTGTGCTCTCTTATCCATTTTATCTCATTCATCTTGATATATCTTGTATAGTTTATTTTCCTTTGTTGTTTACAACCATTAATCCATCTCTGGAAGGAGATCCTCCATTTTAAACTTTCAAAGCTCGTAGTTTCTTCCATTGAACCATTCAATATCCAACCAACATGAGGATGTATCCATGGCTTCTACACAAATTTGTAAAATAAATTCAACTAGAAATCCTATTACAACTCAAAAAACCTTCACACTTCCACCCAAGAAACAAATCTTGCCAAGATCTATACCAAATTTTAGAAATAAAGTTCAACAACTATAAAATAGAAATCTTATTTCAACTATAAATTAGATTTTATATAGTGTATCACCAAATGGAGATGGCAAGAAAATAAATTATAAAATCAAAGAATCAAATAATAAAACATGACACAATATTTACATGGAGAACCTATTTCGAGAAGAAACTCTACCAAAAAGAGAGGAACAAATCTACATTATCTTTAAAATAGAGGTTATATTCATTCCTTCCTTTCTCCTCCTTTATCTCCAATCCTTTAGCACGTGTAAATATAAATTTTCACTCTTTCTAATTACATATGCATACTACCTCCATAAGGCTTACTTATAAAGTATTTTTTCCCCCTAAATGAGGCATCCAATTTGGCTATCAAATCCCAACTCTCTTGGATAAATCCAAAAATTTAATGCATAGGATAATATAGGTTGCAACAATTTTACACACCTACCTAACTTGGATACCTTTTTTTTGTTAGTTTCTAACCAACTTGGTGGTTGTTATTTATAACCACAAGTTTTATTTTTAATAATAGCCACCTAAGATGAAAAAAACCTCATGACAACCTCATATAAATTTGAATTCCCAAAACCTTATCCTTTAAGATTCTTTCTTGATAAATAATAAACCCCCAATAAAAAATTAGTTACCATACCAATAAAACTTAATTACCATAGCAATAAAAACTTTATGGTAAAAAATATTTATTTTTTATGGTGAATCCATCATCCCCTATGAATAATTTCTAAATAAACCCAAGAGTATTTAAATAGATAGGATTTACAAGGTTGATGGCACCTTAATCCTGACAAAGTCACCTTAATTCCCAATAGAACCTTCTATGAGAAGAATGCAAAATATAATCCTTCTAAGATATTAAAGAGAATCATAAGGAAGAAGCTAGAAGAAATGATTTTCTTGGTGGAAATTTATAGTAGAAACATGTCAATCAAGCACTCCCTATGATAGTATGGATGGTGATGCCAATTTTGAAATTTTATATAATGATAATCATTCCAACCCATAGGTTAGCTCTAATGAAGATGAGGTGATTATTAAAATAATTTTGTTTCCTAACTTTCAAGGGGTGATTCCTCTTGTGTAGTATTTAAATCTCATATTGGCTTGACTATTATGGTGAAATAGGGATATAAAGGTGGTGGACTATGTAATGAAATAAATTGCACAATAGAAGATGATATGAAATATAATGCAAATACTTGATAATAACTAATAATAACAAACCACTTTGAGGGGGAAAACCTCCAAATATCTCCAATGAGAACACAATTCACAATATGATGATAAAATAAGACTCACAACCTCTTATATACCTATTTATGCCTAGGATATCACCTAGGCTGACTTAGACACCCCTATATAAGCCCTAGGTTGACCTAACTAGCTAGATAATAATATAATAATGATAAAATGACTTAATTAGGAATTAAGATAGCCAAAAGCCTACTATTTAGAACCTGATGTACACCAATATTAAGGGCGTAGCATCCCCCCTCTTCAAGGAAACATTTTCCTCAATGCTAATCAAGTATGGATTCTTCTTAATTAACTCCTCGTCCTCCCATGTGGCATCTTCAACTGGTAAATTCTTCCATTGGATGAGATACTCAGTGAGAGTTCTATTCCTCATATTCTTCGTGTGTGTTTAACGATTGCACTCTCTTACCAAAATGATTCTTCCTTCTTCATCAAGATTTGGTAGTACTGTTTGAGTTGGAATATTATGCCCAATTACCTTCTTCAAACAAGAAACATGAAAAAATGGATGTATCTTTGTTGTTGGTGGCAACTCTAGCTTGTAGGAAATGCTACCAATATTTTGCATGATTTGGTATGGCCCATAATACCTTGGAGACAACTTATTATTTTTTTGTTGCTTCAGTGAGATTTTCTTATAAGGTTGCAATCTCAAGAAGACCCAATACCCAACTTCAAAACTTCTTTCTCTACGATGTTGGTCCTCCTATTGTTTCATTCGATTTTGTGGCATGGCTAAATTCTCCTTGAGTCCTAAAAGTATTTTTTATTGATGAAGCAAGTGGTCCTCCACTACTTGAACTCTTGGTAACACCTTTAATGATGATGTGATGGAAGGAGGATGGTATCCATAAAGTGCCAAAAATGGAGACATTTTTTATGAGCTATGAAAAGAAGTGTTATACCAACATTCTGCGAGTGGTAGCTAATCTACCCATTGAAATTGTTTCTCTGAAGTGAAAAAACGTAGATATCCTTCCAAACACTTATTAACAACCTCAATTTTCCCATTTGATTAAGGGTGGTATGAAGAGATATGAGCAAATTGAGTACCCAAACATGAGAATAAATCTTTCCAAAGGTGACTAGTAAAGATAGGATCACGATCACTGGCAATAACCTTAGGTGTACCATGTAGCTTTTGGATATTCTCCAAAAAAAAAATTCCACTGGACTTGTTGTAAAAGGATGTGATAATGCAATGAAATGCATATTTAGTGAGCCTATCAACTGCTACCATGATGACATTATGACCTTTAAATTTGGGAAGCCTTGTGATGAATTCCATGGATACCTCTTCCCAACACTAGCTAGGAGTAGATAAGGGCTACAAGAGACCCGGTGTCTTAATTGTCTATCCTTTATTCCTTTGACAAACTAAATATTCAACCATAAATTTTTGAACATCTCCTTTTAGCCCTTCCCAAAAAAATCTTGCTTGACCCGATAATGTCTTGAAAAATCCTAAATGACCACCAACTGGAGACTCATGCAGTTCTATAAGAATCTTGTATTTAAGAGTGGAATTCTTGCAAAGATACAAATTCTCTTTATATCGAAGAGTATCTCCCTTCCAAAAAAGCTTATCTAAACTATTAGGATCACTTTTTAATTATTGGATGAATACTTGTCGCAACATCATTTTTCTACTCTGCTTTGGCTTCTTCCATCCAATTTTCTTGTAATATTGAAAGGGAACACAATAAGGCTTCATCTTTCTCATCCTTACTAGAAATTGCATCTGCCACAATATTTTCCTTCCCTTTCTTATATACAATCTCAAAGTCATATCCTAACATCTTAGTGACCCATTTTTGTTGCTCTTCAAAAGATAATCTTTGTTCAAAAAAATATGTTAAGCTATCATGATTTGTCTTAACCTTTAAGTGTCTACCCATTAGATAAGGCCTCCATTGTTTAACTATGTGAAGGTTCACTAGCATTTCCTTCTCATAAATAGGTTTGAGCCGATTCACCTTTTAATTGATGACTCTCAAAAGCAGTTGGTAGGCCTTCATGCATGAGAACTGCTCTTGTCCCATTTCCAGAAGCATCACATTCCACAATTGATTCCTTGGTGAAGTTAGGAGTGGAAAGCATTGGAGTTGTAGACATAACCTCCTTCAATCTCTCAAATGTTGCATTAACAGACTCGTTCCAATGAAAATAATCCTTCTTCAATAGAGTGGTGATGGGTGTTGCTATATGACCATAATTCTTCACAAATCTTTTGTAGTACCCTATCAATCCCAAGAAACCCCTCAATTTCTTAATGGTTTTTGGAATAGGCCATTCCATGGTAGGCTTAATTTTGTTAGGGGCCACCTTTACTCCATGTGAAACTGTGTGTCCCAAATACTCCACCTCCTTAAGACCAAAAGCACACTTGGATGGCTTAGCATAGAATTGATGATCTTAGAGTATTTGTAATACTTGATCTACATGTTGCAAGTTTTCTTCCCATGTATTGCTATAAAATAATATATCATCGAAGAACACTAATACAAACTTTCTCAAGAATTTCTTAAAAATGGAATTCATCAAACTTTGGAATGTAGATGGTGTATTGGTAAGACCGAATGGCATCACCAAAAATTCATAATGACCCTCACGATTCTAAAATTTTGTCTTACAAATATCTTCCTCCTTAATCTGAATTTGGTGATAACCAGATCTAAGATCTAACTTGGTAAAATGCATAGCTCTATTCAATTCATCTAGAAAATCATCAATGACTAGAATAGGAAACTTGTCTTTAATGGTGTGCATGTTGAGCACTCTATAATCTGGACACATGAGCCAAGTTCCATCCTTCTTACATACCATCACCATAGGTGAGGAGTAAGCACTTTGGCTATGCCTGATAATTCTTGCCTCTAGCATCTCCTCAATATTTTTTTCTATCTCACTTTTTTGTATGTGTGGGTACCTGTAAGGCCTAATGTTTGATGGTTGGATCCGTGGAACTAGTATGGCATGATCATGATCCCTCTTAGGAGGAATTCCTTTAGTAATATCTCTAAGAACCACTGAGTGACGATCACTTATTGCTTATAAATCTAGATGAGTAGGATCATTAGATTGAGAGACTTCTAATGAACATAGATGGGCCACAAATCCATCCACTCCTTTCTTAATCAAGTTTTGCATTTGATGAGAGCTTACCATCTATGTGGACTTTTCCTTCAATCCCCTTAACTCTACTACCTTTCCTTCTGATTGAAATCTCATGAAGAGTTCTTGGAAGTTCATCTCAATTGTTCCCAATAAACTAAGCCACTATACTCCCAAAACAATATCAGTTGCACCCATGGATATCACATACAGTGGAGTATCAAGTTGATAATCTCCCATGGATAATTTAATGCTATGACACTTCCTATAAAAACTAACTGTACCACCATCTGCAATCAAAACTTGAAACTCTGGAGATGGATATATAAAAAAATTTAGACGAGTAGCCAACTTTTTGTTGATGAAATTATGAGTACTACTTGAGTCGATCAACATTGTTACTTTATGTTTATTTAAGAAACCCACTACCTTGAGAGTTTATGGAGAACTAAAACCTGAGATTGCATGACAAGAAATGATTGGTTGAGAATCATGTGATTCCTTATTTGACTCCCTTGCATCCTCTAATATGGGTTCCTCCTCTTCTTCCTCACTTGGACCTTCAATATAAAACAATTTCTTTTCACTACATTTATGTCCTCGATTGTATTTTCTATCACAATTGAAACACAACCCTTTTTCTCTTTTCTCCTCAATTTGTTGTGGAGTCAAGCTAGTAGGTTAAGGAAGAGAATGTGTTGAATATCCTTTCTCTCTTTTCACATTATCTCCTTGCTTCTTAGGAATCAAATTCTTCTCCTCTACCCTGCATGCTAAGATAAAAGACTCATTTATAGATCTAGGACTAAACATGTGTACCTCATGTTGAATGTGATCCTTGAGACCACCCAAGAATAAATCATTCAAGTTCTCCTCTGTAATTGTATCCACTCTTAAGGATAGATTTTGGAATCGTTGAATATAATCCTTAACTAATCTTATTTGTTGAAGTTTAGCAAACTGGCTGAGTCACACTATTGTTATATTGTGCTTGGAGTTCCTCTGTAAAAATTTACCATGAGACGATGAGACCCTTTTTCCTTCAATGAGTACAAAGCCAACAATACCAAATGAATTGATCTAGTTCTAGATATAGGGAAGCCATCGTGACCTTTTGTCCATTTGAGACTTGATGTACTTCCAAAAATTCTCCATTTGGTTTATCCATGTTAGAGAATCCTTGCCATCAAACTTATGCATATCCACCTTTGGAAACAAATTCCTAGATCCCATAGGAGTATTAAAATTTGTGTCAATATTATTTGACCTAGAATTTTCAGCTTGGTTGCTTGAGAACTCCTTTCTTGGTTCATTCATATAGGCGCTTAACATGCTTTGTATATCCGATATACCTCCTCTTAGGTCACACATATCCATCTTCATTGAGGAAATGTATTCCTTTAACTTAATTATTTCCTCGTTGGGATTAATATCCTCTATTGTTACCCCATTCTTATCAGGATTATTCCCTGGTGTGACAACATTCGTTTTGCCCCTTGTTGCAGGACCCGTCATGATGGGAACTAATAATTTTGAAATAAATCACACAAATAAAACTTAAATTCTCTAAAAAAATTACTATAACTTACTAGGGCCAAAATACCTCTCACCTAGAAAAAAGTAGATTTGTAGCCTTGAGATTGATATTTTTGGAAACCCTAATTTTTCAATAACTTTCTTATTCTACTTCAATTTCTCCAAAATTTAGATTGTAGTCTCCTTTAGTATGTCTTCAAAAACACAATAAAAATAAGGCTCAATTTGGTAGTGTGTGAGAGATATGTAGATTCCAAATAAATTATGTATAAATGCTAATTCTATAATTCTCTCAATTCTACTCCAATTACTCTAAAATCTAGATTGTAGCTTTTTTAATATGATCTTCAAAAACCCTTTAAAAATTTAAAAAAGATATCCAAAATCTGAAATATATGCTCTTCCCAAAATCACCTCCGATATTGAGAAAAAACCTTGCCTCTACAGTGTCAAGATCATGCTCTAATACCACTTGTAATGAAATAACTTGCACAATAGAAGAAGAGGATATGAAATATAATGTAAATACTTGATACTAACTGAGAATAACAAGCCACTTCAAGGGGGAAAACCTCCAAATATCTCCAATGAGAGCACAATTCATAATATGATGATGAAATAAGACTCACAACCTCCTATATATACCTATTTATGCCTAGGATATCACCTAGGAAGCCTTAGACACCCCTATATAAGCCCTAGGCCTACCCAACTAACTATATAATAATATAATAATGATAACATGACTTACTTAGGAGTTACGATAGTCATGATTTGACTATTCATAACCCAACGTACACCAATATTAAGGGCATAGAAAACTACCTGTGTAAAGGATAAATTTATGAAATAGTCCCCTTTGATCACTCACACTAAACCTTGGGAAAAATATAGAATAGGGGTGATATCAAGGAAGAATTCCCCTCTTCCGAAGAAGGTGCACTAGAGTATGAACAAATATCTACAAAACTTATTATTCTATAGTGTTGGCACTAACCTATGCAAGAGAGAGTACATAGAAGATCCAAGAATCAATTTTTTCTCAATAAGGCCAATCATAATCATCTATATAGGGTATATAGTCTATAGGATATAGCCACAAAGTCTTCCATAGAAAGGAAGTATTCAAATATATGTTAGAGGTGGTGATATGATCCTAAGGATAATAATAATAATAATAAGAGGAAGTTGGAAAAAAATTTAGATCAACCATTGAAGAAGAAGGATGAGAATAAAGAGAAAAAGGAGGATGGTTCACAAAATACACAAAGTAACCATTCCCCTCTTATAGTGTGTATTTATCCTCTCCCCTCAATTTTATTTATTCTTACCCTTGTTTTCATTCCTATGACCTTACAACTTTCACTTGTTTCATTAGCCTGTTCTCTTAAAAATGTTCCTCTTCCTCTCCCTCCTCCATTAAATCATCTTTCACTAAATTTATCTACCATTGTTAATATAGTGGCTTCCCTTTAGATATTCTCATGAAAGTTACAAAAAGTGACTTCTCCACTTACATGTTCATCTTGTTGAACACACAAAATATTGAGAGGGGGGGTGAATCAGTATTCTACTAAACCAACTAATTACTAACCATCTAGTTATTACAATATATCTTGTTGAAACAGTAAATAAAAATATGGAAATGAACATAACATTACACAAATCATAGTCACCAGGATTTTTACGTGGAAAACCCAATGTGGGAAAACCCACAATGAGGATTAATTCACAATATATTATAACTGGTTACAAAGTATTACATGGCATGCTATCAAGACACACTGTCCTTAAAGGGCTCACAACTAGAGTACAAAATATATGGCTTACCGCTAGATTACATAAAGATATGGCTCACTGCCAAGAATGTAAACTGAAAGGAATGTACCTTCTAAGTGTTGAGTACAAATCCAATTAAGCTTAATAACAAATATCAGCAACTTCACAATATTATACTGTCGCATATATTCACACTATCACACCTTCTCTCCTTTTTTCAAAAAACCACATATGGATGTTCTTCATATATACACAATTACATCTTCATACATCAATTAGGTCAGTCTAATTGGATGTAAGCATTCTTAACTCAAAATTTCTTGTCAGCCTCAAAACAAAATGTATCAAGCATAAGATAGGTCAGCCCGGACCAAAAACATAAGCATATTAAGCATCCATGAAATGTATACTACTTGATTAAGTCGGCCAGAAGGGAAACACACCAAAATTGAAAGTCGAACAACTATCATCTACCATTTTCAACTTATTCAACCAAAAATGTTGATTCCTTGATCACGACTGCATCTAAGACCCTTAAAAAACATATCAAAATTTTTTTTTTTTGGCATACACTTTAGAGTGATTCCAATTAAAATTATCGGATCAATGTAACACATGCATAGTTTGGTGGATGGGTATATAATCAATCACCAAACAATGTTGGCATCAATGACAACAAAGACAACAAAATTGGAGGTCTCCTTCTTCATTATTCCAACACATCTGAGCCCCTTATCTCCACCACTTCCCATGTGCATACACACTATCATTAAATCCATAGAAATTCTTTCCATTGAGAACAACTTAATTTTTGAATTTGATTGTGTCTAATTTATCTTAAATCAATATTTTGAATCACACTCCATGGTCCATTTTTTACCTGATTATCTCTCTTAAATCCTAATGATGTATCACAAAGTGTGATCCCAAATGTTGATGCAAAATAAACTGGACACAATCGAATCCAAAAACCAAGTTGTTATCAATATTATGGAATATGGAAATCTGACATTTTTTAATTATTTTTATTCTTAACCCCATTTTTATTACATGTCCATCTTGTTGAACACGCAAAATATTGAGAGGGGGGTGAATTAGTATTCTACTAAACCAAGTGATTACTAACCACCCAATTATTATAATATATCTTGCTGCAGCAATAAGTAAAAACATGGAAATGAACATAACATTACACAACTCATAAACACCAAGATTTTTAAGTGGAAAACCCAAAGTGGGAAAAACTATGGTGAGGATTAACTCATAGTATATTATAACCAGTTACAAAATATTACATGGCACACTGTCAGGATGCACTATCCTTGAAGGGCTCACAATCAGAGTACAAATGATATGGCTTACCTCCAGATTACAAAAAGATATGGCTCACTACCAGGAAAGTGAACCGAAATTAATGCACCTTCTAAGTGTTGAGTATACTTACAATAAAGCTCAATAACAACTATCAGTAGCTTCACAATATTATACTATCGCATATATTTGCACTATCACACCTTCTCTCTCTCCTTTTTTTAAAAAACCACATATGGATGTTCCTCATATATACATATGTGTAATGCCCCGCCTTGCAACCCTAAAGGAAGTTGTAATTAACAACTTAAGCAAACCAATTTTTTTTTTTATAAAGTGCATTTAACATACACATTCACTTACTAATTAACAACAACCTCTAAGGCTACAAGGTTAGGATTACTTAAACCCACACATACATCTTACATAAACCATAGCAATAAATATTTTATGAAATAAACATCATACATCATAAGAATACCACATAATATAATAAGATAATCAACCAAGATACAATCTCATAATCATTAACTTAATCCAATAGTTACATCACTCATTCCCAGAATGAGACAATAGTACAAATGTATTACAATTACATAATCTCACCTCATAAACATAAGAGGGATAAAATAACTTATACAAATAGAAATATTACAATGCAAGAAAATACAATAGAACCGCGAGTTGTCCATCTGGATGTCTCATCTCCATGAACTAAAGATCAAGGGAGACCCAACGGTTTTGGTGCATGTTCCACCCAACCATGTGGAACCCGAAGGCCCACCCCCCATGCTAGAAGATAGTAACAACATAACATGGAAAAAGATCTACAATCACTAACCAAAGGCAGACTCATACTAACATAACCAAACAAATGAACCAAACGAGTACAACTCAGGTACAACACTAATATCACTGACATTGCTTCCAGACATAAAATAGACCAAGTATGTTCAGAGTACCATACACGTATACAAATACCAATCACCAAGGGAATCTCAAGTGCACACAAATTAGAAAACATAACCACTCCAACTCTAGGAGGATACAAATAATAGAACACACTCCAAACATCTTGGAGGCAACAACACATAGTCCACTCCTTTCACAGAAGGTACAAAACATCCTCGTTCATGAAAACCGGGTAAAACTGAAAAGACGCCATGCACTACCCAAGGGAAAACAACTGGATGGCATAAATATTCAACAACCCTTATCCTCTAAGTTCTTCTGGAAGACTTATAATTTAGGACTAACACTAGATCCCAAAACCCACAATGCAACTTGACTTCATAGCAACAAAAGAATTCAAGTCATAAATCAAATCTAATATTTGGATTTCCTAAATCCATATTCATTCAATAGATAACATTAACAAGGTCAAAGACACACTTACAGGGTTAACTCAAATAATCATATACCCATATTTCTATTTCCATTATAAGAAATCTTAAACAATTTAAACTTACATCCCTTTACGAAATACAGAGAAACTAGAACATTTAAGGCAATCACGAGAAAATTACTATTTTTGGATATACTAAATCCATATCTCTTTCATATTCCATTCACAATAAATTAATTGCTCTAATTGAAATATAATAAACTAAAATAACTATTTGCCTCATCAATATAATCAACTTTTTAATTTACTTTTAAATCGACACGAATCCATGCCAGTAACCTCTTTCCATTTCCTAACCAAATCTTACATCTCATTCAATTTTCTATTTAAAACATTCAATCCCTTTAATATCATAAAATATTGTTTCTCTATCCATTTTCCCATATACACTAATCAAATCATTTTTAAATCTCTATTCAATAATATATTGCATGCTTCTTATTAAAATAAAATACGATAATGAATTTACACTTAATATATGTATATTTATGTTTCATATTATGTATACACCAAATATATATATTAATAACTTAATTATATATATTCTTTAATATTTCAATCACAACGATTAAAATTGCTCTATGGAAATAAATGAAACAAATCAAATATTTGTCTTTTCCAATATAATTAGTTCTTAAATTTATGTCTAATACAACATAAACTATTGCAAATACTATATTCAAATTTTTTATCCAAAATTTATACCACGCATTCTAATTTTATCTTTTAAAATCCCTATTCCCAATAATATAAAACTTTTGCTCTTTCAACTTAATTGAAATAATTAAACAAGTATCTTCAATCTACAAATACAAGAAATACTAATTTAAACAATTTCAATCAATTTCAATGTTTACTTCTAAAACTAACATCAGTTCTCTATTAACTGGATTCCTTTTGTTTTCCAACTAACTCAAATGATTTAATTATTTAATATAAAATACCTTTTTCCTATTAAACTGAACTATGCATACTAATCAGTTCCAATAAAAATATTTCTTTCAAATACACAACTAACTTTTCTAATTTCTACAATTCATTACGTAATTCATTATATCGATAAAATTGAATTAAGAATTCATCTTTTCAGATAGGGGAAAAATTACACTAATATTTAATTCTCTAATTGCTCTTAACAAAATAAGTATTTTCAACTATAAATAAAATATTTCGCTTTAAATTAAATAACCAATTGCCCTTGCAAATTAAATCATTATAAAATTAATCAAATTAACATTTGGTCTCTTCCATAACTTATTGTGTTAAAATAAGATCAATATTTGGACTATAATCCAATATCATATATATATTTTTCCAATTAAATCAAATTAATAATTGGACCTTTTACACATGAATTTAAATTTCACAATTAAATCTTAAATTATGCATTCTTTAAATCAAATATTTAACTCCTTCAATTAAACTTTAACATGCCATTTTAGAATAAACAATAATTTCCCCATACGTTTATAATTTTATTTCCACAAATCTAATATACAAATTTTATTTAAAATAATATAAATAAATATAATACTTTAATATTATAATAACAATACATAAAATATTAATATTTATAAATATCAATTTATTATTATTTAATTATCAGAGCAGCCATGGGAAAATAACTTAACACCAGTCTCGTTTTTCAAGCATAACTCAAAAACTACGATCTAGGTATTTACGATTTTTTTATAGGGATAAGAAAATTCCAAGGTGCAGAAACCCTTTAAATTTCCTGACAACCCAGTTTGCGTAAGAGGAGTTATACATGACGCAACCAGACCATTTTACCATGAAAAATATAACTACCTTGCGGATTTTAAAATCCGATTTTTAATAATAAACAGAGGGTTTCATTTTCTAAAAACATTCTAAAAACATTGCTCAATCTCTATGTTTGAATCCAAAACAAAATAATCGATTTCCTCAAACAAATTAAATTCAACTGAGGTTTTCACAATTTCCACTCAAGAATTTTCACAAAACAAAAACTACAAATTTATTTGATTCTTTTCTTCTAACAACAAATTTATTTTCTAAAACAGATTTAACAAACAAATCTTTAATCACTACTATTTTAAAAACAATCAAGAACAATAAAAACACAGAAGAAAACCTGGCTCAAGAAGCTACAGGAAAGATGAATTTCTGATGCAAGCCTCCTCCAAAGATTTCCTGTATTTCCTTCAATCCTCCAATGAATCTAATCCAAAACCCAACCAATGCAAACAATCTTTCCTCCAATCAATTCTACAATCAAAACTCTCTTCAAACCCTTCTTGGTGCAAACCTTCCAAAATTTCTTCTCTGCTGTAAAAATGCATTTTTTTCTAAAAAAATTTCTGCCCTAAAATTAAAACATGTATTCTTTATAAATCAAAAATACCTAATACAACCCTAATTCACATTACATGCAAATTAGATATTAATTTCAATTCCAATTCCAATTTCAATTTTTACAACCCTAATTCACATTGCATGCAAATTAGATATTAATTTCAATTTCAATTTCAATTTTTGAAAACCCACTTTCAATTTAAAATGCAATTTCAAATAATAAATTAATTTCCAAAGTTGAAACTCATTTCCCAAATAAACATTTAATTACAATTTCTAATTTAATTCCCACACGTTGAGATTAAATTCCAAAATTAATTTTAATTCTTTTATTTCCTTTCATTTTCCTGCATCACGTTCAATTAATTAATTTAATTATTTAATAACTAAATTCAACCCCTTTGGATTAAATTTAATTAATTAATTTAAATATAAAATTTTATCCACATTACATTATTTAAATTAAATAACCATCAACGTGATTTAAATGCAATTATTCTAAATATCTATTTCCAAATCAAGAATCCTTCAGAATTAAATAAGATTAAAACAAGGCAATGAACAACTCGACACACACAACTGACGACACACTATGGCTAGGGTGTAGACTTGACACAAGTTACCTAGTTACTATCTCTCGTTCAACTTAACCATTGGATCGACACGCTCAAACTTGTGAAACCAGGTGGAGTCGATATCATGTACCTGCAATCCTGCAACCAAGTAAACATCATACAATATATCCAGCATATAATACACACCGTGAAGGAGAAATCACGGATTCGCAAGGCACTCGCAAGCGAGTGATGCGAACCCGTCTTCTTCACCAATACACTCATCGAAACTAACACTTCCATCATAATCCGAAAATCTCATAATAACATCTCATGTTAACTTTACAACATTATTAATCTATAATGCATGTGAAACAATAATTAGATCAACACATCACACAATAATAGTTGTCGTTCAATAGTAGCGATCAAAACATCATAACAAAATGTATCCAGTATCAAAGTAACTGCAACCAATCATAACATAAAGCAAATTGAATAAGGAGCAAAACGGAGGGGTATTACAATATATACACAATTACATCTTCATACATCAATTAGGCCAGCCTAATTGGATGTAAGAATTCTTAACTCAAAATGTCTTATCGGCCTCAAAACAAAACTTCTTTGATACTTAAAAAAAAATGTACCAAAGATAAGATAGGTCAGCCCAAACCAAAAACATAAGCACATTAAGCATTTGTGAAACGTATACCACTTGATTAAGTTAACCAAAAGGGAAACACACCAAAACTGAAAGTTGAACAATTATCATCTACCTTTTTCAACTTATCCAACCAAAATTGTTGATTCCCTAATCACGAATGCATCTAAGACCCTTAAAAAACATATCAAATTATATGTTTTCGACATACACTTCAGAGTGATTTCAGACTAAATTACTGGATCAAAATAACACAGAAATATTTTACCGGATGGGAAGATAATCAATCACCAAACAATGTTGGCATCAATGACAACAAAGACAACAAAACCGGAGGTCTCCTTCTTCATTCTTCCAAAAATCTCCCCCTTTGTCATTGATGGAAACATGTGCCAAAAATTAAACTTACTTTAACAACGAAATTTTATTCAACTCTATATTCAACTCCCCCTTTCAAAAACATAAAACTAAAACCAAAAAATTATTTACACTAAATTTTCTTCACATAGAACCTTCTCCCCCTTTGACATCAAGGACAAAGGGTAGGGAAAATAGAAATAATCAAGAGCTAGGGGTACCTTGTAGTTCTTTGATAATTGCTTCCCAAGTTGGTTTACCATCATCCCAAATCCTTTTAGCCCTAGTAAGAGATATATACAGTGATTCTAATTCCACTAAGCATTATTCTCCCTCTTCCGGAGTGGGAGGAATTATGTTCATCTTCTCCAATCTTTCTGCATCTATCAAGGCACTTGATATAAAGATATGTTTGGACATTACCAGATCTTCAAGCTGGCCAAATCACCTTATTGCATCTTACTTTTTCCTTTTGTAGAATGAAGAGGGTGTTATGAAGGTTTGCAATGGAAGTCCAACCAATTTAGCTTCTATCATCTACAACCTTATAGATTCTGGAGGCATCAACAAGTTGAGACTCAATTGAGTCCTTGATACCTCGAGTGAAATCAAGCCATTGCAAACAGTAAACAAATAATAACTAATCTTATGTCTAGAAGACTTGTCTCCACCTCTTTCATGGTTTATACCTTAATATTAGAGGTGTATTCCTTAACAAAATCAACTGCATATTTTAGTTTCTCAATCAATGCTAATGAATCATCAGTGATGACACCAAGGGTTGTTTCTTGTAAATCTCTAATAGCTTCATTTATCATATCATTTCCTTTTTGGTAAGCTTCAACAGTTTCCTGTGTAACAGAGTTGATAAAAGTACCACAAATCTTTATTTTCTCACTTGGTGCAATCTTAGTCAAATCTACATAACCCGAATGTGATGGTAGATTGATTAGCTAAGGCAGCAGCACTGGTTGTAGCCTTGTTTTCCTTGTCAAAAATCCTTTGAGAGTGCTTTTGAATAATTCTCTAGTTGGCTTTGGTGGCTCAATAGTTTTGAGATTCTCTTCTTCAGCATCAGTGGCATTCTTGACTTCCTCTTCCTTCTTTTCTTCTTCTTTCTCCTCTTCCTTTTCTTCATCTTTTTTCTTTCTCCTTTTCTTCTTCTGAGGATTTTCTAGAATATTTATCTTTGTTTTCTTTCTCCTTCTTATCCTCATCATCCTTATCACTGTTTTCCTTTTTATCCTTGCTCCCTTCATCTTCATCTTTACTATTCTCACCATTGTTTCCAGTAGATTCATGATTTTCTTTAGAGGCATTACCAGTATCATCCTTGTGTTGATCTTGATATTGTTTGATAGTAGTCTCCTTTGTATCATTCAAAGGGGCAGGAGTCTCTAAAACCTCATTTATTTCACCAACACTTTCCAAGGTTGGATGATCCATTACCTCTATGACAATAACATGCTCATGTGTCTAAGTTGTATGGGATGAAGAACTGGTTCTTGTCCCATAGTTCTTTGCTAAGTTTTTAATTATGTACAGAGTTTCCTTTCTTACCCTTTCTATACTATCTCTCTCTTTAGTCATAAGCATGTTGAATATTTGTTTGAATCTAAACAAAGTAGAGCATTCTTTTAATAGATTAGCAGCCTCTTCTTCAAATAAAGAGGATTCATAAGAAATCAAGGCATCATTTTTCATCTTGTCATCATCATTTATAGCCTCTTGCATTCTTTTTACTAACACTTTCCAAACATTGTCAATCACTTTCTTCTGGATTGTTTCCATACTGATCACATTGCAAATAACTATGTACTGAATGAAAGCATTAATAAGAATTTATTTATCTTCATCATTGACTTCATCAAACAATTTGGTAGTCGGCATAAATTCTTCAACATCTATCATATTACTCACTAAGGCTCCTAGATTTAAAGATGGTCGATCACTTAACGGAGGCATGTCATCCTTAGGATCAGATGAGCCTTATTCATTCTTCTTTTCATGCACGTGAATTTTGAAAGTGTTCTCTTCTTCCTCTGTCTCTTCATATGTTGAAATATTGACTTTGGTTTCTGCTTCTTTATTGCAAGTAGAGGTGCTCCTCCTTTTGTTCCTTTTCAACTGATGCTCTTCTTCCAAGCCAAGATCTATTTCTTCATGTATAACATCACTTAGATTTCTGTTTCTATTTTCCAAGAGTAACAAATGGTGCAACATGAGGTATTTTCTTCCTTTTAGAAGCACGAGTACTAGGTTTGGTGGAGGTAGGTACATCAATTGGTGTTGGATTATTGTGTTCTTTCTTTCCTTTCTCTATTTCAGCAGCACTGGAAGAAGGTCCAGTAGTAGAAGATATTCTTCCAGATTTCTTAGGTCCAGAGGAAAGTTCAACAGACTTGGACTTCCTCTCATCAAGGGCTTCCTTCAATTTATCAATGTCATTTTTAGTAAATGGCCCTTGGAAGAATGCCTCAAATTATTTCTTGTTGTGTTTTACTCTATGGGATGTAGAAGTTTTCAAATGTACTTCTTTAGCTTTTTCTTCATATGTTCCCTGTCGAGGTGGAGAGGGGTCCCATGGACTACTTAGCAACATTTCAATAAACCTCTCAGCAAGTTGTTCATCAACCTCATATCCTAATGGTTATATCTAGGGAGTTTTGGGTTCAACTGCTTCTATCATGCATTCATCAGTGCTCACAAGAAAAGTTATGTCCTTTGGATACATTTTCACTAGGCTTCTGAGAACCCTTTCATGCATATCATTTTGGAAAACTACAAAGAATGGATTCAATGCATTATTATGTGCTCTAAAGTCTCTAAGACTATGTAGGTTCTCAAAGATTTGATGTGCAGTTGGCCTGTTGCGTTCCCATATGATGTTTTTCCTTCCCGATAATTCCCTCAAAAAGTAGAACAGTAAACAAAATACCAATGTCCCAAACTTAAAAGAGTGTTTCTTTGTCTTAATCAGGTTCAGATTCTCCAAAATTTATTGTCAAAGAAACTCACAAAGATCATAACATCTCCCATTTACTACCATTTCATATACGGAATGAATTTTTGTGGCAAATGCAAAATTCCTTTGGTTGGTAAAATATATTTTTTGTCCGATCATGATAGCAACATACTTCATAGTTGGATTTGTGATAGGCCTAGTAGTCAGATTTCTATCATCAAATGTGGCTCCAATTAGCTTCATAACTGCATCATTTTTCATATCTTTTAGCACTAGTAAGGGTCCAGTGACACAAAGACTAGTTACAACATGGATCACTTCCTTGGCGATTAACCTGGCTATGCTTGTCCATACAAACTTATCTTGCACCCTACTTAGTACCATCCTAACAAATTTAGAGTCCATCTCATTTGAAAAGTTAGGGAACCAATTCCATACATCCAACTTTTTTCGTATTAGTTTTTCATATTCAAGTTTCATAGAATGATCATCTCCTATCAATTATTTCATCCATAAATCCCTAAGTTCTTGGTGGTTAAATTCTTCCAACTTTCCATGGATGTATGTTCTAGTGTCTTCAATGGGTAGAACATTAACAAGAATATGTGAGAATGCACCCAAGGGGTCCATTTCAAAGACTTTCAAGGAATACCTTCTAAATTTAGGTCGAGGTCTCTCAGAAACTTCTGCAACAGTAGGAGTAGCCATTTCTTTTCTTCAAATTACTTGTAAAGTTGCTTCAAACTAAAGCCCACAAAGTTTAGATAACAGTAAATACCTTTTCAAGCTTTGTTGAAAACAAGGGTTTGACGCCACCTTCTCTGAATCGCTTTTAACCTTTCTTCAACTCGCTCTACTTCTTCCAATTTTGCAAATGTGATTTAATTTGACTTATTTTCTCACTTTATGACTTACCAAATTTTCCCTAATTTTGTATTAAATGCACTCCAACTACAAAAAGTTGA
This sequence comes from Sequoiadendron giganteum, assembly GCA_007115665.2. NCBI lineage: Eukaryota > Viridiplantae > Streptophyta > Pinopsida > Cupressales > Cupressaceae > Sequoiadendron > Sequoiadendron giganteum. The sequence goes on along the minus strand of CM021100.1, from coordinate 678,088,731 downwards.
TAAACCTGTAAGTGTGAATATGTGAATAAGACTTAAAACACTTCTTAATATGACATTATATCAAAGATTAAACTAATTGAATCAATTCAACAAAGTAATCAAATGAAAGCATCCTATTGCTCTCTATCTCCAAAGATTTATTAAATCTAAATTGCTCTCAGATTGTTTAAGCAAATAAGATTGTTAAAATGACTATCTGAAGAACGAGATGATGTTAATGCAATGTTGAATGATAAATCAATTAAACTAGCATGATGTTAATGTGAAACAGATAATTGCAGCTCCAAGAGGCAGCCATTGTTGTGAAGCTTGATTGTTGAATTGCTTGATGTGTGATTGCTTGATACTTGATGCCTGGATTTCTGCAGAGTAAGGGTGTAAAAGCTTGATTATCTGGATCCTTTTCTTGGTTCAATGAGGCTTGTATTTATAGATTTCCTGGCTGTAGAAATGCACAGGGAAAGCTTTGAGAGGCTTGGATTCAATCTGGAGGATTGAATGGTGAGAGATGGAGGAGATTGAGAGAAAGATGGAGATTGTCTCTACCCATGAAAACACTAGGCAAGAGAAGAGGAAGAATTGATGGAAGAGGATTGAGAGATCAAATTCCAAATTTGTCTCCAATTTGTCTTCAATTTGTCTCCAAAACTTCTTGTGAAGTTTCAAAGCATTAATTGTAACAAATTTAGACATAGATTAGACATAGGAAATCTAATTCATTTTGAGGAAATATAGATTGGAATATTCCTTTATGCTCTAATTCAAATATTTTGATTTATTTAAATTAGGAAAAGGGATATAAATAATTTAATAAAACAAACTATAGGATAGTCGTTTGTTAAATTAATCAGAGGAATATGGTAATTAATAAATAAAGTGCTTTGTCTTTATTTAATTAATTCAAGAATGATGTGATAGATTGAAATAGGGATTTGATAATTAAATCGAACAAAGTATTTAATTTTGTTTATTTAATTAAGATGAATTTGAGAGTGAACTATATTAAATAAATATTTCTATTTATTTAAACAGTAGAGGAAATAGAATAATTAATCAAATAATGTGTATTTAATTACTCGGATGCTCCAGACCAATTTTAGGTGTATACATTTTTCCCCTCTTCGAAGTGATGTGTTTACGCGTTGCTTCGAAGAATATTTTTGCTACTACTGCCAGGATCGATGATTTTCAGATGATAATAATTTCGTGTGCCCTAGACATGATTTTCAAATGATGATAATTTTGTGTGCCCTAGACATGATTTTCAGATGATAATAATTTTGTGTGCCCCAGACATGATTTCCAGATGATGATAATAATATGTCCCCTCGGGAGATAAATTAATGATTTGATGATTTTTTTTGGAATTTTGAAATATTTTTATGATTTTATGATGAAGATATGATGAAGAAATAATTTATCTCCCGACAATGATGAAGAAATATAGCATGCAAATGATAAAATGTTGCCCTGCCTTACCTCCTTGTGTTTGATGATTTTCGATCGTGCCAACCTTTGATTTGATATTGATTATTGATCCTGATAGATTAGAAGATTATTGATCTCATGATAGGTGAGATTCAATGATTGATTGATTGATTGACCTCATGATAGGTGAGGATCAATGATAGATTGATGATTAACCTCATGATAGGTGAGGATCAATGATAGATTGATTGATTGACCTCATGATAGGGGAGGATCAATGATAAATTGATTGATTGACCTCATGATATGCGAGGTTTAATGATAGTCGCTCATGAGATTTGATCGAAGTCTCACCAGAGCCGATGAGATTGATAGGCTACTTGATTTTTGATTGATTATAGGAGGATTTTAGAGTTTTTCCCAAAGATGTGGGACATGATTCCGCATCTAGCGCAGGCTGATATAGATATCATTAATCGGTGTGAAAAATCTATAATGCAGATGCAAAACTAATATGAATGCAGTCTAATTTTATCATGCAACTATATGCAAACTATTGTCATTTTAACAGTACTTTTGTGCTTTTTTGTCATCATAGAGCTTTATTGGATGTTGAAAGTGAGTACAAGCATCAATGGTATATGTTAGACCAATGATGACCTGAGTACTACTTTCATGATTTTTGATATTACAAGTGAACACAAGCATCGAGGTATGATTTAACCGAGATGACCTGAGCATTCATTGTGTAAACAGGTAGTGATTAATCATTTCAATGTGTGAATTCTAAATGTCATCGGTGATACATTTGCATAGCACATCCCTCGATAATTCATACATTCATATGATTAACTTACAGACAGCAGACGATAAAAATATCATTCTCCTTCCTTGCTTCTCTAGTCCAATACATCATCGAGTTGCTCCAAAGAAATGATAACAATGATCAAAATGCAACATGTTCAACCTTTTCTTAAAGTATTTCAATCATTATTCAAATTAGATCATCCATCCTGATTTTGTGATGTTTTTGAGATTTTTGACTGAATTTTTGGCATGTTTTTGGATTTTTGATTGATTTTTGACATGTTTTTGGATTTTTTATTGAATTTTGACATTTTTTTGGTTTTTTTGACTGATTTTTGACATGCTTTTGGATTTTTGACTGATTTTTGACATGTTTTTTGGAGTTTTGACTGAATTTTGACAGTTGTTTGGATTTTTGATATGATACGAATGTTCGAAGTGTTTTGATGGTAATTGATGTTTACACTTCGATCATTGTTTTTGTTATCTTTTTGCTAAGCTCATTTTTTTATTGCCCCCAGTGATTTCAAGATTTTGCCCCCAAGCTAGGGTGAGACATGACCACATTGCAATGATATGTTCTTGAAATTTTATTGCACCTTTTTTCAAATTTTATGATTTTTTTGTATTTTTGGGGATATTTTAAGATGAAATGAGATGATATTCCTGATTGAAGGAAAAATATGCCCCACAATATGGTTAATGCAACCATGGATAATTGATAGATCAAAATGAAAGTTTCACTACAAAACATGTCACACAAGCAACATATCTCTTGTCGAAAGATGATAATGGTATGATTGATTAAGATGCTAGGAATGATCGATTCCATAAGACATGATGATGATAAGATTGATGATTGTTGATGATTGATTGACAAAAGATATGAGGATTGGATAATGTTTTCTAGCTAGGCTTAAATATGATTTGTATGATAAGATTTGAGGTTGCAAATGGACATGATGACATGAATTTTGATAAGCTAGAAGATATGGAATGGAAGAAAGTGTGATAAAAATGATGAATGGAGATGATCAAGATTAACTAGATAAGATACAGATACAAGGCCCAAGTATTTTGCCCCTATTCCTCATCAAGACCAAGGAAAGGAAGAAAGGATGTATTTAGTAAGAATGATGGAAATATGGATAAGATGAAAGATATGGTATGGAAAATATGGATAAATCATATAGGATAAGATATATGATGTTCAAGAAGATCCTTAACCTTGTCAAGATCAAAGGTGGATATGTAAGGAATGAGCATAGAAAGGATAATGACCATGAATGATAAGATGGATGAAACTTGTTCCTAAGTGTAGAGTGCAAGAGGAATATGGAAGATAGGATATGGATGATAGGGAAATGGAGGAAGGACTTAAGCATCAAGTTTCACAACAAAATATCCCTCTAATAAACCATGGCAATGTGAATTAGACTCCTAAATTTTGGTAGATTAATGATATGATGGAAGAATCTAAGGACTTATCCAAAGGTTTGGATTAAAGGAGAATGATGGGGGATGAATGCTGGATAATGGATAGGAGGTTGGAAGGCTTGTTGATGGATAGATGGAATGGATGGAAAGATCAACATTGGCACACAACTTGAAGGGTGGTGGAGTGATGGAGGAAAAATGGATTTGGAAGGTGATAGGTTATTAGATGGAAAATTGGATGAAGCTTTTGGATTAGCAAATTTGGATGCCAATTTAGATTTTATTTCTTCTATGAGACTTTTAGGAATCCACATGACTTTTGATTTTGAATTTTTCTTTGTGGGCCTTTGTGGCCTTTCACATTTTTCTTTTTGATTTATGGACCTTTGTGGTCTTTGAAAATTTCCTTTTTGCTTTGATGGGCCTTTGTGGCCTTTAGAAATTTTCTTTTGATTTATGGACCTCTATGGTCTTTGAGATTTCTTCTTTGATGGGCCTTTGTGGCCTTTTGAAAATTTCTTTTGATTTTGGATCAATCTTTCTTTTATTTTTGCATGTCTCTTCGAGGAGACACGTTGATCCTTTGATACATGTGGATTTCGATATAGAAGCTTTTGATATTTGGCATCCAAATTTCTTCCAAGAGTAATGGGAGAGGTGGATTGAGATGAATGATATGGAGGTATTATGGAGGAGTTAATGTGGGTAGAATTTTGAAAGGGCATCAAGGATGTGTGCCTTTGTTGTTCTTGAGAAATAGGATATGGACCTAGGATAGAGGGAAGGTTTGATGGACTAGGATGAGGACCTAGGATAGATGGTATATTTGGTGGATTAGGATGAGTACCTAAGATAGATGGTAGGTTTGATGAACTAGGACACTTAGGTGTATAACCAAGGCCATGGTGATATGGGTTTCTTTGAACAAAAAGGGGTTCTAAGATACCTTGTTCATGAAGGCCTAATCCTTTTCCTTTGTAATTCATACTTTGACACATTTGTTTACCAATGGGATATGTATTGTTTGTGAAACAAGATGCAAGTCCATTTTGGGGAGGATATGATATGGATGAGAGGATAGGTGTTGGAAGTAAACTAGAATGGATAAAGGTGGAGGATCCCAATTTATAGGTGTGGGGTTCATGGATAGATTGAATAGGTGTGATAGGTTCTTGACATGGGGATGATGGGGTGTTTTGATCTTGACTTGGAAAAGTATTATGAGGTGGTATGAAAGGCATATCTTGATCATGAGAAGAATAAACATCTTCATGGGATGAAAGGGTATCCTTGAATGGAAGCATATCTTGATCTTGATGAGGAAGGGAATCATGAGATTGTGTAGAAAGCATGTCTTGATCATCAGTTGGTAAGACATCATTAGATAGGATGGAAGAACTACCATGCTCTTGTGATGAAATAGAATCATGAGATGATATGGATTGATGAGATGATGTGGAAGAAGAACCAGGAAGGATACTTGTCTCTTGAGATGGAAGGGAATTATTTTGGATGAAAAGTGAAAGGAGGGGATCATCATAAGATTCTTGAGAAATGGGATCTTGATCAAAGATTGGAAGAGTTTGTGGAATGTTGATATCATTGGATGAAGTGGAAAGAATATTTTGATCTTGATGTGTAGGGGAGGCTATGCTAGCATGCTTTGGATTGAGAGATTGACATGAATAATTGGATGTTGAAGATATGATAGAAGAGGATAATTGGATGGATTTGTTAACTTCAGTGAAAGAATCTTGAGGTTTATTTTGGCTTATTGTGGATGGAGATAAATGCATGACATGATAGGATTGCTCAACATCATTTGTTTTTGAGTGCTGAGATTTGGGTTTATGATTTGATTGTTCCAAAAATTCAATGATATCGAACTTGGATGATGTAGTTGTTGGTGAAGAAGGCCTCATGTTGAGATTTTTGTTAGAGGAATAAGCACAAATGTTTGGAAACAAATATCTCTCTGTGGTTCTTTCCCTTTACACATCCCAAATTTTTTGTTGAAGGTTTTTTATTTGATGAGCTAGATAATTCAATTGATCCTTATCTATTTTGGCCATGATGGTGATTTTGATGAAAAGAAAATTTGATCCTGATGAAAATGTTGATAAAATGAAAAATTGATAGACTGGTTAAAATTTTGAACTCTCTATTTTAGAAGCACTAAAATAGAGACCAGAAGTGCTATTTCCCAGAAGCGCTGGAAAAGAAACCAGAAGCGCTAAAACAGGTGACTGAAGCGCTATTTTGACCGAAGTGCTGAAACAGTGCCCGAAAGCGCTGGAGAAAATAATAGAAGCGCTACTTCCCAGAAGCACCGAAACAGAAACCAAAAGCGCTACAAAAAGGGACAGAAGCGCTATTTTGCCAGAAGCGCTAAAACAGAGCCCGGAAGCGCTGTTTCACAAAAGCACTAGAACAGTGACCCAAAGCGCTGAAATAGGTTTTTCATAACCTAAAAATAGGCCTTCTTAAGACCTTCTACTGCAAAATTTGATCTGGTCTTGTGGCATATTGTATTAGAGATTGTGGAAGATAAGAAGGATGAATCCGTTGACTACGATTGTGGAATTGTGTGAGAGCTCTCCTCTGGAAGAAGGCTCGTGAGTATATTGGTTCTACTGTGTAATCTAATGTGTGACCCCTAGTAAAATCGTGATAGTGATGGATAAAAGTTCTATGTTGTAAAAGAAGTTTGCGATTTTGATACAAAAATCGTTGTTTTCTCAATTTGTTTCTATAACTGAGAGGTCTTTGGGGTTTTGTGACTTTGATTTTCCTCTTGACAAAGGTGGTGGACTTCCACTTTCACAGCATGGATTTTTTGATTTGTTTTGACTTGATGTTTTCGGGATGATTTTTAAATTTGATTTAAATGAATTTGTGAAAACACGGCAAGCAATTTTTGAATAAGTGTTTTAAAACTGAAAAGATTGTGTATGTTCAAAAATCATGAATGATTTTTATTGATTTTGACGGGTTGTTTTAAAATTTGTACACATATCAAATAGACTCACACTTAAGGACAAGTAGGTCATCATTATACTCACAGCCCACATCTTGCAATTACATTGACTCACACAGCAGTGTCACCCCCTAGAGGGCGCCCGTGTTTTTGTTATTGCCAGGTGCGTACTCAAAGTCACGGATGTAGATATCGAATCCCTTGAGCAAACAATCCTTGGTAATTATATGGTGAGTTTCTTGGGGGCAGATTCTTCCCTCCCCTTGCACTGTGAGTATGACAATGTATGGATACTGACTCGGCGAGAAACTACTCTATGGTTCGTAGATAGGGTTCCGTTCGGTGTGGCAAATAGATAAACTCCCTCAGGAGACCTCCCAATCTTTATAACAAAGATTTTGGGGATGGTTATCTTGCCTACTACCGTCAATTTGGACTTTCATCAACAAATTGCATTTTTATTATAGTGGGTTGGATAACCTGGCTTTGGTTGTTCCCACTTAGGTCGTTCCCGTAGGGTGAGTACTTTTTCCCACTATGGCAGGCCTACTAAAGGATTTAACAAAGCATAAATGACATGAAATAAAAGTGAATCTAGCACTTTGGTCACCCAGTTAAGGGGAGAGCATAATCCTAATCACCATAAGCACAGCATATAAGTTTGTCCTATTTTAAAAGCCCAAAAAGAAATTTTCTAATCTATGTGAAGGTGTTGCTTCACAGAAATCATGATGTTCTTTTTAACTTCTACTATAAGAACGTGATGACTATCCTAGGATTGATAGATTTGCTTTAAGAAAAACAAGAAAGTGACTATCCTAGGATTGATATATTTTAGGAACTTTGAAGTGACTATCCTAGATTGATCAATTTTAGTCCAAGTGACTACCCTAGGATTGGTTCTTTTTAACCAAATTTGACAAAGCTTGTGCAGGTGGTTAATTTTAAGCCCAAAGTAATGCTAGTTGGTCCTAAAGCATGCATGAAAAATAGCATATGATGGGTTATTTTCCCATGAGTGTTTGAAAGCACTATTACAATGGATATCAAATGACTATTTTTTCACTTTTTTTGAATTTAATGCTCCATATTCCTCTTAAAACCTGCAATAAATGCTCAAAATGTTAGATGAGATCAAGAAATAAGAAGATATAAAGGTTAGATGAATGATTAAACAAAAAAAAACCTAAAACTTATACCAAGTTGCAATGTGATTTGACTTTAAATGTAAAATTGAAAATTTTAACTCTACAAAAAGTGATAAATACCTACACCATTGCATAGCTTATGAAATTCTACCCCATTTCAAAAAAAAAAAATTCGAAAAAGACCTCCGTATGACCAAGATATGACCATTTTAAGATAGACTGTCAAAGTGCTAAACCAGAAGGGCTAAAACAGAGACCAGAAGCGTTGAAACACCGAAAGTGCTAAAACAGTAACCAGAAACACTAAAATAGAGATCAAAAGCGCTAAAACACCGAAAGCACTGAAACAAAGAACAAAAGCGCTAAAATAGAGACCAAAAGCGTTGGAACACCGAAAGCGCTAAAACAGTGACCAAAAGCGCTAAAACACAGACCAGAAGCGTTGAAACACCGAAAGTGCTAAAACAGAGACCAGAAGCACTGAAACACCGAAAGCGCTAAAATTTTTAATGGAAGCACTAACAGAAAACACGCTGCAAACCTGCGTAAAACTTTCCAGAAAATTGATAATTTTGATAAAATAGGGGTTAATGCCTCACGGTGGGCGCCAAATTGTAAGTGTGAATATGTGAATAAGACTTAAAACACTTCTTAATACGACATTATATCAAAGATTAAACTAATTGAATCAATTCAACAAAGTAATCCAATGAAAGTGTCCTATTGCTCTCTATCTCCAAAGATTTATTAAATTTAAATTGCTCTCAGATTGTTTAAGCAAATAAGACTGTTAAAATAAATATCTAAAGAACGAGATGATGTTAATGCAATGTTGAATGATAAATCAATTAAACTAGCATGATATTAATGTGAAACAGATAATTGCAAATCCAAGAGGTAGCCATTGTTGTGAAGCTTGATTGTTGAATTGCTTGATGTGTGATTGCTTGATACTTGATGCCTGGATTCCTGCAGAGTAAGGGTGTAAAAGCTTGATTATCTAGATCCTTTTCTTGGTTCAATGAGGCTTGTATTTATAGATTTCCTGGCTGTAGAAATGCACAGGGAAAGCTTTGAGAGGCTTGGATTCAATCTGGAGGATTGAATGGTGAGAGATGGAGGAGATTGAGAGAAAGATGGAGATTGTCTCTACCCAAGAAAACACCAGGCAAGAGAAGAGGAAGAATTGATGGAAGAGGATTGAGAGATCAAATTCCAAATTTGTCTTCAATTTGTCTCCAAAACTTCCCATGAAGTTTCAAAGCATTAATTGTAACAAATTTAGACATAGATTAGACATAGGAAATCTAATTCATTTTGAGGAAATGTAGATTGGAATATTCCTTTATGCTCTAATTCAAATATTTTGATTTATTTAAATTAGGAAAAGGGAGATAAATAATTTAATATAACAAACTATAGGATAGTTGTTTATTAAATTAATTAGAGGAATATGGTAATTAATAAATAAAGTGTTTTGTCTTTATTTAATTAATTTGAGAATGATGTGATAGATTGAAATAGGGATTTGATAATTAAATCGAACAAAGTATTTAATTTTGTTTATTTAATTAAGATGAATTTGAGAGTGAACTATATTAAATAAATATTTCTATTTATTTAAACAGTAGAGGAAATAGAATAATTAATCAAATAATGTGTATTTAATTACTCGGATGCTCCAGACCAATTTTAGGTTTATACAAAACCCTTTGTAGAATACACTATAAACCCTAAAATACCGTGTAATTCTTCAGAGTCACATATTTTCTACCGAAAAATTTCTTCAATATATTCAAAATAAAATCATACATCATATGTCCTTGTGTTAGTGCTTGACACCTCTTATATCGGGGGTTTGTTAGATTTCTCAGTCACTACACCCCTAAAACCATTTCTAGTTTTAGTTTTTCGAAGAAGTATCTGCACCAGATGTAGATGCAAATGCATTTGACTCATCCTTATTCTCAGGTTCTTCCTTTTTCTTCCAAATCTTCTCCATTTCTTTTCTTCCTTCAATAGGATCCACTTTGTTCACATGTTTGTTCTTTTGTTTAGGATCAGGTTTCTTCTCAATTCTGCTTCTACAAAATTTTGAAATGTGTCTCAGTTTATTGTAGGTGTAGCACACAACATGTTTCTAACCAGACTAATTTGGATTTATCCTTGATCTGCATTGATTTTCTTTATATCTAAACGCATAGCATATATAGAAATAGCCTTGAAGAGATTGAGTCATTCTACTAGTATTGAATCTATTCATCATTGTCTAACTTTTACACTCAATAGCTCTATGCCCAAACTTATTGCAAGCATAGTATTGCCTAGAAAAGATTCCAACATTCCGATTCATTCTACTTCTACATTCAGTTACCCTATGACCAAATTTATTTCATGAGAAAAAATTCCATTGAAAGATGGGTACCTTTGATCATTAGGTTGTCAAATAGGAATCCTTCTAGTATTGCTTCTATGATCATCGATCTGCCTTCCATCGCTTTGATTCTTCCTTTGATTGTTCACTTTATTCGGGATTTGATTTTCTTTTGAACTTTTTCCTTCTTCAAGTCCTAGACTGCCTTTATCCTTAGGTAGTTTCTGAAATGCAATAAACTCATCAAGATTTGTAGTACTTGTCTTAAATTTTTATTCATGAGCTCTTGCTTTCTCCAAGTCAAATCTTAGAGTTACCACTTCTTGTTCAAGCTTTGTGCATTCATTAATTTTGCTATGGATTTTATCTTTCTGGCATTCTTTAATTCTTTTCTTTTCTTCCACTTGCAACTTTAGTCTGATGATGTATTCATTAGCCTTCTTCAATTGATCACTGACTTCTCTATGCCTTTCTTTGAACTTCTTGATTTTCTCTCTTAATTTTTTGATGCATTCATTTTCTTCTTTCAAGATTACCTTCAAAGACTCTTTCTCATCTTCACTTTTATCTAGATCTTCTAGATCAGCATAGAGTTCCTCAGTTATAGAGATCTCTTCTGATGGAACAAGATACTTTTTACCAGTCATGCTTTCAAACTTCAAGATCTTCCTTAAGCTATTAAGCTTCTCAAAAGGAACCGATCTCTGATACTGATTGTTGAACACACAAAATACTAAGGGGGGGGTGAATCAGTATTCTACTATACCAACTTATTACTAACCATCCAATTATTACAATATATCTTGCTACAACAGTAAGTAAAAACATAGAAATGAACATAAAATTACACAACTCATAGACACCAAGATTTTTACGTGGAAAACCCAAAGTGGGAAAAATCATGGTGAGGATTAACTCACAATATATTATAATTGGTTACAAAATATTATATGGCACACTACCAGGACACACTATCCTTGAAGGGCTCACAACCAAAGTACAAAATATATGGCTTACCACTAGATTACAAAAAGATATGGCTCACTGCTAAGAATGTGAACTGAAAGGAATTCACCTTCTAAGTGTTGAGTACAGTTCCAATTAAGCTCAATAACAAATATCAGCAACTTCACAATATTATACTATCGCATATATTCACACTATCACGCCTTCTCTCTCTCCTTTTTTTAAAAAAACCACATATGGATGTTCCTCATATATACACAATTACATCTTCATACATCAATTAGGTAGGCCTAATTGGATGTAAGCATTCTTAACTCGAAATTTCTTGTCGGCCTCAAAACAAAACTTATTTGATGCTTAAAACAAAATGTGTAAAGAATAAGATAGGTTGGCTTGGACCAAAAACATAAGCATGTTAAGCATCCATGAAATGTATACCACTTGATTAAGTTGGCCAGAAGGGAAGCACACCAAAACTGAAAGTCGAACAATCATCATCTACCATTTTCAACTTATTCAACCAAAATTATTGATTCCCTGATCAAGATTGCATCTAAGACTCTTTAAAAACATATCAAAATTATATTTTTCTGACATACACTTTAGAGTGATTCCAAACCAAATTATTGGATCAATGTAACACAGGCATAGTTTACTGAATGGGTAGATAATCAATCACCAAACAATGTTGGCATCAATGACAACAAAGACAACAAAATCAGAGGTCTCCTTCTTCATTCTTCCAACACATCTAAGCCCCTTCTCTCCACCACTTCCCATGTGCACACACACTATCATTAACTCCATAGAAATTCTTTCTGTTGAGAACAACTTAGTTTTTGAATTTGATTGTGTCTAATTTATTTTACATCAATATTTTGAATCACACTCAATGGTCCATTTTTTACCTGAGTATCTCTCTTTAATCCTACTGATGTATCAGAAAGTGTGATCCAAAATGTTGATGCAAAATAAACTAGACACAATTGAATCCAAAAACCAAGTTGTTATCAATATTATGGACTATGGAAATATGACATTTTTTAATTATTTTTATTCTTAACCCCATTTATTTCGTCATATAAATTTAGTTGGATCCTAGATTGATTTTACCCCATAATACATCACTCCTCAAGATATTTTTTAATAGATTTAGGATCAAACACTATAATATAATAAGAAAACCATGGTAACTTCCAAAACAACCACCCTTATAATAAGGAGTCAACTTGACCCAAATACACAAACTATATATTCAACTCATTTGGTCCCAATAATAATAAATATAGAGGACCAAATGCAACCAAGTGACTACATTTTTTATAAATAGCTTAATGAGTTTGGGTGATGTTCAACCTATGCATAGAGTTATATTATTTTAATAAATGACAAAAATGGTGACTCATGAATAATTGTGTATCAAGAGGAATCTTAATAAGAGGGAAAAAGTGCTAGAAGAGATCAAGGAGACATAGAAACACACTTAATAAAATTTTAGTCACTTGAAATCCAAGTGACTAATCTCAAAAAATAGGTGGCAACCCAAGTATCAAGATCCCTACTTGATACTAGGAAGTTAGGAAACTATAATTTAAAGAAGTTTTTAAAGTTATCCAAGGAAAAAAATTAAGAATTGAAGTAGTAATAAAGATCCCTATATCTAATCAAAAGTACAATGTGTCAATATTATTAGGGCATAACCTAAGAAACAACTAGACTAGCTCAAGACTTGAAGTTCATTTTTGTGAATCAAATCCAACATTTGAAAATAAATTTTTGATTAAAACTTGATTATCTCCTCTAAATTAGTTGAGGTAAAATATTATAGAAAGAAACTACCAATCTTTCCTAAATATGCGTTGATATCAATAGAGATAAAGGAGAGAATAGAGGTAGCATATATAATAATGGATGTTATAGACAAACAATAGGTGGACCAAAAATTAAAAAAATCAATTAAGAATTTTGGCTCAAATAATTTCTAGTATGCATAATCACATGGACCTATGAGTCTGACATGATCTCCTCTTATCTATAATTTATAACAAGAGGTTTCTTCCAAAAGAATAATTATTTGGGATGATTTAGAATAATAATAATGGTGAGTTAATATTTAATAACTAGTCAAATTATCACACCTCAAATAATATATAAAAAGTGATCGATACCTTTGTAGAACTTGAAGTACAACTTCAAAAAAAAAATCAAGGTTAATTATTTCTTACAATGATGAACTTAAACTAATGAGGTGTTATAAATCATTCCAAAAGATTGAAATCCCTTCAAAAGATGTTAGGTAGTTTTAAACAATACTAGAGGGTATTTAGGCCCAATAATTTTTAGCTCTTCTCATAAAAATTTTACTATATTTTGTTTATTTCAAATCAATATTATGTAGCCAAATGTATAAATTCTATGATTATCTATTTCTAGTAAGAGAAAATACCATACAAGTTACCTAAAATATTGTGAAAAATTACTACATTATAAGGTCTTGGCCTTATATTCCTTTTAAATAAGATCCATATAAAATGAAAGGGATAATGCATAGGCATAAAGTATATCAAAGAATGGGAATGAATTTTATCATGATCTAATTGTGCATGCTATCTTAGTCACTAAAAACATCCCACTAAACCTATAAATATTTTTTTCTATTGGTTAAGATCTAACCAATGAACTCAATGTGTCTTGTAAAATATAAGGTGGAAACCATTAATTTCCTTGGAACTATTTTAATAGGATTTCCAAATACAATATCAAGAAATAGAAACATTTTATCAATAGTACACCAATGTTTAAATAGATTTTGAGATGTAGGTGCCAAGGAGCCACACTATTGGCCAAAGAAAAGTATATTAATTAAAAAAGAGCCACAATGTCATCAATACTTTCACAACATTAATTTAGTATTGATCTAAGGGATCATGCTAAATTATATGGCTCGATAGGGAAAGTGTTAGAGAAACCCATGATGGTGTCCAAATAAAATATTAAAAAAGGGATATTAACTACATGAAGTCTCTATATGGATTTTGAGGGAAAATAATGAGCTTTGGTTAAAAAAAATAGCCTATTATTGAGATTGGATAACTCATAAAATTTTAATTGAATGAATAAATTATAACACGAAAAGTTTTGAAATATTTCACACCATCAACTTAATGGCATTTAATTGAATTCAATGTATAGGGACATAACCCTCAATGACAAGAATTATATTAGGAAAAGAATGCATAAATAAAATACTATGGATTACATGTACTAATGTACTATGTTATTAGGAAATCCTTACAAGGGTACTCATATGCAAGTGTTATTTGTACTTGGGACCACAAATTTTTCATGTTCCCAAGTGTATAGGTAGTGGATATATTCCCTCTATTAAAGAGTTGTTGAAATGTATTGCAAGAAAGTATTTTAAGGTATAGGAAAGGGGAATATACAACCAAGGGAAGATTCATACACCAAATTTTGTGTACCTAAGGTTATTAATGTTATGCCTAGAAATAGAAAAGATATAGTGATGTTGGTTTACAAAAAATGGTTACACTAGAAATCGTATCCATAGAATAAAGGGGGAGAATGCAATGTCATATATAAGCCAACAACATCACAATCTAACATGTAAATAGATTTGTGTGTATTGAGGTTAGAATAAGAGAGTGTGTGTGTGTGTATCAAAATTGTATCAAAAAAAATCATCATCCCCTAAGGCATATAGGACTAAAAATAAAACAAAATAATGTATATTCTAACATAAAATAAGTTGGGCTAGAAGCCAAGGTTGTGGGCACTACTCCGTACATAAAGAAGCTTCTCCATGTGTGCCATATTTTTGTTCAGAATAGTGTGGACTCCTTGGAAGTCTTGTTCTGAAAGATTAGTGAGCTCAGGGAGGACCAATTGTACTTCTCTAAATTAATGGAGAAAGAGCATTCAGCCAAGGGCAAGGGAAAAAAAAATGTGAAAGATGATAGTTAAGGCCTTGTTGTTAAAGGGTTTGTTGATTGGAAAAAGTCATTTGAAGCTGAGAAGAAGGAGCTACTAGACATGATTGATCTGTATAAGAGCTAGGAGCTTGAAGTGGCTAACACCTTAAGCAATATGAAATAGTGCTTTGTTCTCTTTATCAATTGTTTGTCTTATGTTGGGTCTCGGTTTTCTTTCTGTTGTTTTCTATTTTGATGTTGTTATGTTTTGTTAATGGTTTATTATTTTATCTCTCGTACAACACTCTGTCTATTTTTTTTTTTCCGGTTATGGTATGTTGCTGGTATCTTATTATACTATCTTCTAAGCAGCATTTTGTATCTTAAGTTGTAAATGTTTTTGAGTCCCTTCAAAACCTATTTTTCTCATATAATCAGAACATAAATAACATTGGAAACATAGGATTTTTCCATTTGGTTCTATATGATTCTATAAAAACAACACCATAATGCTTTAAATCATTCCCAAGGAGAAAAATATGTTTTGAATAAGACACAACATACCAAAATAGTTGTAAATAGGTTTGGGTTGGCATGAAGGGGATCTAATTTCCACCATGCTTTGTTTAATCACCAAAATCTAATTAGACATACAAGACATCATGTACAAAGGAATAAGATGATGTAAAAATGGAAGAAAAGAATAACAAGGTATTCTCTGTATTTCCATATACTTATAAGAGTGGCAATGGTTGTATATGAGGTACTAATATGCATACCTAGATATACAAGTATATATGTAAACAAATGAGCATTACTAAAAGATAAATCATAAATACAAATACACATACACATATATAAACAAAGAGATACTAGAAATGACTCCTCATCATATTCATCATCTATTAATTTGTCACCATATCAATCATGGTCATTTGGTGGTGATTTGAAGTGTGGAGAGTTTGTAGATATAGGAAGACAAAGTGGGGACATCTCCAAAAAAAAATAAAGCTCGACACCCCTCATCTCTAGGGACTACTAGCACAAGTGGTGATGAATCCACAAGAATTTGAACGCTAATATTAGGGCCTAACTTAAAGGATTATGGAAGAAGATACATTACATTTTGAAGAGAGGTCATTACAAATGTTAAAGTATCAAAGATTTCATGATCTTTGGTTGGGGTTTTCAATGAGGTGGGTGGGGTATTTTTAAAATTTACGCTTGGTTAGTAGTGGAGGGTGAAGAATAGTTTCAAGGGTATGTGGTTTAATTTAATTGGGAAAATAAGAATTTTGAGGGTAGGTAAGAGGAACAAGGGCTTCCATAATGGATTTAGGAATAATGCAATTATTCTACAGATTTATGGGCTCTAGGAAAGGATTTATATCAAGAATTAATGGAAGTAGAGGAAAAAGGTCCAACAAAACAAGAAAAGAATCAACTCATTTTAATTTATTCTTTTTTGGTTTTTGATTTTTTTTAGTATATGAGAATGGGGTATGGGTTTTGAAGGTTGGTTGAGGAATAAATACAAGTAGATTTGGAGGACCATATTTGGTATGGTGAGGTGGAGGTCTAGATAGGCAAGAAGTGATTAGGTATGGGTTGGGAAATAGAGTGGGGTGATTAAGAACTTTTTATTTTTCATTTGGTTCCTTAGGTTTATAGGAAGAAATAGTAATGGGTGGGTAAGATGAGACAACAATGAGTGGATATGAAAACATAGCAAGAGGAGGGTGTGGGGAAAGAGGAGTGATTAGCCTAGTAACATATGGTTGGTAGATTCTAAAAGGTATTGATATGAGGTTTACATGGAGTTGGGAAATGGATGTGGATGGATTGGAAACCTTCTATTTTTATTTTTATTTTGGTTCTAAAATGGGTGGATATGGAAAGGTAGTAGGAGGAGGGTGTAGGGGAAGAGGTCTAGTTAGCCTAGTGGCATATATTTGGTAGATTCTAAATAATGTATTAATATGAGGTTTATATGGAGTAGAAGGAGTTGACCAGAAGTAATCAAGGGAAAAAATTCCTAAGGTAGAGACTAGTTGATAAAAACTACAAGGAATGGTAAATATATTTGCATCATGGGGGAATTTTAAAAATTAGTGAATGATAGATGGGGTAGATTGGATCACTTAAATATAGGGATGGTGAAATAAGGTGATAAAAATTACAAGTTAGAATGATATGGTAGGGAACATCTAGATACTTTGGTCCCACCTAAATAGAAAGAGTGATCAAACCAAGAATGGGATGGAGGTTCCATTATATGTGCATAAGTAAATATCTAAAGGATGGTAAGGTAATTAATGAAGATTGCTAATATATAAATGTTCCTTAGTAACCATATTGAAAGTTCTTATGAGGTCTACCATAATGTCTAAAGAAAGTATTTGGTCTATAAGGAATTCAATAAAGAGAGCACTATGTGAGTCATCAATAGACAAATTATCGAGAGAGACCATAATAGATGGAATGGAATGATGCATTAGGGTAGATGGAGAGTGAAATTTTTCTATCACCCATAAAATTAGAGAGTGAAGTGGGGATATAAATGGGTTCTTAAGAAGGTATGATGTTATTGACAATAAAATCAGAAGTGGATATAAAACATAGAAAAAGCATTGGATCAAAAAAATTGGTAGTAAAATGTTGTAGAAATGGGTTGTCACTTATTAAAATATTTTAAATAGGAAGGGTTGTGGATTTGTTACCCTAATAATTTATACCTAAAACATAATTCAATCAAATCTTGTATCACATGTCTTAAGTGTATGTATCTCTCAGTGTTATAGATGGGGATATGATGATATTAGTAGGACTTGGAGCCATATATTTCATGTAAAGGAAGGTTAATGTCCAACAATAAAATGGGAGGAATTTGAATGAGGATATTGGATAGAAGTTATTTCAGGATGACATGGAGGTGATCAACCAACCTATTAAAATGATACCTACATGCGGATGTAAGGATACTACTAATAT
This sequence comes from Sequoiadendron giganteum, assembly GCA_007115665.2. Lineage (NCBI taxonomy): Eukaryota > Viridiplantae > Streptophyta > Pinopsida > Cupressales > Cupressaceae > Sequoiadendron > Sequoiadendron giganteum. The sequence continues at coordinate 678,070,671 of CM021100.1, read as the reverse complement.
AGAAGAAGAAATAGTAATTCCAACTTATTTGATATCCAATTTTGAGTCACATTTTGAAGAATATAAGTTAGCTTTATTTTTATATTTAGAATAATATTATGTAGAAGGATCTAAAGAGATGGTAGTAGCTAGTGAGGTAGCCAAATGAATTTCCTCAAACTGGTTAACTTAAATGAATAATATTTCATTAAAATAATTTTATCATGAATGATTTTGGTAATTATTCCAATAAACACCCTCTATATATTGAAGTTAAGAAGTGGGTATGAAATTTGATAAATAATAAACTATTATCAAAGGATGAAATTAGTATTTTTTTCATTAGGACCTTCATAGCAATGGATAAGGTGAATTAATCTAACTTGAAAGCCAATGTTAACCTAAAAGTGTTGTAATAAGATGTGTAAAATTTAGTCAAAAGCATGGATAGAGTAGTTTGGAATGGAATAAAACTATTATAAGGCTATTTTTAAGTGATCTAGGAAATAATTTAACCAAAATTTGATCATCAAAGAAAAAATAACTACATTTGATTTTGAAGAAACATGATTTTAGGGATACCCTTTACCATTGTAATTTTTAAAATTTGGGAGTAAAAATTGGAGAGGAAAATATTTGGCAAGTATTTCTAAGGATAATGGATTGGAATAAAATGGTATATTAGGTTTCTATTGGGAGTATCAAGAAAATACAACTAACTATTATCGATTAGGTAAAATATTCTACATTAATTGATTATTTATTGGATCAATTGTATGGGAATCAATAGTGGTGGTAGTGAAAGATTGTGATAAGAACGGTTAGAGAAAAGGTTGATGATCTAATTATATATGTAAATGAGAGAGGTTGCAAAGGTGGGATGAAGTGATAACTAGAAAGAGGATTAATCAAATATCATTGGTTATAATAAGAGGAAGAAGATCATATGGTAGGAGTATCAATGGATGATGCGAGAACTATACAAAGATTATAAATTTGGATGTTAGGGTGGATAGGGATATGAAAAGTTGAGCATGTGACAAATGATAAGTGGCCTCTCTTGAAGGCTTAGTGGTATCAAGGTAAAGAGGGGCATGATGGTGTACAGTGTGTCCAAGTTCCTATATGAAATTAAGGCCTTCTAAATGGTTAGAAATAATATAATACATGGTGTCTAACATATGTTTAGTGTTAGAGATAATGGCTTCATAAATATAAATAGCATTTTTAAAGTCTAGTAAAAATATTAATGTGTTGAATTTTATAATAAATTCCCACATATAGGGCCCCCTCATGGTCAAACCAATAGTCCTTAGTATGAGGTTCATCTTAGGGGTAGGATGAAGAGAATGGAAGGAAGGAAGCATACCATAGATATAACTAAATTGAATATAAGAATAATTCATTATGATATTAAGGTATAAACTACAATGAATAGGATGGGAAGAGAATATAGAGTAGGTCATGAAACTCATAAATGTCAAACTCTCACAAATAAAGTAATATATAAGGTTTTATAGTTAGAAAATCAAGAGGATAAATTTGATTATAATTTTATTTAAATTCATTATTTCATTATATAGAAACAAACCACGTTGATATAATCTATAGTCAAAATAACCAAAGTGTTATGATCTATATAAGTGCATTTTTTTGAATTAAGAGTTGTATGTATTGCTTGGATGAAATACTATTATTTTCCTAATATAAAAGGGAAAATATAGAATGATCAAAGATATACTAAAACTATCTAAATAATAATAAAAACATCTAGATAAATTTTCAAGGAGCTAATATAGTATGGACTCTCATGCAATTCTTAGATAGTGAAATTGTGATGGCATCTAAGTGTATTATGGTTCTTTATACATGAAATCAAATTGTATAAATAGAAAGCAATATACATGTTCCAATAACAATGAACCATACACCCAACAATATTGAAATATGGAAATAAAGCTACTAAGCTATAATTATACTGGTAAAATTATCTGCCAAATGAAGGAAATAGTCTAGGATCTAAATAATATAAATAAGACAAAGGAGAGTTAGGGACATAAAACTTCTATTTTTATTTATTCACCAATGATATATAAGGCTATACAAAAAGAATAGGGGTGACTACTAGGGTTATTTACAAATGGTCACACTCCTATTTGGCCTTTCAACCTCCATTAACAATCCAATAGAAATATGGATTGGCTTTGGATAATGGGCGTGTTCTTAATCCTAATCACATATAAGTTTAGATAACAAAAAGACTTATAAAAATTAATACTTAATGGCTCATATCTATAGATATGCCAAATATCCTATGTGTATGGAGGAGAAATGTAGAGAATGGAGAATCAAGAGTTCCAACAAAAAGATTTACATATTTTGAATTAAAATCAACAATAATCTAATTATTATCCTTTGAGAAGATAGAGAATACAATGATAACCTTATGGCATTCCAAGTGAACTTAGAAATTAAAGAGTATAAGAGATAGAAAAGAGAGTAGGGTTAAGTATAAACAACAATAATACCACCAACTCAAGGAAAATAAGAAGATACCTTTTACGGAGGATGAGAATAAATTTTCATCTTAAAAAAGTTCTCCCTCAAGAAATATCCAACCATAAAGAATAGATGGTTCCTATAGAAACCTACAAGCTCAAAAAAACTAATACAAGAAACCATGAATAACAAAATAATTTAAAAAAATCCAAACTCATAATGGTGGATGAATTGTAGTAGTTTTGTAGCTTTAGATTCACATAATAATTCTCTAATATAGCATATAAATATTAGTGTTCCCAAAGGGAGTCTCATAATAGCTAAGCTAGAATATTAAAAGTCTCTAATAGCTCAATGCATGTAGGGAATGAAGGAGAACCTCAATCAAAACTAATATGGCTATTATTCAATATATCAGGGAATATTGGTTGCATATCACAAAATTAGTTTTATATTAAATGCATGCAATCATACTATCACAGGATGCTAACACAATTATACTGACATTTTCACAATTACACTACCATATAAATAAAAAATATTAATTTAATATAAAGGTATAGAATAAAATTTCCATAGGAAACAATTTTAAACATATATGATAGGTCTATATGTACAAAAACATATAAAATATTGTCACTTAGATTGGGGAAGAAGGTCAAGAACAAGCTTAGTGAACCCTAAGAACATGCTACAAGAATCAGCAATAAGATGAGGAAATTTTGTACTAGTAAAATTGTTGGGTATACAATTTTGGTCATTAAAAGAAGTAATTGTGTTATTTAGATTCCTATTTCCAAGGATTAGGATTATGCAAGTTGTATGATTGGATAACTAGGAATCTGTGTGTGCATGCCTAGAGGTTTCGATCACCTAAAGGAGAAACGCCTACTTCTAGGCTGGTGTCAATTGATGGGGATTTTTTTTTTTAAAAGAGTAACTCTATAATGTGAAGATGGTATTACTTTATGGTAGGCGGTTTCATGTTCACCCAAGAAAATTAAAGTTTCACTAGTTGGGTTCATTCATCATCAAGCACATCACAAATGAAATTAGACTCTTGATGAAAAAATTATTAGGAATGGTTAATGATAGTTAGATTAATTCATACTACATGTGATCATCTTCTCACAACTCTCCCATTACTGTTCAATTAATGAAGTCCCTAGGATTGGAAATAGTTAATGGTTTTGTGGTTTATTTTATGATTTGTAAAATGTGCTCCATGATTTACACTAATGAAACTCATGTATTAATATAATGTAGATATGAAGTATGATATCATGATTATTTGAATATGTATTTTAAGTACTCCTAAGAAGGCCCTCCAAGGTCAATAAGGAAATGAAACCTACATAGAAACAACATTAGGCTTTTGTAGGCAATAAAAAAGAATGCACATAGTACCTAAATATTTAAAAATTAGGGAAAGGATGAATAGGGGATTTTAGAACCACTGGGATCTAATTTAGAAAGATTCAAGATATGATATAATTGATTGGATTTTATTTCTATAGAAGTGTATTTTTCATCTCAAATATGTTTAAAGGGTTGAATTTATTTTTATATAGAAAATTCCAACTCTTAGGTTTAATCATTTGTCGATTCTTTAGATGTAATAGTTGTGAAAATCAAATGAATAATTTTTCTAGGAAATTATAGTAATGCATAAGGGACTATACATGATATCCAGATCAAGAGGATAAGGAAATGTAGATCCATAGAGAAAGGAGCACACTAGAAGGATAGTGAATGTGAAAAGGTCACAAGAAGCATAGATAAAGAAAACAAATATATGGAGATCCATATTAGTTTATTGGATGCATGTGAACACTTATTGCATGAAAACTCAATAAAATTCTAAAAAATAATAGTGAAGAGGAATATAAAGGAGTAGGTAATAATTCTTGATGGGAATGAAAAGATGATTTGGTAGGTGGGAATATTAAAAAGTGACCAATTAATTAAAAAAGTGGCAATAATAAATGTGACATGACTCTTAGCATGCAAATGAGCATGTGAATGATGACAAAATAATGTGATATTTATGTGTATAATCTCAAAAGATATAAAATTAATGGAGGATTGAGGTTGATTAACAATAATAATGAATTAGATTATTTATAAATGTACTTTATTTTTATATGTATTTGATTAGATAGCAAGCTTTGTGTGGAACTAATACTTTGTACTACAAAGTTTTTTAGGTAATTTAAGGCCATAAAGTAAATACGAATACACCATTTATACCATGTAGATGTGCAAGAACACAAGATAATGGACGTGGAGTTCAAGGTAGAATAATGGAACTTGTCGAAGCCAACATTTCTATGCTATAAATTGGAAGTTTATAAAGGGAACTAGAATTGATAAGAAATCCTAGTACAAGACATAATTATGTCAAAAAAATTATTTCCTGGTTGCAATAAAAAATAGCTAGAATAATCACATGAATTTCCTTAGTGACAAAAAAATGATGAAGGGGGTTATTAAACCCATTCATTTGAGGCATAATATACTTCCAAGAAATGGAATGAATTAAGAGAAAATATACTAGCAATACAAGTTCTTGGTTTGACAAAACTACCCTATTTTGGGAGTATAAAGCTATTGATGAGCTTCTTGGTTAGAAGATTCTATAATGAAATTGTTTATTTAACTAGGGACCCACAAATAGTTGTTAGTCTTAAATCAATTTAAGACTTTATTGCATTACTAATCAATGAGATGTTTAATTTTGAGGAGGAACCCTATTTGGATTTAAGGGACACGATTGAAAAGTTCTCAATCATTGATGGTATATGTGTGTGTTTGTTTTGGTAGGTAATCAAAGAGGTTCATGTGGGATCAGTGTTGATGAGATGCTCAATAACAAGATTAGAGTGGATTGTGCATGCATCAAGTTGAATATTTAGTAAAGGTGGAGGATCATATTCAGTATGGTGAGGAGGAGTTTTAGGTAGGAAATAAGTGATTAGGTATAGGTTAGGCAATAGAGTGGGATTATTAAAGCCTTTTTTTTATTTTCATTTGGTTCCTCGGGTTTATAAAAAGAACTAGTAATGTGTGGGGAAGATGAGACAACAATGGGTGGAGATGGAAAGGTACCAAGAGGAGGGTGTGAAGGAAGAGGGGTGGTTATCCTAGTGACATAGGACTAGTAGATTCTAAATAAGGTATCAATATGAGGTTTAGATGGTGCGGGAAGTGATTACATGTAAGTTGGGAAATGGATGTGGATGGATTAGAAACCTTTCATTTTTATTTGTCTTTTTATTCTAAAATGGGTGGAGATGGAAAGGTAGTAGGAAGAGAGTGTAGGGGAAGATGTGTAGTTAGCCTAGTGACATATAGTTGGTAGAGTCTAAATAAGATATTAATATGAGGTTTAAATGGAGTAGGAGTTGGCTAGAATTAATCAAGGGAGAAATTGCTTAAGGTAGAGACTAGTTGATAATAGCTACAAGGAATGGTGAAAATCTTTGCATCATGAGGGAATTTTAAATATTAGTGAATGATGGATGGGATAGATTGAATCACTTAAATCCAAGCATGGCCCAATAAGGTGATAATAATTATAAGTGGGAATGATATAGTAGGGAACATCTAAACACTTTGGTCCCACCTAAGTAGAAATATTTATCAAACCAAGAATGGGATGGAGGTTCCATTATAGGTGCATAAGTAAATATCTGAAGGATGGTAAGGAAACTAATGAAGATGAATAATATATAAAATTTTGTTAGTAACCATATGGAAAGTGCTTATGAGGTCCACCATAATTCCTAAAGAAATATTTTGGTTTACAAAGCATCCAATATAGAGAGTACTATGTGGGTCATCAATAGATATATCATCTAGAGATAACTTAATAGATGGTATGGAAGGATGTGTTGGGGTAGATGGAGAGTGAAAAGGTTCAATAACACCCATAAAATTAGAGAATGAAGTGGGAATATGAGTGGGTTCCTAACAAGGTATGATCTTATTGACAGTAGAATCAAAAGTGGGTACAAAACATGGAAAAACCATTGGATCAAAAAAATTGGTAGTAAAATGTTGGGGAAATGGGTTGTCGCCTATTTAAATATTTTAAATAGTAAGGTCCATGGATTGGTTACACTAATAATTTACACCTAAAACATGGATAATATTTGAGTCAATCAAATTATGTATCACATGTCTTAAGTGTGTGTACCTCTCTGTGTTATAGTTATGGATATGATGATATTAGCAGAATGACTTCAAGCCATATATTTTAGGTAAAGGAAGGTTGATATCCAACAATCAAATGGGAGGAATTTGAATGAGGTTATTGGATATATTTTTTTTGAGGATGACAAAGAGGGGATCAACCAACCTAGTAAAATGATAACTGCATTGAGAATGTTAGGATACTACTAATGTAGAAGAATATAAATTATCTTCATTTTTATATTTAGAAGAATTTGATGTAGAAGGACCTAAAGAGATAGTAGTAGCTAGTGAGGTAGTCAAAGGACATTACTCAAACTAGTTAACTATTTTCTTATAGTCCCTAAGAAAAATACATAAGTACTTAAATGAAAAATATTTCATTAAAATAATTTTATCATGAATGATTTTGGAAATTCTTCCAATAAACATCCTCTTGACATTGAAGTTAAGAATTAGGTATAAAATTTGATAAATAATAGACTATTATCAAAGGATGAAATCAATAATTTTTCACTAGGACCTTGATAGAAATGGACACAGTGAATGAAACTAACTTGTAATCTAGTGTTAACCTAAATGTGTTGTAAGAAAAGGTGGAAATTTTGATCAAAAGCATGGATAGAGTAGTTCATCTAATGAAATAAAACTAGTCTAAGGCCATTTTTAAGTGGTCTAGAAAATAATTTATCTAAAATTTGATCCTCAAATAAAAATTAACTATAATTGGTTGTGATGGTAGAAACATAATCGTAGAGGCACCCTTTAACATTGTAATTTTTAAAATTTGGAAGTAAAGATTAAGGAGGAAAATATTTGGAAAGTATTTTTAACGATAATAGATTATAATAAAATGGTATATTAGGTTTTGATAGGGGGTATGAAGAAATGGAAACTAACTATTATTGATTGGGTCATATATATTCTACGCAATTTGCATCTATTAATTATTGGATCAATTGTATGGGAAGCAATAGTGGTGGTTGTGAAAGGTCATGACAAGAATGGTTGAGAAGAGGTTGATGATATAATTATATATGTAAATGAGAGAGGCTACAAAGGTGGGATGAAGTGATAACTAGAAAGAGGATTAGTCAAATATTCTTGGGTATTATAAGAGGAAGAAGGTCCTATGGTAGGAGGAGCAATGGAGGATGCATGAACTATAGAAAGATTATAAATGTGGGTGTTAGTGTTGGATATGGATATGAAAAGTTGAGTATATAATAAATGATAAGTGGCCTCTCTTAAATTCTTAGTGGTATTAAGGTAAATAGGTGTGTGATGATGTACAGTGTGCCCAAGTGACTATAGAAAATTAAGGCCTTATAAATGGTTGAAAATAATAGAATACATGGTATATATTATATAGTTGGTGTTAGAGAGAATGTCTTCATCAATATAAATAGTGTTTTGAAACTCCCGTAAATGTTTTTCAATATGTTGAATTTTCTAATAGATTTCCACATATAGGGCCCCCACATGGTCAAACTAATAGTCCCTAGTATGAGGGTCGTCTTAGGGGTGGGAGGAAGAGGAGGGAGGGAAGGAGGCATATCATAGATGTAACTAAATAAATTATAATGACTATAAGAATAAGTCATTATGAAAGGTATAAACTATAATGAATAGGATGGGAAGAGAATATAGACTAAGTGGTGAAACTTATAAATTTCAAACTCCCACAAATAAAGTAATATAGAATATTTTTAAGTTAGAAAATCAAGTATGAAATAGGATAAATTTGATTATACTTTTATTCAAATTCTTTATTTCATTATATATAAACAAACACTTTGATGAAATCTATAATCAATAAATAACCAAAGTGTTTTGATCTAAGTGTATTTTCCCAATTAAGAGTTGCATTTATTCCCTAGATGAAATACTATTGTTTTTTCTAATATAATGGGAAAATTTAGAATGATAAAAGATATAGTGAAATAATCTAAAAAATAAATAAATAAAATAGAAAACTTAAAAAATGTAGGATCTAGAGGAAGTTTCAAGGAGCTAATATAGTATAGACACACATGTGATTCATAGATATTAAAATTGTGACAACATCTAATTGTATTATGGCTCTCTATACATTAAATCATATTATACAAATAGCAATAAATATACATGGTCCAATAAAATGAACCATGCACACAAAAATATTAAAAAAGGGTGATAAAGCTACTAAAATACAGTTATAATGGTAAAAGTATATGTCAAATGAAGGAAATAATATAGGATCTAAATAATGGAAATAAGAAAAAGGAGGGTTAGGGACACAAAACTTCTATTTGATTTATTCACTAATGGTGCATATAGCTAGATAGAAAGAATGGGGGTGACTAATAGGGAGCTTTCCAAATGGTCATACCCCTATTTCTCCTTTCAACCTCCATTAATAATCCAATAGAAATATGGATTGGGTTTGGATAATGTGTGTGTTTTTTATCCTAATCATATATAGGTTTAGATAACAACAAAAATTATAAAAATTAATACTTAATAGCTCATATATAGAGAGATGCCAGATATACTACATGTATGGAGGAGAAATATAGAGAATGGAGAATCAAGAGTTCCAACAATAGGATTTAAATATTCCAAATTAAAATTGAAAATGATCTAATTACTATATTTTGAGAAGATAGAGAATACAATTATAATCTTGTGAAATTCTAAGTGAACATAGAAATGAAAGTGTAAAAGAGATATAAAGGAGAGAAGGATCAAATATAAACAACAACAATAACACCAACTCAAGGAAAATAAGAAGATGCATCTTTTATGGAGGGTGAAAAGAATTTTTCATCTTAAAAAAAATCTCCCTCATGAAATATCCAACCATAAAGAATAGATAGTTCCTATAGAAACCTACGAGGTCAAAAAAAGAATATGGGAAACTATGAATAAAAACACAATGCAAAACAATGCAGACTCATAATGGTGGATGAATTGCAGTAGTTTTGTATCTTTAGATTTACATAATAATTCTCTAATATAGCTTATAAATGTTAGTGTTCCCAAAGGGAGTTTCACACCAACTAAGCTAGAATATTAAATGCCTCTAATAGCTCAATGCATTATGGAATGAAGGAGAATCTCAATCGAGACTAAGGTGGATATTTTTAGTCAAGATATTAGAGCATACTAGTTACATATCACCAAATGAGTTGTTATGTTAAAAATATGTAGTCATACTATCACAATATGCTAGCATAATTATATTGACATTAGCACAATTACACTACCATATAAACAAAATATTAATTAGAATTATAATATAAAGGTGTAAAATAAAATTACCATAGGAAACAAGTTTAAACATATATGATAGATATATACATGTACATAAACATAGAAAATATTATTACTTAGATTAGGGAAGAAGATCAAGGACAAGCTTAATGAAACCTAAGAATATGCTACAAGAATCAACACTAAGATGAGAAAAATATTTAATGGTTAAAGTGTTGGGTATAGGGTTTTGGTCATTACAAGAAGTGATTTTGTTATTTATATTCTTAGTTCCAAGGCTTGGGATTACACAAGTTTCATGATTGGATAACTAGAAATCCTTGTGTGCATGTCTAGAGGTTTTGATCACCTAAAGAAAAATACCTACTTCTAGTTTGGTGCCAATTGATGGAGAAAAGTTTCTAGAAGTTATGGCATGATTGACATATTAAAAAAGAGTAACTCTAGAATGTGAAGATGGTATTACTTTATGGTATTTTCTTTCATGAGCTCCCAATAAAATTAAAGGTTCACTATTTTGGGTCATTCATCATCAAGCACATAGCAATGAATTACATAGTGAAATTCCATTCTTGATGAAAAAAATTATTAGGAATGGTTAATGATAGTTAGATTAAATCATACTACATGTGACTATCTTCTCAAAACTCTCCCATTTCTTTTCAATTAATGAAGTCCCAAGGATTGGAGATAGTTAATGGTTTTTCATTTTATTTTATGATTTGTAAAACGTGCTCCATGATTTACGCTAATGAAACTCATGTATTAATGTAATATGGATATGAAGTATGATATCATGATTATTTGAAGATGTATTGTAAGTACTCATAATAAGGCCCTCCAAGGTCAATAAGAAAAGAAAACCTATATAGAAACAACATTGGGCTTGTGTAGGCAATAAAAAAGAAAGTACATAGTACCTTTAAAATATTTTAAAATTAGGGAAAGGATGTGTAGGGTATTTTAGAACCATTGTGATAATTTAGAAATATTCAAGATATGGTACAATTGATTGGATTTTATTTAGATTGAAGTGTATTTTTTTTAATCTCAAATACATTTAAAGGTTTCAATTTATTTTCCTATTGTGAATTCCAACACTTGGTTTTAATCATTCTTCAATGCCTTAGATGTAATAGTTATGCAAATTAAATGAATGGTTTTTCTAAAAATTATAATAATGTGTAAGGGACTATACATGATATCTAGACCAAGGGGGTAAGTAAATATAGATCCATAGGGAAAGGAGCACACTAGAAGGATAGTGAATGTGAAAAGGTCACATGAAGCATAGATAAAGAAAACAAATGCATGGAGATCCATATTAGTTGATTGGATGCTTGTGAATACTTATTGCATGAAAACTCAATAAAATTATTAAAAATAATAGTGAAGAGGAATATAAAAAGGTAATAATTCTTGATGGGAATGGCAAGATGAGTTGGTAGGTGAGAAGATTGAAAATGTGACAAATTAATAAAAAGTGACAATAATAAATGTGACATGACTCTCAGCATGCAGCATGCCAAGAAGCATGTGAATAATGAAAAAATAATGTGATAGTGATGTGTGTAATTTCAAAAGATAAAATTAATGGAGGATTGAGGTTGATTAATGATTACAAGGAATTAGATTATTTATAAAGGTACTTTAATTTTGTGTGTATTTGATTAGATAGAAAGCTTTGTGGAACTAATACTTTGTACTACAAGTTTTTTAGGTAGTTTACGGAAATGAAGTAAATATCAATACAACATTTAGATCATGGAGATGTGCAATAACAAAAGCTAACAAATGTGGAGTTCAAGGTAGAATGATGTAAATTGACCAAGCCAACATTTCTAGGCTAGAAATTGGAAATTTACAAAGGGAACTAGAATTGATAAGAATTTCTAGTGCAAGACATAATTGGGTCAAAAAAATTAATTGTCTAGTTGCAATCAAAACTAACAAGAATAATCACATGAATATGCTCAATTACAAAAAATGATGACGGGTGTTCTTAAACCCATTCATTTGAGGCATAATATACTTTTAAGAAATGGAATAAATTAGGAGAAGAGTTACTAGCAACAAAAGTTGTTGGTTTGAAGAAACAACCCTATTTTGGGAGTATAGAACTATTGGTATGCTTCTTGGTTAGCATATTCTATAATGGAATTGTTTATTTAACTAGGGACCCACAAATATTTGTTAGTCTTAAATCAATTTAAGAGTTGATTGCATCACTAAGAAATGAGATGTTTAATGTTGACAAGTAACCCTATTTGGATTTGAGGGACACAATTGAAAAGTGTCCAATCATTGGCAGTATCTTGATGAGATGCCCAATGACAAGATTAGAGTGGATTGTGCATGCATCAAGTTGAATCTTTTGTGCATAGCTTTTGGAGACCAAATACCTATTGGTGTAATGTATGTAGGGTATGAGATTGGAAGGATTGAAGCTAAACCTGATGATTCTGTATAACTTATACATAATCTGTTAAAAATATGTGCTTGTATTGGGATTGGAAAGACTGATATTTTGGGTCCCTCTTAATTATAAATGTATTCGATGATTTGTGGGGAGGATTCAAGAATGGTATATCAAACCTACATATTATGATATAGACACTCAATTTGCATAACAACAAATACCAAGGGTATAATTACACGTGCAAAGAAGGTAAAGGAATGAGATGTCACCCTAAAGAAATAATATAAAAAATAATAGAAGAGCACAGAAAATATTTTGGAATCAAACTTAAACGTGCTCTTTTATTTTATCAAGCATAACACTAGAGTATTTTGTACAAATCTTAATTATAAATTGGAACCTCTCAAGTCACCCTATATTATTTTTATTGAAAATGTAGAGTTTGAGCATCAATACATGATTACTAGTCTATATGTATTAGTAATGCAACCTTTGGTTTGAATTATTTGAGATTCAACCCCCTAAAAGATGATAGTGGTTAGGGTGTTGTATCACAAAGAGAAGTGTAGAAGTAGAAGTAAAGGAAAAGGCACTAGTGGAATATGCCAAAGTAAATTCCTTGATGACATATTCATTGCCACAAGTGTGAAAGAAGTAGAGAGTCTTAGGCATCTCCATATAAGAACCTTTTGATGGTTAAAATGACACAAACAACATTAAAACAAAATATTTCTACTCTATTTCTCCTAAAAAAGAAAGACAACATGTAGTAGCCTAACTCCCAAGGTCCTAGTAGTTGGTTCTCAACTGTCTAATGTCACTCAATCGGTTCATGCAACTATAATATTCAAGGGGCCTATGCTGGTAACAAAAGATTCAAGCTATGACTCTCTTTATCGAAATAGTTCCTGTAAATCAATGGGTTTTAAATAAAAGAAAAAGATAGAACAAAGGGGTAAACCAGTAAGTATGAACCGAATTTATCTAGTATCTGGACATATACCTTCAACGATGAATGTTTCCTAATAGATCATAAAAACCATAAGATGATATAGTCTGTAGCATAATCTATACCACTGCATACATTTTAGGTGCTTAATTAACTTCATAATTACTCTTCACAAATATTTCAAGGATTTCAAAACAACACACATTCATTCATCATCAAAATTATAGATCAACAGAATTTTTAGTAACTTCAACTCAATGACAATCTAATAAGATGATCCTTAAATCTGATTCCTTCAAATGACTTTCATCATTCAAGAAACTCTTATGTTCAGCACAATCACTGCATAAAGATAGATCATAACTTATTAACCTTATCAAACAAAACAACTCAATGCCAAAAACTCCATATTGCGTTAACCTGTAAATTCTATTAACTGTAAAAGATCAAGTACAATGTATCTCTGCAAAAACTCTACAAAATTCTATCTCTTAGCATTAGGTAAGCCAATCTAGTTCTCAATTAGCCGACCTTTACAATATGATACCCATCTAGTATTTATAGATATACAAAAAGTTTGAACCTCACTTCTATTTTAGGCTTTCCACCTTTTTAGGAATTCAGACTCTCTTGGAAACTCAAATCAATTTGATCTTGAGTTCTTACATTAGACTTTCAGTCTTAACCAAAAATAGAAGATAGAAGAGAAAAGAAAGTCATGCACTCAAAAAGCTATTAGTGTTGTATGCATGCAACATGCAAAGAAGGAGAACATCATGCATGTAAGGATTCATGCATGCGAAGCTAGATCTGCTAGGAACTCATCGTAACTGGTGAACACTTGTTGTAGAGTATCCATCTCTGGCCCATCAATCCAGTCATCTTCAAATTTAATCCGATCCAGCTCAGCTGCAGCAAACTCATTCATACTTTTCACCTTTATTAATTCTCTCCCTACAGCTTTTATCTCCTCTTTGACCTCTACAAGTCGATCTAACATCAACTCTCCACCATCATCTCCCTTTTGCATAAGTCCTTGGAATCTTTCATCCCACTTTTCCTTTATTTGATTAAAAGGCATGCCCTATTTTGTAAATGCATTTATATCTACAATAATGGCAATAGCTACTTCTAATTCTTCCAATTGCTCAGTTAAATTATTTACAACTTCCTGAATCTCATCCTTATGCTTGCTCAAAAAGCCAGTCCTAAACTTGAGTATGCGAGAAGTCTTCTCTACAAAGTCTTTGTTATCATCTTCAAGTATAGATTGTTCCAGAAGAGTTGTTAGAGGCAATGTATTTATCTTTTCTAACTTTTCACCATACCCCTTATACTCTTCTTCTTGTTTTTCTGATGCCTCAATATATTGATACATCTCTTTAATCAACCCTTCAGTATCCTTGTAGGCTTCGAATCCTTTTACTAGAATCTCTCCTACCTCTTGGTTCAATTTATCTATCCATTTGTCTACCATCTCCGCCTTTCCTCTAACCTGCACCAAATCATCAACCTCCTTTTTGCTTAACAAAATAGGAGTCTCAATAGCTACAACTTGTTGTGACCTTGGAGAGGAGACACTCTTCAAGAATGAATGTAACTGATCCAATTGAGCTTTAAGCTCATCTTTCTTTTGTTTGTCCTTCATCATTCTTGATTTAGTTGTTGAAGCCACCACATCAATCAGATTCATTTGTTGATTCCTAGTGGGTCTTCCCAAATTAACCATACTCAATTGATAGTATGTTAGCTGCATATCCCCTACCTCCTTTTCTATCATAGGCATGGCACATTCAGCAACTATCTCCCCTTTATCTGTGAGTCTATTAGAATGTAATATTTTAGCCTTCTTCTTAGGCCTTTCCTATTCAATTCCCTTCATCATGTCCTCCCAATTAAGAGGTTGAGGAGGTGTTCTGGCTCTCTTCTGCAAATCTAACTTCAACCATATAGGAGCACTGGGAGCAGTCATCATCATGGAAAAGGAAGCAGAAATTGTAGAAGGTGGTTGAACATTTACCTCAGGTTGAGAATCAACCTTTGCTTTCTCTTGTTGCTCCTACAGCACATGCATCTGCACTAATCTTTCAGCCTCTTCTCTATCCTTCTGTTCTTGCATTTTCTTGTCTTCTTCTTCTTTTCTCAATCTCTCTTCTTCCAATAGATCCTTCTCCATTTTTTCCTTCTCTAACCTTTCCTTTTCTAATTTCTCTTTTTCTATTCTTTCTGCCTCCAAAGCCTTTTGTTTCTCAGCTTCTGCTTCTTCTTCCTGTTGCTTCCTAATTAGCTCTTCGGCCTCTTTTTCCTTCCTTATCTTTTCTCATTCTTCCTCTTCTATTTTTTCTATTTCTAAGGCTTTGAGCTTCTCTACCTTTTCCCTTTCTTCTTTAGCTTGTTGTTTCTTTATTAGCTCTTCAACATCTCTTTCCTTGCTTAGAGATTTAGCTTCTTCCTCTTTCTGTCGAGCTTCCTCTGCAAGTTTCAGTTTAGCAACCAAGATTTCCTTTTCCCTCCGATTTCTTGCTTTCTCCTCCTCAAGATCATGGATCTTCTATATCAATTCTAACTTGTCATTTTTTGCTTTGACCTTGAGCTCATGCTCTCGTTGCCTCATTTTCTCCTCTACTTCATCAGTTGTTCCCCTTGTTTCAATTTGTTTTGCCTTGTTGTTGAAGTAGAGCATCAACTTACACCTTAGCATCCATTTCCTTTTGCTTCTCCGCAACAGCCCCTGCATCAGAATCTCTTGTAGCATCTTCAAATAGTTTCCATTGCTCTTCTTGTGTCAGAATCTACTCAATAGTATGCCCTAGAGGCATGTTTTCTTGTAGATCCATTTCTGACAGAGTCTCATCTGAATCTGTCTCAACTTCTACAAATTCTTCCTCCACTTCTTTTCCTTTAGCAGCTTCAACCATGGCATGAAGTGCTCCTTCTTGAACCTCTTTACTTTTCTTTCCTATGAGTGGGACTTGTATGGATGACTCACCCAATGTGGGCGTAGAAACAATAGATCCTATTAGAACATCTCCCTCTGGTGCCTCTTCTTCTTCATCCACCACCTCAAGTTCTATTTCTTCAACATCTGGAGGAAAGAATTATAATGGCTCCTTGGAAGGTGTCTTTCTTTTAATTCTCTTGTATCCTTTACCCTTCTTAAGGACTGGTCCTTGAGGAGCTTGAGCTTTCATCATCAACCATTGCACACTTCTATCCAAAACTGCTCTTCCAATTTTCTTAATATCAATTGTTTCTTCCTCATTCTAGTCTATTGGATCTAAGCTTTTGGTGCCAATGTTCAAGGCTTCATATGAGGGATCCAATATAATTCCATCATCCACTAACGTGTCAGGAATATTTTCTTTAACACCCAACTCTACCATAAGTGCAACCGATAATCTTTCATAGTTCTTCTTCCTCAAATCATATTCATCCTGCTGATCACACCAAAAGTCCTCTAACAAATTAAAGTGTCTAGTGAACACTGAAGGTAATAAGGCATACATTTTCTTCCTTGGATCAAAATACTTACGAGCTGTATACAATCCTAATTTCAATTGTATCAACTCATTACAAACTACCTTTTCTCCCTTCAAATGTTGACATCCATATTCACCCAATTTCATGGGAAATTTATGACATCCAGTCTTGTGCTTGATCCCAAACCTAGCATTAACTCCAATGGCTTGATACACAAACTCCATAAGCACTATTTTGTTACTGCAACATCTTGGAAGTAAATGTGGATGGCCTTCAAAACCAAATAACCTAAAGTATGTAAATTTGGGGTATTGGATATACCATCTTCCCCATTCAGCAATAAAAGCCATAGCTTCTTGACTTAACCTGTATCCTGCATCTCCACTCAACCGATTGATGACCACATATAAAAATGCATCATCGACTCTTCTGAAATGAGTCTCAGCAACTTGAAGAGATAATTGATCATAATGTTCCCATACCTTCTTCTGCCCATCCAAGGCTCCTATTATACCTACTCAATTTAATCCTAGGAAAATCCCCAATCTTGTTGCAGCATAAACCACATAAGAAGTCATGACGAAAGATTTAGTCTGTCTAACCCTTGTGAGCTGATCATGTATGGCATCAGAAACAATCATTGACCAATCAAACTGGTAATCACCCTGAAAGATTATTTGAATGAAATGAAACATCCATTCCTTGAAGTGGAAGGTATCCCTCTTCCCAAACACTCTGGATAGCATTAATATTAAGTCAGATACCTCCTTCTTGAAATCTACCCTCTTTGGCTGGTCTGCAAGCTTGCTTAAAGATTTCTTCTCTATGCTTAACCATTTTTTGTTTAAGTGAGACTTATTGGAGTCTTTATGCTTGCTATATTTCTCCAATGCCTCTGCTTCAGTTAGCTGCACCAAGTTCTTGGGATCAGGAACATTAAATATACTTTGGAACATTTGTGGAGTAAGATCTATAATCACATTATTTTGTGAATCCATGCATAATCTTGTAGCAGGATTGTAAGTGCTGGCTATTGTCAATATCAACTCTGGACATTGGACTGATAAAGGAAACATAGTGATATGTGCAAGACCGGAGTCAACAATCCTTTGTGTTCTCCCTGTCAAGTTTGCTCGTTCTGCAAAGGTCTCTTCATGTAATTCTTCAAAGCTATACTAGCCCAGATTAGTATCTGTGATATCTGACTAGTCTGATTCCACCTTGCTCACTTTCACCACCAGATTCCTATGATCATACCTAAATATATAAGGCAGTTGTTCTGGTTTCACCTTCTTTATTTTTGGTGTTGTCTTTGATGTTCCAGCCAGTTGATTCCTTCGAGCAGCCTCTCCTGACGTTCCTGACATCTCTCAATTCTTCTGCAAGCAAACCTCTAATTAGATCTTTAGCTATCATCATAAAACATGCTTTTAAAACATACCTATTACACATACATCGGATTCGAAACCAAACAAAAGTTCAAAACAATCTCTTTTACAATACTAGCGGACTCGGAGTCGAAGTCGGAGTCGGAGTCGGGGAGGTTATCGGAACCGAGATCGGAATGAAAAACGGATTTGGTTTTCTTCGAATTTTCATTTTTTTCATATTCTATTTCCATTCCGCCTCCACCTCCAATTTGGTCATCGTCACTTTGAAGAAAGACTTTCCCATTATACGCGGAGCCGGAAATGGGATAGAAATGGAATCGATACCTTTTGTAAAACAAAATTCTTAAGTTTAAGATCGGTTTCGATCCCGCCTCCGCCTATGTTATCATATACTTCAAGGAAACCTTTTAGAACTCAGAATCGGAAATGGGATAGAAATGGAATCGATGACTTTTGTAAAACAAAACTCTTAGGTCCATAATCTATTTCGATCCCGCCTCCGCCTATGTTAATCATGACGTCATCAAATACTTTATTCATTTTCAACATAACTTCATGATTTAAAACCTAGGTCGCTATAAAACGAAAAGGGGCTTTAAAAACACTACACTCATATGACCGTGGGGAACAATTGCATTTTAGGATATCATTTTTTTAATCATTTAAAGTGATTACAGAGACCAACGAAACCCTAATCTAAAAAACCTGATAAAACTAGGGCATGGGTTTAAACCTTGCCATTCTACCAGACAACGAAACCCTAATTAAACAATAAATCTAATCTACCCTAACTCACTGTAAAATCCCTAATCTACCTCACTGTAGATTTCTAATTTAACAAATGCCATTAAAACCCTTAATCTAATCTAATCTACTGCAAACCAAAAACAAACACGATGCAATCACGATTAAGACATGAAAGCGACGGTGCCCTAAAAATAGAAAGAAACGACAATAAAAACAAACATAAACAAAGAATCAACCCGACCAACAATATAAAAGACCCATTCAAACCAGCACGCCAAGAATCATGAACGTTTAAAATGATAACAACAACGCGATTCAAAGCACGGGAAAACATATATACAAAACACACAACAGCAAACGAAACGAAGAACAACAAAGATAAGAAACCTACCTCAAATGCAAACAAACCCGAGCTAACTTTTTGAATTGATTCACATACAACAATCCTCTGCTCTTTCAATCTTTTCGCTCAAATGAACTCTGCTACTGCTCTTTCGTGCTCTTAGATCTTTAACAATAACAATAATGATCGGTTTAACCCTTAATAAAGGTAAATATGTAAATTTCTACCTACACCGGAAAACTGTCATTTAATGCATTAAAGCGCAATAAAGTCGGAGTTGGAATTGAAAGTGAACCAACACTTCACAACAGTGCGACTTCAGTCAAAAAGTGGCGGGGGCGGAACTAAAATGGAAACGGAATCTCAAATTTATAAAATTTCCAAATCCCATTCCCATTCCGGCTCCGGGTCCGACAACTAAAAACAAAACAAAAGTAAAAACAAAAGGTAAAGTAAAAGACCGACCTAATAAAACAAAACACAAAGACCGAGACTAAGCAAAAATAAAAATAGCAGAGGCGGGATCGGAATAAATTGTGATTTTGCAAATTTTGATAACAACCATCCTAATTCCCACTTCGGCTCCGCTTCCGCTAAAGACCAAAACAAAGGCAAAGAAAAGACTATCGGGATAGAACCAAAAACAAGCCTCAAAAGAACTTTCAGAACCTGATTCAGTTCTGGTTCTGATTCCGACAGAGAAACCAAAGAAAAACAAAGTATTGGCAAAACTAAACTCCAAACTTTATTTCAAAAACAACTAAGTACAAAAATAACAAAGGGGGACCCATTTTGACCAAGGCAAAAGATGGGGTGGTTATGCAAGGCATAACAGAACCCATAGATGAGAAAAAATAGGAGAAACTAGTGTATACACATGTTTTCCCTTTTGCCCATATCCCAACACACTCTAAAACTCTCAATTTTAGATAATCAAATAAAATATTAAAAATATTACACATGCTATCACCACCACAAGCTCCACAAGCACCATCATCACCACCACCACCACCATAGTAGCTACAACTTGGTGGCACTCTCAAATTTTACAAATTTGAAGTGCCCATATTGAAAAACTTTGCTTTGCACATTTAGAGGTACACCTGAAAAATCTACCTAAGTGACCTACTTTGGAAGGTCATATTTTGGTGCTAGTTGATTTTCAAGCCAAACCCCTTGGTGGACCCACTCATGTGACATATGTGAATATTCATGTCAGATTTTCAATTCCCCATGATGATTTTTGACAGTGTTTTGAAAAGCTAAGATGGAGGGTGATGACACTATTTTGTTGTTTGAGAACTTTTAGTTCTACGAAGTGGCCTCTTGTTCGACCTTATATTTCACAATTGGATCATTTTCAAGATGAACGGATTGTTTTCTTCCATTCTCCCCACATTCATATACTCCTCTACCAGATTTCAAAGCTTCATGATCTAATTTGCTATTTTTTTGAGATCAAAAGCAAATGCAGTTTGTTTTGTTTTACATTTGCATTTCCGATAGTGTTTCAACGTGGTCAAATTTGACCCATAATTTATCGCTAAGAATGATGATTGAAGAAAATCCCTCTTACAAGCGTACGCAGTGTACCTAAATGACCTTTTGTTTCCAATGGCAGCTTCTCAGAAGTTGATTTGGTATTTTTCGAAGTGCTGACTTGCTAAGCCATAATTGGTTTTGAACAGGTGTACTTGCAGAAGTGTCTGACTGAGCAAATTTGGCATTGAATATCTTGTGCCTTGTTCCTTGTTTTGTTGGTCCATTTGTTGCACTCCATTCTTGGGTAAAATTTCTACATACCTACAAGTTTTCATGGCTCCGGGAGGTTGTTTACTATTTTTCCAAGGTGATTCTAGAGCCCACTTGACCAGTTTTAACCAAAGTGCAAACGTGCTAGAAAGCAAATTTTAATGACAACCCAGTTCGTTTTCTCACCTCAAGAGCATTCAGAAGCTATCTCATGTCAAATTAAGGATGAAACCTATTTGAAAACGGAAAAAAAATTAGTTGGGCCTGACATGCTTTGCATAGTTGTGAAACTGTGAATCTTGAATTGTGGCAACCATTTCAAATAAAATACTTTCAATAATTCAACATATGGAGGAGGACACATGTGAAGTTGAAAGTGTTGTTACATTCTGCACAGAAAGAAAAGGACAATAACTTGTTTGAATGAAGACATTTGACAATCATTAGTAGTGTTTCATTTGACTTGTTTTCAACATCTCAAGGGTAGAAGCACAAGATAGAGATAAAAATTGTTCATTTGGGTTATCATGAGATAAATTCACAACACTAAGTGGTCTTTCTTGGTTTTTTGAACAGCTACATTATATTCAAAAGCAAATCTTTTATATATGCTGGTATTGATCAAGTCTCCTGACAATATGGATGCCTACCTATATCTTGTTGTCACAACTCGGGCTTGGAATTGATCATGGATGCACTTGGGATGGATGAGTAACTCATCAAGTGTCTCATATATGTTTGGAAACACGGGGCAAATGTTAAATTTTAAAATGGAAATTGGTATTAAAAGCCCTCTATCTCATTGGCAGTATAGAGAAGTCACAAGTGGACAACATTGGAGTTGCTCCAAACACAATGTGATCAATAAAGAAACATTTGGAGCTAGAAGTAAAGAAAGGCTGAAAGAGAGGGAAAATCTTGAAGCTAAGTGAAGGAGGGACTTAGTAAAGTTCTTCCAAAATAAAAAGTAATTGCAAACATCTTAAGCATTCAAGAAATGGTTTTCTGGTAATGTGGATGCATATCCACGCTTGGCAACATGAAACTGAATGTAGTTTCTTTTAAGGAGGTGAAAAACCATCATTCTTGTTGATGGCACCAATTTGAGGTTGCAAGGAAAATATTTTAAATGGTACGAGGGGTTGTTGTAGCATACGTCTTGGCTTTGATACCCGATGTGTGAGGAAACCTTAGCTTCATTGTATTCAACCTGAATACATTGATATGTTGAATCCTTTACAGAGCAACGGCCAGATTAGTAAGATAATGCTCGAGGATAAATACATTTGGCACCCTCTAATTATATGTTACGGCAATTTTGAAGTCTTCATCTTCAACATTTTAAATACAAAATTTTTTTGCATGGAGCATCTTTTGATTGCCATTAAAATAAAAATCCGGTGCATACCTTCACATAAGGACAATTTGTGGGTGAAAATGTATCAAACTTGTATAAAGAATCAAACTTTCCAAGCTCCTCATGTACGCCTAGCAGTGTAGAACTGAGGGTAGAGGATTTATTCTTAAAAGGGAAAAAGATTTTTTTCAAATTTGCATAAGGTTGAAGGGTGTGAATATTCTAGTGATGTCAAGGTTGTTTTGAATCAGTTGGGAAGGATTCTCCATAGGGAACTTGCGCATAAAATGAAAATTTATCAAAATTATTTGAGGAAATTCTATTTTCCATAGTGAGGGGATAGATCCATGGAATGAAACAGTGATCTTAAGATGGCCAGAGAACTGTGTGTAAAGCATTGGCAGGGGGATTTGAAATTGTTGTGCTACGAATGAAAAGCATTAAGCTCGCTATAGGTGTCGGTTTGATATTGCAAAAGGAAATTTCTACACAAGGTATATAATGCACAGTGCTATCATTCACACTTTGGGCAGAACTATTGGGGATATGCAGCTTATATAGCTTGGTTATCTGTAACGGCTTGAAAGGCTGGCCAAGCTCGGGTAATATCACATGCAAAATGTATAATGGGAAAAGTGTGGTAGACTATGTAATTTTCTCTCAGAGTTTTGTTTCTAGGATTCTGGAGTTTGAAATCGAAGAGTGTCCCCTTGAGCTGAATTCTGATCATGCACCTTTGTTCATTACCCTTGGCATGATATCAAACAATCATCACGACAAGCAAGATCAACACAAGCAAAATGAAACTATTCCCAAAGGTAAAATACTCATAAACCGAGAAAACCAGGGTCTCTTCAGTGAGGTTTTAAAACAACAATTCCATGCAATAGAGAATAACATAGGAGACAAGGCTACCAATGGGGCTGAGGGCCATATTTGCAGCAATAATCTGATTCTAATAATTCACAAGGCTTTGGATGTGTGCAAAAGATCTCGTCCAATCAAAGGGGCTGCAAAAACTTTCCCGACTAACCCATGGTATGATGAAGAGTGTAAGACAACCAAGAGAACTTTGAAAGAGGGTGGAATGAGCAAAGAAAACAAGAAGAAATACGAGAATTTGGTGCAAACAAAAAAAGAGACGTATGTCAATACAAGGAGGAAAGAGTTAATTTCTCTTGGAAAACACAACCCCAAGGGTTTTTGGAGGGAGTTGGAACAAAAGAGAAAGCATATTGAGAATAACATAACAGATATTCAATGGTTAGAATATGCAAAACACCTTTATGAGAGAACCCAGGGGAAAAACTCCCCTCCCATGGTTAGCACCTCAAGAGAGCTTTTCACGATTGAGGATATCAAGCAAGGTATAAAAATTTTAGCAAATGGTAAAGTGATGGACATTGATGGGTTGCAAGTTGGATTCCTAAAGTGGGAAGTGGAAACCCTTGCTCCACACATCAAAATATTGTTCAACGATGTTACTCGGGATGGTTTTCCATCGAAATGGACAACTAGTGTTGTCATCCCTCTCTACAAAAGTGGTGACATTAATAACCCATCCAACTACCACACTATTATGGTCAATCCTATTTTTGGCAAGCTTTTTGGGAGCATGCTAGAGCATAGAATTGACAGTTGGGCAGAAAAAGAGGGAAAAAGAGTGAAAGGGAAAGCTAGTTTTAGACCTAAGTACTCTACCATTAATCACTGCATCACTCTTAGGCATATGATTGAGAAAATATGGGACACTCAAGGTGAAGAATCCTTTTGTTGCTTCGTTGACTTTAAAAAATCCTTTGATACGGTACCTAGAGACAAACTGTGGAACATAATGGTTGAATTAAATATACTAGACGAGTACAGGGTTGCGGTCCATAGGCTATATGAGCAAGTCAGAGCTAAAATCAAAACAAGTGAAGGTATGTCTGAGTGTTTTGGCAGCGATATCGGGGTCAAACAGGGTTGTCCTCTATCACCCACTGTTTTTGGGCTATGCGTTGATAAGCTAGAAGATTGGTTAAATGAAATGAGCAAAGAAGGGGGTATTCAGTTGGCTGGGTATGTGGTGAAGTTGTTGCTTTATGCCGATGATCTTATTTTAATCTCAAAATCTGAACATGGTTTGAAAGAACTTTTGAAGGCCTTAGATCTATTATGCCAGGAAGTGGGAATGAAAGTGAATACCACAAAGACTAAAATCATGATATTTTCCCTAAAGAAGAAAAGGAATCACGATGACTACCTTTTTGAAGGCAACCCTTTGGAGATAGTAAAAGAATACAAATACCTTGGAATTGACTTTCACTATAAGCTTAGTTGGGAGACTAGTAGAACCAAAAGGATACAAGGAGGTTGGAAAGCTTCTTTCTTACTTCAAAATAGGTGCAGGAAAGCTGAAATTTGGGATTGGAAGACTAAGAAAACCCTCTTTGGTTTGTTGGTCACTCCGGTGGTTCTTTATGGCTGCGAAGTGTGGGGTAGCAGCATGTCAAAGTATCAGTGGAGACAACTTGAAAGAATTCAAAAACATACCATCACCTCCAACCTTAAAGTCAAAACCTCAGTCCCTTATGATATTCTCTTGGCTAAATTCGGAACCTTTCCGTTGGAGGCTTCAGCTATAATTCACTTCCTAAACTACTTAAAGAAGGATGAAAACATGGATAACCACCGCTGGCCCAAAATAGTTGTGAATGAGGCCTTAAACCGTAGGAAGAAAACGTGGATGAAACAAAATGTCAAATGGTTGAGTAAATGGGGCATCGTCTTGCATGAGTGTTCTAACACCAATGAGGAAATTAAAAATTATGTTACCAAAAAATTCATGACTACCATGTGGACAAAGCAGATTGGACGAAAAAAGCACACTATGTCAAAGAG
This sequence comes from Sequoiadendron giganteum, assembly GCA_007115665.2. Taxonomy (NCBI): domain Eukaryota; kingdom Viridiplantae; phylum Streptophyta; class Pinopsida; order Cupressales; family Cupressaceae; genus Sequoiadendron; species Sequoiadendron giganteum. Next base: position 678,045,423 of record CM021100.1, on the reverse strand, counting down.
TTCAACCCAACTTGGGAACATGGTGAAAACACTTATCTAGGGGCAAATATTAAAGGGAAAGCAAGGTTGTTAATTGCTAAGTTGAGGACCAGGTCTCATCATCTTAGGTGTGAGATCGGAAGGTGGACTATTCCTAAAGAAGCATGGGAGGACAGAATTTGCAAGTTTTGTAGCAAAGGAGTAGTGGAGACAGAATGGCACTTTATCAAGGAGTGCATAGCCTATGAGGATCTTCGTACTCAGTATGTGGACCACTTAAGGATTGACAATCTGCATGAGTTATTCAATGAGGAGAAGATCAACATGACTGACAGCTTTTTGGTCAAAATTCATAACAGAAGGTCTAGCATCGAGAGGAATTTGGAGTTTGCGTAGTTTATTTTTGTGTTTCTTGGTCCCTTAGACCATTTCGGTCTCGTGGACGTTAGTGAAATCTCATTCATTCATTCAAGCCATAAAGGGAGCCACCATGACCCACTATTGATTTGAAATGCCAAAGATAGAGAAATTAGGGCAAGAAAATGGGATCAACAGTAGAGAAAAGACCTACCAACATGGAGAGATCGCACGATGCGAGCAACAAGGGTTACACGATGTATACATTTTGGCCAATAAATCAAAATGTATGAATAAATGGTTTGTAAAACCCGAATGAATGAATGAATGAATGAATGAGATTTTAATGACGTCCACGATGAAGTGATTATTTTCATGTATTCATTTTTTAAATGGCCCTCGGGTGAGATGTTTTAAAATACATGGGGCATGCGTACAGGGTTTTTAGATACCCTGATTATAAAGTCAAAGGCCTTCACATTTTAAAATTTGAAGTTGTAAAGGTTTCTTGATAACTTTTTAAAAGCAAATATTTTAATGTTGAATATAGTGGTGTGAGTAAAATATTTTACTCAATGAAAGTTTAAATGTTTCCACATTAAAAGAGCAAGGGCATGATAAATATAAAGTGAAATAATTTGTGTTGGGCTCGTTAAAATGGAGGCACGAGTAAAACTTTTAATTTTATGTGGAGGAGTGAACTAAATATTCACTATGGGTAAAGTGAATGTATTATTCACTTTATAAGCAAGGATTATGTGTTGGGCGCACAAATGAAAATGTAATTAAAATATGTAGCATAATAAAATGACAAAGTAAATAGTTTTTCACGGGAAAGAAATATTTTCTCAACTACAGGGTAATTGGAGATAAAGTTTTTTCACTGAGAGGGTGATTTTTCTGTTGAAGAATCGAGGTGAAGGCAAAGAACAAAGGAAAAGTGGTTTCATTGCAAGGGAAGAGAGAAGAGAGAGGATTTTCAGTTTTCTTGTTGCAGATTAACGGAAGATGCCACAAATGGATTTTAGGGCTTCCTCTTTCTCTTCTTATTTTGTTCCTTTCTCATTTTCAGGGATTCCATTTTCTAAAAGTTCTGCAAGGCGGACAAAAGTTTTGTAAAAATTGTAAAGTTGGGTGAATTTTATAACTGCAATTCATTAGTCTAGAATGTGTAATGTTTTGAATTGAACTTCATGACTATATTTTATTTGATGGTTGTCTCTATGACTGAAATGTAATACTCTTTTCAATTCAATAGTCAAAGATTATTTGGGTTTTTTCATGCACATTTGTTGCATTTGAGTTGCAACTGTTATTGCTTTTTGTTCAAAGAATGATGTAATTGCTTTAACGAGTGTAACACAAACTTATTGTGTTTACAGATGGATTTGTAAGAATGGTTATCCGATAAATTTTTAGTGGTCTTGTTGTCATAATGTGATAACATTTTCAAAGATCTTCACAATATGTTTAACATTGTAGGATGAAATGTTGGTTATATGACTCTATAACCCTTTCTCTTGGCACTGGTCAAGCCTTGTGCATCTTCTATTTTCAGTTTGGTCTCAAATATTAAAATCAAAAAACCAATTCAATTTTGTTTTCTGAGTTATTTGTACCTACCATGTTCTCTGTGTTGTTTAATGAAAATTTCCCAATATTTTAGCCAATGTTGAGTGATTTTTCATGATCCTCGGCATATTCTTGTGAGAGCATCGTCTATTAAGCAATACCCTATTAAGTGTGTTTCTGAATCTTTTGGTGTTGCTAAAGGGTCACCCCCTAGGTCCTACAAAGCCTGAAGTACAGGGGAAATGTGTTCCAATATCATTTCCTGTCAGTTGGCCAAATCCATCTTTGAGTCTAAACATAAGAAAGTGGATATTCTTTAGGAATCATTGCATCTGTTGATTTGGAGAACCAACACAACTAAAGGAATAAGAGTTGTTAGAGCTAGTAAATATAAGCTTCAATAAATAGGAAGTGCATAAGGTGTCATTGAAGGAGTTAGAGTAAATATTAGACATAAGGATTGAATCACAACTAGAAGATGTAGGCACGTCTTAGCAACACTAATATTTGAATAAAGCACTACATGAGATGGTTTATTTCAATCTATAATTTATTAATACTTTTTAATACTCAATTACTAGTAATACTACTACCCTAGAGACTCAACTTAATGAAACACATAAAGTCTACATTTTTTTAGAGTTCATGGTTGAAGACTATATTATGGGATGGTAGGTACATGGTATTTTGGCATTGGTAAAGAATAGTTCTTGCATACACATTAAGATAGAAAAGTTGAAGAAGAAATCAGTCATCGAATTAGAGCATGCATGTAAGAGTGATATAGATTTGATTATAGTTCATGAAGAATTGAAGAGCATACAAAAGTTGTTTGATGAATTGATGCACTATTTGTCATGGAAAGATCATCAAGCAACAACATATGAATCAGTTTTTAATGTGCAAAATAAAAACAATTTTACACTGGTTCAACATATATCTAGCACATAGGATATGTTGTAGAAGCTATGAGATAAAATGATGCTATCTAGGACATATTTTAATAAGACATGCCAAGTTTCAAAATAAGCACAAATTTGGAGGATCAACTGATGCTTTTGAAGCATTGATTAAACCAATTTTGGCTCTTGATATGAGGTGTTGATACACAAAGAGGTATCTTGATGAGGGCTACACTGCCCAAACCACACAAAACACAACAATAGATACCAACACAGAAAATGCAAAACAAAAAATAACCCACTTTCAATTATTTTCAAAAAAATGAAATTACAGATTCAAAACTTACATGCTACAGCCTCATGGGCTTGATTCATTACAACAAAATCAATTATGAAAGAAAACTATTATTCAGAGCCACAATTTGCACTAGTGGAGCCACCTTCTCCAATCCCCACTTAACCCTTTTATTTTACCCCAATAACCACCCTAGAATGTTCTAGAAAGTTCAACTTTCCCTTTTATTTTGGCACCAAAAGTTCGTCGTTTGATTTCTGGCCTACAAAGAAATTTTAATGAAATTCAAATTTTAGAGGACCAACTTCGTGGGTCCATAACTTTTGATCCAAGTGTCCAATTTTCTATTATTGCATATCATTGGAAATCTCTCGAAGAGATCTACAACGCGCAAACCCGCAATAGGTCGGTTCGGCCACTTTTTGAGTTGTTTCGAGGCCTCTAAAGTTTTATATTTGAATTTGAAGGTGCATTAGAGAAATTTCCTGGGACGGAAACTTTAATTTCTCCCAAACTGTTCAAGGTATTGAGGTGATTCTTTCGTGACCGGAAATGTTTTCCAGCTTTGCTCCTTTGGGTAAATTTTTTAGGTCCATACGAGCCCATTTAGGCCAACTTAAAAATAAAGAAGGTGACTATTTTTCACTATTTTTGACTCCTGACTATCTTATGCCCCTTAAGTGCAATCATGGAACTCAAAACAACAAAGAAAATAAAGAAAACAATTTTTCAGGTGATGCAAGATTTCCCTACACTGCTAGATGCTCCTATATCAAACACCCAGGGTAATTTGAAAAGTGACCCTATCACTTCTTAGGAGTTAGAGGGAAACCAAGAAGATTAACCTCAGCCTTAGACAACCATGATGAATCTTCAACAAGCCTTCCTTTCCATTTGACTAGATATTCTTCATACTGCTTGTTCCTTGTACTTCTTCCCACACGGCTATCCAAGATTTCTTCTATCTCCTCCTTTTCTGAAGTAGGTGTGGGAATATTCCATTGTGCTTCTAATATTTCTTCATTAATTCTCCCTTCATGATATTTTATTAAATCTAAAATGTTAAACATGGGTGAAATATGAATTTCATCAAGAAACTCTACCTCATTTGCATTTCCTAAATCATGCTTAGATTCAAGATCTTGCATGGTCCAAACTTCTTCATCTTTAACTTGTTGTATGTACCAACTAGAAACCTCTCCTTTCACAAATGAACGATGACTTCATCTCCTACTTGGAACTCCTTGTGCCTCCTTTTATGATCTGCCTTGGCCTTATATTGTGAATTCATCTTATTGATATGTTTCTTCAATTCTTCATGAAAATTCTTCAAGTGCTCCACAAAAATTTTAGCCTCGACACTAATCTTCTCCCCCTTATCCATCTTTCTCAATTTAGAAGCAGTTCTTGGACTACTCTCATACACAATCTGGAATGGTGATTTACCAGTGCTCTTGTTGACAGAATTATTGTAAGCAAATTATGCCTGTGGTATAATTAAATCCTATCCCTTGGGCTTATCTCCTACTAAGCATCTTAATAGGTTACCCAAACTCCTATTCACCACCTCCATTTGTCCATCAGTTTGTGGATGGTGTGCAGAACTGAACTATAAATCTGCCTTCAACTTCTCCCATAATATCCTCTAGAAATAGCTAACAAATTTGGTATCTCTGTCTAAAACTATACTCTGCGGTAGACCATTAGTCTCACCACCTCTCTGAAAAACAACTTTGCAATATTGACAACATCACTAGTCTTATGAGATGGAATGAAATGTGCCATATTTGAAAATCTATCCACCACCACAAATATGGAAGCATGCCCTCTTTGTGTCCTTGGCAAGCCAAGAACAAAATTCATGCTAATATCCTCCCATGGCCTCTTAGGTACAGGTAATGGCTGATACAATCCAATATTCTAACTTGTCCCTTTCGCCATCTGACATACTCCACAACTTTGTACAAAAAATTTCATATCTTGTTGTAGTTGTGACAAATAATAATTCTCACTCACAAGAGTAATGGTCTTATCTTGACCGAAATGTCTAGCTAGTCCTCCACTATGCTTCTCCTTGATTAGATTCTCTCTCATAAAACTCGTTGGAATGCACAATTGGCTTCCTCTAAAAAAATCCCATCTTGGATTAATAAATCCAACCATATTATCCTATCCAATGTAACAGGTTCCAAACAAGCCTTCCAAGCTTCTACAAAGTCTGGATCTTCAAGATACAAACTCTTGAGTTCATTGAACCCAACAACCTCTATATTAATCTCTATCAACATTTTTTTCCCTTCTACTTAAGGCATCTGCAACTCTATTTGACCTTCCACTCCTGTGCTTCAAAACAAAAGTATAACTTGCAAAAACTCAACCCATTTTAAGTGCCTTTGATTTAACCTTCCTTGAATATTGATATACTACAAAGCTTGGTGATCAGTATATAAAACAAATTCTTTTGGCAACAAATAGTATCTCCATTTCTTCAAATCTTGAACTATAGCATAAAACTCCTGATCATAGACAGAATATTTCTTCTTAGCATCATTCAACTTCTCACTAAAATAGGAAACTGGCTTAACTTCTTAACTCAAAACAGCTCCTATGGTAGTGTCACTAGCATCTTAGTCTACCTGAAAGACCTTATTGAAATCTGGAAGTGCCAAAATAGGTTGCTCTGTAACTTTATTTTCTTCAACATATCAAAAAAATTGGATGCTCCTATAGTCCACTTAAACTCTTTTTTATCCCCTCTCATTGCTTCAATTAGAGGTGCACAAATACTATTGAAATTCTTAATAAACTTTCAGTAGAAACTTGCTAGACCATGAAATGATCTTACCTCTATAATGCTCCTCAAGGTAGGCCATTCATTGATAGCTCTCACCTTCTCTGGATCCATTTTAAGACCCTCTACTGAGACAAAAAATCCCAAATAGACCAACTCTCTCTTCACAAAACTACATTTCTTCAAATTAATCAACAACTTCTCCTCCCTTAGCTTCTCAAAAACTCTTCGGATATGCATCAAGTGTTCCTCCAATGTCTTACTGAAAACCAAAATATCATCCAAATAAACAATAACAAAATTTCCTAAAAATTATTTCAATACCTCATTCATAAGCTGCATAAATGTGCTTGAAGCATTGGTTACCTCAAAAGGCATGAATAACCACTCATATAAGCCCTCCTTGGTTTTGAAGGCTTTCTTCCATTCATCTCCTTCTCTAATCTGGATCTGGTGATATCCACTCTTCAAATATATCTTCATGAAGTACTCAGATCCACTCAAACAATCCATAATGTCATCCATTCTCAACAAGGGAAATCTATACTTGATGGTGATCTTGTTGATGGCTCTAGAATCTGTACACATCCGCCATTCCCCATCCTTCTTTGGTGTTAGTACTACAGGTATTGTACATGGACTCAAACTCTCTCTAATCAATCCCTTCTGCAACAACTCTTGCACTTGTCTATTCAACTCTTCACTCTTTGCTAGAGTCATATGATGAGTTACCTTATTCAGAAAACTGGCTCTAGGAATCAGGTCCACCTGATGACTAATCTTTTTGATTGGAGGCATACCTTCAAGTACATTATCAAAAATAATAGCTTGAAACTCATTCAATAAATCTAAAACATCTACAGGTGCCTCAATAGTATCTTATTTATCAACTCTAGGGATCAATGCAAAACACATATGCTCATGCCTCATACCTTCTAGGAACTTTCTTCCATCAACCAAACAAATTCTTGCATTATTGCATACCTTTTCCTCTACCTCTTTCAAGGTCTTCAACTTATGACAAACCCCATCCTTTGTCAAAGAATAGGTTTTGGCATGTCCATCATGTACTACTCACCAATCAAGTTGCCATGGTCCGCCTAACAACGTATGACAAACATCCATAGGCATAATATCACACAATACCTCATCATGGTAATTTCCAATCTTGAACTTTACTAGACATTGTTCATTTACCAAAGCTTTATGGTCCTTCTGCAACCAAGAAATCCAATATGGATTTGGATGCCTTTTTCTCTCCAATCATAGCTTACTAACCATCTCTTTTGAAACAAGGTTATTAGTACTACCTCCATCAATAATAACATTGCAAACTTTACCTTCACACTTATATCTGGTGCAAAACAAATTCTTCCTTTGAGTTGGCTCTTTCTCCTTATTCAGCAAGGCTCTTCTAGTAACAAGAACCTCTCCTCTTTTTGCATCCTCAAAATGTGAAGATTCAGCATCTTCATCCACATGTGCAACTCGTGCATTATCCTCGGGTCTTCTATTTGTCCTTCCTTGATGTTGAGGACACTCATATGCCTTATGCCCTTCTTCTCCACACTAGATATAGGTTCCACAAAATCCTCCTCTCCCTATTCCTCATCTAGATCTTCCTCTTCCTCTTTGGTCTCCATTATTCTAATCACGAGGATGATAGATGTTATCTCCTTTCTAGTTTTGACTTCTACTAGATCCTTCACCCTTCTTTTGATCTTCATTTCAACCTCCATATGACTGTCCACTAGTCTTTCCACCATGACCTCCACCTCTTTGTTTGCTTTCAAACCTTCTGTTTAACTTTTCTTCTACCTTCAAAGCAAACTTATATGCATCTTCAATGGTGGACATTCTTACCAGACTCAACTCTTCTTGAATGCTCGGCTTCAACCCATTTATGTAACTGGAAAATTTATCCTTGTTGGCCTCAGAATGACCTATTCTGATCAAGACTTGGTAGAATTATTTTGTATACTCCTTAATATATTTTCCTGTTTATTTCAACCCTTGCATCTTCTTCAACAAATCCAACTCATAGTCCCTGAGAATGAACTGTCTCTTTAATTTTTCCATCATCCAATCCCATCTTGTTATTTTCTCTTTTCCTCTTCTATTTCATTCCAACTGGACTTCTTTCCACCATATGCTAGCATGGCCTTTCAATTTGGCCTTTGCAAATTTGACCCTGTCTAGGTCTTTTATTTCCTTATACTCAAAATATTTTTCCATGTCATTGATCCAGTCGATCAGCTCCTCTGGATTTAGGTTTCCAAAAAAATTAAAAACTTCTATCTTCGACCTCTTTCCAATCTTGGAAATGGCCCTAATCAGTCTAACTTCTCTAGGATCCATTACATCTTGTGCTTCCTCTTTGAATGGCTCCTCATCTTCGGCCTCATCCTCACTTTCATCTCTTCTTTTGACATCATCTCCTCTATGCAACTCCTCTTGCAATGCTTGAACTTGTCTCTGGAGGGCTCTAAAACTCTCTTTTGTTACCCCAACATTTCTTCCACCACGGTTTCTTCGTGGAGACATCTTTTCTCACATACCCACAACCACAAGTCCTAGTGTAAACTGCCTCACGTTCTGCAATCTATCTACACACTCAAGAACTCCTGCTCGGATACCACTTGATGAGGGCTATACCGCCCAAACCACACAAAACACAACAATAGATACCAACACAGAAAATGTGAAACAGAAAATAACCCACTTTCAATTATTTTTGAAAAAATGAAATTATAGATTCAAAACTTACATGCTACAGCCTCATGGACTTGATTCATTACAATAAAATCAACTTTGAATGAAAAATATTATTCGGAACCACAATCTGCACTAATGGAACCACCTTCTACAATCCCCCAATTAACCCTTTTATTTTACCCCAATAACCACCTAGAATGTTCTAGAAAGTTCAACTTTCCCTTTGTTTTGGCGCCAAAAGTCTCGCCATTTGATTTCTAGCCTAGGAAGAAGTTTTAATGAAATTCAATTTTTAGAGGACCAACTTTGCGGGGCCATAACTTTTGATCCAGGTGTCTGATTTGCTATTACTGCATATTGTTAGAAAGCTCTCAATGATATCTATATTGTGTGAACCCACGATAGGTTGGTTCAACCACTTTTGATTTATTTCGGGGTCTCTAAAGTTTTATATTTGAATTTGAAGTTGCATTAGAGAAATTTCCCAGGATGGAAATTTTAATTTCTCCCAAACCGTTCAGGGTATTGAGGTGGTTCTTTCACGACCGGAAATGTTTTTCAACTTTGCTCCTTCAAGTAAACTTTTAGGTCCATACGAGCTCATTTAGGCCGATTTACTAAAAATAGTAAGTGACCATTTTTCGCTATTTTTGACTCCTAACTATCTTATGCCCCTTAAGTGTCATCATGGAACTCAGAACAACTAAAGAAAATAAAGAAAAAAAAAATTGGGTGATGCAAGATTGCCTTGCATCGCTAGATGCTCTTGCATCATATCTAAGAAAGAATAGAAGAAAATAATAGTTGCAAAAGAAGTGTGTAGATCTATGAAGAAGAGCATAGGAGTTCAATGAGGAAGAAGCTTAGAGGTGTTGGTACACAAAGAGGTAGCTAAGGAAGAATAGAAGAAAAGAATAGTTGTAGAAGAAGTGGGTAGATCTAGGAAGAAGAGCATAGTAGAAATTAAGAAGAAGTTTAGAGACCTGTTGGTACACAAAGATGTGGCTAAGGAAGAATAGAAGAAAAGATAGTTGCAAAATAAGTGTGTAGATCTAGGAAGAAGAGCATAGGAGAAGTGAGGAAGAAGCTTAGAGATAGTTGGAATAGGAAAATAAAATATTTGATCTTGAGTGCATTGACGAGGTCAAGAAAAAGATTAAAGTAGTTTAACATTTAGTCTAGAGTGATATGTGTAGGTGCTTGCACTTATGAGGTGTTCATACACAAAGAGGTAGCTAAGAAAGAATAGAAGAAAAGAATAGACGCAAAAGAAGTGTGTAGATCTAATAAAAAGAGCACAGGAGAAGTGATGAAGAATCTTAGAGGTAGTTGGAATAGGAAAATAAAAAGTTTGAAGAGTATATTGATGAGGTCAAGACCAAGATTGATTTGGTTTAACACTTAGTAGAGTGATATGTGTAGATTCTTACACTTGTGTGCAAATTATTTATCAATTTTGTTGAATGGTTAGATTGAATAGGCCCTAGACTTGCACCAATGCAAGAAAAAATATGCTCTTCACCAAAGATTTTTCTAGGAGATATAATATGTGGTAATTTGAAGAGCAACAACAAGTGCATTACAAATCTTCTTCAATATATTACACAAAAGTGTTAGTGTCATTTTTTACCTTGTAAATTTTAAAATGTTCATGCTCATGGAATGGACATGCATTGTCAAGTTGTTATACCCAAATTTTGTGTCAATGTTCTTAATCACATGTTAAGTTTCTTTGTTGGTCATCATACATTATAACAAAATTATGTTTTTTTTTTCATTTCTCATGTTGGATCCCATGCCCATAGAGGGTTTATGACTATGGGTCCTTTGACATAAAACCACATGTCTCATTGATCAATATACACATCTTGTGAGAATTTTAAGAAATGCTAGTTGAATTGCAAATTACACAATTGCAATAAAAGATTAGGAAAACATGATAGAAAAAATATGCTAGAATAAATTGTATTCTATATAGCAAATGAGAGTGCACGTTAAAATATACAAAGATTCATTGCTTTATATAGAGCAAGGCAAAGCATGAGGTAACCCAAGTTCTCACATAAAGCATGGAGTTCAACTAGAGTTAGCCTATGCAATAAAGCAGGAAACTTATCTAAGAAAGAAAAGAAGAGGCATTTAAGGAAAAATTAGAGAGATTCCTTAGTTAGCTTACAGTCAAATAAAGTGGAAACTTAGATACTTAGCAACTTCCTGTGGATAACCATTGTTTCTTTATTTGACTGTAAGCTAACTAAGGAATCTCTCTAATTTTTCCTTAAATGCCTCTTCTTTTCTTTCTTAGATAAGTTTCCTACTTTATTGAATAAGCTTTCTTAGATAAGCTTTCCTTCTTAAATAAACTTTTTGTTTTATTGCATAGGCTAACTCTAGTTGAACTCCATGCTTTATGTGAGAACTTGAGTTACCTCATGCTTTTCCTTGCTCTATATAAAGCAATGACTCTTTGTATATTTTAACGTGCACTCTCATTTGCTATTTAGAATACAGTTTATTCTAGCATATTTTTTCTATCATGTTTTCCTAATCTTTTATTGCAATTGTGTAATTTGCAATTCAATTTATTCAACTAGCAACAATGGTTATCCATGGGAAGTTGCTAAGTATCCAAGGAAACAACATTTATCCATATGAAGTTTCTAATTTGCGCTAACACATTTTAGGATAGAATGCTAAGTTGAGGAAACTCTTTCTCTAGTACGTCACAGATAAGGCAATTGCTAATGAGTATTTCTTGAGTAAGACAAACAATAGACTAGAGCAAGCAAACTGAGATAAAAGTCAAATAATAATTTTGGAGACCTACAATTAAACTATGATGCATTCATAGTGGTTCATGGTGTTGGATCATTTGGAAGTTTTCAAGCAAGTCTGGTGTGGACAGAGGTGGATTACGAATGTTTAGATAAAAAAGTATGTGTTAGAAAAGTTTAGGTTTACTATGTGGACTAAGCAGGTTGGCCGTAAAAAGACACATTATATCCAAGAGTTCAACCCCATGTGGGAGCACGATGAGAAAGACTACTTAAAGGTTGCAATTAAAGGCAAGGCTAGGATTTTGGTCGCTCAATTGAGAACTGGGTCGCACCATCTTTGATGTGAGACAGGTAGGTGGGTTGTCCCCAAGGAAGCCTAGGAACATAGAACTTGTATTTTTTTGCAGCAAAGGGGTCGTGGAGACTGAATGGCACTTCATCATTGAGTGTGTTGCTTATGATGATATCCGTATCCAGTATGAAGACAATTTGAAGGTGGACAATCTAAATGAGCTCTTTAAGGAGACTACACTCCTCAAAAATGTTGGCTTCTTGGTCAAGATCTTTAATAGGAGGGCAAACATGGAAAAGAACTTGAAAATGGTTAAAGTTCCGACGCTTGGTCCCATAGACTGATGGTCTTGTGGACATCATTAAAATCCATTCATTCATTCATATTATGACTATTGGGTTTGTGGTCCCATGAGAATTTTGTAACATATCTCAATATTAAAGTGGCAATGACACTTGTCAAAGATGGCATCCCTATAGTGACATCTCCCTTTTAGCTTTGGGGTGGTCTACAGAAATAAAATGATGCTCTTCAAATGTTATTACTGATGGAGAGAGCATTGAGTCTGAAAAGGGTGATGAATAGCTTCCTAATAATGATAGTGGGAAAAATATGATTGATCATACACAATAGCACTTTTCTTAAAATGCTCATATATCTAAAGTTGTTTGAATTATTGATTTAGACTTCATTCTTGTATCACATGGTGATAAAGTATTTGACAGTTTTTAGTGGAGATATCATCATATGTCATCCTGCACAACTACTGAAGACACAGTACGTTGTCTCCTTACTGATAGTGTTCGACTGACACCCAATAGAAGCCAATTCTGTACTACTAAAAGAGATTGCTATAAAAGAAGTTGACATTGATGATTATATGGTTCGGGCAGGCCAATGTTGTACTCCATAGACCCCATGAATCGAAATGATTGCAGGATATGCACAAAATGGATTCATTGAGGTTGATTGATTCATTTGTAAGCCTTTAAAATCCCTGACATTGTTCAAAGCAGCAATTTTTCTAGTTCGCAAACCTACACAACCCCCAACACATGCATTATCAACTCATCAGTGTTTGATGGTCTTCATAATCATTCAATACAAGTCTGTACAACCAATTTGGCACATTTTGGGGGATTCCAAAGATCAATATGGAATTTTGAGTTACCTTTGCATATTAAGATATGCAATTTTTACGTGTGTGTGTGGCATCCACTGAGTAGTAGTAGAACAAAAAAAAGTGGTGGCATGAATAGATCAAAAGAAGCTTCTAGATTGTAAGGTAGCCTCTACAATATAGATTTTACTAGAGTGGTATACAAATAATCATGCAAGAAGGTGAAGGAAATACACTAAGAAATAGTGTATAATCATGCAAAAAGGTGAAGGTAATACACTAAGAAATAGTGTACATTATTTTTCTTTTGAAAGAATGCCAATTGAAGCAGAGACTTGCTTTCTTTTAAGCTTTGGAAGAGGCCAAATACTTATACATCCCCAAGTTACATCTTTCTATAACAATCTGGTAAGTTATATAGAACAAATATGAAGTTAACCTACGGCTGAAATATGTTGCTTCTTTGGAACATGTGTAAGTAAAATTGACATTGATAAGGCTTAGGATGTATTGATGATTGGTAAAAAGTTCAAGGTGGTTTTAAATGAGAGTTCCATGTTTGATCAAAGAGGCCTAGTTTATTGTGGAAACTTGGAAACTATTTTGATAAATAAGGATTATCCATCGGCAATAAACATGATTATCTTGAGATTCTCTAGCATGGGAATCTTACTTTTGAATTCAATTTATAGTTGCATTTTAATATTGAAGAGTTAAAACCTTAAAGGATACAATTTCTTTCTTTTTAGTGGACAAAAGTCATGGCGTCCTCTCTTTCTAACTTTATTTTTAATTCTTTACACTTTTGAGATATCACTTGAGTCATTTTTATGATTTAAAAATGAATTTGTAATTAGAAAATCATAATTTTAAGAAACTATTATGAAGAAGATATTAAAGAAAATGTTATATATATGAGATCATTGTATAAAGGAGATTATTTTTTCTAAGACTTTTTATTCTCATATATTGTAGAGAAGAGAAGGAGTCTTTGAGCTCTAATTTTGGAATAAAAGAAAGGGGCGTTGTTTGTCTATGAGTAGGTGTGTTGCATATTTATGTTGTAGGTTTTTCTTATACCAAATTTGTAATATTTTATGGGAGATTATCTCTTTGTGAAGTGAATGCAATTAGTTTTATTTCCTTCTTAATGCAAAATTATATGTTCTATTGGGTGATTTCATGATCCATGTGTTTGAAAACTCTAGGTGAATGTCTCCTTTCTTATGTTAGATAGAATTTCCTCTTTTAAACTTTTGTTGTAGTTTTCCTTTAAAACATCTTTTTATGGAAATAAATATCTCTATTTGTTCCTCCTTTTTCAAAAACCTATTCATTATTTTTTAGGAAAAAATAGGTTATCAAGGTTCCAATATTAGCCTTATCTACGGTTTTCCTCTTTGTTTCAATTTTAATTTTTTTGACTTTCCTAAATTTTGAATAAAACAATAACCCTAAAAAATCCAAAATGATATCTTGCATGGGAGTTTCTCTTGTCAAATATAAAGGAAGATCATTAATCCAATTGTGATCGCTCCATCTATTGTTTTTTTTTTCACTACCCATTAGACAAGTCAAGTTATTTTCAATGAAATATTGTAGTGATAAATATATTTAACAACAAGAAGTAGGATGTTGATATTATCATGTTGAAACAATTGGATGTGAGAGTATGCACACAAGTATAAAGATCGTCAATTTATAGAGGTAGTGAGTCTTTATAGTATGTAGTTACGACAGTTGAACCTCAACAAGAAAGATAGTTTGAAGGACCCCACCCATTATAAAAAGATGATAAACTCTCTCCATGTAACTCCCAAGTGATTCATAAAGAGATGGTCAACAATAACTTATGACAATAAAAATTGTGACTCCCTACCAACTGCATAGTTCCACCTCACCAATGTAGCCTCTCTTATTCAATTCCATTACAACCAATATTCCAAGTCTTGAGGCAATACTAATAAACATGATTATTTATCTATTTCAATGGGTATTGGAGAAATATAGAAATACATTAGGATTTCAAGGTTAATATCAACTTACCCTAATATTCTCACTTGATATTATACATTACAATGACATAAACATGAAACCTACAATCAATCAAGTTTAAGATATAAGTTCTACAACCTCCCCACACTAAAAGAACTTATTTATGCTGACTATTTCATATATGAATTTGTAACATTATCTTGAGTGTCAAAATTCTAAATTGTGACCTTACCACTCTCCACCATCTTGTGAATAAAGTGATACTACACATCATTGCTCTTGGTATAAGCACAATGCATGGGACTCTTGTTGAAATATATAGCACTCTAATTGTCACATCTAATTTGATCCACACTATAATCAAAATCAAATCTTGAATATAGTCTTTATAACAAAACTACCTCTTTACAAGCATGGGTATTAGCCATATAGTCTACTTCAATAGTCGACAATTCAATCATGGATTGCCACTTACTCATCCAAATAACATTTCCAAAAAGAGAAGACACATAACCACTAATGGACCTTCAACTATCCTAGCTACCTAGCCAATTAGAATCAACAAATACATATATGCTCAATGAGTTTGAGTTTCCCATATAATTAGAACCATGAAATGTAAGCAATAATCAAAATTTCCTTGCAAATATCTAAATACCATATTAATATAATTTCAATGTTCTTTACCATGGTTATGCATAAACCTTCTAAGAACTCCACTACTAGGGAAATATCTAGTTCTAATACATGTCATCATGCATCAAGCTCCCTATAGCACTAGCATAAGGCATATTATGCATATCCTCCAAATTATCATCTAACTTGAGACATGTATCCAATGAAACTTACTCAGGTTATAGGTAAAGGAATACTCATTGATGTAAAATATTACATAGAAAACAATTATGAAATAACATAAACAAAATTATTGTGATAAGCGAAATCTTTCTAGGAAATCAATCCTTATTGATTTCCATCAACAATTTATTAAAAAATATCCCCTAGATCCTTCATATCAAATGCCCCAAAAATATAAGTTTCAATCTCCCTAATCATCACCCTTTTGTTACCAATAAACATCTTATCAATTATACAAGGAAATAATTAGATTTTGATCATCAATAAACTTAAAGTACACATAATGATCTTTTTAACTTTTAACTATACCCAAATTCATTAAAAAGAATCAAACTTGTGATACCACATCTAAGGTGATTATTTTAACCATATAATGACCATTTTAATTTTCAAACCAAATTTTATTTCATTTTCTCTTCAAATCCATTTGGTCATTGCATGTAAGTTTTCTCTTCAAGATCCCCATAAAGTAGTTTTTAAATCCATTTTCTCTACTTCAAACTCACAAGTAATAATAATTGAAAGAAGGCATCTATTGGAATACAATTTAATAAAAAGGTATAAAATTTCACTAAAATCAACTCCCTCTCTAGTAGTAACCCTCAGCCACAAGTATGGATTTATACCTATCTAACTTACTATCTACTTTGAATTTCTTCTTGATCACCCACTTACAATCAATGGGATGCCTTCCATTAGTAAAAATTACAAGATCCTATATGTCACATATATCCATGGCCCCCACCTAAGAATCATTTTCCTTTGAAGAGAGAGCTTCCCTACAAGATTTGAGTTCATTAGTTGTATATGATAAAGTAAATACACAAAAAAAATATAGTGGGTTATACCTATCAATTTAGTTTTATTGTTTTGTAGATCATCTCAAGGGTGGAGTAAGGGATTATACCTATTTCTCTACATGATAAACTTACTTAAATCTCTCACCCCAATTCTCTTCTTCCTCTCCATTCTCAAAATCTAAACCACTTTATCCTTCAACATATGCATCTTCCTACTTCTCAATCTTAGCCTCAAAAAACATTATTTTCCTTCCTTTTCCTTTTGTTGTATTTGATTAGAAAATACTCTAAGTTCCCTTAAAATCACATCCTTGAAATTTATCATTTTCAAGGTTAAAGGATTCTAAAGCTTTTAACCCTTGACATTTTTACCATATCCAATTAATATGAATTTCTAAGCTTTTGGGATCCAACTTAGATTTCTTTTCTCTAGGCACATGAATGAATGTCTCACAACTAAATATCCTTAAATATGAAATTTAGGGTTTCTTACCTATCCACACCTTATAAGGAGTTTTATTAACAAGATATAAGCAAGAAGATCTATTAATCAAGTATCCACCCAAAAGTGGAAAACCAATTACGTACCACTCGTCATACTTCTATCTATTTGCATCAAGGTTTAATTCATCCTTTTTATAACCTTTTTTTGGAATACATAAGGAATAGATTTATACCACACAATATATGCATGTATAAAACATTAAATTTCTTAGAACAAAATTTACTTCCATTATTAAATCTCAACACCTTTATCTTCCTACTTATTTTTTTGTATTTTAGGTTTTTTAGAAAATGAGAATGGGGTATGGGTTTTGGAGGTTGGTTGAGGAATAAACGCAAGAAGAGGTGGAGGATAATATTTGGTATGGTTAGGTGGAGGTCTAGGTAGGTAAGAAGTAACTAGGTGTACATTAGGAAATAGAGGTGGCTGATTAAAAACCTTATTTATTTATTTTTCATTTGGTTCCTCAAGTTTAAAGAAAGAATCGATAATGGTGGGGAAGATGAGACAACAAAGGGTGGAGGTGATAATGTAGCAAGAGGAGGTTGTGGGGGAAGAGGGGTCATTATCTTAGTGGCATATGACTAGTATATTCTAAATAAGGTATTGATATGATATTTAAATGGAGTGGGAAGTGATTATATGTAATTTGGGAAATAGATGTGGATGGGTTAGAAACATTTTACTTTTATTTATCTTTTGGTTCTAAAATGGGTGGAGATGGAAAGATAGTAGGAGGAGGTGTAGGGGAAGAGGTCTAGTTAACCTAGTGACATATAGTTTTTAGAGTCTAAATAAGTTATTAATATGAATTTTAGATGGAGTAGAAGGAATTGGTTAGAAGTAATCAAGAGAGAAATCACCTAAGGTAGAGACTAGTTGATAACAACTACAAGGAATGGTGAAAATATTTGTATCATGAGAGGATTTTAAACATTAGTGAATGATATATGGTGTAGATTGGATCACTTAAATCCAAGGATGACCCAATAATGTGATACCAATTACAAGTGGAAATGATATATTAGGGAACATCTAGACACTTTGGTCCCACCTAAATAGAAAGAGTGATCAAACCAAGAATAAGATGGATATTTCGTTATAGGTGCATAAGTAAATATTTGGAAGATGGTAAGTAAACTAATAAAGATGAATACTATATAAATTTTCCTCAATAACTATATTGAAATTTCTTATGGGGTTCACCATAATTCCTAAAGAAGGGTTTTGGTCTACAAGGCATCCAATATAGAGAGTATTATGTGAGTCATCAATAGACATATTATCAAGAGAGAATGTAATATATGGCATGGAAGGATGCATTAGGGTAGATGGAGAGTGAAAAGTTTCTATAACACTTAAAAAATTAAAATTGAAGTGGTAATATAAGTTGGTTCCTAAGAAGGTATGATGTTATCAACAATAGAATAAGAAGTGGGTGCAAAACATGGAAAAAGAATTGGATCAAAAAAATTGGTAGTAAAATATTGGGGAAATGGATTATCTCTTATTTAAATATTTTAAATAGAAAGGGACATGGATTGGTTACCCTAATAATTTACACCTAAAACATGGATATAAGATTCAATTAAATCTTGTATCACATGTCTTAAGTGCATGTACCTCTCAGTGTTATGTCTAGGGACATGACATGATATTATCAAGACTTGAAACCATATATTTTAGGTAAAGAAATGTTGGTGTACAACAATCAAATGGGAGTCCAAGTTGAATGATTATTGGATAGAATTTGTTTGAGGATGAAATTGAGGGGATCAAACAACCTAGTAAAATGATAGCCACATTATGGATAATATAAGGAAACTACTAATGTAGAAGACTATGCAACAATGTCAACTTGGTTAATATCCAATTTTGAGTTAGGTTTTTAAGAAAAGAAATTATCGTTATATTTATATTTATAAGAATATGATGTAGAAAGAGCTAAAAAGATAGCATTAGCTAATAAGGTTTCTAAAGAAAATTCTTGAAATTGGTTAACTATTTGCTCATAGTCCCTAAGAACGATACATAAGTGCATAAATGAAGAATATTTCATTAAAATAATTTTATCATGAATGATTTTGGTAAGGCTTCCAATAAACACCCTCTAGACATTGAAGTTAAGAAGTGGGTATCAAATTTGATAATGAATAAGACTATTATCAAAGAATGAAATCAATATTTTTCATTAGGATTGTGATAGCAATGGACAAGGTAAAAAAACTAACTTGCAAGCTAAGGTTAACATAAAAATGTTGTAAGAAAAGATGGAAATTTTGGTCAAAATCATGGATAGAGTAGTTTGGAATGGAATAAACCTGGACTAAGGCCATTTTTTTAAGTGATCTAGGAAATAATTTGGCGCAAATTTAATCATCAAAGAAAAAATAACTACAATTGGTTGTAAAGACGGAAACATAATTTTAGGGATCCCCTTTACCATTGTATTTTTTAAAATGTGGAAGTAAAAACTAAGGAAAATATTTGGGAAGTATTTCTAAGGATAATTGATTATAATAAAATGGTATATTAGATTTTGATTGGGAGTATGAAGAAAGGGTAGTTAACTATTATTGACTAGATCACATATGCTACTTTAATGATATTTATTAATTATTGGATCAATTGTACGGGAAGCAATAGTGGTGGTAGTGAAAGGTTGTGAAAAGAATGGTTGAGAAGATGTTAATGATCTAATTATATATGTAAATGAGAGATGCTACAAAGGTAGGATGAAGTGATAACTAGAAAGAGGATTAGTCAAATATCCGTAGGTATAATAAAACCTGAAGAAGATCCTATGGTAGGAGGAGCAATGGAGGATGCAAGAACTATAGAAATATTATAAATACAAGAGTTATGGGTGGATAGGGATATGGAAAGTTGAGTATGTAATAAATGATAAGTAGAATCTCTTGAAGACTTAGTGGTATTAAGGTAAAGAGGGGCATGATGGTGTAATTATGCCCAAGTGTTTATAGAAAGTTAAGGCCTTTTAAATTGTTAACAATAACATAATACACAGACACTATATGATATAGTTGGTGTTAGAGAGAATAGATTCATCAATACAAATAGTTTTTTGAAAGTCTAATTAATTTTTTTCAATGTGTTGAATTTTCTTATAGATGCCCAAATATAAGGCTCCCTCATGGTCAAACCAATATTCCCTAGTATGAGAATCATCTTAGGGGTAGGAGCAAGAGGAGGGAAGGAAGGGGGCATCCCATAGATGTAACTAAATAAAGTATAATGACTATAAGAATAATTCATTATGAGATTAAGGTATAAAATACAATGAATAGGATGGGAGATAATATAAACTAAGTGGTGAAACTCATAAAATGTCAAACTCTCACAAATAAAGCAATATATAAGGCTTTATAGTTAAAAACTCAACTATAAAATATAATAAATTTTATTATTCTTTATTCATATTCCTTATATTCCATTATATAGAAACAAACCATGTTGATTTAATCTATAGTCAATAAATAACCAAAGTGTTTTGATCTATCTAAGTGTATTATCCCAATTAAGAGTTGCATTGATTCCTTAGATTAAATACTATTTTTTTTGCTAATTTATAATAGGGAAATATAGAATGATCAAATATATAGTAAGACAATCTAAAGTATAAATAAAAATATAGAAACCTTAAAAAATATAGGTTCTAGAGGAAGTTTCAAGGAGCTAATATAGTAGAAAATCATGTGATTTGTAGTTAGTGAAATTGTGATGGAATATAAGTATATTGTGGTCCTCTATATATGAAATCAAATTGTAAAAATAGCAAGAAATATACATATTCCAATAACAATGAACCATACACACAACAATATTGAAAGATGGCAATAAAGTTACTAAACTATAGTTATAATGGTAAAAGTATATTCCAAATAAAGGAAATAGTCTAGGATATAAATAATAGAAATAAGACAAAGGATGATTAGGATATACAACTTATATTTGATTTATTCACCAATGGTACATAGAGCTAGATAGAAAGAATGGAGGTGACAACTAGGGAGCTTGTCAAATGGTCATACCCCTATTTTTCCTTTCAACCTCCATTAACAATCTAATAGAAATATGTATTGGGTTCGGATAATGTGTGTTTCTTAATCCTAATCATATATAGGTTTAGATAACAAAAAAATTATAAAAATTAATACTTAATAGCTCATATCTATAGAGATGACAAATATGCATATGTATGGAGGAGAATAGATAATCAAGAGTGCCAACAATAGGATTTACATATTCCAAATAAAAATAAAAATGATCTAATCACTATCCTCTTAGAAGATAGAGAATACAATTACAATGTTATAAAATTCCAAGTGAACCTAGAAATGAAAGGGTAAAAGAGCTAGAAAAGAGAGGAGGGTTAATTATGAACAACAAAAATACCACCATCTCAAGGAAAATGAGAAGATACATCTTTTATGGAGGGTGAGAAGAATTTTTCATCTTAAAAAAATTCTCCCTCAAGAAATATCCAACCATAAATAATAGATGGTTCATATAGAAACCTATGAGCTCTAAAAAAATAGAGAGAACCATGAATAACAATGCAACTCAAAATAGTAACGAGAGTAGATGAAGGTGGTGGCGATTGTGTAGTGGAGGGTGACTGTGTAGATGGTGATAGTAATGGTGAAGAAGATGTGGGGGTCTCATCCCTATTGATTGCTTCTTGAATGGGATGCAATGAGGGCTCTTCCCTTGTGGTGGTTGCATCATCCTCTATGGATGGTGTTGTCTATATCCATCATGATCCTATTTATTTTCCTATTGATGTCTAAGGAAAATATTTAGATGTTGGCTTTGGTAGAGTCTCTAAGGAGGAAGATCATATTTTTTTGGAGGTCTCTTCAAGTGAGGAGGAGGAAACTCTCCTCAATATCTTCCTTGAGGCTCGGTTGAAAGCTCAAAATTGTGTTGTTTTGGATTCCTCTAAAGGGTGGAGTAGCAACTGGATTCTGATGAAGATGTTTTGCTATGTTTATGTGGATGGAGGCCCAAAGTTCTACCCTTTTTCACTCATCTATTGTACAAAGGGAGGATCCTGCTAAGACGATTTTTGTGGTTCAAGAGGTACTTTATGTTTCCCCCTCCCCTAATTTCTCCTCCTTTGTCTATGTTTGGTTCAAAGTATGTTACTTTGTCCCCTTGCAAGACTCTCCTCTCCTACCTTTTGTTAAGTGTGTTGTGGATTTAGAGCCTTTCCCTAGTGTGGGCTCCTATTTGGGGTTTACTATTATGGTGGAGACCCCTAATCCTCCTTTGGTTGCTTCAAGAGTTCCTTCTCCTCCCTATCATTATATGTTGGAGTGTTGTTATATGGAGGTCCCCCTTCTATGAATCCTTAGTATACCTTACTTTCTAACTCTATTTTATCTATTTTTGATGAGTGGATTGATAGAGCTATTGTTGGTTTACATACTTCTCTTATTAGAATACTTTTAGACATAGACCTAACATTGATTATATTTGTAGCTAGGCATTTAAGGCTTCCAGGTTGATTCTTGTATGTTGAGCATGAAGGCTTTGAACAATGGGTTCCTTCTTTTCTCCTTTAGTTCCTTAGAAGGTTGCTCCTATGTTCTTCAATGTGATGTTTCCAAAATCAACTTGGTCCCTATTTGGGTTTTCTTTCCAAATCTCCCTCTAGAGTTTTGGGATGAAAGCATTATCCATGGCATTGTTGAAGCCATTTGTCATTTTTACTATTGATGTTGTCACAAAATCTAGAATGAGTTTTCTTTATGCTAGATTTTGTGTTTGCATTGAGATTGGTTCTAAGCTACCCAACAATGTTAAGTTGTGCTCCAAGCTTGGGATTTGGGAGTAGAAACTACATTATTAGACCTCACAGAGGTACCACTTCCAAAATATGGGGTTTTTCCCTTGTTGTGTCATGATATTTATACAAAGATGAACTATAATGGTCCCCAATCGAGCAAGAGAAATTGAAGTTGGGAATGAGTGAGGTCAAGATGGTCCTTAGCTATCATCAAATCTTTTTGGGGGGTAAGAGATCATTGGACCACTCTACTAAGAGAAAAGGTGTGTCTCACAAGGTTAAAAGGAAACTCATTCTTGAGAAAACTATAGTTGCATTGAAAAGTGGAAGGATATTACATTCCGGTTATGCCCCTCTTCAGAGGCCTTTAGTGAAACTTGGGTTCAAACCACCTTGATTTTTGGTTCTTGGCTCTGGTCTTAATATTTTTTGGTTTCTGCTACTATCTTCTTGGTAGTTGGTTATGTTTCTCTGATGGGAGTCCTTTTTTTGTTGGTCTCTTTCTTAGTATTTGTTTTTAGTTTTTTTGAACATTGTCTCATTTCTTGTGAGACTCTTTGATTTTGCCTCTATGGTTGTTATATAATATGTGTTTGGGCCCTTCTCGCTTTATCTTATCAAAAAAATACAATTCAAAACAAGTAAACTCATAATGGTGGATGAATTGCAATATTATTTTAGCTTTAGGTTCACATAACAATGTTCTAATATAGCTTAGAAATGTTAGAGTGTTCCCAAATGGAGTCTCACACTAGCTAGGCTATAATATTAAAAGCCTCTAATAGATCAATGTATTAAGGTAATGAAGGAGAGTCTCAATCAACACTAAGGTGGCTATTTTTAGTCAAGAGATTAGTGAATATTTATTACATATCACCAAATTAGTTGTTATATTATACCCATGCAATCATACTATCATAGGATGCTAGCACAATTACATGAAAATTAGCACAACTATACTACCGTATAAATAAAAATCTTAGTTAGCAATATATTATAAAGGTAAAAAATAAAATTACCATAGGAAACAAGTTAAAACATATATGATAGATCCATACACACAAAAATAAAGAAAATATTGTCACTTAGTTTGGGTAAAAAGGTCAAGAACAAGCTTACTGAACCCTAAGAACATGCTACAAGAATAAACACTAAGATGAGGAAATTTTGAAATGGTAAAAGTGTTGGGTATACAATTTGGTCATTACAAAAAGTAATTGTACTATTTATATTACTATTTCCAAGGCTTAGAATTACACAAGTTGCATGATTGGATAAATTGGAATCCTTGTGTGTATGTATAGGTCGGTGCCAATAGATGTTGAAAAAAATTTAGAAGGTATGGCATGATTGACATATTAAAAAATAGTAACACTAGAATGTGAAGTTGTACTGCTTTGTGGTAGTTGGTTTCATGAGCACCCAAGAAAATTAAAGGTTCACTAGTTGGGGCCATTCATCATCAAGCACATCATAATGAATGACACAATGAAATTAGACTCTTGATGAAAACATTATTAGAAATGGTTAATGATAGTTAGATTAATTCATACTACATGTGACCATCTTCTCACAAGTCTCCCATTTCTCTTCAATTAATGAAGTCCCTAGGACTGGAGATAGTTTAGGGTTTTTTTTTTTCTTTTATAATTTATAAAACACACTCCATAATTTAGACTAATGAAACTCATGTATTAATACCATGTGGATAAGAAGTATGATATCATGATTATTTGAAGATTTATTGTAAGTACTCATAAGAAGGCCCTCCAATGTCAATAAGGAAAGAAAACCTACATAGAAACAATATTGGGCTTGTGTATGCAATAAAAAAGAATGTACATAGGACCTAAATATTCAAAAATTAGGGAAAGGATGTGTAGGGTATTTTACAACCACTAGGATAATTTAGAAAGATTCAAGATATGGTACAATTGATTAGATTTTATTTAGATATAACTGTATTTTTTCATCTCAAATATATTTAAAGGGTTGAATTTATTTTCCTATAGTGAATTCCAACACTTGCGTTTAATCATTCTTCAATGCCTTATATTTAATAGTTGTGAAAATAAAATGAATGGTTTTTCTATGAAATTAGAATAATGCATAAGGGACTATACATGATATCTAGACCAAGGGGATAATAAAATTTAGATCCATAGTGAAAGGAGCACACTAGAAGGATAGTGAATGTGAAAAGGTCACGTGAAGCATAGATAAAGAAAAAAAATACATGTAGATCCATATTAGTTGATTGGATGCATATAAATTCTTATTGCATGACAACTCAATAAATTCTAAAAAATATTAGTGAAGAGGAATATAAAGGATGTTATAAAATTCTTGATGGGAATGACAAGATAAGTTGGTAGGTGAAAAGATTGAAAAAGTGACCAATTAAAAAAAAAAGTGACAATAATAAATGTGACATGACTCTTAGCATGCCAAGAAGAATGTGAATGATGATACAATAATGTGATAGTGATGTGTGTAATTTAAAAAGACATAAAAGAATTGAGGTTGATTAATGATCACAAGGCATTAGATTTTTTATAAAAGTACTTTAATTTTGTATGTATTTGATTAGATAGCAAGCTTTGTGTGGAACTAATACTTTGTAATATAAATTTTTTAGGTAATTTAAGGAAATGAAATTAATACCAATACACCATTTATACCATGTAGATGTGCAATAACACGAGCCAATGGATGTGGAGTTCAAGACAGGATGATGGAACTTACCCAAGCCAACATTTCTAGGCTAGAAATTGGCAATTTATAAAGGGAACTAGAATTGATAAGAATTCCTAATGCAAGACATAATTGAGTCCAAAAGTTGATTTCCTAGTTGCAATCAAAATTAATAAGAATAATCACATGAATGTCCTCAATTACAACAAAATGATGAAGTAGGTTCTTAAACCTATTCACTTGAGACATGATATACTTCCAAGAAATGGAATGAATTAGGAGAAGAGCTACTAGAAACACAAGTTGGTTTGATGAAGCTACATTATTTTGGAGTATAGATTTATTGGTAGGCTTCTTGGTCAGCATATTCCATCATGTAACTACTTATTTAACTAGGGGCCCACAAGTAGTTGTTAGTCTTAAATCAATTTAAGAGTTGATTGCATCACTAAGCAATGAGATGTTTAACGTTGAGGAGGAACCCTATTTGGATTTGAGGGACACAATTGAAAAGTGCCCAATCATCGATAGTATATTTATGAGATGCTCAATAACAATATTGGAGTGGATTGTGCATGCATCAATTTGAAGCTTTTGTGTGTAGCCTATGGAGACCAAATACCATTGGTGCAATATATGTAGGGTATAATATTGGAAGGAATTAATCCAAACTTGATGATTGCATATAAAGTACACATAAATGTTAAAAATGTGTGCTTATATTGGGATTGCAAAGAATTCTATTTTGGGTCCCTCTTAATTCTATATTTATTTCATGATTTATGGGAAGGATTCAAGCATGGTATATCAAACCCCCACATCATGCTATAGACACTTAGTTTGCACAATAACAAATACCAAGGGTATAATTACACATGCAAAGAAGGTGAAGGAATGGGATGTCACCCTAAATATATAATGCAAAAAATCAATAGAATTGTACACAAAATATTTTGGAAGCATACTTAAATGTGCTCTTTTATTTTTCCAAGCACAACACTAGAGTAATTTTTGCAAGTCTTAATTATAACTTGGAATGTCTCGAGTCACCCTATATTATTTTTGTTGAAGATGTAGAGTTTGAGCATCAATACATGATTACTAGTGTGTATGTCTTAGTAATGCACCCTTTGGGTTGAATTCTTTGACATTTAACCCCCCACAAGATGATAATGGTTAGGGTGTTGTGCCACAAAAGAGAAGTGAAAAAGTAGAAGTAAAGGCAAAGGAACTAGTGGAATATGTCAACGGAAAATTCATGGGACTTATTCATTTCCACAAGTGTGAAACAAGTAGAGAGTTAGGAATATCCATCTAAGAACCCATAGGTGAGTCAAAATGGGAGAAACTAGTGTAGACACATGTGTTCCCTTTTCCCATGTCCCAACATGATCTAAAACTCTTAATTTTATATAATCAAATAAAATATTACATATGTCATCACCACCACAAGTTCCACAAGCAGCATCACTGCCATAGTAGCTACAACTATAGAAATAAGAGTAGGTAGAGCTATTAAATATAAGCTTCTAGAAAGAAGAAATGCATAAGGTGTCATTGAAGAAGTGAGAGGAAGTGCTAGACATAAGGATTGAATCACAACTAGATGATAGAGGCACATCTCAACAACACTTATATTTGAAGAAAGTACTACATGAGATTGTTTATTTCAATCTACAATTTATTAATACTTTTTAATACCAAATTACTAGTAATACTACTACCCTAGAGACTCAACTTAATGAAACACATAAAGTCTCAAATTTTTGAGAGTTCATGGTTGAAGGAGATATTATGGGATGAAAGGTACATGGTATTTTGGCATTGATAAAGAATAGTTCTTGCATACACATTAAAATAGAAATTTTGAAGAACGTAGTCAGCAAAGTAGAGCATGCATGTAAGAGTGATATAGATTTTATTATAGTTCATGAAGAATTGAAGAGCGTACAAAAATTGACTAATGAATTGATGTACCAGTTGGCATGGAAATATCATCAAGCAACAACATATGAATCAACTAAGTGTGCTATTTTTTTATTTCTGTGTGAAATTTATTTGTATCAACGTTTCAGATCACATTATGTGATCCATCATTAGGATGAAGAGAGTTGAGAGAAAAAAATGTGAGCCTCATCAATGCACTCTTGAATTTTTTTCTCTTAGCTCTCTTCATCCTGATGATAGATTACAGAGTGTGATCTAAATCGTTGATGCAAGTAAATTTCACGCAGTTAAATCCAGAAATAGCACACTTAATCAATATGGACTATGGAAATCTAATGTCTTTAATATAAATCAATTGTTGATGCGCTAAAAAAAAATAACAATACACTAGTTCAACATATATGTAGCATATAAGATGTGTTGTAGAGGCTAAGAGATAAAATAATTCTATCTAGGACATATTTTAATAGGACATTTCAAGTTTCAAAAATAAACATAAATTTGGAGGAGATCAATTTGATGCTTTTGAAGAATTGATTAAACCAATTTTGGCTCTTGATATGAGGTTTTTATACACAAAGAGGTATCCAAGAAAGAATAGATGAAAAGAATAGTTGCAAAAGAAGTGTGTAGATCTAGGAAGAAGAGCATAGGAGAAGTGAGGAAGAAGCTTAGAGGTGTTGGTACACAAAGAGGTAGCTAAGGAAGAATAGAAGAAAATAATAGTTTTAGACTTAAAGTGTGTATATCTATGAAGAAGAGCATAGGATAAATGAGGAAGAATCTTAGAGGTGTCGGTACACAAAAAGGTGGCTAAGGAAGAATAGAAGAAAAGATAGTTGTAGAAGAAATGTGTAGATCTAGGAAGAAGAGCATAGGAGAAGTGAGGAAGAAGTTTAGAGGTTGTTAGAATTTAGAAAAATAAAAAGTTTAAAGAGTGCATTGATGATTCCAAGAACAAGATTAAAGGGGTTTACCACTTAGTAGAGTGATATGTGTAGGTTCTTGCACTTATGAGGTGTTGGTACACAAAGAGGTAGCTAAGGAAGAATAGAATAAAAGAATAGGTGCAAAATAAGTGTGTAGATCTAATAAGAAGAGCATAGGAGAAGTGAGGAAGAAGCTTACAGTTAGTTGGAATAGGAAAAGAAAAAGTTTGAAGAGTGCATTGATGAGGTCAAGACCAAGATTAATTTGGTTTAACACTTAATAGAGTGATATGTGTAGGTTCTCGCACTTGTGTGCAAATTATTTATCAATTTTGTTGTATGGTCAGATTAAATAGGTCCTAACACCAATCCAAAAACAAAGTATACTCTTCATGAAAAGTTTTGTTAGGAGATATAATATGCTGTGATTTGAAGAGCAGCAACAAGTATAATATAAATCTTTTTCAATATATTACACAAAAGTGTTACATCATTTTTTACCTCATAATTTTTTTTAAAAATCATGCTCATGGAATTGATATGCATTCTCAAGTTGTTATACCCAAATTTTGTGTTAGTGTTCTAGATCATATGTTAAGTTTCATTGTTGGTCATAGATTATAACAACGTTCATTCCTGTATTACATGGTGATAAAGTATTTGACAGTTTTTAGTGGAGATATCGTCATATGTCATCTTTCCAACAACTAAAGCCACAATATGTTGTCTCCTTACTGATGTTCCTATGGTGTTCAACTGACCAACAATAGAGGCCAATTTTGTACTACTAATAGAGATTGTTATAAAAGAAGATGACAGAGATGATTATATGGTTCCAGCAGGCCAATGTTGTACTCCATAGACACCATGAGTCAAAATAATAGTAGGATATGCACAAAATGGATTAATTGAATGGGCTTTAAATCTTTCAAGCAAATACATTTAGCAGGTGTAAAATCTAAATCTTCATAACTTTACCAGCATCTTCCTTACTTGGGTCTACACAAAATGTTATCAGTATTTTTGTGGTTTTGTAAACTTCCATTTGGCCAATTGGTAAGTTTTTGAAACTTTTAAATGTCGGGAGATTTTTCTCATCAGCAAGTTAGGAGGTTCATGAACTGCTCAACCACCAAAAACATTCTTAATTGGAATTTTCCATATTTCCCTAACTTGTTAAACCTCTAACATCATTCAAAGAAACCATTTCATGCTTTTCAAAACTCACCCACAAGTGCCCTAATGAAAGCAGCAAAGATTGAATAACTCTACACATTTTCCACACTCGAATTACAATAATGAAAATACCTTTGTTGCATCAACTTCATGCATAGCTATGTAAAGATGAGAGTAATGTGTTGAAAAATTTCAAGCAATACACATGTCAGCATTTCCATGTTTTTGAAACCATTCAATTGGTTGGTTTGCAAACCTTTGAAATCCTTGGCATTGTTCAAAGCATAAATTTTACTAGTTCACAAACCTACCCAACCCCCAACACACATGCATTGTAACTTATCAATGTTTGATGATCTTCATAACCTATTGGCATATTACATAGTTCGTGAACCATTTGATCGGTTGTGTACATTGGAGACTAGTTTGTACAATCAATTTGGAAAAATTTGGGGTATTCAAAGATCAATATGGAATCTTGAGTTACCTTTGCATATTAAGATATGCAAATTTTGTGTTTGTAGGTGGCATCCACTAAGCAATAGATGAAACTTTAAAAAGTGGTGGCATGAATAGATCAAAAGAAGCTTTTAGGTTGGAAGGTAGCTTCTACAATATAGATTTTACTAAAGTGATGACAAATACTCATGCAAGAATGCGAAGAGAATACACTAAGAAATAGTATACATTGTTTTTAGAAATAATGTCAATTGAAGCAGAAACTTGTTTTCTTTTAAGCTTTGGAAGAGGCCAAATAAGGATTTAGACTGATACATCCACAAGCTACATCTTAACTTTTATAACAATTTGATAAGATATATAGAACAAAGATGAAGTTAATCTACAATTGAAATATGTTAGTTCCTTGGAGCATGTGGAAGTAAAACTGACATTAAGGCATGAGGATATATTGATGATTGGTAAAAAGTTCGAGGTGGTTTCAAATGAAAATTCAATTTATGATCAAAGAGGCTTAGCTTATGGTGGAAACTTGGAAACTACCTTGAGAAATAAGGACTATCCAATTGATACCTTGAGACTCTCTATAATGAATTGACATGGAAATATTACTTTTAGATTCAATTTATAGTTACATTTTAGTATTGAATAATTAAAACCCTAAAGGATACAATTTCTTTCTCTCCTCGATGAATGTCATGACATCCTCTCTTTCTAAATTTATTTTTCATTTTTATTTACACTTTTGAGAATCACTTAAGTCACCTTTATGACTTAAAAGTGAATTTTAAATTAGAAAATTAGAATTTCAAGAAACAATTATGAAGGAGTTATAAAAGAAAAGACCTTATATATATGAGATCATTTTATAAAGGATGCTCTTTTTTTGAGACTTTTTGATTCTCACATATTGTAGAGAAGAGAAGGAGCCTCTAAGCTCTAATTTTAGAATAAAATAAAGAAGGGATGTTTCTCTTCTATGAGTTGGTGCATTACATATTTATGTTGTAGATTTTTATTCTATCAAATTTGTAGTCTTTCATGGGAACTTATCTTTTTGTATTGTTAATGCAATCAATTATATTTCCTTCTTAATGCAACATTAAATGTAATGTTAATGGTTGATTTTACGATCTTTATGTTTGAAAACTCTAGGTGAATGTCTTCTTTCTTATGTTAGGTATCATTTCCTCTTTTAAACCCTTGTTACATAATTTTCCTTCAAAATAACTTTTTATGAGAATAAATCTTTGTGTTTTTTTCCTCTTTTTTCAAAAATATATTCATTATTTTTTTGGGAGAAAATAGGTTATTGGCCCCATGTTAGCCTAATCTAGATTTTTTTTAATTTCTTTGACTTTACTACATTTTGGTTAAAAGCATACCCCTAAAAAACCCAAAATTCTATCTTACAAGGGAGTTTCCCTTGTCAAACATAGAGGAAAATTGTTAATCCAATAGTGATCTCTCCAACTATTATAAATTTTCATTGCCCATTTGGTGAGTCAAGTTATTTTTGATGAAATATTGTAGTGACAATCTATTTACCAACAAGAAATAGGATGTTGATATTATAATGTTAAATAATTGCATGTGATAGTATGCACACAATTATAAATATCATCAATTTATAGAGGTAGTGAGTCTTATAGTATGTAGTTAAACTATTTGAACCTCAAAAAGAAAGTTTGAATGACCCTACCCATTATAACAAGATGATTCACTCTCTATGTGTAACTCCCAAGTGCTTCATTAGAGAGATGATAAACAATAACATATGACAATGACAATTGGGACTCCCTATCAAATGCATAACCACCTCACCAATTTAGCCTCACTTATTCAATTCCATTACAACCAATATTCCAAGTATTGAGGCAATACTAATAAACATGATTATTTTATCCCTTTCATTTCCTGGCTATCCAAGTGCCCATTCCCAAGGTGTCAAAGAAATATAGAAACACATTAGGATTGCAAGGTTAATATCAGCTTACCCTAATATTCTCTCACTTGATATCATACATTGCAATGACATAAACATGAAACCTAAAATGAATCAAGTATAAGATACAAGGTCCATGCCCTCCCTACACCAAGAGAACTTATTTATGCTGATTGGTTCTATATATGAATTTGTAACATTATATTGAGTGTCAAAATTATAAATTGTGACCTTACCACTCTCCACCACCTTGTGAATAAAGTGATAATACACATTGATGTGCTTGGTATTAGTATAATACATGGGATGCTTAGCAAAATAGATAGCACTTTTGATTATCACATTTGATCTAAACCTCCCTATAAACAAAATCAACTCATGAATAAATTCTATAACCAAACTATATTAGTCATAAACTCTACTTCAATAGTGGAAAATACAACCATGAGTTGCCACTTACTCATCTAACTGACAACATTGCCAAATAGAGAAAACACATAACCTCTAATGGACCTTCTACTATCCAAGTTACCTACCCAATTAGAATCAACAAAGTCATGTATGCTCAATGAGTTACCCACATCATTAGAACCATGAAAATATAAGAAATAATCAAAATTTCCTTGAAAATATCTAAATACCATATTAATATGATTTCAATGTTCTTTACAATGGTTATTCATTAACCCACTAAGAACTCCCATTGTTTGGAAAATATCCAATTCTAATACATATCATTATATACATCAAGCTCCTTATTGCACTAGCATAAGGCACATTATTCATATCCTCCAAAAAAAATTCTAACTTAAGACATCTATCCAATGAAACTTAGTGCTTATAGGTAAAGGAATACTCATTGGTTTAAAATCATGCATAGAAAACTATTATGAAATAGCATCAACATACTTACTGTGACTAAGCCAAAGCTTTCTATGAATTCAATCCCTTTTTATTTCCATCACCAAATAAATATTTTCCTCTAGATCCTTCATATCAAATGCCCCAAAAATACAATTTTTAATCTCCCTAATCATCACCTTGTTGCTACCAATAATAATTTATAATATACAAGGCATAATTATATTTTGATTATCAATAAATTTAATACAAACATAATGATCTTTTTAGCTTCTAAAAAACCCAACTGCAATGCAAAAGTATCAAACTTATGGTACCACATCTAAGGTGGTTATTTAAACCATACACCAACCATTTTAATTTACAAAACGAAATTTCTTTTCTTTTTACCTCAAATCCATTTGGTTATTGCATGTAAATTTTCTCTTCAATATCCCCATAAAGTTTTTAAATCCATTTTCTCTACTTCAAAATCATAATCAATAGTAATAGAAAGTAGGAATCTAATGGAAGACAATTTAATAAGAGGGTATAAAATTTCACCAAAATCAACTCCCTCTCTAGGAATAACCCTTAGCCACAAGTATGGCTTTATACCTCTTTAACTTACCATCTACTATGAATTTCTTCTTGATCACCCGCTTACAATCAATGGGATTCCTTCCATTAGAAAAACTCACAAGATTCTAGATGTCGCATCTATTCATGGCCCCACCTAAGAATATTCTTTCTTTGAAGAGAGATCCTCCCTATAAAATCTCATTTCATCATCAGTACATGATAAAGTAAATACACAAGAAAAATATAGTGGGTTATACCTGTTAGTTGGGTTTTTTTGTCTTGTAGATCATCTCAAAAGTGGAGTAAGGGATTCTAATTATTTCTCTTCATTCTCAACTTACTCAAATATCTCACCCCAATTATCTTCTTCCTTTACATCCTCAAAATCTAAATCACTTTATTCTTCAACATGTGCATCTTCCTACTTCTCAATCTTAGCCAAGCAAAAAAATATTCTTTTCCATTCTTCTTTGTCCTTTGGATATAACTATTAGTTGGGGTTTTTTGTCTTGTAGATCACAAGTTCTAGAATATACAAAACCCTATTAATAATTTTCACTTTACCATCATTATAACATATTATTGCCCTTCCCTTACCAAAAATTTGGTGTCAATTGTTGTCACCAAGAAAATATCTCATTTTTCTTAATCTTAGTGAGATGAGAACCACTCCATGTGGGGTCAAATGATAGGAGCAACTTGAATTAATGATTCGTCATCACTAGAAAAGTTAGTAGAAATGAATAAGGCATCATTATCACCATCATTTATGGATTTCTCAATGGAGGAATCATCATATGTTTTCTTCACATGATTATTAATTCATTCTTTATGTGTCCCCACTTATTGTAATTCCAACACTTCACTCTACTCTTCCTAGGGATTTTATGTTTTCCTTTAGATTTGGAATTTTTTATTCCATCCCCTTTAGACCCACTTTTGTTTGTGGTTTTTTCCTAAACATGTAACATGTAATGCATCTTTCAAGACCTCATCCATGGATTCCTCATCATATCTGCATTGAGAAAATTAGTAACAAGGGAATCCAATTTTATATATATCATAGAACTACCCAAAGCAATGATCAAGTTCTCCCAATATTTAGGCAAAGAACCAAAAAAAAAACACTTATCCTCCTCATATTTATTAAGATAAATTGAACCTAGTTGACTTGATAAAATTAAAAGCATTCAAATGCTGAACAACAGAGTACCCCTCTTTCATTTTTAAGAAGTAAAGCTTTCCTTGAAAATACAACTCATTAACAAGACTCTTTATTTAATAAATATTACCTATCCTCTTACATAGACCATATTTAATAGCCTCTTTTGAGGCATTCAAAAGGATATAATCTACAAGATGACCAAATAGTTACCTATGTCTTCTTGTTGAACTCTATCAAACCTTCATTAGAATTATCCATAGGCTTTACTTTATTTGAAACTAATCTCTATTCAATCCTTTATTCCAATAGATCCTCCATTTTTAACTTCCATAATGTTGATCATCAAAGCTTGCACTTCTCCGATAGTCTTATGGGAAATTCAATGAGTGGGGGAACAATATGAGCCTCACTGAATACCTTCAGGATTTTTATAGAAAGTCGACTCTTCTCTAAGTTTGGGAAAAGAGTAGAAAGAAATGTAAATAGGAAAACCTTAAAAATGGTGATGTGCCAATGCTTTTACAACATTTCAAAACCATAAGTTTCCTTCTATGAATGATATGATAGACACATAACACCACATCCCTTCATTTTTGAGAGGAGAACGAATAGCAGAGGCTAGATACAAGCACAGATGTAGTCATTCAATCCACCCACAAGAAGTGCGTATTAAGATTTGACCAAGCATATAAGTTCCAAGAATCAATAGAAAAAACATTCAAAAGCTGCATAAACCCTTCCTCTTAATATAGCATATCATGAAAAAATAATAACCTGCTAAGAAAATAGAGAAGTCCAAAGACATAATCCAGTTTCTACAAATTATAACTTAATCATACACACAAACAACACGGAAATCTGATCATCAAACTATTCAGATTAAGCAAGACACAGTATTTTATTTTGGATGAATATACAAAGAAGGAAATATTGACAAAGGCCATATCATGTACAGTTTCAGATATTTCTCCTGAATAACTCATACTTCAAGTATTACATGAACTTTAAAAATAGAGATTGGATCCCAATCCAACAATAGTTTGATTATATAAAAGACATAACATACCAGAGCAAAGTAGTGTTATGTAAACTTAAAAGAAAATATTTCTACTAACTATGAAAGCTAAGGAAACTTTTTCCAAAAGGAAAACTTCAGGAACCCTTTCTACATGTTGCCGCTTCCAATTTATAGCCACCAAGGAGAGAGAAACACCGACTTCATCCAAAAGTAATGACTGCCACATGTTCACATCTGATAGCTCAAAATCTGATCTAGATCTTTTAGTTTGGCTACTGCAATCCTGCTTATCAACTTTAAACTACCGCATTTATGTGATCTAGATATTTTAATAGGATTGCCCATCGTAATCACTTGGATCCTAAAAGAACAGTCTGGCAAAGGTCTTGTTGATCATTCAAGTGGCTTTGGAGGCACCGACTCGCATCCTTCTCTAGAACAAGGCATGACACATTCTGACAGACTTTGAATGAAAACCCTAAGGTACATCTCCCCAACAGCGAAGAGATGACATGTCGCATAGGTGGATAGTTTCAAATTCACAAAAAGTGATTTCAAGAAATTATCCACCAAGCTGACACGTGGCCCAACTCTGAGCTTAGAAGAAAGTGATTATCAAAATATGTGCAGCCACCACATGGTGCATTGTGTGCCTGTCAGAAACACAACCTCTTCATGTGCAGATCTTCCTAAAGACAAAAATAAAGCCGAAAATTTTAAAAAAAGATTAAGGAAAAATTTTACTTCATAGTTCTAGTGACTCATAGGGGGGCTTCGCTTGTGAAGGCACGAACCCAGACCTCTGGTCATCTTGTAGCTTGAGGAAAGCGAAGTGCAACATTTCCCAATCTACATCAGTTGGTTGGGAAAACTATAGAAGGCTTTATACGCCTGATCCAGCTCAAATACTTCCTTGAAAAAAACAAATCCCCACCTTGCTAAAACATCTCCCAAATGATAATAAACACGGGAAAGCTAATAACTTCACTCTCAACGTCATCTATTTCAGGTGTTGAAGTCGCCTCTGGAAGTTTTGTTGAAGTTTGAACCTTATTCCTGACCTCTTATATAATTTGTTTAACAAATAATACATCCCCATTCACTGAAAGGAAAGGAGGTAACTCAAAGCTATATAAGACCCCAAAATCCTTCTTGATTTTTTCGACCCTCTTGTTTAACATTGCTTGGCTATTTTTGGTTCTGGCCACTACCTTATGACAGTGGGAAAATTCACTTGCTTTGCTAGAGGCAGCCCTCCAATCTATAATTCCTACACTTCTCAGAGCCTTATCTGTTGCCACACATAGCTTGGAAATCAAGTTTTGAGACTCGGTGACTTGGGGAGCATATTCCTGAAGAGTTTGGTCAGCCAACGGGCCAACCCTTTCATTTATCTCTCAAGTAGCCCTCAAAAATTGCAAGGTCGGTTTGAGAACGGTGAGCACAATGATGATTCACTCCCAATACGCAGATACCAACCTTCTCTTTATAGGAAGGGTCATAGACCTTTGTGCAGCCACTAGCTCATCATGTAGTTGAGCCTCTTTTGCCTTCAACCTCTGTTCCATTTGATCTCTTCTATCGAGAGCATCTACCAATTCAGAAACTAAATTTTTGACCTCCTGATTACGAGCATGCAAAGTAGACTCAGCTTCTTGTTTGTCACTTCTTATCTTTTCAGCTTCCTCTCGGGCCTTTTGCAAATTATCAAAAGCTTGAGTTAGAACACCATCCAGCTCCTTTATACTCTCTCGAACATGCTGGTGTTATGCACTAGATTGGCACTATACTATAAGTTCTCCTTTTAATCTGTCTATTTTAGCATACAGTTGAATCCGCTCATCTTGAAGTGTTCCAAGAGATCTTGTGGCTTCCTCCTGCTGGCCATGCACCTGCATTATGCAAGTCATTTCATCATTTCAGCCCCTAAGTTTTGACTACAACCGACTCACTCTTTCTTTTACATTCACCAGCTCAACTTCGCATTTTCTTAGCTTTTGATCTAGCCTCTCATAATTTATATATACTACCTTCTGGGTGGTTTTGGCTAGATCTAATTTGTCGCATGGGCAAATTTCATTTAGATCTAGACCTACTTCTCTAATGTTATAGTCTTCCATCTACATCTGTCCTTCGGGTCGGGCTGCGAGCGGCTTCACAATAGTGATCCTCGGAGAATTTCGCTCTTCATTGAAACAAGTTTGGATCCTTTTGGCAGCTAGCAGCTTGGCATTCTTCATTCTTCTTTTCTGCTTCCTACTTTTTTAGGCTAGCTTGGTCGCATCAAAATTCTTTTCAAGAGTTTGTGGGGAATCTATACTCTATGTTGTAAGAGAAGCACCAGTGGGCAGACTAAAAACAGTAACAGAAGGGGAGACCTTGGATATGTGGGTATGTGGGGAGGCAAATGGGAGAGTAATCATTGAAAATGGTGGAATGCCAAATTGAGATTGGGCACTACAAGTACTATTTGGAGTAAAAAGAGAAACATATGCAATGGGCGATTTTTGTCTGAATGCAGACAGACCTGGAATGACGGGTAGCATGGATGATTTGGCTTTCTCGATAGGGTCCCTAGATAGGGCGATCAAAGAATCAACAGCGGTCGAAGTGGATATCGCTTGATCGACACGCGAGGGTACCTCACTTGGTATGCTAAAAATGGCAGGGGGTTCATTAAGGACCAATAGTTCGGAGTCACTGGACGAAGGATTCTTTTCAACAGGTGGGGGCAAAGGTTTAACCAAAGATGCGAAAGTAGGAAGAAGAGGGGGAGCAAGACTTACTTGAACCGTGACTACCCGAACATTTTGTAGAGAAGACTCTACTTCTTCTTCATTTCTGATGGTTGTGTAGGGTATGTCTAGGTCTTGGACTCACCTTATCTTCGTTTCAACCAAACTAGAGTGTTTTGATACCTTAGCGAATGATCCCGCTGATGTTTGACCTTCTTGCTCTGCAATTGATCCTCTTGGAGACCGTCGGGTTCTTTTCCCCTTGCTTCAGACTCTGGCGGAGGATACAGCTTCTGAATCCCTTTGTTCAGAGCTCCTCCCTCTATTAGACTCTTGTACTCAAGAAGCATGGCACGAAAGTCACTCCTCTGTTACCTCATGGCTGGAATCTGGGTTGTTGTTGTCAAAATCAACTTCTCGGTCATAAATATCCTCAAAATTTTCATCATATGGGTGAAAATCTCTGAGCAACTTATGTGTTCCTCCCATCTCTTGTTGGAGCCTCCAAAATTCTGCCATTTTTCTTTCCAACCACCCTTGCCGCTTCATATGTTTTTTAGGGTTTTACTTGTCGGAACCTCCTTATGATATTTTGTCTGTGGTGTATAGAAACTCAGCCACTTCAGCCTCTTGGTCAGTATGAGGGCTAGGTTGATGTATAATTCCGGCTTCTCATGAGTTGGGTTCTTCTTAGACTCTACATAGTCTTGTGTTTCATGTTTCAAGGGAAGCAGCTTTGCCGGATTGTAGTCCCATGTGTCACATATCAGGACTAAGCCTAGGGCTGCCAACAGATTTGTAAGTTCCCTTTGTTCTTTGTGCTTCTCCAACACCACTTTGTTGTTTGCAATGCAAAGGGGAAGCGGATATAACTTTTTTTTGTTCCTTCCCCTGCTATAAGCGTTGTCGGCAAGCGTTGCCTAACGACATGCCTCCAACATGAAAACCCTATCCGTCACAAATTTGGGGAGTTAGAAAGGTTCTCCGACAAAATCATGATTTCTGATAAATGTAAAATCTTCTCTGAAGAAATAATCTACCGAAGTTAATGAATTTTTAATCCATTTCAAAACCTCGAGGGACAAGCGACCCATGAGACGCAATAAAATCTCTTGAAGCACTGATCTCAAAAAATGGTGGACAAACCAATAGTAACTACTTGTTCTTGATAGGACATAAGTCCATACATAAACTAGTTGAATTAAACCCTCTTCATCAAACCTAGAGATCAGAAAATTTTATTCTAGAAACCCAAAGTTCTGATGTAGAATTAAGTGAACCAAGAAAGAAGAATACTTGAATTTAGACTCGGTCTAGTAATTCCTCAGCTGCATTAACATGTTTGTTTCTACTACATCAGCAAATTCAAAAATATCTCTGCTCCTTTTCCTGCTTGAGTGTCAAATCCAAGGCCATCTAGAAAGTGTGGACCTCGGTATCATCATCCAGGCCAAACAACCAAGCCAACATCGAGAAAAGATCTTGTGTGTTGCTTTTGAACTTTCTGAATGCTAGAGGGAAAATGAAATGGCCTCTCGATAGTTTCTCCTATATTTCATTATAATAGAAAACCTCTCTTTCATTTGATTCCTCCTAGTAAAGATCCATCTCCTCCTCATTGAAAACCTCAAAATGCCAGTTGGGAGGGATACACAACATTTCCCATATAGCTGCAGCAGAAATCGTGACCTTGATCTTGTTGCATGTTATGGTTCTAGTTTCCCCATCGAGCCTCCTGTCACATGCATCCACTAGATCAAGGCGCGGATGTACGGTAGGTAACATAAACTATGGCAAACCACAATTCTAAAGCCGATAGGCAAAACCCGCAAAGGTGCCATATTCTTTCATTCTTTGAAATGATCCCTCCTTGAGATTTTTAGGGTTATTTGCCAATCTTGGATCAAAAATGTTGTTGGCAGCATCTTGTACCGCCTCCCTTTTAACACTTCTGTCCACATGCACCTTCTTACACAACTCGAATGGTTGATCTTCAAGTACTTGGGCGTAAGCAAATGATTTTCGCCCAAAGATATTGGTGAACATAGGACTTTTCGATGCAGATTCTTCCCTTCTACCAGTTGTTGATGGTTCTGCCATGGCTATCTCAAAAGTTGCAGAGAGTTTTTTACTGAAACGGCCACTTGATTCTTACTTCCTTAGAAGAAATCTATTTTTTAACGTAATTAATTTCCTTGGGAAGTACGTGTAGTTAATGTTATGTCGTTACTATTGGTCCATTAAATGTTGCCAACAAGGTGATACGTGTGGGTTGGAGATCCGTATCCCTTGGGAATACCAAAACTCTGCAAGAATGGAATTAGCACATTCCTTTCACCGCCTTTTTTTACAAAGAAGAAGAAGAAGAAGAAGAAAGAAAAATTATTATGGGTGACATGCCCGCATAACTATGGTTCGAGGCCTATCTTTTGATTTTTTGTAAAAATTCCTCCATTTTTCTCTTTTGCACATTTGCTCAAAGACCCTTTCTGGGTTTTTCTCG
This sequence comes from Sequoiadendron giganteum, assembly GCA_007115665.2. NCBI lineage: Eukaryota > Viridiplantae > Streptophyta > Pinopsida > Cupressales > Cupressaceae > Sequoiadendron > Sequoiadendron giganteum. Next base: position 678,004,660 of record CM021100.1, on the reverse strand, counting down.
ACAGAGCTTTTTTGTTAAAATTTGAGCCTTGGGTTGCCTCATACTTGTAAATTTTGATAAAAATATAATATATAATATAGTATTTCCTTACTTCTACTTCTGCTTCTTCATTTTCCTGGATTATTCTGAAACTTTAAAATGACATTTACAAAATTTTACATATGGTACATATCTGTGAATTTTTTTAAAGAATGACGTACTTTAATGGAATAGTTTCAGATAAATATTGTTTACCGGTATCTCTAAAGCATTACCTTCCATATCTTCCAGCTCGTACGAATTCTTCTCTTTACACGCGCTAATTTGGAAGGGTCCCTTCCATAGCGCTTTGAATTTGGTGTGTTGCCCTGGTTTTGTAGTGCGCTCATCATATTTTAGTACGAGGTTCCCCTCCTGAAAATTTGGGTTTGAAGTATTTTTGTCAAACCACCGCTTAACTATTTGTTGGTGATCAATCATGGTTTCAAAATCCTTTTCTCTGTCTTATTCCAGCTTGAGGAGTTTCGCTATCCATACTTCCATTCCACCACTCTCTTCTATTTCCAGGGCTTTTAGTAATTGTAGAGCGGGGAGCTCCATAGAAATGGGTAAGACTACCTCCTTCCCATACACTAATTCATATGTTATTTCTTTAGGATATGCTTTGGTGTGATACGGTCTGACCATAGAGCAGCTCATAGATGCTTGTGCCATTCTCTTTGTCTTTCAGAGCCGATGTGCTTGATTAACCTAATTAGGTTTTTATTGGTTAACTCTGCTAACCCATTTCCTTGTGGGTAATAGTTTGATGAAGTCTTGAGGTAGATCCCATTTTTAATAGAAAAACTTGACATTTTTGAACCTAAAAAGGCTCGAGCATTGTCGGATATGATGGTCTTTGGTGAACCAAACCTAGTCACCAACTCCTCTAGAAAGTTAACAATCTCACCTTTTGTAGCACCCTTTAGGGCTATAGCTTATGTCCACCTTGTGAAGTAATTAGTCACTATGAGGATCCACTTATGGCCAACATTGGAGATGGGGTTTATCATTCTGACAAAATCTAAACCCCATTGGGCAAAAGGCTCTTTGGTTACAATAGGACTTAAAGGAAAAGCGAATTTTTTTCTCTTGCCAACAAAAAATTGGCACTAAGTACACTTCTGCACCAAATGGTGTGCTTCGGAAAACATTAAGAGCCAATAGTATCCCTCCCGCATGATTTTCAAGGTGGTAGTTTTAGCAGAGAAATGTCAACCTTCAGGACTAATATGGAATTTTGTCAGAACTTTTCCTGCCTATCTCTTATATAGACATCAAAGCAATACTCCATCATAATTTATTTAAAATAAAATTCCTTTAATTAATACATACCTAGTACCTTGCAGTCGGTAGTATCTTCGTTTGTGAAATGGGAGAACCGTAGGGTAGTATCCCTTCTGCATATATAGTGTATGATCTGCCACCCAGGAGTCATCATACTCAAACTAATTTGAGTAGACTTGATCAATCTTCTTGTCAGCTTCGGATCTCAATTCTTGTGCGAGATACTCATAGAGGCCTCTTCCCTGCACTAGCTTGGTCGGCTTGATATCCACATCATACTCCAAGATCTTGGTGATCCAATTGGCTCTTTTTTCATTTATTTCTCCCTTAGTAATGTATTCCCTTACACTAGGGTGAGCAACTAAGATGGTGATTTTAGTGGCCGACACTAGGTGTCAGAACTTCTTAAGGCTCTTGATGATGGCAAAGGCCTGCTTTTCTACAAAGTTGTATCTAGTTTTGTAAACCTTGAGGGTTCTTGAATGAAAAGCAATCAGATGCTCCCCATTTTCTTCTTCATCCCTTTGAGTGAGCACGGAAGCTATGCTATGTTGACCGTTGTATACATATAGCAAGAATTCTTTAGAAAATTTTGGATTGGCCAACACCGGGGCAGTGGAAATAGCCTTCTTTATTTTCCTAAAAGCTATCTTGCCTTCAGGGGTCCATTTAAACACCAAGTTCTTCTTGAGCATTAAGGTGATGGGTCTCGCAATGCCTATAAGTTCTGAAATGAACCGACTGACAAAATTAATCTTTCCTAGGAAAGACTGTAGCCCTTTTTGATTCACTGGTAAGGGTAAATTGGTTATAGATTTCACTCTTTTGGGATCTATTGCAATTCCCTCCTGAGATACTACAAAGCCAAGTAGCTTACCTTGAGGTACTCCGAAAACACATTTTTTGGGATTTAAATAAATCCCAAACTTTTGGCACCTCTTGAAAACTTGTTTTAGATGATCAAAATGATTAACCTTTGACTTTGAAAAAACTGTCAGGTCATCTAGATAGAATAGAATGATTGAGTTGATCAATCCTGCGAAGGAAATGTCCATGGCTCACTGAAAGGTTGCACCAAAATTTGAGAGTCTGAAGGGCATCTTTGCATATGTGAACGTTCCCCACTTGGTGGTAAACGTCATTTTATGTTGATCTCCTTCTTTTACATATACCTGATTATATCCTAAGAATTTGTCAATTAATGAGAACATTTTCAACCCGGCTATTGTCTGTAAGATTTGTTCCATGGAGGGAAAAGGGTAGTGATCTTTTAGCGAGGCTCTATTAAGGTCTCGGAAATCAACACAAAGCCGAATGTCACCATTTTTCTTTTGAATAGGTACCGGATTAGACACCCAGGTTGAATGTTTAATCGGATAAATGATCCAGGACTCAATTAATTTAGTGATCTCTTGTGCCATCAATGCTTCAACCTTTGGATTAACAGGCCTCTACTTCTGTCAAACTGGTTTTGACCCTTCTTCCAAATCAATGGTATGCTATATTATACCAGGATTGTATCCCCTGAGATCATCATAAGTCCATGCTATAACTCCATTGTACTTATAACACATATCTCTTAACCTTTCTTTATCTTCCCACAAAAACTTTCAGCTTTCTAGCATTTTTGACGTCCAACTCTTCATAATCCTTTTCATCGGTTGTCAACCTTTGCTTTCCATTTCTTGCATCTTCACAATCAAAGAGATTCTCAAGGGAAATTAAACCCCGAGGGGGTTTATTTCCTTTTAGCTGGATGACCCGCCCTTCGGGAGGCTGAAGTTTTGGTTGTGAATAGTCGAAAACCCCTTCCGAATTCTAGATGAAGGTGGCTATGTGGGCATCATCCTTGAACACTTTCCAATTCTAATCATTGTTGAGGATTGACGGTCAAACAATAATTGGTACTAATTTCTACTTTGGGTCAAAAATTGGATTGAATTGTGACCTGATTGAAGCCATCTTATCCGCTTTGCCATTCTCGGATCGGGGAATGACTTGCACATTGAAAGCTCCAAAACCTTCAATCAAATCCCATACCCAATGTTTATAGGCCTTCATTCTCATTTTTTTAGCAGTTGTCTACCCTCAAACTTAGCTCACTATCAAATTAGAATCTCCAAACACTTGCAACCTCTTTGCATCCATCCACTTTATGAGAAAAAGGTCGTGGATCAAGGCTTCATATTCCGCATCATTGTTAGAACATGAAAACTGGAATCGATAAGCCTTGAGGGTCTCTGATCCTATTAGAGACAACAATCAAACTCCTACCCCAGAACCAGCTCTGCATTTAGCATCGTCAAAGTACAAGGTCCATAGATAATTGTTTGTTGGGTCATCATAACTTTCTCGATCTTTCATCAGTTTCAGATAGACCAGGTCATCGTCAAAAATTACATACATGCCCAATCCCGTGGCATGGAAATTGACATACAAATCGAAGTCGATAAACTGGTAGACGATGACCTCCTCTTCAAGAGTCTACTCGCTTGTATCTTCTTCATCTTCTAGCATTTGCATTAAATATCCCTCCTGTCTTGAAAAAGGGTATGCGTCGCTTCAAAATAGAGGACTGCATTGTCTACTATATGTTCGTAGTGTAAATATTTTGAGAGAATCTCCATCTTTTCCCCATGCTTGGTTCTTAATATCAAATGGGACCAGTCTAGTGCCAAATATCTGCCCAATTTTATAGTGAAATATCTGTAAAGGCACATCCCGAAGATTGGAGGAATATCTATTACCACTACCTCTTGGGAGACTGTTTGGCTTGGGGACGAAAAAGAGGGTCAAGGATAGATCTTTTATCGGAGCGACTGTCAGAACCTTCTTTCCATCCAATTGCATAACCCCCTTTTCCAAAGGTTCATATTTGAGCATTAAGGCATCAGCCACTTGCTTTGGCATGACCGTTGTACTGGCTCCTGAATCAATATATTTTTGTGCAAAAGTGTATCTCCCACAATTAAGGTTAAAAATAAAGGAGTGGGTTTTGGCTTGCTAACCTCTTTCTCTTTCATGATATCTACGTTGTTTGTATAAGATGTAGCTTTCAAAGTTTGTGGATCTGACGTGGGGCCTTTATCTTTACTCTGATCACACGGTGGATCTTCGTTCGTCTATGGTCTTAGTTCTTCATTTTTTAATGCTTCCCGAAGCAATGTCTTTTGCTCGAGGATGGATATTACATCCCATAGGGACACATTGGCAGGTTCCTTTTTTACCTGGTCCACCACATTAAGCATTCCAACTAATGGGGCTTTTGGTCTAAATGGTAGAACCTCTCTTAGCTTCAGAGGGAGATAATCTGTTGCGAATGGATTTTCTATCTTATCCGACAACTTGTCGAACAACGGTGGAATCTATTGCTGCTAAGTTAGCTGAACAGTCAGCTGAGGAAGCTCTCTTTCTTGCGACAGTGGTTGGTGAGGCTGAGAATGAGGTAGGGCTTGTGGCACATATTCCCCTATGAGCCTTCTCTTAGATCTGGTGTTGTAATTTGATTGTACCTACAAAGTGTTGGTTGTCAGAGCTTCATTCGTGAACACTGCATCTTCTTCTTCCATCCAAGAAAAAAGTGCTTGATTAGGTGCGATGTCCAACTCTTGCTCTATGGACATCCCTTGCATCTGCACTCTAAAATGGGCATTCTCCATTTTGGAAGATTCATATCCTTCCACATTTGGTGGCACGCCTTTGTTCCTTTGCTTCTCTATCCTTTGTTGCATGTTTCCCTTAGGGAAATTTATGGGCATATGGCTATCATTGCAAGGAAAACACCACACATTTTCATCATCCATCAGGTTATTTTGACTTGGAATCAACTCTTTGCTATGGCTATCTTTGACCGTCTGTAGTGGCATGGTGACTGAAACTATCTGGTTGGCAGGAGCCGCTTGTTGACCTCCCCGACCCAAAGGTCCTTGGTACATGCTTTGTTGATAAAAAGGCCTTCCTCCCTAGTAAGTTTGGGTAGGTTGCTTCGAAGGGACCACTTGTTGTCGCTTGATGAGAACTAACTCATTAGAAAAAGACCGCATCAAAGTCTTCATATCATTTATTTCTGCCACCATAGAGGAAGATCTCGACATGCTCGATTGAGTGGTAGGGTACATGTACATAGACTGGGGCAGAGTTGAGCCCGTCAATTGTGTCGTGGAAGTGTTCAAAGAAGACTCTTCTTGAAGTGCCACGCCTGAGATTTCTGCAAATATAGGCATCGGAGGTTGCAGCGGAAGCATCCCTGCATCGATCAAACTATTCTCTGTGCGCACTACCACCTCGTAGGCATCGGGTAAGGTATCCCCTCCCATGGAATTTATTAGGACCATGATATCCGAATTGATAGCCTTTAAGTAGAACATGAACGCCATGGCATCTTGAGGTCGTGCAGTCACTAGGATCCTTTGCCAGGTTTTGTTAAACCTAGTATTGAAATCACTCATAGCCTCTTGTTGGTCTCTCTTGATGGTGATCAGTTGATGCAGTAGCGAGGAATGATCCCCTTTCTCTGAAAAACATTCAAAAAAAATTCTCGGAGGTCATCCCACGAGCTGATGGAGCCGAAAGTCAGAGATTTGTACCAGTCTTGAACCTTCCCTTTGAAAGAGGTGGCCAACAATCTCATAGCGATGTTCTCCTTTGTAATATTGTGCACTCTACATACTTTCGTTACGTCTTGGAGGTGCTCGAAAGGGTTTTTAAAGTCCTCCCTAGAGAATTTCAGAATAGCTTTGAGGGCATTAGCAGGTATGGCGGGCCAGAAATCGGGAGGAGTAGGTGGCAACAAGGGACTACCACTATCCCAAGTTAAAAAAATTTTGGGGGCAAGAGGGGGTACGTGGGCCATGGATAAAAGGTTCCTATAGACTGGGTAAACTGGTATTCTTATTTGAAAACTTTGACCTCCAAGTGGAGTGGATAAGGCTCTGAACTCCGGACTCTTGCTCCTTACTCTACTACTTCTCACAAGCGATACAAAACTTGTGACTCTTCTTCTCCTAGGTATCAAGGATGGTAGTTTGGAGTACTGAAATTACCCTCCAAGGATGATCTTGTTTTAACCCTGGGCATGAAACCTCTAGTTTCCTTCCTTGGTCTGATTTATAAATACTTTTGACTCTTAATTAGGCCTTAAGAACTTGTCCCACCGGGCGTGCCAAAAAAAGAACTATTGATCATCAAAGCTTTCACTTCTCTGACAGTCTTATGGGAAATTCAGTGAGTGGGGGAACAATGTGTGCCTTACTCAATACCTCCGGGATTTTTATAGAAATCCAACTCTTCTCTGAGTTTGGGAAAAGAGTAGAAAGAAATGTAAATAGAAAAACCTTAAAAATGGCGATGCGACAATGCTTTTACAACATTTCAAAACCACAAGTTTCCTTCTATGAATGATATGATAGACATAGAACACCACATCCCTCCATTGTTGAGAGGAGAATGAACAAAAGAGGCTAGATACAAGCACAGATGCAGTCATTCAATCCACCCATAGGAAGTGCATATTAAGATCTGACCAAGCATAGAAACTTTAAGAATCAATAGAAAAAACATTCAAAAACTACATAAACCCTTCTTCTTAATATAGCATATCATGAAAAAATGATAACCTACTAAGAAAACAGAGAAGTCCAAAGACATAATCTAGTTTCTACAGATTATAACTTAATCATACACACAAACATCATGGAAATCCGATAATCAAACTATTTAGATTAAGCAAGACACGGTGTTCTATTTTGGATGAAGATACAAAGAAGGAAATATTAACAAAGGCCATATCATGCATAGTTTCAGATATTTCTCCTAAATAACTCGTACTTCAAGTATTAAATGAATTTTAAAATAGAGATCATATTCCAATCCGACAATAGTTTGATTATATAAGAAACATTACATGCCAGAGCAAAGCAGTGTTCTGTAAACTTAAAATAAAATATTTCTACTAACTATGAAAGCTAAGGAAACATTTTCCAAAAGAAAAACTTTAGGAACCCTTTCTACATGTTGTCGCTTCCAATTTATAGCCACCAAGGAGAAAGAAACACCAAATTCATCCAAAAGTAATGATTGTTAGATGTTCACATCTGATAGCTTAGAATATGATCTAGATCTTTTAGTTTGGTCACTACAATCCTTCTTATCAACTTGAAACTGCTGCATTTATGTGATCTAGATATTTTAATACGATTGTCGCTCGTAATCGCTTGAATCCTAAAAGAACAATCTAGCAAAGGTCTTGTCAAACGATCAAGTGGCTTTGGAGGCACCGACTTGCATCCTTCTTTAGAACAAGGCATGACGCATTCCGACAGACTTCAAATGAAAACCCCAAGGTACGGCTCCCCAACAGTGAAGAGATAACGTGTCACACAGGCAGATAGTTTCATATTCGCGAAAAGTGATTTCAAGAAATCATCTGCTAAGCCGACACGTGGCCTGACTCCAAGCTTAGAAGAAAGCAATTATCAAAATGCATGCAACCACCACATGGCGCATTACGTGCCCATTAGAAACACAACCTCTTCGCGCGCGGATCTTCTTGAAGACAAAATTAAAGCCGAAAATTAAAAAAAATGATTAAGGCAAAATTTTGCTTCACACATAACTCATACATAAAACCATTGTTCTCATTTCTAATAGAGATGTGCTAGCCATGGATTCAACCATAATAGATTTTCAAAACCCACTAAACTAAAAATCCTCACAACACTTCTATAAAGGCATGCATCTCTTCTCATAATTATTATCTATAGTACCAAATGTTGAAAAATAATGAACAATAGCATTGATGGTACAAGCATAAAGTATACAAATCTAATTAACCCAATTAAAGATACATTTGATTAACCATTAAATATAAAATAGAATATGAATAAGCATATAAAATAATAATTTAAATCAAAAAAATCATAAAATGTAACTCATAACACTGGATGTACATGGAGAAACTTGTTATGGCCTCCATTACTCACTCCTATCTTTTCAAGATTTGGGACCCTTTTTATTTCATTTTTTAATCTAGGATTTCATCCATATTTCAATTTTTTAGTTTGGAGGGGGAAATTTTGAGTTTTATTTTGCCACATTGTTTGGTCCTAAGTCAATATTGTCCTTTGGTTGTATGATAAGTTATTAAAGTTCTTGATTGGAATCTAGGATTTATTAAATCTTCATGGGAGTGATCTAGTCCAATTGTATTGGTGCCCATGCACTTGTCATTTTAGGCACAATATTTTAAGAATTGAATTTGCTTTGCCATTTTTTTCCATTTACATCATTGCATTCTTGGTCATGTCAAGGGAATTTGTGTCATTTTGTTTAAACAATTCACTAGGTTAGTGTTAGACACTCCTAGTCATATTCAACTCTCAAAATTATTTTGGTCATCTTGATTCATGAAAAGGATCGTTGAGTCAAAAATGATTAATCATTATTTGATTCATTTTTTTATGATTTTTGTTAATGTCTAGAAACTCATGCACTTTTGACCTTTTTTCTTTTCATTTTGACCTTTGGTTGTATTTTTGCATTGTGGATTTAGTGGGGACTTACATTTTTTCCATTATTATTTTTCATGGTATTGTATTTTTATATATGCAAATTATTCTCTTAGGAGTTTGAGTAGTGCTTGACACACTTTAGTGTTATGCATGTCACATTATCAAATAGGAAGAATTTTATGCAACTTTGTTCACTTGTGCTTTAGTGGATCTCATTTTGTATAAGGTCCTTGTAAATTCATCACAAGTGCTTATGTGTATATATTTATCATCTTCCCAAGATTTTTTAATGTAATCCCCATATTTGTGTGTATTTAGTTATTTCCCCAATGATTCCTAACTTCAAAATTAAATTAGTTTAGACTTTAAAAATCAATCTACACTAGTATATTTTACATTTCAAGGACCAAACTTCAATTTTTCATCATTTCAAAAATTGTTACCCCAAAACCTAATCCTAAATTTTGAATCATTATGAGTTAAGGAGTTAAATTTGAGTTCTCCAAAACCAATCTATTTATACCTAGGACTAAAATTGTATTCATAAAAAATCTACAAAATGTTATCATAAAACCAAACCCCCCTAAAAAAAATTTGCTCAATCTCACTAATACTAAAAATAGCAAAAATGTGGGGTTCACCTCGTAGTGCTCACGGTAAGTTGCAATTCGTGTTGATACGGCGATCTTGGTTCGAGTCTTTTGCAGGGTATGTTCGGAGGACATTTCTCTGTGGCCCGGAAGGAGTAGATGGACGCGATGGTGGCAGAAGTAGCTCCGACAGATTTTGGTGGAGAAGGATCACCCTGCAGCAGACGAGGATTGAGGTGAGTGTGCTGGAAGGGAAAGGCGTGGTAGTGTCGATAGGTGGAGGGAGCATACAAATCTAGAAGAGAATATGGGGCTCGGTGAAATAAGGAAGCGCAACAAAAAAGGAGATGGAGGACTACAGGAGAGACAAGAGGAAGAAGGAAGGGAGGCCCGTGGAGGAAAGCAGAGAAAACGGGAGGGAAGAATGAGGGGTAATGGAGGAAGGGAGGACCGAGGAGGAAGCGGAGAGATGGGAGGAAGGCAGGGAGTGGGGTGATGGAGGAAGAAGAAATGGAATAATGGAGAGATAAGGAGTGATAAGGTAGTGGAGCGATAAGGGGTGTTAGGAGGGATAAGGTGTGGATTAAAAAGGTGGTCCCGCTTAATACACTGGAGAGATAAGTAGATCGATTTGGAGTGACAAGGTTGAGGCGCTTGAGCTAGGAGTGATAAGGAGAGCAAGGAAGAAGTAGAGAGATAAGGAGGAGGAAGGAAGGAGACAACGACAGGAGGCAAATCAAGGAGATGTTAATTACTTCGGTATGTTATCAGGATGACCCCCATTGTGACAAGGAAAAAAAAATAGTAAAAAATGTAATCAAATGTTAAATTTTAAATTTATATTATGTCAAACTTTAGGTTTAAATTTTAATTTGAAGGAATATGTTAAGAAGGTTGTAAATAGGAATGTCCTAACAATTTAGATTCATAATGATAAATTTCACATTTATGCAAAATCTTCTTTTAAAGTTGAAACCTCATTTTTTTTGTAAATCCAAGCCATGAATCTACTTATATACAACTTAACATTAGAAACCCAAATCCTATAAATATCACTACTTTATGTTGTTTAATTAAAAGAGAAAATGTTACAAATGTGAATTGAAAGTATGATTCATATTTTATTTGGATTTGCTAAGGTTTCTTGGCTTTATTTGTGTCCATGTCATACTACTTCAGGAAGCAAGAGTTTAGCTCTTTAACATGAATTTATTATAGTATTTTATTAGTTACCAAGCATATGGGTGTTTTTCCCCTTTAAATAGCCTTGAAGTTTCATTCATCTACAACTAATCCTAATGGCTTAGTTAAAGGTTAGTTGGAAGTAAACAATGGCACCCCCACTTAAGCATTTGTGATTGTTTGCTCCCAAGGTGTTTCATGAGGTATGCCCCTGAAACACACACATATGTTGTTCTTACAATTCCTTAGTTTGATAATGAATAACATTGGCTTAAGAATTTTACTCTAATAGGAATTTTTCAATAGGGTCACCCCTGAAAACATCATGGGATCTACCTTGATGTCACGTGAAACCTCACTAAAGGGATTTTTCTCTTTTGTTTTGTTGAGTCAAATTACCTTGAAGCTATTCTCAATCATGGACCTTGGCTTGTTTGATACTCATTGTCAATTTTCAAACCCTAGAATTGAGAATTTGTGGTCTTTGATGAAAATTCCTTTAAGGTTCCCATTTGGTTTGTATTCCTTAGGTTACCTTTGTCTTGTTAGAGCTTCATGAACTAGATTGCCTCTTCTTTAGGAAATCTAGTTTGTGTTGAACCTAAATGGTTCTACTCAATCCATCCTCAAAGACAAGTTTGTGTTGAGGTGGATTTACCTAAGGACCTCAAAGAAACTATAAACATTCAGATTTGGGAAAATGAGATACACTGAACACATTATTTACCTAAACTTACCAAAACCTTATTATTGATGTTAATTTTTTTAACACAAGATTTGAGATTGTCCTTTAGTTTCTCCTAATCCAAAACCTCTCATGCCACCCAATTCTAGGTTATTTCCACCATAAAAAAGGATGAAGGTTTGTCTACAGTTTTCAATCACAAAGCCAAGAATAATAGTTCTATCCCAAATCCCTCCTTTGTTTTTGTGGGTCAAGGTGCTAAAATAGTTTGAAAACCTCCTAAACCAGGGGTTTTTGGTCATTCCAACCCAAGGGAGACCTCTAGTGAGTAAAAATATGTTTGAACTCTGTTAGTGACTTCTTCAATGTATTAACTAACAAATCCCCCTGCTTGACATGCTTCCCCTCCTCTAGTTACACTATGGAGGTTTCCTAGTCTACCAAGGCATCTAGAAAAAGGATAATTTATTCAAAAGAATAGAAACCAAGCCAACCTAACTTTTAGATATGAATTTTTAATTCAAGTAAGGCTATTATTTCGTTAATGATGCTTGACTTGAGTTTCTATTTCTAGACATTCTTTATTTACAAGAGATTAATTTTTTTGGTTTCTTGCTTTCAATAGCTTGTTATGTTATTCATCCTTTTAGTTATTTTTCTATAGCAATCATAAAGGTGGTGCCATTACTTTTCCCTCCCCTACATAGCATCAATTCCTAGTTTCCCAAGGATGTGACCCCACCAACCATGAATTATGGGCTCTTCTCAACATTAATGATCAATAGTTTGGAATTATTAATGTTTATGCTTCAAATGATATTGTTGAAAGATCTACAAAGATAAATTGCCAATTCATTGATAGCTACCACTTGGATTTTGTGTAGGGACTTTAATATGATAGATATGGCATATGATAAATGTGTATCTTCACCTATGTGATGGACAACTAGTGAAAGAGATGCATGGTATTTCATGTGCAATAAATTGGGACTTTTTAATCCCAATCTTGGTCACTAATAGGATCATATGTCATGGTACACTTGGATTAATTTAAGACATTGACATAATAAATTAATTAAACACTTAAATTGTGTCATTATGTTAGCTCAATATTTCTTTTTACTTGCCAACTCTTATTCCTTTTTGATGGAGCCTCTTTTTGAAATTATCCTTTCTGCCCACTTTCCAATATGATTTCATATTGAGTAGAAAATTGTCAAACCCAAAGCTATGAGGACTCAAATTTTCCTCAATAAATTGATGCTCAATCACAAAGCCATGTCAACACACATTCAATGTGTCTATAATTTAGAGTCATGTTCTATCCATGGGGATAACTAGATTTCTTAGTGGAATGGTATCATAAATTATACTTACCTATTTCTTTTACATTTATGAGCATCAACTGGCATGCCTTTTCCCTTGCTCCTACAAGGCACCTTAGAGTTTTACCAAGTCACCATTTCTCCAGAGGCTTAGACATTTGACTCTACCACTTATCTTTGAGTAGCTCAACTTCACCACCAAAAACAAGTCGTGAATGCACACACAACTAAGGGAGCTCAAATCAAATCTCAACTCCACTAGCTCAGAATTAGAGACAAGGTTTCTAAAAAGTTTTTTCAAACTCTCCAAGCCCATAATTCCTCTCAATCCATTAAGAAAATCAAGGAAAGAAAATAAGTTCTTAAAGAAGTTCCTAACATTCTCAAAAAAAATTAGCACTACAAGCAAGTTTTTACTACTCAAGAATACACTCTAGTCCAATCTACTACTCTTTAGTAATGTCAAAAGGTGGATCTTTTCCAGGTTTCCAATTCCAAGAACATTATCTATGAATAGCTTCTCACCAAAGATGATATTCGAGAGGCTATTTTATCTATGGCCAATGACAAGGACCCTAGTCTTGACAATTTCCCTTTAAGAATTTTATAAGTCCTTTTGGGATATTATGAGCAACAATCTTCACAAAGTTTATCTTGAAGCTTGTCATTCCAAGAATTTAGGGAGTATAATTAACAAGGGGAACATAAAGTTCTTACCTAAAATGGAGAACCAAAAGATATTTTTAATTGGATTCCTATCACCCTTTTGGATATTTCTTACAATATTATTGTCAAAGTGCTACCTCTTAAGCTATGATCTATGCTTCCATAGTTTATTTTCCCTAAGAAAATTGGGTTCATAAATTTTAAGTTTATTCCATATAATATTGTTGTTGTTTGGGAAGGTATGGAATGGGCTCAAGGTTCACAATAACCTACAATTTTCATCAAGATTTACTTTATTAGATCTTACAACCATATTGAATGTTTTGTTATTCTTTCTATGCTCTAGGCTCTTTGATTTGGGCTTAGATTCATTCAATATATGTAAATTTTGTTCACAATTTTTTTGACTTGCATCACCATTAATGGTCAATAGTCTCAATGTTTTGGGATCTTTCACTCTATTTGTCAAGGTTGACCTATTGATCTATCTATCTATGTGCTTATTGCTAAAGGGTTTGGTTATCTTTTAGCCCATATAGTTTCTCACTCCCTAGTCAAGGGGATTTCTCTTCTTGATTCTTACAACTAGCTGGGCAATAATCATTTTTTTAATGGTCATTTTTTCACTATTGGGGATGATATAAATATTAAACAAGTGCTTCATTGTTTAGAAATTTTTGTCTTGATTCTAGTTTGAGCATTCAATGACAAAAAGCCCAATGCTACAGGCAATATTTTCCTCCCAAACTTGACTAGCTTGATACCTTTTGTTGGAAATCAATTGAGTGTGGGGAAGTTTTCTACTTTTTGGGAATACCCTTTAATTTTCAAGCTTCTCCTTATACTCATTGGTAAGTTGTTATTTCTAGGATTGAAAAAAGCTCAATTATTAGATAACCAAACTTATTTCTTTATCTGGTAAGTCCCAAATTTGCTCCACAATCTTAGCTATGACTCATGTTTTATATTCCTCTTGTCGGGTGCCTTTTAAAGCTTCTTATTTAAATATTGAAAATTTACTCCATGATTTCTATAAGCTTCTAGTGATGTTTACCATAGTTTTCACCAGGTTGCATGGGAATATTATTGCCTCCCTCAAGATTTTAGGTAGTTAAGATTCCTTTCAATATGTAGGTAAGGCATTCATTTTATGCCAAATGGATTATTAGAGCCTTAGAAGGAAAAGAATCCTAGAATATTCTCATTAGGCATTGCATCAAATTTGGTGTTCCCTCTAGCAAGCTAGCCTAGAAAGGGCTTGATTTGGGCACCCTCCTCACCATGTAGGAGCCTACCCAAATTCAAGGGATTTTTTTTCATAAAAAATATTTGGAAGGCCTAGGAGGTGGTTAAACCTTGGCTTTTATGAGCAGGAAATGACTTCCACACTAGTCTCTCTATCAACCATCATTTTATTTGGGGCTCGCCAATTTATTTCCTAATTTTTTAAAAAGAGGCATTAGAGTGTTGATAGATTTCATTCATTGCACTACCAATAATTTTATATTTTGGTCAGAATTCAAAATGAAGTACAATCTTATCAATCAAGATTAGGAGATTTTCTAGGTTGTTATCGATGCCATCCCTCCTCAAATGATTCAGAAAACTGGGGAAATATATTTCAATCCATGGTGGAAGGATTGGAAATGGTATCTTAATATACCCTTTCACAATTACAAGCCTCATAAAGGCTATATGTTAATTTTCCCTCATCTACCTATGGTTAAATAGCTAAACCACCACTTGTAGCTTTAGTCCTCTATTAGTTATTGACAGTGTCATTTCCAATGTATATGGTCAGTTATTCTTGAACCTAAATTGGCTCATTTTATTGGTGTATTTATTATCAAGTTCTCCCTATTGGTGCTTTCTTGGCCCCATTTGGGGTTCTTAATCCACATTGTCCATTTTGTGTGCAATTCAAGAATCTCAAGCACATTTTTTGGTTTTTTTCTAGAGTTCAAGAAGCTTGGTGTTATATACATGATTTCTTTAGGAATTTTTGACCTACTCTATTTTATTGGGATATGATTTTGCTAGAAGACTAGCCTTGTCTCCCCTTCATGTATACCCATATTTGGTATGCTTTCAAGGTGGAAATTTTCTTCAATATTTGAAAAGATAGAAATATTATTTTTACAAGTTATTCTACAGACTAATATTTTTTTATATACTCTAATGCTATTAATTATTCTAATGTTCTCATGCAAATTCAAGTGCAAGATAATAAAATTGTAAATGAAGTTTCCCATCTTCAGGAGCTATTGGATCAGTAGGGTATAGATCATGAACTTGTATGCCCAAGAGGCAACAATGGAAAATAAGAAGCCAAGACCCTAAGGTGTGGATGAACCGGTCAAAGGTTTAAGCCTTGACAATAATGGCTATCATATTTTGGTATTTATTTTATTATTTCTAGTCAAATTTATGGCCAATATCTCAAGTTCTAGAAGGAAAATATCATGAACTCTAGAAAGCTAAACTCTAAGCTCACAAAGGCTTATTCTAGGCAATATATTTTGATCATGCAAAATATAATGTAAAATAAAACAACATTCATTCATGGCAAGTAATGGTCCATGAATCATTGATTTATTATGCTTGGCTCCATGTTCTAAAGGATGTGGACTACAAAACTATGAGGTTAATTCTAGCGGAAGTGATAGATCAAGTGAAGCTTAATTCTCTCAAGGAGGCTCTGGTGGGGATTCTAAGCATGAATGGGTTGTCCACTAAGCAACAAGCAATTAATGATAGAACTAGAGGTGATTGAGAACCCTTCCATAATATTCATGGATGAACTAGCTTCTAGGCTAGATGCCCACACTACAATCATAGTAATGAGAATAATTAGAAACATAAGAAATGTAGAGTAAATAGTTATTTGCGTAATCCATTATCCAAGCATTGATATATTTGAAGCTTTTGATGAGCTATTATTAATGAAAAGAGGTCAAATTTTCTATGTCCATCCACTTGGTCACCACTCTCACAAACTAGTCATGTACTTTAAGTGTTTGAAGGGTTGAATAAAATAAAATATGGATACAATCCTACAACATGGATGTTGGAAATCACTTCTATAACACTCAAAATGCATTTGGGTTGAGGAGATTTATAGAAATTAGACTTATATGGTAAAACAAAGTTTTGATAAAGGAACTAAGTACACCTACTCTAGGTTCAATGGATCTTCATTTTTCCATGAAGTTGTTGATAATAGATGCTCCAATTATTTTTAGCAAATCCATTTTTACATGTTTAATGCATACATATTTGGAGTACCTTTTTTAGTGATATTTTTGAAATTTCCAAATGCATTTGGTGAATTTATTCAATGCATGCATTCGTTGCATGATAAGAGTTAATTCAATTTTTAACTATTTTTAAGAGAAATTCAGAATATTTTTAGAGGTTGAAGCCTTTATATATTAGTAGCAACATCACTATCTATGTAATATGAGGAGTCAAAAAATCAATGTTAGTATGCAGTTTTTTAAGCAATGCTATGTTTTATTTTTTATGGGCATTCAATTTTTGGTTTGAAGTTTTGATGGGCTTTGTCCTATTTTGATTCTATTGTAAGTAATCTATTTTATTGAAAATTAATTGTCATAAGTAAAAAAAATTGTTACAATAAACTTCCAATTGGTTGAAGAAATAGCTTATTTCAAAATCTTCATTTAGTATTAAAGCAAGGTATTGATTTTGTCGCTGAGATCTCTCTAACAATTGATCATATCAAAAATTAACTCTTTGTTCATTCCTAGATTTAATAGAAATGACTATGATTATTGGAACATCAAGATGATATGACTCCAATCAATTTTTGGAATTTCCAAATACATTGACAAAGTTAATCAATGCATGCATTCCTAGTATCATTAAAATTAATTATTATTTTTTAACTTTCTTTAAGAGAAATTTAGAATATTTTTAGAAATTGAAGCCTCTATATATTAGCAGCAGCATGGTTGTCTATGTAACTGTTACTTATTTTAGCTACTAGCTCAAACAGGTAGAGCTGTTATGTTTTAAAAGTGAAAAGAAGGTACATTTTAAATCTGCTATTTCACATTCATGTGCATACACAAAATTAGAAGACTACAATACTACATTTCATCATGCAAATGCATATAATATAGAAGAGAATGCATAAACTTTTCAAAATAAATTGTAGTCTTTATTGATAATATAAAAGTAGGATGTCCCACACAAGCCATGAGACTGACTATATGAATGCATATAATGGAAAACATTATACATTTATAGATACAAGGAGAAAATAATGCACATAAAGTGAAAGGGGACCCGTCATTTCCTGAATGATGAATCTTGATTGCTTTGTTCTACATCATCCTCAGTCCCTCACACTTGTCCTACTTCCATTTGATGCTCTCCTTGCTACTCCTAGGTTCCCTACATCTGAAATGAAAGTGTTGTTAGAGCAATGAAGGATCACCAGCCAAAATATGTGCATACATCTATAAGTATATAATTTGATCCTCATGTGCATTCAAATAACCAAGCATGCCATAGATGTCTAAGAAAACAAGAGAATTATCAAACACACCTATCATATGCTTGGTTTTATCTAACATGTTTTCTTCATGTGCAGGTATAGGTGAAATCCTTGTTATTGTTTTGTTTCATCTAATTGTATTACATGGGATAAATGTGGCTCTCACAAGGGTTGAGCCCAACGTGCTATCATTTTGTGTTTTGATAGGATAAGCTTGTTAAGCCTCCCATGAAATTGTGATGCAATCAAGGATGAATTCATCATTTATAGCAGTGAAGTTGATGAATTCACTGATATAAATAATAAATTGATGCTCAATGGAACCACAATTTCATGAAAGACAAAATAATGGTACTCATCAAGTATAGTGTGCAGATCAAGGATAATGACCTCAAGTGCCACAGGCAAAGATATATTGGTCATGGATACAAGACAGTGGCAGTCATAATACCAGAAGAAGCACAGTAAGCATGCATCCCAAAGGAAACAGTGGCATTCATAAAGAAGCAAGGGAGAATAGATGTCATTCATTTTTAAAGCAGGTATCAATACGGGTCAAGTATCTTTTGGTGTAGTAGCATAAAAGAGCTCAATAACAAAAAAATAAGAGAAAAGGAAATCAATGAAAAGAAAGAGTAGATGGTTATAGTCATGAATATATAGAAATTTCATGACATATGCAAAAGATAGCCATTATGATTGTAATTAATGGGGCAGTGACTTATAATGCACAAGGGGTACTCAGACTTTGTAAAGAGGTTAGTATTCATACCTTAAAATTCAAGTGCCTTAGGTCACAGGGTAATTCAGTGATATGAGTGCTCTTGGTCATAAAAGGTAGTGTGAGAGTTTAGTTTTCCTTTTCTTGTTGCATTAGTTTTGTGGAAAGAGGACAAACAACAAAAACAACAAAATGAAGCATGATAGTAATCAATACAATCAAAAGAATAGGAAGACATAAATCATGCTAGGGAAGTATGTAAAAGTATATTCATGATCAATTCAATGGAGACTTCTAATCATGAGAGTGCCAGTCTGAAGGTGTACATGATAGTGATTGGGGATGAACAGAGATAAAGGTGGTTAGTAAGAATCCTAATATTGCAACTTTACTCCTTCATTTGGGAGGAGTACTTTGTATACCATTGATTTTCCTTTTGTTCATTATTCATTTTCCATTAGGTATGTACATTGTTCAATACCTTTCCGTTAAAAGGAAATCATAGTACAATATTGGGCAAAAATGGCTTATAAAATCTAATGGATAGTTCTAAGAATATCAATCATGAGAATGGCCATGAAGGGGCAACGGGTTGAACTCTTCATGTAGATAATAATGCAGCAACAAAATATGTATACTGTTTGTGGCTCTAATGATAAAGACAAGCAAAGAAACCTTATGACAGAGTGTACCGGTTGCAAAGTTTTGGTGAGAAAAATGACAGATAAAAGCAGCCCTAGATCTCTAGAAGACTTCAAAATAAGGACAAAGGATTATTAAAGCAACATCAAATGTCAATACATAAGCCCTTGAAATGCATAGAGAATAGAGAGATATTATGAGAAAAATACAAATCTAAGATCAAATTGCAGTAGCATCGATGATTATGGTCATGATATGAATGGACCGAATCTGATATACACAGTCAAATGGTATTCTCATCATCAAGGGTTCAATAAGTCAGTGATTAAGAGAAAATACAATGAAATCACTCTTTAGGTCAAAGGCATAGCACCTAAGATAGAAGTAAATATACATAATGATAAAGTCATGGCCATGAACAATTATGAATTTTTTTATCTTTCTTCAAAAAATTAAACACAAAAGAGCTCGAAAATAGCTTTATTGTTCAAGCTGGGAGAAACTTACCAAGCACAATCTCAATGTGCATATGATCCATGTGAAATCACTCTTCTAGAGATCTCTATCCAAGCCCTCTAAGGGGAAAAACCCTCATGGCAACGCTCAGAAAGAACACAATAGCAATAAACAAAAGATGAAATGAACGATTTAGGGTTTATTTTTCACCCTAATATGCCCGATAAAGACTTAGGCATTTTGCCTGTGTTATTTATTTTTCATTTTATTTCTTTCTTTCTTTGCATCGAACCTTTGATTGTATAAAATGTGCTAAGTAGTGCTTTTATAAGCCACTTAGACATTATATTCATGTAAAGTAACAAGTATTTATTACTTTTAATGAGTCAAAAGTGATATTATTGCAATTTATAAGGAGTGCCACAAATCAAGGATGTTGTTTTGACCATTATGCAAACATTTGGAGAGAATGGAGGAGGTTGTTTTCATCATTTTGAAGGCTTTTGGAGCAACTTGGAGTATTTTTGGGGTGCTTTTATGGTTGGACATGGTCAAAGTTGACCTTTTCAACACATTGGAGCTCTTTTGAAGAAAAATCAGTTGCTACTTTTTAGGTTTTTGGAGGCATCCGACCAAGGAAGCTTCTAGTTCCTTTTTGGGTGCAACTACTTGAAAGATATAGTCACTTTTTTGATTCATTTGTACTTAGTTCTTCTTGGTGCAAATTTGGACTTAGTGACTTTTGGAGTCCTCTGTCAGATTTTAGCATGCTTTTATAACTCATGTTCTAGATATGAAATACAGTGAAGGCCTTGGATATTATTGAGTTGAAGTTTTTTCCTACTTGTTCTTTACATTATTGTGTACAATTATCTGATTGATCAAGTTATTTGTGAGGTAATGTTCATTTCCTTATAACTTTGTCTCAGGTTTTAAAACCTTTATGCAAAAAGCATGCTAATGCAGGTTGCAAACTGTGTCAAAAGGTGTAAATGGCTTTTAGATGTGAAGCTATCTTCCTCCTAAAAGTTAGAGCACTAAGACCTTTTTGTGAAGCACTTATGCAAAATCATACAATAATAAGTCGTGCAAGTGTAATTTATGTCATTGTAGCAAGTGAATGAAATTTTGAGTTTCATAGTCCATTTCAGTTTGGTGTATCACCTTTTATTTTCAATTTCAACTTTCAGTTTATGCTTTTTCTATCCCTTTTCCCTGTCAATTCAGTAGAGTAGCTTAAATTAGGTGATAACTAGTTAGGATCCAACCGTATCTAGAGATTCACTCTAAATTCTAAGTGACCCACGGCTTAGGAGTGATTCCATGTTTTCTCTAGAGTGCTAAGTTATGCAACTTAGCTAGGGTGCAACTTTAGTAGATAACAGTAACTTGAGTCAGAAAAACAGTGATAGATGGAATTTTTTTAATTAATCTATTTTACTTATAAGTCAAATATTTATGCTATTACAATGAACCTACAAATTGGTTGAAGAAATAGCTTGTTTCAAAATCTTCAGCAGTATTCTCATATTTACTAGACATAGTGCACATCATGTTTGTGGAAGCAAAGAGAGTCTTACTGACAAAATCCCCAATATACTGCCATGCAATTCTTCTTTATGTCCATATGCACCATAAAGTTCAACATAATATTTTGGCACATCAGCTCTAAGAGGAAGAAACAATATGCGTAATCCCAAGGCTCCTACTGATATTGTAGTCTACAATGAATCCCATAAAGGAGTTGGTGGGTAACAAGGGTGCATTCCCTTGTAGTAGGGAGCTCTGCTATGGAAGTTCTGCACACAGACACTTTGAATGTTGTATCCATAGGGTAAATCCTTTGTACCATCATGGTGTAAAACTTATTCTTGTTTTGACAGAGGACTAGTCCCAATGAAATCAGAAGAAGAAAATAATTGTGTAATGGTCAGGAAGGAAAATATGGAATGTGCAATTGAACATGAGGAAAAACTATTGCAGCTCATGAGTGTTATCAGAAGGTTGTAGACATGATCTGTTTATCCATCAAAGAGCTTGTAGAAGCAATGATTACAAAATAATCTAGTTTATTTCATTTGGTTCTCAAAGGACTATTTTCAAAATGGGAAAATATGGCAATGGTGTTGAATTCTAATATGTAGAGCTTGCAAGAAACAAGGACTTCAACTTTACTACTTTTACAAAGGAATGGGTTTTTAAGACATGCATCTTGAGTGGTTGCAATTATCTCTACAAGGAATGGGACTTAAGAGGGCTTGTGGTCTAATCAAGGGATTCAAAAGCCATAAGAATTTCATCAAGCATCTTATATGCAATGATATATCAGTTCCATCACTATATGAAGAAGCATTTAGAAAAGCAATGTTAACCATTCATCATCATCATGTCTATGATTTTGTTATCAAGGAAATTGAGCTACCATGTAATTTGAATGTGATTTGTACTTCATTGGTCCATCAATACCCCAAGATCTGGTTAGGGATTTTTCTAGAGATAAAATCAACTTGATCAACCATGAATGATTTTGGGATGATACTTCTAACTTTAATGCTTCATCTCTGATGGAGTTCAATAACCCTTCAAACAAGGGATAGGTATTGTTTCTAAATTTTCATTTTCAATAGAAATTGGAACTCTAAATTTTAATGTTTTCCTCTCATTCCATCCAGAACTTCTTGTGCATTTTAGGATTGTGCTTCTCCATGTCAATCATTGGGGATGGTTGTGTTTCTTGAACAAGGATTTGATGATGGTACAATATATCAAGATTTGGATGTAGATTATATCTATATTCAAGTGATGAAATGACTTGGTTTAAGGATGAGATCATAAGGAAAATCTCTTTTAAACAACTTAAAAGAAGTAGGATGAGAATGTGAAATGATATGGAGGTAAAGCGTGATAGTATAAAGAAAAATTGCCTACATTGTAAGCATCTCTAACTATCATGGAAGGCAAATTTTTCAAATTGTAAAATACATGGTTCTTATCAAATCAAGGCCATAACTATTGCCTTGTGTCTAAAATTGGTTCTCTAACATCTATAACTACCAAGGGTCTATGTCCAAGGTTATTTAATTAAATCAAATATAAATGGCATAGTTACTTAATCAAGAGATAAATTAGCTTCAAATAAGTTTTTATTAATGTCTTTTCTTGTTAATATTCTTGATCTCTCCTTGTTGAGAAACTGATTAAAATAAAGAATGAAGAATGGTTGTAGATGATGGAGATGATGAATGTAAATATGAGCCTAATTTGCATGTTGTTGAGATATCATTGGATAATTTCACCGAACACCAATAGGAGAGATTGTAGAAGGATGTTGAGGACAATTAAGAGTGTGCACAATTATGTGACACTCATTAACATGTCAAAATTTTACTAGCATGAATGACATAATAAGATAAAATTATAGAAGGATAAAGTGTCTTTTCACATTCCATGTATTTTTGTCCTTTTTAAGGTTTTGAAGGGAATGACTTTTAGTCCTCTACATCCAAAGTGACCTATAAATACTCATTTGTATTACATTATAGGTGTTGGAAACCTATTATTAAATACAATATACTAATTTTACTTCCTTTTTGGGATAAATTATTTTATGGTGTTTTACAAACTTTGAATCAACTTTCCTATACTTCTCCATGCATTTAATTCAATGAATGTTTAATAAATTTGATGTGTTCCATTCTACCAATGTCTTACTAATGATGGATTTTGTGTGGTCAACCTAAGCGCATTTGTGTGAGCAAAAATATGACAACAATCATTCATGTGGCTTTTTTAATTTAAGTATGCATTGTCCTACATCTTGATTATAGGTAACAAATCAAATGAGGATTGATTTTTCATCAAATATGTTCATTTGTTGAATGGTGTATGGAATAATTGAAGATGGATTTAGATTCTTTTTCTTTTATTCTTATTCTTACTCTTTTTTCTCTTTCTTTTATGTTGAAGTTATATTAGTTTAATCTTAGGACTTGATGGTAAATTTCTATTCACATGAGGGAGAAATTTGAAAATAAATTTTCAACTTCTGCATGGTAAATTTATGTTTTCGTATGCATATCATTGTCCTAAAAATTTAAAATTATACTTATTGAAATTGGAACAAATTTATATGAATGACTCAAATTCCATCATACAAAATTTTGTTTTGGAGGGAACATGAGTGTTTTAAGAATTCAAATCATTTCTATTCAAAATTAATATTTAAAACTAATTGTGGAAAGTTTAACAAGTTGAAACAAAAATTCATGAACATGCTTAAAAATGAATTAGAGGGTTTAAGTCAAATAATAGTGATCAATTACACTAAGTGAACCTCTTTGTCATGTGAATGACTCTTGATATTTCTATGTAACCCCTTGAATGGGCTGGAAAAAACACTCTCCAACTAAAAAGTCTTAGTAAACCTCATGAATGCAGTCAATGAAGACTCTTGAGGCTAACCACCTTCGAAGGAGGGGATCCTTTTTCATTTCATCCTATTGGTGTTTCAAGACCCACATCAACAAAACTCTTTTGGGAAAATCCCACCATTATAGAGAGTGGAAGTGTATATTGATCCAATATTAATGTGTTACAACAATACATCTAAATTTTACCCTCAACTTGATAACATTTTAGTAGTGTGGCAATATCCATTTTAGTAGGAACAAATTCTCAAGTCTAGTGCTCCATAATGGAGTGGCCAACTAATATATAACTCCCTCATTATAACATGATGATTCACTTTCTCTATGGAACCTCAAGCACTCCATTAGAGAGATTATCTCTATAAGCCAATTTTTGGGCTTAGAGGGGAATTAAAGAAGTGAAGATTTAACTATCAACTAATGCTAGCAACAAAATTATAGTTTTTTGTAACTTATGTAGCCCTTATATTTTTACACTTAGTAGACTCATAACTATTATAGTAAAGATACAACAATATAGGGCATCTTAGGGGCTCATGTTCTCATAATATTATTAGGACAAATCCATAGAGCCAAAATAGTTGAATCTTAACACTATGAAATAAGTAATATGAAGAATAGTGAATGTGAATGGCTTCCATAACCATGAGGGAATTTCCTCTCAAATGTTAGCAACACTTTTTGTAATTCCCCACCATGAAAACCCCAAAGGATAACTAATAACCATCAATTATAGCACAATTTTTTTTATTAAAGATAAAACTAATATGATATGTAATATAACATACAACACTTATAATGAAACTATATGCACACATCATCTAACTAGTCCTTTGGGGTAACATGATTGCATTACTTGCGAACCATTCTAACATGATCCAACCATCATAACGATGATAAAATGCTCACAAGTATACATCTTTACAACCATGATATAAAATAAGTATTCAATGTACATACATCCATTACATTACATAAATGATAAACATCCATCCAAGAACACATGATAATACCAAGATTATATACATCGCATTTATTATAAGAGTTTACATCGTTACAAATATTACGATATTACGTATGTGCTTCCCAACATGAAACAAGAAGAAAAAACCAATAACATAATGTGATACAACTATATTAAATATAATACATAGCATCAATACTATCTCCAAATCTAGTGAAGCTCTGGAACCATTGTGACAGTACAACTCCTTGCATCACGAACTTTGATTGGGAACCCAATGGAGTGCATAGCATGTTCCACCCGACCATGTAGACCCTAAGGCCCACCCCCCATGCTAGGAGATGACAATAAGAACCCACAACATGAATATAGTCAAGCAGACAAGGCTATCAGGACTCCACAACAAATTCAACAATAAACATAAAGAACAACTACTTATAGAGGCACATGAACAACAAGGTAAAAACAACGAGGCATACAAGGTTGCTAAAGAGAAGAGTGTCATCACATAAGCTCGATATGGGTTACCCAATGCGGATCTTCCTAGGTTACCAACCCCCTTCTTGGTTAAACCTTGGCAACTTCAAGTGATCCCCGACCCCCATTCTAACTCATGCTGGATCAACATACCTTTCAAGAGAACAAGGCAGTTGTTCTTTGCCATTCTAGGCCTTCCCACTCATTTCAATCCTAAACAAGCACTTGAGCCATGAGTGGGGCATACTATTATCGTTTATTAATGTGAGAACTACCCAACCCCCTTTAATTTAATTTTAGGTTATCACTGATTAAAGAAACTCTCAACGAGTTACCCGTACGCTAGTTTGTGCGTCGACCCCCACTGAGAGCCACTCCCCTACTAACAACAAAAGACTCTCAGTCCACTAACTAGATAAGCCAACTTGCACAACATATAAAGCCACATGAATTATCACATAAAGCGAGGCATGCATCAACTCGCACAAAGTCTCCATAGATAACAATTCCATAGTTCAAGGCTAAAACCCATATAACCATAAATCATGTATAAAATCAAGTGTTCACAAAGAACCAACATGAAATGCCAATCATAAGAAAACTCTTTCCCCAACCTCTAGAAGACTTAACAAATTACTAACAAATTGGTTCCCCATCGAAGTGGCAACAATAAAAAGATCTCAAAGAACTATTTTTAGTCCACAATAAGTCTAATATAACGAGTGGCAACATCACAAAAGGAGCTTCAAACTTAACCCAAACTAACATAATCAACTCAATAGAAAATCAACCACAAATACAAATAGTAAAATCAACCATAGGGCATCCAAGGGAGACCTCAATTTTCTCCTCACATGATACCCAACCACTAATTACCCAACAAACTTACAATTTGGCTAATAAAAAAATTAAACAAGATCAACAACCACAACAACAATAGCAATCAACCGAATCACAACTCAATTCAAGAGTCAACCCAATAAATAAACACGATCAACCAATCAAAATCTTTTCACTTTCGCTAATCAAATACTTATATAATGTGATCAGTTATTCAAGCATTACAACCACTTAACAAGACACAAACAATCAATTAATCATGACCATGAGAACATTCGTGACTCATAAGACATTAAAAGAAAACTATGTAATATTGAAATAATCTATAATCCATGACATCAAAGGTTAACATATACCAAATCAAATCTATGATGAATACATGCTTAAGCTATTGAAATCACTTTTGTGTAACAACATTCTTCTAATTATTCCTTAATCCACTATATGGATAACATATAAATAAAATTAAGACTAAACTTTCTTCTCCTTACTAATTTAGTTTTAATCTTCATAATTTAATCAACCATAAATCAAAAATACTTCCTCTATAATAATTTTTTTTCCATTTACTAATCTACTTAGTCAATTGATTATAACTATAGAATTAATCTTATCCAACATCCCTATTACATATATGTGTACACTTACATACCAACCCATGCTTCAAGCGAATAAATGTATATATATATATATATAACACCACAATAATAAAGGAAAATTAAAATATAGATTCCATAATAAACGTATATACAAATACTATACAAGCTATATATATAATTATATATATACATGCATTTACTTTAATATACTTTGTTGTACTAACAGTATTATATATCTTAATTCACAATAAATTGAATCCATAAAATTAAACCAATAATAAAACACATACAACCAAACCCCTATATATATATAGATACACACACACATATGCTAAAATAAAAGTCCATTATGCAACAAGGTGCTAAACGCCATACCAAGCACTCCTGTCAACCGAAACTTACAAAAATCCTAAGTCCATGAAATACAGTATATTCATAAAGCAATTCCATGGAATAGTTAACAAATGTAATATCATAGAATATAATCTAGAAGGCAACAACTAATTGAAACAAAGAGAGCTACTACCCAGATCACAATTTTTACAACCAAGCATCGAATTGCTTAAATGAATCAAAAGCTTATAAAGATTAATATTGATGTCCAAAATAATTTCATCAAACATAAACTAAAGGCAATATAAAATTCAATACATCCTAAGGCTTAAAGTACAGATTACTACGCTCGAAGAGGGAGTGGGAGGCACTAGTCAATACCAAGAAACCTCTAAAAATTAATAAATCCTACAAAGCTAAGGAGAAAAGAAGAAGTCGCACCAGATGAAACATAACAAGAATTGGTTTGAAGATGAAATTCAATACCCTACTCTTGCAAATGTTACTAAATATGAGCCAACAAAGGCAAGCATAACAAAGTGTTAAGAGCCATGAATATAAGACCAATCTGGTTGGAAATCGATGCAACAGAATGGGGCGACGCAACACCAAACTAGAGTGAGAATTACCAACAAATGATAACAATGAGGCAGGGGAAAATATGAATATTTACAAGAATAAGATCAAATGATGTAACCTCCACATAATTTTCTTTATAGCAACCAGAAAGGGCGATTTAAAAGAAGATATCAAACTCTTCAAATCAATTTGAAAGATAAGTAAAGACTATGGGAGCCGCACCATACACACAGGGAAGATAGAATTCTCCTAAGGAAAAATGCTCATTGACTAAAATGGCTCGAGGGTGGTGTAATAGTTACCAGCAATAACAACATCAATAAATGCATCAAATTTATTGAAAAAAATGCAAACGACAAGCAAAGAGAATAGTGTAGTCTTGTCAACATGATGACTTGCAAAATGTACACAGTTCAAGTTCATTAAAACCACTCAAGCAAGCAATTTCAATGAAAAATTCACAGAATACGCGCAATACGATTTACTGGGAAACTAAGGAATTTCTTTAAGAATATTTTTTATTTTTATTTTTTACTAATCATTTCTATTCAAAATTAAATGGAGAGGGAAAATCAACTTGCAACACCAACCTAGAATACAATGCTTTGAAGATGGAGAAGATGTGTTGCAACGATCTCTTTCGCAGCCCCAAAACCATTCTCCAAAACAATCTTCAATATTCCTAAAACTGTATTTTTTTTATTTCACAAAGAAAAATAATTGCAGAGAAAAAAAATTTCTTCTTGAAATCAAAATAACATTCTCGTTAAAATCTCTCCAAAAAATAACAATATAAAAATCCAAGAAAGAGATAAGTTTTCGAATCCAAAAATCAACAAATACAACAAGTTTCCAATTCGCAATTCAGTTTGGAGTCGTGCATGTGCACACACTCCTCTTTTTCCATCTTTTATTTGTTTTTACAAGCAGTTCAAAAATTTTATCTCATTTATTTCATTTAAAATTATGTTACTTTCCACATTTAATTAATTAAACTATAATGATAATAATAATATTTGTCTTTATTTTTATTTTAATCATTAAAACATTTAATCACATTATTTAATTTAATAATTAATAATCAATATCCACATAATACCTTTTCACAAAGATAATTCATTTAATTATTATTTTAATTCCAAATTAATTTAAATTACCTTATAATCATTTTAATTTAATTTAATTAATTAAATAAGGCCATTCATAATATTTAATTACCACATAATTTCAATAACACATTAAACAACATAACAATGAACAACAATGGGACATCGCCAATCATCCAAACAAACTTACTCAAATATCAAGAAAGGTCAAATACAAAGGGGCACTGCATCCTCCCCCCTAAGCTTCGACTTACTCCTAAAAGTCGCAAGGTAAAATAAAATATTCACAATTGTAAGCAACATCAAATATTCAAGCAACCAAATATTAAACAATATAATAACAAACAACAGCGTGTCATCACGAGTTCAATAAATAACGATAAAACACAAAGCAAGGCAATTGACAGAGAATACAAACCAGATAGACGGGGTTACAAGATGGGTACTCATCCTCGTCAAGGATGATGGCAAGGGTTGGGGACCTTTTGTCAACTCCTTTTTTCACATCATTTTCATTGGTTTTTTAAGGCACGCTCAAACCTAACAATGCAGGTGGAGTCGAAGCCTGGTACCTGCAACCTACATCAAACAAGATGTCGAGCAACATATATATATATATATGTATATCAAATAACAAACTCACTGTGAGAGGAAATCACAACGTAGTAGGGCGCTCATGAACGAGTGATGCTACACCGTCCCTCTCACCAAGACCTCAAACAATAACCACATCATCAAGTAAAAATAATTACATCATAAACAACATCATATAACAATCACTAACCAGATGCACAACAAGCATAGTCAAATTAGTCCAGATCCACAACTAACTCCATATATTCATCATAAAATAAACATCAGTCAATAATGTCATGATCATCAAAGTCAGATAAAATTTCATCCAAACTAAATTAGAATGGTGATATAAACACCAACAAGGTCACAAAGTATATAACATATCATAATGAGCATCAGTCCAGAGGAAGCAACACAATAGCAAACAACATTGTTTACAAAGCATTTCAGCACAAAAGTGATTAGGAATCACTAGCATTGCCTATGATAGGTTCCTCCTGATCACTAAACTCAAAGGGAATGAGCCTATAACCGGGGGTTGGAACGTGAACTTTCTTAGTAATTACCGGTTTTCTCTTAATAATCATAGGATTTCCCAGGCTGGTTTTGCTCCTCATATAAGTAATCCAAATTTTCCTTTCCCTAGCCACCCGTGAGTTACCCACTAGACTAGGGTCTAAGCATGCAAGAAGTTCCTCGAGTAAGGGATGTAACTATTCTAGATTCAAACCTCTACCTTGGGGACCCTATTGTTCCTCACGTGCAGACTCATGGGAACTATGAGACAAAGTGCCTTGGCGGTTATCCCTACAACCACCACTACGTCCCCTACCTCGATCTCGACCTCGACTCCTAGGCATCCTACACACACCACCAAGGGAACAAGGGTCACAACAATTAAGCAAGGGTGATAGAAAGAAAACAACACAAGTTCAAGAGTCGAAATATGAGACAAATTTTATGCCTCTACATAAACAAAAAACACAATGTATCACTTCATAAGCACAAAATTCTAGATTTAACACACATTCTTCAAATTCACATCATTGGAAAACACATCACAAGGCTACATAAGGGTCCATAATGCATCCCCGATAGGAAGAGTATCGATGCATTGCACACTACATCGAGGGTCCTATCCTTTCCACTGATTTTCTGCACCATTGGACCAACACCACCTAAGAACAATCTCAGGTTGCTAAGCGAGGATGACCAAAAAGGGAAACATAAACTCTAGAGCACGACCAACTAGGTCAACATAATGGGCTCATATGTATCCAGAGTGCCCAGTGTATGAAACCTAGGCTCTGATACCAAGTTGTAACGCCCTGCCATACAAACACCAAAGGACAACTAATAACCATCAATTATAGCACAATTTTTTTTATTAAAGATAAAACTAATATGATATGTAATATAACATACAACACTTATAATGAAACTATATACACACATCATCTAACTAGTCCTCTAGGGTAACATGACTGCATTACTTGTGAACCATTCTAACATGATCCAATCATCATAACGATGATAAAATACTCACAAGTATACATCATTAGAACCGTGATATAGTATAAGTATTCAATGCACATACATCCATTACATTAAATAAATGATAAACATCCATTCGAGAACACATGATAATACCAAGAATATATACATCACATTTATTATAAGAGTTTACATCATTACAAATATTACAATATTACATTTGTGCTTCCCAACATGAAATGGGAAGGAAACACCAATAACATAATGTGATGTACAACTATATTGAATATAATACATAGCATCAATACTATCTCCAAATCTGGTGAAGCTCTAGAACCACTGCGATGGTACAACTCCTTGCATCACGAACTTCGACTAGGAACCCAATGGAGTGCATAACACGTTCCACCTGACCATGTGGACCCTAAGGCCCACCCTTCGTGCTAGAAGATGACAATAAGAACCCACAACATGAAAACAGTCAAGCAGACAAGGCTATCAGGACTCCACAAAAAATTCAACAATAAACATAAAGAGCAACTACTTCCAGAGGCATATGAACAACAAGGGAAAAACAACAAGGCATACAAGGTTGCTAAAGGAAAGATTGTCATCACATAAGCTCGATAATGGGTTACCCAATGTGGATCTTCCTAGGTTACTGACCCCCTTCCTGGTTAAACCCTGGCAACCTCAACCAATCCCTAGCCACCATTCTAACTCATGCGGGATCAACATACCTTTCAAGGGAACAAGGCAGTTGATCTTTGCCATTCCAGGCCTTCCCACTCATTTCAAGCCTAAACGAGCACTTGAGCCATGAGTGAGGCATACCATTATCTTTTATTAATGTGAGAACTACCTTAACCCCCTTTAATTTAATTTTAGGTTATCGTTGATTAAAGAAACTCTCAATGAGTTACCCATACGCCACTTTGTGTGTCGGCCCCCACTGAGAGCCACTCCCCCTACTAACAATAAAAGACTCTCAATCCACTAACTGGGTAAGCCAACTTGCACAACATAAAAATCCATATGAATTATCACATAAAGTGAGACATGCACCAACTCGCACAAAGTCTCCATAGATAACAATTCCATAGTGCAAGGCCAAAACCCACATATAACCATAAATCATGTATACAATCAAGTATTCGCAAAGAACCAACATGAAAAGCCAATCATAAGAAACTTCTTTCCCCAACCTTTGGAAGACTAACAAACTACTAACACACTGGTTTCCCATCGAAGTGGAAACAATAACAAGATCTCAAAGAACTATTTTCAGTCCACAGTAAGTGTAATATAACGAGTGGTTGATTCTCCTATAGATCTCAAAGAACCATTATCCTATTAGCTTTGTGGTTGATTTTGTTTTGGGTAAGAGAAATTCTCCCTTTAGATTTGAAAAAATGTGGAAGTCTCACCCTCATTTTTCCAGTTGCATCTCTGATTGGTGGAATATTAAGGTTAGTGGAACTGCCATGTTTCGTGTGGCCAAGAAATTGGGGGTGATTAAAATGAAAGTTAAGCGATGGAATAGGGAAGTCTTTGGTGACATTTTTTCTTCTAAGGCTGCCATCCAGATGGAGCTCAAAGAAATTCAGGAAAGGATTCAGACGGATGGCTATGAGGGAGATCTCTTACCTAAAGAGAATGAAATTCTTACTAAGTATCATGCCATTATCTCCAAGTAAGAATAATTTTGGAAACAGAGATCTAAGTCAGTCTGGTTGTCTTCTGGGGATAAAAATACTAGATTTTTCCACATGACCACTATGAAGCATAGAGCAACTAACCGAATAACTCATATTTTGAAGAATGGTATAAGAATTGAGAAGGAGAACAAGATAAGGAGTGAAGCTACTCAATTTTTTGGGAACCTGTTATCTAGTGATGGTAGGCTGGATGTGGATGCTCAATAGAGCCTTGTTGATGTTATTCCTAATATTTTGAATGTTGATCACAACAAAGATTTGACTACCATCCCTTCCTTGGATGAAGTTAGAAACGTTGTGTTCTCGTTTGAAGGTAATAAATCCCCTGGGCCTGATGGCTTCCCTATGTTTTTCTTTCAAAATTTCTAGGAGATTGTGGGAGTGGATATTGTGAATGCTGTAAAATAATTTTTTGGATCTAGAAGATTGTTGAAGGAACTTAATGCCACCTTTCTTGTGCTCATCCCTAAGATCCCGAGAGCGGATTCTCTTGATTGTTTTCGACCTATTAGCCTTTGCAATTCTATCTATAAAATTATATCTAAAGTGGTGACTACCACGATGCTGGGCATCCTCCCGCTGCTCATTTCCCCTTAGCATAATGGTTTTGTCCCTGGAAGACAGATTGTGGACTCCATAATTACTGTTCATGAGAATATCCATTCCCTTAAGGTGTCTAAGAATCAAGGTTTTCTTCTCAAGCTGGATATGTCCAAGGCTTATGATAGAGTGGAATGGTATCTTTTACTGAGAATTTTAAGAGCTTTTGGGTTTTCTGAAAGTTTTGTTCAATTGATTAAGGAAATGATCTCTACTACTAGCACTGTTGTTATTGTTAATGGATCTCCTTCCAGATTTTTCAAAGCCACCAGAGGTGTTCGATAGGGAGACCCTATTTCGCCTATTCTCTTCACCCTCTTAGCGGAAATACTTGGCAGGTTGTTGCTTAGGAAGGTTAGTGATGGGAGCTTGAAAGGACTAAGACCGTCTTCCAACAATATTGTGTGTTCCCACCAACAATTTGTTGATGACACTCTTCTCATGGGTTGTGCTACTGTTGCTGAAGCCAGAGTCCTAAAGAACTACCTGTCTTTGTATGAAGTTGTTTCTGGCCAGAAAATCAATAAGGATAAAAGCTCCATTTTCTTTTTCAACACCTCAGAGCGGAGGCAAAGGAAGATTGTTGAGATTCTTGGTTGTGTTATCAAACCTCTTCCCTCCACTTACTTGGGTTTTCCCTTGGGTTCTAAACCTTCAGATTCTTTCTGGACTTCTCTGATTGACCAGATTAATCATAAGTTGGGTGGATGGAAAGGTGCCCTCCTTAGTCAGGCTGGTAAAGTGATTTTGCTTAAATCCTCTCTACAACATTTTTCGATTTATGCCTTGAGCCCATTTAAGATTCCTTCTAAATACGCTGAACTTATTGAAAGAATTCAGAAACGCTTCCTTTGGTTGGGAGTTGATGAAATGAAGTGTATTCCTTTGGTTTCTTGGGAGAGTGTTTGCAAACCTAAAAAGTATGGGGGTTTGGGCCTTTAAAGCTTGAAAATTTTCAACAAATCCCTTTTGGCTAAGAAGGTGTGGCGAACTTTCTTTGAAGTTTGTGAATGGAATTATATCTGGCACCGTAAATATCTTCAGGGTGCTGCTTCTCTTAAAGATTTCCTTTACTCTCCTTCTCTCCCTCTGGGTTCTTCCCTGTGGAATAACGTTACCAAGGCTAGGGATCTTGCTAGGAAGGAAGCCATGTGGAAGCTTGGAGATGGTAAAAAGATTCTTTTTTGGGAAGACAGGTGGGTGGGAACTGAACCTTTTTGTGACATTTTGGCCTTCAGTAGCCACATGGGGGAATGCAAAGACAAATATGGTAGTCTTGTTGGGGACTACTAGAGATCGAACCAGTGGGTGAGTGTCTCTCTTCTTAGTCTGGATCTCTCACCCTTGTAGACCATTCTTAATTCTGTTGTGTTGCTTCCAAGGGGCCAGGGGGATCACCTGATTTAGAAATTATCTCCCTCAGGGATCTTTTCCGTCTCTCTGGCTCTTGCTTCTTGCTTCTATTTTTCTCCCCCTCCTGTTTAGGCGAAGGCCTGGGTGCATAACCTTACTCCTAAAATTAATTTATTTTTGTGGATTATGCTCTAGAATAAAATCTTGACTAATGGTAATCTTTGTAAGCGCGGTTTTTCCTTTCCTAATCGTTGCTATCATTGTTGTGCGGATGCTGAAAGTGCTTCCCATTTGTTTCTTCATTGTTCCTTTGCCTATAACATCTGGTGCAGTATTTTGCAGATGTGGAATCTCAACTGGGTTTTTCCTGGTTCTATAATGGATTTCTACAGTTAATGGAAAGGGTCATCAAAAAATCAAGTGTTGGATCTGCTCTGGAAATATATTTTTCTACATCTCATGTGGGGAATCTAGAAGGAGTGCAACAACAGAATCTTTAGGGACTCTACCCTCTCAGAGGAGGTGGTCTTTGAGAAAATTATGAGAGCTCTGAGAGATAATTTCAATTTTTTTTAAAATGGTAACATGAAGGTTAAAGGGAAGAACATTTTCCAGGATAATGATATCAGAGTTGTTGAGGCTTGGATGATAAGGGCTGATGTGTCTCAAGTTCCTAAATCTATCAAGGGGTCTAGGGATGGAATCTTCTGGAGACTCCCCCCCTGGGTCGGTTAAAATCAACTTTGACGGGGCGACTAAGGGAAATCCTGAGCCTGCTGGGTGTGGGCGAGTGATTAGGGATGACAATGGAAATTTCATTTCAGTGGTGGCACTCCCCTTGGGCAGACAGACCAACCACCTTGTTGAAGCCATAGGGGCTTATCAAGTCCTTAACCTTGCTAGGAAGCTGAAGTACAAAAATGTTTGGGTTGAAGGAGATTCGAACAATATAATCCAATGCATTAAAGGGTCTCAAAAGCCGTCCTGGACTATAGAAAATTGGGTTAATTTATCTAAGGAAATTATCAATTCCTTTGAGAACTACTTTATCACCCATGTCTATAGGGAGATCAATACGGTGGTAGATTATTTTGCAAACATAGGGGTGAAGGTGAATAATAAGATGATATGGCAGAAGAGTGATGGTCTTGAGGCTGACATCACGGCCTTAAATATGTATGATCGAACCCATGGGAGGGTTCAATTTCCATCTCCGAATAACGACTAAGGTAAAGGCGGGTTTTTCGAAGCAGTCTTGTTACTGTTGTTTCATCATTTGTATTCAAGGCATGGAGTATCACGAGTTTTATGGTTTCATCAATCTTTGGTGCCTCACACGCTTTTTGGGCATTTTTGTACCCACAAATTTTGGCATTCTGGATTCTTCAAAGAAAATTTGCATTGCAGACAAAATGGGTAGAGAGTGGTGCAAGTTGGAACCAGTTGATTGCAATGAGCTTAAAACCAGTGAAAAATTATGGAGGGTGCTGGAGAAGGGTGGCATCACGAGCTTTATGGAGAAACTCCATGGTAGAGATCTGGAGGCTACTAGGATCTTCGCGAAGGACTAGAATAATGGCAGAATTAATTTTTTTGGAAGGAAGGTGAAGATCGACGAGTAATTAATTTATGAGGTAACCGGTATGCCAATGGAGGGTCTCAAGTTTCATAGAGATAGGAAGCTCTTCGACCAGGTGGTGAATAATTTCCCTCTCACTGACAGGGAAAGGGAGGACCTGTTGTGGGCTACTAAGAGCAGCTATGATGCTACAAAAATCAAGTTGCTATGGAGGGAGGTTCTGAGGATCATCATTGAGTATATCACCTTGGACGGGAGATACACCAGAATTTTTGAGTATCACTTTGTGCTCCTGAACCATTTCAGGCACCAGGTTAGTGTCTCCCTTCCTTTTTACCTCTCCACCTCGTTAAATTCAAATCTTCAGGATCATGTGTCTAATCCGGTCATATATCCCTTAATTCATGAGGGTTTACTTGTTCTAATCTATGAACACTTTAAAGCTTTATCGACCATCCAACATACCCCTTCTCCTCACTCTGCCTCTGATAAGGAGGAACTGGGTGATAGTTATACAGATAAAGATGAGTGGGATACTGAAATGGAGGGGGAGGAAGAGCACCTTGTGGAGGTCAAGAAGAAGGGCTCTGTCAAAAGAAATTCTAAATCTTGTGCCCTCCCTAAGCCTAGCGCAATGACATCTACTAGCAGGGCCAAAATTATTTATCCTGGGTTTGATATTGCCAATCTGAAAACTAAAGGTACTCCCAGTTTTCCTCACCAGGGGAAAGGTAAAAGAAAATTGGAGGACCCTTCTTACCACATTGACCACAAGGAACCCCAACACACCAATTCTTCAGAGAGTTCCAGCTACCCTGCAACGAACAGGGAGGACAAGCCCCGATACCCTAGTGATCTTAAGGAAGATGACCACTACTTCAAAGTTGAGTGTGAGTACCCTAGCGACATCCTTGCTATTGCTCGCAATGGCTTTGTTGATTTTTTTCGTCTGATCAGGTGGGTCTTCTTCGAGATAAAGGAGATAAAGCTTAACCAAAGGGGTTATAACAGTAGGTTGGAAAGGGTGGAGGAGATTGATAACACAAGCAAGGACAAAGGTAGAGCTAAGGACCTGTGGATGGAAGATGAAAAGAATTATATGGTTGAGTGCTTGAAAAAAACTGTGGAAGATTTGGAGCATTTCAAAAACAATCACGAAGGAAAACTTTTTGATATTGAGGCGAGACTTAAAAATGTCAGAGAATCTATTCAAAAGGTCTTGGAAATGAGCCACAAAATTCTTAAATCCATGGCCAGTACCATGAACATGATGGTCAAAAATATGGAAAGGGCTCATCAAGTTAAGTTTGTGGTGGAAGTGGAAGAGGTCAAAGATCCAGGTCAGATGGAAGGGGTTGGGTCGAGGAAACGTACTAGAGCCAATCTGAAAAGGAAGTCGGACAAGCCCCCTATGGACATATAGGACATGAAGCAAGCTGCTATCAACATGGACAGCCTGGAAAAGGAGGTCGCTGATATCCTGAGAAATCTGGCCTAGTGGCTGGTTTCCTGTAGGTGTTCTACTGGTTTTTTGTTTTTTTGTTGTCTCTATGCTGGTCTCTGTTCTTTCTCTACTGGTAGCTGCTCATCTTTTGTTGAAATCTTAATGCTTTATCTTTTCTCTTTCCTTTGTTAAAGGGTTTCGAGGCCCCTTCAAAACCTGCTTTTACCTTAATCAAAAACATATAAATAAAATTAATACTAAACTTTCATTTCCTTACTAATTTAGTTTTAATCTTCATAATTTAATCAACCATAAAGAAAAACTACTTCCTCTATAATATTTTTTTTTCATTTACTAATCTACTTAATCAATTGATTATAACTATAGAATTAATCTTATCCAACATCCCTATTACACATATGTGTACACTTACATACCAACCCATGCTTCAAGTGAATAAATGTATATATATAACACACTACAATAATAAAGGCAAATTAAAATATAAATTCCATAATAGACATATATACAAATACTATACAAGCTATATATATATATATATATATACATACATACATTTGCTTTAATATACTCTGTTGTACTAACAATATTATATATCTTAATTCACAACCTGTTGTCTTATCACAATAAATCGAATCCATAAAATTAAACACATAATAAAACACATACAACCAAACCCCTATATATATATAAATACACACACACACACACACACACACACACACACACACACACACACACACATATATATATATATGCTAAAACAAAAATCCACTACGTAGCAAGGTGATGGACGCCATACAAAGCACTCCTATCAACCGAAACTTACAAAAATCTTAAGTCCATGAAATACAATGTATTCATAAAGAAATTCCATGGAATAGTTAACAAATGTAATATCATAGAATATAATCTAGAAGGCAACAACTAATCAAAACAAAGAGAGCTACTACCCAGATCACAGTTTTTACAGCCAAGCATCGAATTGCTTAAATGAATCAAAAGCTTATAAAGATTAATATTGATGCCCAAAATAATTTCATCAAACATAAACTAAAGGCAGTATAAAATCGAATACATCCTAAGGCTTAAAGTACATATTACTACGCTGGAAGAGGGAGTAGGAGGCACTAGTCAATACCAAGAAACCTCCAAAACTTAATAAATTCTACAGAGCTAAGGAGAAAAGAAGAAGTCACACCAAATGAAACATAACAAGAATTGGTTTGAAGATGAAATTTGATACCCTAATCTTGTAGATGTTACTAAATATGAGCCAACAAAGGTAAACATAACAAAGTGTTAAGAGCCATGAATATAAGATCAATTTGGCTAGAAATCGATGCAATAGAATGGGGTGATGCAACACCAAACTAGAGTGAGAATTACCAACAAATGATAACAATGAGGCAGGGGAAAATATGAATATTTAAAAGAATAGGATCAAATGATGTAACCTCCACATAATTCACTTTATAGTAGTCAAAAAGGGCGATTTAAAAGAAGAATTTGAACTCTTCAAATCAATTTGAAAGATAAGTAAAGACTGTGGGAGCCGTGCCATACACACATGGAAGATAGAATTCTCCTAAGGAAAAATGCTCATTGAATGAAATGGTTGGAGGGCGGCATAATAGTTACTAGTAATAACAACATCAATAAATGCATCAAATTTACTGAAACAAATGCAAACGACAAGCAAAGAGAACGGTGTAGTCTCGTCAACATGATGACTTGCAAAATGTACACAATTCGAGTTCATTAAAACCACTCAAGCAAGCAATTTTAATGAAAGATTCACATAATATGCATACTACGATTTAATGGGAAACTAAGGAATTTCTTTAAGAATTTAACTATTTATTTATTTATTTTACTAATCATTTCTATTCGAAATTAAATGAAGAATGAAAATCAACTTGCAACACCAACTTGGAATACAATGCTTTGAAGATGGAGAAGATGTGTTGCAATGATCTCTTTCGCAACCCCATAACCGTTCTCCAAAACAATCTTCAATATTCCTAAAACTATATTTTTTTATTTGATAAAGAAAAATAATTGCAGAGCAAAGTTTTTCTTCTTAAAATCAAAATAACATTCTCCTTAAAATCTCTCCAAAAATCAACAATATAAAAATCCAAGAAAGAGATAAGTTTTCGAATCCAAAAATCAACAAATACAACAAGTTTCCAATTCACAATTCAGTTTGTGCACGACTCCTCTTTTTCCATCTTTCATTTATTTTTACAAGCAGTTCGAAAATCTCATCACATTTGTTTAATTTAAAATTATATTACTTTCCACTTTTAATTAATTAAACTATAATGATAATAATAATATTTGTCTTTATTTTTTTTTTATCATTAAAACATTTAATAACATTAATTAATTTAATAATTAATAATCAATATCCACATAATACTTTTTCACAAACATAATTCATTTAATTATTATTTTAATTTCAAATTAATTTAAATTACCTTATAATCAATTTAATTTAATTTAATTGATTAAACAAGGTCATTCATAATATTTAATTTACCACATGATTTCAATAACACATTAAACAACATAACAACTAACAACAACGAGACATCACCAATCATCCAAACAAACTTACTCAAATATCAAGAAAGGCCAAATACAGAGGGACACTACACTTTTAATAGGCATAGCATGTGTTCTATATAAAGACCAATCCCCTCACTAAAGCTCTTGTTGCTATGTGAAACCTTCTCTTTCATGAGTGACACTTAAATAATAAAATTTAAGATTTTAATTTATGTACATGACTTTTTTAGACAAATCTAAATACCACTTCTAAGCAACCAATGCAACTACTTAGACTTTCACAAACTTCCCATAACAACTCAATGATTATAATGAATATTGTTAACCTCCCACAATAAATTAGAAAAATAAAATTAGTAACACTTTTGGAGAACAAAAATACAAAGACTTCTCTTCAGTGCAAACAATATAAAATATTAATATTTAGCAATTATACTTACATCTCCACTCAAGAAGGCATCTACATAACCCACCACAAAGGTTTCATATAAATCCAAGGACATTGAGAAAATTGCTTTCCTATTAAAATTTAGCATGTAAATAGACAATTGAGTTAATGTATGGCATGCAAGAAACTTGATCATCTTAAGCAACAAAGTTTGGAAGGATGCAAGCCCTATATAACATTTACGTATCTATAAAATCATAAGTTTAGATCCAATCATTTCTCTCTTCTAATTTATTTAATCCAAATATCTTGAGAAAAGTCTCTCCTCCTCCTCTTGAATACCCTGTTTTGTACATCTTAGGTACTCAAAAAATTCCTCTAAATGTGTACATTTCAATCTACAACCAAAACAACCAA
Organism: Sequoiadendron giganteum; assembly: GCA_007115665.2. Classification (NCBI taxonomy): domain Eukaryota; kingdom Viridiplantae; phylum Streptophyta; class Pinopsida; order Cupressales; family Cupressaceae; genus Sequoiadendron; species Sequoiadendron giganteum. Next base: position 677,963,569 of record CM021100.1, on the reverse strand, counting down.
ATTACAAAACGCTCATCCACTATGAAATCACCAAATGCATAAAAACATGATTCCTTCACAAAAAAAATTTGATATTATATTATTTCACCAAATTATGATATAATTTACCATTCTTATATTTATTAAAATTTAATAAATCCATCATTGTCATTTGCTGCAAGAAATGAAGCAATTCATATTTTTACATGTAGAATATTTTCCCACTTCATATGATAATACCAACACTTAATTAATACACAACATGGAAAGCTGTAGAAATATTTGTGTTTGAATATTTTAAAAATTAGACAATTTTGTATGATGATTTTTTTTACAATTATCAAGATAGTTTAGTATATAATGGTAATCTAATTCCTAAGTTAATTGTTGGGCAATCTTGTATATTAATTTCTAATTCAACAAGATCATAGAATGTGTATTGGTTAACAAATATACATACCAAATATGCATTTGAGATATGAAAGAGTTACATAAGATATACCAATAAAAAATGTATAAAAAATTTAAATTTGAAACTATAGATTCATCTCCTAACTATATAAAATGTACAAAGTATATATTTATACCCATAAAGACACACAAAATATGTATTTATACACAATGATACAAACTATCTATCTACAACTCATATGGTGCTAGTTGTATTTCCATATGATGTGACATAGACGCCACCATATGTTAGATCTATATGGTGCTATAGTAGTTTATCATATTGTATGGTGTCATTTGTAGACATATGGTCCAATTGGCACAAAGAACATGCAACCATGTGTAGTGCACATTATTCATGTGAACAATGTTGCATGGATATACGTGAGGAACACTCCAAAAAGAGTAAAATAAGGCTACTTGAATGGATGTTGGCGTCGTTCTGCAATGAGGAATATTAAAATCTATGCGAGTTTATCGAGCTCATTACATTATAGGAATGAGGAATCCGAGGGCTCCTACTTATATTATAGTCTCTAAAGAATTCCACCATGGAAGTTCTACGCATAGACTCTTTGAAAGTTCTACGCATAGAATCTAGCTAATTTTATTTGGTTGTTGAGTATTATTTTTAAAATGGACAAATATGGCAATGGTGTTTAATTTCAATACGCAGAACTTGCAAGAAACAAGGACTTAAGCTTTGCTAGTGTTTATAAAGGAATGGTTCTTAAGACATGCATTTTTAGTGGTCGTCTCAATTATCTCTTTGGAGGGACTTAAAAAGAGGGATTGTGGTCTAATCAAGGGATTCAAATCGATACGAAGAGAAAATCATGAACATGTTTAGAAGTGAATTAGAGGGTTTAAGTCAACAAATAGTGGTCAATTGTACTAAGTGAACCTCTTTTTCATGTGAATGATTCTTGATATCCCTATGTAGCCTCTTGAATGTACCAACCAAAACACTCTCCAACTTAAAATTCTAGTCAATCTTATGGATCTAATCAATGAAGAATCTTGAGGCTAACCATCTTCTAAGAATGGGAACCATTTTCATTCCATCCAATAGGTGTGTTAAAACCCACATCAACAAAACCCTTTTGGGAAAAACTCCACCATCATAGAGAGTGAAAGTGTACATAGTAATCTAATATCATTGGGTTACAAGAATACATCTAAATTCTACCCTCAATTTGATAGCATTCTAGTAGTGTGACAATACCCACAAAATGATCATACATAAATCTATATCTCATGCCTTTAATATATATAACAAACATAAACAAGAATCCACAAGTGGTTTGCAAAATAATGCATCAAAATTATGGGTCTAAACTAGGTGTTCAAATCCAAGTCAAAAATCTAATATCCCATTCATGAAGAGCATCTTCCAAGAATAGAATGTAGGTCCCTCCATCATTCTTTCATGTTATAGATACCCACATTACTCATGTGTACACACACATTCCACTTTCTGAAGTCTAGTGCTCCATAATGGAGTGGCCAACTAATATAGAACCCACTCATCATAACATGATGCTCCACTTTCTCTATGTAACTCCAAGTACGCCATTAGAAAGATGGTCAACAGTATCTCTTATGAAAATGATGACTATAACTCATTTCTAGCTATGCAACCAACTCATAAGTTAGCATCTCTTATTTAATGCCATTATATAACTAATATTCCAAGTCCTACAAAATAACAATAAATAAATATTTTTCACTCTCACCTCATAGGTGTCCAAGTACCCATCCCAATGTGTTAGAGATACTTAGAAATACATTAAGGTTGCTAGGTTAATATCACCTTGTCCAAACATTTAACATGATGGTCATGGTCTAACTAGTAACAATGCTCTTATAAGTTAAGCTAGTTCTACAAGCCAATCATCTAGCTTAGAGGGGAATCAAAGAAGTGAAAATCTAACTACCAACTAGTGCTAGCAACAAAATTATAGTTTGTTGTAACTTATCTAGCCCTTGTATTTTACACTTGGTAGACTCATAAAAATTATAGTAAAGGTACAAAAATATTAAGGATCTAGATCTCATGTTCTCATAATTCTTATTAAGACAAATCCATAGAGCCAAAACACTGTTGAATCTTAACAATATGAAATAAGTAACATTGAGAATAATGAATATTGATGGCTTCTATAGTCATGGGGGAATTTTCTCTCAACTCTTAGCAACACTTTTGATAGGCATAATGTGCTCTATATAAAGCCCGGTCAACGGTTAGGTCCCAAAACTACAAGTCGATAATCCTAAAACATGCTTGTTACACCTTCAGGGCTAGAGGTGTCTTCAGAGGGTGAAATAAATGTTCGTCAATAAATTGAGGGTGATTAATGGACTATTTTGAGAGTGGGTAAGCTCTCCTTAACTTTGGGATCAACTTAAACCTAGGATGGTATTCCTAGAGATTTTCTAAATATACTTGTAAATCAATTAACATATGACACTACTATAGTAAACAATAGCTATACCCAATTATACACTTTCCCCCAATTGTACACTTGGCCCCAATTGTTATCATTAGATCAAGCATAACTAGCTACATTGTGACCTCTATATAGCTAATAACACCTTGCACATGTGCATCTACATATATCAACTTTAGTATACTCCCTTAGAGTGTTTTCATTTTTCATTACATACACAATGGCAAGATGAATGCATACTAGTTATAGTTCTCTAATATAACAATATTGGTTTGCTTAAAATAGCTCCCTAATTTATAATAATGAACCACAAACAACATGTATAAAACCTAATCTATTTCTACAAGTATCCAAAACAAAGATGTTGTAAATGAAAATATTTGATTTTGAACAAATAAGGATCAATACTTGCTTCATTGGGCAATAGAGTCATAAACAAAAAAGAGAAAAAAAGTGCAGTCAAGTAGAGCATACGAAAGACTAGAAATTTTATATATAAATCAAAGATTATATTTTATTACAATAGACATACTTAATGATCAATAACTAGAACTAAAAAGATCCACATGAAATAAAGGAATGATTATTACAAATCATTTGTAATACATTGTATGCTATCACACATGAACCAAACCCTTGTTTCACTCATACCAACAAATATGGTGAGAAGAAATAAATAACTACATTTATATTATTTCATTGAATATTGGCAAACAACCATGGAGACATATTATTACAAAAGATGTGCATTTGCAAACCATTTATACACTACAAGATACGTTCATTCATTTATTGAGAAACTAACAAAATTTGATGCCCTAGAATAACCTACAAATTGTCCCCACCCAAAAAATAGTTCAATGACCAACCATTTGTATGAAAATAAAACTAGTATATATAGATCTCTAGTTTTGATGCCTAGTTTGTAATAAAAGAGCCTTAGGATGGTAAAATTGTGATGTCATGAAGAAACCCATTACTCTCTAGTTGTAATCATCATTATTTTGACATTCACATCCCAAAATATGTGAAAACTTGTTGAAGAACGTATTACAAATACCACAAGAGGTGTGAAATAATGTTGCACGGATTTGCAAGTCCTTTCTTCATTTATGGTGCCTTTGGATATTTTATGACAAGGCATGGAGAAGCCCCTAATTTTTTTTGAAAATGCAACTTGAATATGGCATCTAAATATTGGACCATGAAATCCTAACCACTGTATTAATTAGGGCCTCTTTTCATTTGTTTCTTCTTGTAAATCCATGAGCTTTTGATTAAAACATGTTTTCTACATGTGGATGGATCAAATATGGTGATTGGTGGGAAATGTAGATGCATAAATGGCTTTCTAGGCCTTTTGGGAGGGTAGGTAGGATTTACTATGAAAAAGTGCAAGATTTTTAGGCCTTAGAGTTTGGGGTGACACACTTCATACCATCATCAAGGTCCCGAGGCTCAAGATTGTGCATGACAAGGAACTAATATTGTTAAGGGATGGAAATGAAGGGAAGTTCAAACACGAAAATTTGATGAGCTAAACTTAGGAGTAATTTTTAATGTTAACTGAAGTGAGCTTTTATTAGATCATTTCATCTCATCACATAAGATGTTGACACTTGTCATGATCTAATCCCTTTATTATTTAGGTTTGCTCCTATAAAGCACTCACCCTCATTGTATTATCTCACAATCTCCTTGAAGACTCTTGAGGTTCATTTTGTAAGTTTTTCTAGTTGATGATATAACATATTATTATTTGTAACTCTCTTGTATGGAAGGTGTTTTTGTTCATTGTTTGATCTTGTGTCTCAAGTTTATTGATAATTCTAACATGGTATCAGAGTTGTCAACCGAAGGCATGGAGCCCGTAGGGTTTGGCAAGGCCGGTACCCTGTTGGTACCCAAAATAAAATCACCTGCCAAGTTTTTTTTTAAAGCTTTTTTCAGAAATAATGGATGTTGGAAATCTAAAATGAATTCAAAGACAAGTGAATAAAAGGTACACAACATCCAATGTAGTGATTATTTTTGTATGCATGATCAAGATGGACACCTTGGAAAATTTATTTGTCATAATTATCTTGGGGTAATGTGCCTACCAAAAGAAACTCTAGAATTAGGTGTCATCTAGAACACAAAGATATTCAAGATTATAAAGGATCTTATTAGGTAGATATAATTCACCAACTTTTTTTCCTTGTATGAGCTCAACATAGGTTTACATTTGTATGCTTGTTGGTTAGAGCTTCTCCCATTCAAATAAATTATAGCTACATGAATTTAGTATTGTGATGAGTAAACTAGTAGTTGGTTGAGGAAATCAACTATCTTATTGTGCTTCCCTTTTTACGTTTGACCATCAAATAGAACTATTATAATTATGTCATCCACTTTATGTGTTGTGTGTTTCTAGTTTTCTATATGCACATAAGAATTAGAGTGTTTGATGATTTGATTGAAGTATTGTATCCTCACCATAGATATAGTGGTTTCATTTCTTGATAACTTATACATTGGCATACAATTCATTTTCATAGGTGGAGTAGTTTTTAATTCTATTTTGAAAGTCTCATAATGATACCTCACCAAATATCCATGATATTTGAGTATAGTATTGAGTGCTTAGTCAAATTCATTAGTCTAGATTTTAAAGGAGTGAATATTATTAGGTATTACAAGAATAGTCACTACATAGAGCCATTTCTTGATCTCTTTGAAAGAATGTTGTTACATAGGTTTCCATGAGAATAGTGTCTTAGTGTATATGATTTGATTTACTGACCACATAATTTTAAAAAATCCAAGAAAAAACCTATGATAGAAGTTCTAGAAATTTTGAGGAACTTGTGTAAGTTAATGAGATTGTATACGATGTTGGACAATCTTGGGTTGTCTTAATATTTTGGGGACCTACATGTTTATTTAGATGTCCAATGGTGTAGCCTAGGTATTGGATTTGTGTGTTTCTAAAAGTGTATTTTTTTATGTTAGCTTGTGGCTTGTGCTATCATGGTGTATCTAATACATGCAAGACCAACTCCACATGTTATTCCCAGTACTTAAATTGTAGATGAGGATTTTATCTAAGTAAATTATGACAAAGGATTTGGTGGAGAGTCATATATTTCCATTCATTAGGTGATCAAATGTGGCTAGAGTATTAATTAAGCCAAATATCATCCATTGTATAAGTCTTTCTTAAGTTTTGAAAGTTGTCTCCCAATTATATTTAATTTATATATAAATAGTACTTTATGATATCTTAACTAAGGTTGATTATGGTGAAGTATTATGCACCCTAAAGTTGGTCCATCAAGTTGTTAATGTGTAAAAAGGGATATTTATGTTTCACCTTGATCTTGTTAAGCACAAGACATTTAATGCATATGAACTAGCTAAAATCCTTCTTAGGCACAAGAAATGTCCTGGGTTGTCACATGAAAAAGAGAAAGGTTAGATCTTGCTTCGATCAAGTATCTCTTGGATTTGGAATTAAACTTCATCATTATCCCAATTGATCTACAATATAGGGATTTATTTGGGAGAGGGAATATATAAACCAAATTAATTTAGTTTCATGTTGCATAATGTGTAAGAAGATCCATGTGTTCTTTGAAGATGTCTTCATATTGTTGTAGCTATAATGGGTTGGCACATTCATGCACACTACCAATTCTTAGTGCTTACCTATGTGGGTATCTTTAGGTAGGGCATGAGAAGAGCACACTTCTATATGTAAAAAATGATCTTGTGACACTTTAATATATATCAAACCTATTTTAGACTATGATTCTAACCTATGTAGGTTAAAGTATTGATTTCCAACATGTACTATCAATTATTGTGTTTTTGAATGGTAGATGACATCTTAATCATGCACATATGTTCTTCCAAGTGTATTATCAAAAACTTATAGATATCTAACATAATGAGTGATATTTCCTACATGGGATTGGTTACATACTTGCAAGTGTGTGTTAGCTTACTTGAATTTCCTTACCATGTTATAACTATCCTAGAGAGTAGGGGTTTGCATGTATAGTTCTAAAGAGTTATAGGGAATCATGTGCAATGATGTTATTTTGACTACCACTATTAATGATTATATGGACAATTTGTCCATCGACCTAATAATTCACATGGAAGAGATGCTCATGTTCCTCTAAAGTTTCAATTTTCACAATGCTAATGTTATTGCACTATGACTCTTAATCAAAATTCTTGATGAATTTTGAATATGATGTGGCTTACATAAATAGGGATTGTTGTGTGTGAAATTCAACATTGTTGTGGTAGTTTTTGTATTAATGATGGCACTATTTACAATTTTTTGGTGGCTTCTTATCCTTGTCCTTGTTTAGTGAAAGTGAGAATGATCTAGGGCTTTGTGTAGTTGGTTTGGAGAATGGTGACTAACTTTGTGTAGGAGAATGCTACATTTACACAAAAAGCATGTACCTATCTTTTACACAGACTTGCTCTTGCATAGGGAGTTTTTTCTTAAGCTTCAATTTGGATTCAACCTTGGATGCATTATCGAATGTTTTCTTAAGGTACCTATAATTGATAATTCTATCTTAGTATGGATATAAGTTGATAGCTCACTAATGTATTTAATCTTTCTATGTTTCTCAAAATGACTCTTACAGAAGTGTGTAGAGTATTTATGATACTCTTTGGTATATTCTTCTAGTGATTGCTCCTTCTATTAGCTAAACTATAAAATCTCCATGTACCCATCCTATAATGTTTATCTGGGTAAAATTCCTCATGTAGAGCATCAACAAAGGCATTCCAAACCATAATTATTTGGTTATCCTTGTTATGTTGTGTGTTGACTATTAGAGTAATAAGTTATTACACTTAATTAATTATATCATATTGGTTAATTAATTAAGTCACTTATTCCTTTAGTTACTTAAGCTAAACTTAGGCACATTAATAATTGATTAATTATTAAGTGTGCACACTAGGGTTTCCCTTTTAGGTTTCCTTTAGGGTTTCTTGATCTCCTTCATAAGGATTGATCTCTTTGTAATAATTGATTCTCAATAAGGCATTTTTACTTTGAGGTTTACAGAACATCTTCTTTGGTTCTAAATGTCTTTTGTATGTGATAGGTATTTGCATGCAGATGATTCTTGTAGACTGTGAAGTTGGATTCTCAACTTCTACATGGTATCAGAGCCTTGATATGCAACCCCTTCTTAGATTTTTGAGAAAATCATTACAGAGTTCATTCAGGATTCCTTGAGGGTTTCATGCCTTGAGTTCATCTATGTGGTGTTTTGGATTAGATTGGGCTTCACCATTGGATTCAAAGCGCTGGAAAAAGTCAAGATTGGCTTTTATTTTACAAATTTTGGTCACCATTTGCCAGATTTGTGAGGGTTTCAAGTTCGGTGATTTTTTGGAAGCTTTGGAGGTAGCCAATTTTTCAGAGCATTTTTGGCACAAACGAAGGTCACCATCACGTTCGCAGCAGCCAAAAACCCTAAGAACGCCTGTCGTTTGGTCGATTTCTGAGCAATTGATCCGGGAGGCAAAAAAAATTTTGCTAGGCCCTGTACGACCTCCCCAACACACGTTACAAGGCACAAAAATTAAAAAGGTGTTTTTTGGTTTTCAGGCCGGCATTCCTTGTTCTAAAGGCTCCCGCCGCTAGCCTCCACCGTCGGACCGCCGAAAAGCTATCTCTGGATAACTTTTTGCCACGATCTCCAATTTTCGCTATTTTTGTGGCATTGGAAAGGTATTGAGGAGCTCTACGTTGTTGTTCATGCACTTTTTTATAACATGGTATCAGAGCTCCAGACCTACTATTGCCTATTCATCTTCTGAAAATATGGCCTTTCAGTAAGTTTCAAGTGCAAGGGTTTCCACAAGCATCTTTTTTGCAAGATCTGGGGATAGCCGATTTTTTCGGACACTTTTGGCTCAAATGGAGGTCACCATCGTGTTCGCAGCTGCCAAAAACCCTAAGAATGTTTGTCATTTGGTCAATTTCTAAGAAAGTTGGTTTCTGAGGCAAAATTTGCTAGGAAAGTCGTACGACCTCGCTAGCACGCATTATGAGGCACACAAATTAAAAAAAAGGTTTTTTTGGTTTTCTGGCTGACGCTCCCAATTCTGAAGGCTCCTGCCACCAGGCGACCACCAGTCTGCCACCGCCGCTGGCCTCCACCGCCAATTGGCCGATCAACCAGTCAGCCCCCCGCAGGCCCTCCTTTGCAAGCCGTGGTCACATGGGGGACCAGGCGCTGTTCGCCCAACCCCCGACCGCCTCTAGCACCTGTGCCAAGGTCATATGGGTGACTAGGGGCTTCACCCTAGCCCCCTGCACTGCGTCGCCGGTCATATGGGTGACCAAGTGCCCAATTTTTTTTGCAGGGGGGTCAATTTTTTGTGGTCACGCCAAATTTAAGCTCAGGAAGTGCTGACATCAGCGGTCGTATGGCCCCTCTTTGCCCCCTCCTAACCCTAGTTTGCCCAAAAGGAGCAATTTTTTTCTTTTTGGCATAACTTGGGCATACGGTATCAAAATCAGGCAAACGAGATATCATCGAAAAGCTGGTTCCGAGCACTATCCTGTGATGTAGTTTAGTTTTTAGTATTTTTCTATTTAGCTAAATTTATTGCCGTTTTAAGTCAGATGTTCATTTTTTGCTTTCAAGCTCATCACTTTTTGCCACGATCTCCGATTTTCACTATCTTTGGGGCATTGAAAAGGTATTGAGGAGCTCTACGTTGCTATCTATACAATTTTTCTGTATCTATCACATGTTTATCGCTTAGTCCAAATTTGGCCTGATGGGTTGTTTGGAGATTACTTGGATGTTTTGACAGTTGGAAGGGTGAAACTTGAATCTTTACACTTCATTTTCAGTAATACATCATTCAATAATTGACATCTGCTTCATAAATTCCAAGGTTGTTCCCATTTGGAGTTTTTGAGTGTTCTGTGACATCGGGTCTGCTGTTGCTTTTTCATGATTCCTTGAGTCAATCAGTGACTCTCATCTGGTTTTAGTAGTAAACAAAAGTATCTTTCCTTGCTTGTCATATTTTGGTTCTAGTGTTACTCCACAGTGTTCTTCCAGTGCTTCTTTGCAGCATGTCATCTCATTGTAGGGGGGTTTTGTCCCACTGGGTTTTTCTTCTCTACCTCTTTCTTGCATTTGTAAATGGGTACCTGATCAGGCCTAGTTGTCGGGACCCATCTTTGCTTTCATGAATCTTTCTTCTAGTGTTTTAGCTACTTTCTAAGTTCATCTTAAGGGGGGGTGTTAGAGTAATAAGTTATTACACTTAATTAATTATATCATATTGGTTAATTAATTAAGTCACTTATTCCTTTAGTTACTTAAGCTAAACTTAGGCACATTAATAATTGATTAATTATTAAGTGTGCACACTAGGGTTTCCCTTTTAGGTTTCCTTTAGGGTTTCTTGATCTCCTTCATAAGGATTGATCTCTTTGTAATAATTGATTCTCAATAATGCATTTTTACTTTGAGGTTTACAGAACATCTTCTTTGGTTCTGAATGTCTTTTGTATGTGATAGGTATTTGCATGTAGGTGATTCTTGGGGTTTGTGAAGTTGGATTCTCAACTTCTACATTGACTACTAGCCATAAATGGGACAATAAAATATAATTTTTCATTGCTATTGGTGCTATTGAAATTGTTGATGGAGAAATATGCTTCAAGTTATCAAATCTAGATATTTAACCCCATGGAATCAATTGTTCCTTTGAACATGGGAATATGTATACTCACTTGAACTTTGAAAGGATTACAATGGTGCACAAGTTGTGGAGGAATTTGTAGTGTTGGTCCCAATCAATTTATAACGTCATGAATTTTTTTGAAGAGGTCTTGGTGTTGCATCTCCAAGGCAACATTAATCATTCATTATATTTCTATTAAAACCTTTACTACATTTTCATTAGCCATTTTTCTTTGGTGTTTATCTAAATCTTTAAAAATTGAACCAAATGCATTGTGAGGCCTTATATATTATGCATGTGTTTGGATGAGCATGAAGAAAATATATAGCTTTGATATGAATAATCTAATCCCTAGTTGAAATATTGGATGATATTTTAGATTAGCTAGTAATTCAACAAGATTATATAATGCATAATAGAAAACATATATGCATTTGAGATGCAAAATATTTATGGAAAATAAGCCACTTCTATTCAAAAGTAAGAGAGAAAATGTATATAGGGTTTACATGTGAATCTATGGATTCCTCCTAACATTGTATAAAATGTATAAAGAGGGTACTTATATATAATGGTTCAAGCAGGCCATCAACTAGGCTTCATGTAGATGTTGATAAAATGTCCAACATTTTTAATGAAATGAAAGATGAGCCTTTATATTCTAGTATAATTTATAAATGGGACAAAGTTTTGTAAGAGAAATAGAGTCATAAAATTTCTAGATAATCATAAATTAAAGAAAAAATATTAAATGTTTTTTTATAATGAAAATAGTGTACCAAAAGGCAAAAAAATATATCATTAGTGGTTCATCTTGTCATATTGTGTGACCATCCAGGGTTAACTACTAAGACTAATCACTTTATGGAATTGTTTACATTTTGAAACATAACTCCATACTTTACTATTGGATCATACAGGGTCACATGATATGAAGCTTCCCTACAACAAAATACTTGTAGTACCATCATGTGATCACACGGGGTATTGGACAACACAGGGTCACCATAGGAAGCTGATCTTCTTTCTTGGTTCACCATAAAGCTCAATCCTTTTTATCCAAGATCTTTCTCTCGAGTGTCAATTGATTATTTGTTATAATACCTTTTCTTGAACTCTAGATAGTTTCTCATAAACTACACATTGTCCATCTTGTTGAATGACCAATGCCTCACATATTTAATTTCTGATTTGTTGACGTAGATTTTTCCAAACTTTAGTAGCTACAAAACTTATCCTTTGAGATCTCCATTGTTATTATAACTTGCATAGATATGTTATGAAATATGAGTCTTCTAACAAACTCAATAAGTATGTGATCCTAGAACAAATCCTCATTCCCAACTTTCCATAAAGACCACAAAATCTTCAAAGATAAAACAAGCCAAAATAAGTTAAATGGCTTATTCAAGACATTCAAAAATCCAAATAATATTTCCTCCCAATTAACCCTACCCTTATCCCCCAAACCTATGAGATCAACACAAAATAAATTCCAAACTTCTTTGGCATAAAAGCAGTAAAAAAATGTGATTGATATTTTTAGGCTTCCTACAAACAACGCATAGATTGAGATTGGAGGAGGATAAAGAATCAGGTAATTTTTGTAGAATAAGCAACCATTTGAAGCAAGAAATTTTTGGTTGTAACACATTAGACCAAAGAAACTTAAATTTTTTTACCACTACTCCTCATATATTACAAGCTTCCAACAATTGTTTAGGTAGTTTGTAATATCTAGGTTTTTAGTTAAGGAATAACAAATTGTTCTAGGCTTCACTTTATACAGATTAGAACCATCACACCATTTGAGCTTATTAAGAAAATTATTATTACACTAAAAGTACACAATGAATTTTAGAGCTTTACATGCTTCCCTCAATACTGAGTATTTCCTTGCATGGGAGTGAGGGAGGTTAAATTCAGTACTGAGGGAGGCCCATGATTTTTGCCGATTGTTGAATAATATGTCATTGAAGGTTTTAATTCCTTTTATTACCCATGATTCAGCAGAGCATCCTTGCAATAAGGCAAGGTGCTTACCTTTAGTAGTTAAGTTCCACCTTAATGATCTTGAAGGGCATAACATACCTATATTATGATCAAAATATAGTTTATAATTAGTGATCTTATTTGCTCCCAAGATTTCCATATACTTTTAAAAAAATTAGACCCAATAGGGGATACCAAAAAAAATTGCCAAACAATTAGTCATAGAAGGGTAAATGCTTCCAAGTTTTAGCTTGTTTCAGAACAACTAATCATATATTATTCCTCACTAGAATCTTCCAGGGTTCGTTTCCTTTTAATGCTTTGAGTATCTATTTTATTGCCAAAGAAATGCCATTTTTTATAGATAGATCTTAAACCTAGCCTTCCATTAGGCTTATCTAAGAAAAATCACTCTTAACTACATGTTTCCTTTTGTTACCCTTACCACCAGACCACATAAACTATCCAATATTCTTTTGAATTTCATTTATCTGGTAACTGCTAAACATCCACACAAAGGAGTAGTATAAGTTGTAGGAGGGGAGTCTTTTTTGACAAACTTGAAATCTGCCCGCCAAAGGTAGGTATTGTTTATTTCACATATTTATCTTTTTATCAATTTTCTTTTTTATCCACTCCCACATTTCTTTCAAACATGGATTCACAACAAAAAGGATATCCAGGAATCTAACTTGTTTGTTAGGGTCACCCCATTGGAAGTCATATTTGGCAAACTAGTTTGGGGGGTTACTTTTCCAACTTAGCATAATTGATTTCATCATAGATATTTTTGCATCAGAAGCCACACAAAAGAGTTTCAACTTTTGCATTAAATTATCAAAATTACCTTCTTCAAGATTGACAAAAAAGAGCAGTATCATCTGCAAATTGAATATTTAAGAGTTCATCACCATTAGGAAGGGGTAAACCTCTAATCTTAGGATTCATGGTTGAATCCCTTAAAAGATATAAAATAACATCTAAGGCAATTACAAACAAGGCAGGATAAAAGAGGACATCCATGCCTTATTGATCTTTGCAAGATGAATTGTTCAGATAAGGAAGAAACATCATCATTTAATAAAGTGTTGACCATTTGAGAAAAACCTTTTGGAAAGTCAAATGCTTCAAAGGTCATCAAAAGAAAAAAACCACTCCACTTTGTTGTAGGCCTTTTTAAAATCAATTAAGAGCATACCAATATTCTGGTTGGACAATCTTGCCCATTTCCTAGCCTCCCAACTAGTTAGGAGATTTTATAATAAATACCTACCTTTGATAAAACATGTTTGAGTGTTGCTAACGAAGGAGGGAAGATGTCTATTAGCCTAAAGGCTAATATTTTAGCAAGAAACTTGTAAGGGACATTGAGTAGGGTAATAGGTCTCCAATTCTTAATTAAGGATTTATTACTCTCTTTAGGTAGCAACTTAATTATACATTTATTAATGCTACTACCTAGGGAACCTTTGTCTATGGCTTTAGTGTAAACCTATTGCAGGTCTTCACTAATCTAGTCTATATTCTTCTTATAAAATTCTACTAGAAAATCATTAGCCCTTGAGGATTTGTCATTGTTTAAATTCAATATAACATTCATAATTTCTTCCTTAGTCAACCTCTTATCCAACATTTTTGCATCTTCTATAGATCTTTTCTTTGGTATTAAGTTTTATAAATACATTCAGGCATTGTTCCCCTATAGGTTGTCCCCTTCAGATGTGAATAGATCTTTGTAGAATTTATAAAATTGACTTTTCACCTCTTTAGGGCCACTTACAAGTTTATTATTAACCCATATATTTCTAGCTTTTTATTGAAACTTTTTTCTTTGAGGATTCTAAAAAATAATTTAGACCCTTTATCTCTATTGCATAGCCAATTCATTTTTGCTCTTACCTTTAACCCTAGGTTTTCCTCATTTGTATATTCCTTAGTGCATTTTTTGTATAAATTAGCTCTTCATTTAATTCCCATATTTTTGGGTTCATTTTGTAGATCATTTTCTAAATTGACTAATTTTTCTTGTAGAACATTCTCATATTTCATATTGTCTAAGGCTTTTTTCTTGCCTATAGTCTGAAATATGACAGCCCAACTTTTGACATTGCTATTCCATCTAACAATGGTTGTCTTGTCTTGAAGCATCCATCTATTAATTTCTCTAAGGGTAAATATTGCCTCATTAGAATCTTCATCCTTTAGTAGGTTAGTGTTTAGCAGGAAGTTTTCATTCTTCCTACCCTTTAGAGGCCTTTCATCAGCTAAGAGGATCTTTACAATGATAGTGTGATGATATGATAAAGACAAGGGATATAATTTAACTCTACTACCCTCATTGGTTTGATCAAAATTAAAGAAATCCCTATTTGCATTTAAAACCTATATAATCTTTAAAAATATATCCTCTTGTTCCCTTTTTGGGAGTTACACCAAGTATACCATATCTGCTTGTTTTCTTTCTTAGATCCTTCAAGAGGATACAAGAGTTTAAGTATATTCTTCATCCTATATTAGAAGTGTTTCTCATTACCTTTCCAATCCATGTCTATACCTCCAGATTTATCATCATTGCTCTCAATCATGTTGAAGTCACCTCCCACAATCCATGGGATGTTATGTAGACTATGCATCCATTTCTAAAGCTCAATTATATCTCTATACTCATTAGGAGCATAGATTGAGCATAATCCAAAATTCTCCTTATATTTTTCCATTATAATCCAAACCACACTATTACATGGAGAGATTACATGTTATATAACAAATGAATCCCAACTATTGGATGATAAGATTATAGATCCCCCTTTACCCTCACCATGCTTTGTATAGAATTGGGTAGCCTCTTTCCAGATAAGCCTAAGATTAGTTTCAAGAGTAAAGCTAACTACCTTAACCTCTTGTAGAAATACAACATATTTTTTTTCTAGATTAAGGTATCTCATAACCAAGTATTTCTTATCAAGGACTCTAATCCCCTAACATTCTGGAGGTAGTGCAATTGATGATCATTGAGATTTATATTTAAGGCTCATTCTTAAAATTCCTAAATCTATCAAAACACTTAGGAAGTCTATCTTCTCTATCTTTTCTTTTTGGGCAGGGTTCACTATCCTCTTTACTCCTTTGCATTTTTTTTCTTCTCAATTTTTATCCACCCATTTACTAAAGGTTCACATTTTTTTACTCTTTTGGCCATTCACCATCACTAATCATGGGCGAGGCTACAAATTTTTTAGATAATCATAAATAAAAGAAAAATATTAAATATATATTTTTACTAGAATAAACTATGTTTCTCCCCTACAAAATAAATATTATTTTTTACTTTGTAGAAAAAAATATTTCTTTATAAAAGAAATTAGTTTATAGAAATAAATACTTTTAAAAGAGATAAAAAGGTTGAGAGTGTGTGTCGTTGGTTTCAAAGGTTGATGATTTATATGTGAAATAGGAACTTATGTAGACTATTGTGATAGAGGATAGAGCATAATTGTGATCAAATATAGGAATGCTTATGGAATTATGATATAGAAATTATCTAGTTGCAATAGGATCTTGAGATCATATGGACTCAATATTTATAGTGTAGAAACATGACGATTTATAATTGTAGACACCTCCAAATGTCTAGCACATTTCTTCTAAATTCAACATAGTTTTCCATCATCATCACTCATCAATCCCTTCATCACTATTAATTAAATGATTTTTAATTATTTGATTAAGCTAACACATTTCCCTTTAATTAAATTATTTTCAATTATTTCACTATTTTTCCTCATCAATTTTAATTAAATAATTTTAATTATTTGATTAATTAATCCTTTCCCTCCAACTACTTTAATTAAATATTTTAAATTATTAATTATTTTTTAATTTTTCTCATCTACTTTAACTAAATGATTTTTAATTATTTAATTAATTTCTAATTATTCTTCTATACATTATTAATTAAAATCATGCATTATTCCTCTATCCACATAATTAAATGATTTTTAATTATTTAATTAAATCATGCATTCTTTCCATCCACATAATTAATTTTTTTAATTATTTAATTAGCTAATTATTCTTCTCAAATTAAATAAATTATTTAGTTTATTTGATTTGACTTTCCACATTCCTCTAAAAATAAATAAAATCATTATTTCATTTATTTCCTAATTATATCACCTATTTTAATTATTTTAACTCTAAATTTAGTGACCATCTCTAAATTTAGTGACTGAACTGAAAAAACAACCTCAATTAACTCTTACTCACTTTCACTTCCTCCACCCATGTATCCAGTCATCTGATCTATGTAGCTACTTAACTCCTCATCACAACCCTTCATCTTACCACATGTTAGGTGTATGTTCCTCATGACCTCTTAACAATTCTCATCCATCAATCTCATCTCACATCCTACACTACTGATATGATATCCTTGAAAGCTATAAAATATGCATCAATTAACCACTTTACTCAATGAATTTTGTATCCAAACCACACTCATCTTTGCATTGCTTTTGCTATCTAGGTTATACTCAAATATTTGAGCAATCCACATACATTCAAATTAGCATAATTTACATTCTACAATGGAGTAAGGCTAGGCATTTTCGTGGAGGTAAAGTAGATTAGTTTCATTTATGGTATTTTCTTTGATGTTTTCATTATGCACACGCTTCAAGATTAGGTCTTTTGATTATTGAATTGGTTTTTGATAACGCTATCATAAATTTATTAGGGATTCTTTATTAAGAAGTTATTTTCCTATTTTTAGTTTGTGAATCTTGTGGCAAGTGTGTTATGAGATTGCTTTCCCACTTTATCTACTTATATTTTTCATTCATGTAAAATGAATGAATGGACCTATTCTAATCTTTGCATCAAATTATTTGGTTTGCTCTTATGTAGTATCTCTCTCTTGTGTAGAAGAAGTATTTTAGAGATCCCTAGCTATAAAGCTACCTATTAGCTCTAACACTACATGCCATGTGTAAGATGAATGTGTGTAGCAGGGATAACTTTAAGAAACCCCCCTTCGGCGAAGGTGTAAAATCTTGGCAAATCTTTCCTTTTATTTGAAAAAAGTTATTAATTTTCTTGGCGAATCTTATGCACATTATTAAAAAATTTGTAAAATCCTGGAAAATCTTAATGAATAATTGGTAAAAATAATAATTGCAGTGGTGAATCCTAGTGAATAATCACTAAAAATATTAATTACAATGGTTAATCTCTCCTTTAAAAATTTGCATAGTTGGTCGGCGCAGTTCCCTCATATTTTTTTGGTTTTTTTAATATTGAAGTAGGGGCCTAGGGGCGGTAACCACCGGCAGGGTCAAGGGGCAGCATCCCTTGTGAGGGTCAAGGGGGTGGGGGTCAAGAGGGCAACGCCCCCTCATGGGGTCTAGGGACAACGACATTGGAGCACACACAGATTAAGTATTTAAAAAAAAATCTCACTTTAAAAATAAGACTAAATGAAATGTTAAATTGTTACCATCGATTAGGTTTTTAATCGGATGGCTGCAGTTGATTCTGCGACCTATATTCACATGCATTTTAAAAGGTTTGTTGAGGCCTGAAATTTGTTTTGGGCCACACAATTAAATGCAAAACAAATTTCGGGCCTCAACAAGCCTTTTTAAAGGCACGTGCATATAGGTCACGAAATCAACTACAACCATTTGATTAAAAGCCTAATCAATGGCAATAAATAAAAGCCCTATTCAAGGCTAAAATATCCCTAAAATTAAATGGTAATTTATTATTAGTGACGATATTGCCCCAAAATTAATGGTAGGAATATAACATTATTGGCGAATATAATTAATATTTGTAATTACAGTATAATCAACTGGCGAATCAGTTCCAATGATGCATCATTTAAAAAATAATGGATAGGCGAATTAATCGAGACAAAATTATTTTTTTGTAAAAACTTGGCGATTCAACATCCTTTCAACTTGTACTATTCGCCATTTTTGAGGTCCCGATTTCAATTATTCGCCAATTGGCGAAGATTCACCACTAAAATTTCCCCTGGTGTGTAGGTTCATATTTTAATTTAATTGATTTGTTATTCACACACAAGTTCTAATGCTTCTTTTTATCCTTCAAATTGGGGCATAAATATATCTTTAAAGAGAATAAGCTTAGAACTTTGGTTTGTGCTCCCTCTTTGCCAACATGGACTTTATTCATGCTTGTAGATATAATCTCTACAAACTTTCAAAATGTTGCTTTTGGTTTATCTTGATGCTTTTAGATAGGTCAAGTTTAAAATTAGTTAGTATTTGCTGGTTTGCACTTATCAATTTTTTTGGTTTTGTCATGTCAAATTGTGTAAGGATATTGATTTATTGAATTGGTATGTGATAAAAGACAAAACTCTCAACATGCAAGATACCCAAGATATGGATGTAATACAAAATACATTAATTAATGCTCTAAATAACTATACAAATAAGAAAGTGAGCTAAGATCTAGATTCCATTAAATAAACTAAGATTACCCATAAAATTCACAAATGAAAAATTCAACATATTGAATTCACACATAATAATAAATCGTATAGTCTATGCATCCATCACACTACACATTTGACCATATTAATTTATTGAAAATTAGAATACAATACATTTTTTATTTTCAATTAATTAATAATGCATCCATCACACTGCACATTTGACCATACTAATTTATTGAAAATTAGAATACAATACGTTTTTTATTTTCAATCAATTAATAAATACAGTCAAATGACTAGATAGACATTGCCATAATAAACTATCTCTTTAAATATAACTAATTCATAAATTTAAATAATTTGCGTTGATCATAGAAATAATCTAAACCGCTATTAAAAGTAAAAATAAAAATAAATGGTTTTTTAAGGCGAATCTTTGAAAATGGAGACAAATAGATCCAAAGAACTCAAATTCTATATTAGTTAAAAAAACACGCGATACAAGAGATAAAGTTAATCCAAATAGAAATCGATCCAGAAGTATGGGGAAAAGTGCCAGAGATGCAAGTTTCCCAATAACACACAAAGGAGGAGTCAACGTGGCCCATAGAGCATCTTTTGGTTACCTGTCCAACGAGATTCCATGTTGCCTGCCCGCTCGCCTGCCCGTAATTCGGCAGGATACCAGTTTTTAAGTAATTCGTGGTGTAGAGGCCAGGGTAATTTAATTTCATGCTTAAATCTTTTCCGTCTTTGCCTCTCTCCCTTCTTCAATTTAGAATGCAAGTTGGAAATTTCCAGGCTTTGGCCGGTGTTCCTGCGCAAGCAGGTGAGTATCGTCTCTTATAAGACGGCGTTTGGTTGCCCCAGAGTCCAGTAGAGGCAGAAGTTAGCAGTTGAGAAATTAGAGGGTAGAAGGAGAAGATGCCGGAAATGCCAAGGGTGAATCTTAATGTAGGGTACAACCAAGTGATTGAAGAATTTGAGGCGACAACGAGGGACGCAGAGAGAGCGCAGCGAGAGACGTTGAAGGAGATACTTGAGCGGAACAGTTCAACGGAGTATTTAAGTAAGTGGGGAGTTAATGGAAGCACAGATCCCCTGCAGTTCAAGGCTCAAGTTCCTCTCGCCACTTACGCGGACTTCAAACCTTATATAGTCCGACTAACGGACGGAGAGCAGTCCCCCCTTCTCACTACTCAGCCCATCTCTGTCTTCTCCTTGAGGTTCTTCTATTAATCCTCTTTCTTACATAATTCCTCTGCTCTTTTTGGACTCAAATTGAATTTTACAAATTTTCTTTCATTTAATGCGTAGCTCCGGGACTACGGATGGAATGGCCAAGTTCCTCCCTTTTAATGATGATTTACTCTCAACAACAGTGCAGATCTTTCGTATTTCCGCCGCCTATCGAGCTCGGTATGCTGTCCTGACCATCTCTGGTTAATAGTTTTCTAGATCTCTTTGCACTATTCGTGCTACCTCTTTTTTCGGAAATGCAGAGTTAATCACTATAATAACAAGGTCCTAAGAAAGCTATTAAATTTAACAACGCTTCCTTGCCCTGCTATATCTCTGACCAACTCCTGCTAAAAGATCCGATTTTCGCTCTAGGTTCGTTGCCCAACCATCGAATCAGATTTTTTATTTGCATATTCTGTGCTTTTCACTATTTACTTCCATTCCCTGCACACTTGGATTTGGCATTTTATAACTGCAGTCTATCCGATGCAGGGACATGCTACAGTATGAAATAGCAATTAATTAATCTTGAAGAAGAGCACGCAGAACTTATGCATGAATATATTGACATTTTAGGCCTCTTGTTAGAGGAAGATAAGTACGGTTGGCCTACAATAGTAGAGAGAAGTAAAGATTCACCTAACAAAGAGATATCTGATTGACTTAATGAAGGGAGAATTCAGGAAGGGAATCTAATCGTCTGACGAATTTGTTTTATTGATGAATTGTGTTGTGCTTCTTAAATCCCTGACCCATAGCCGCCACTATGCAAACTGATTTATACCTACTTTTGTTCTAGACTTAACTTTTTCCCTAGAAGTAACTCCACCCCTAAAGAATAAGTAAAATAACGTAAAGCAGAAAACAGGAAAAATGATTAATTGCGCAAGTCACAGTCCAACCAAGTCCAGATAATTCATTGCTAACAGAATCGGCCAATCTTAACAGACACCCACTGCAAACTTTATGCAAGAAATGTCAAACTGACAACTTTCATTGGGGTCCTCTAGGCTTGTAAAGCATTCAGACTTGAAAAACTTCCATTCTATGTAACGTCCTTCCAATTAATTTGGCATTTAATCGGGCATTGTCATTGAAAAGACAAATTTTGGGGATTCGACAATGCCAATTTTCATTCTTAAAACAACTATGTAGCGGGCGTCCAAATGATTTTGTATTTGAACTGGCCTTTTAACATGAAAACATCTCTAAATTAAAATTTATATTATGATTTAGTTTGTTCATTGTCCTAATGTGTAGGCGCTGACAATGGAATGTTAACTTCCTAACCATGAATATATTTTACTGGGCATTTAAATGTTCTGTATACCAAGTGTTTATTATTAATCTGAGATTACAAACTGCATGTTTGGTGAAAGTTTGGTAGGATAGGGTCAGATTGAGTGTTCGATTGTATGTACATTATATGCATGCAACTTTATTGTAGATTGTATGGCAGCATGATTATTTACTATTTCTAGAGATTTTAGAAATTTCTAGAGACGCCCAAAAAAATTCAATTGAATTGGGTATTCCATCAAAATTGAGGCTCTGCATGGTCCACAATTTCAGTTATATTATGCAATTTTTTTTGGATGAAGCAGCATCATATGTTACTTGAAAATAATGCGTGACATCACACCCCTAATTCTCGCAAACTAGGCCATACCTAGGAAAACTAGGACCCCAACATTTGGCAAGTCCTTGCCATTAGGAAGAGGATCCCAACCCATATGAATATTATTCATTTCATCTAGCTCCTCATGTTCGACCTGCAGTTGATTATCCTCTCAAAGTGGTGAATGGCCAAGTGAGGTGAGAATACTTGTCTTGCCCACTTGGTTAAGCCTATCCGCACTATTGAGAAGACAATCCTTCTTGCTAGTGTTACAATACTCGAACTCGGCTTAGACTTGACAAGCTAATTTTTGACCTAGACTTGGAACGGGCACTTAGACTCAGCTAAGACTTAGCAAATTAGAACAACCATGAAATATAGAGAAATTTAAGGATTTAAAACTTTTATCATGCACACTTCAATAAATAAGCTTTAAAGTTACAATAAACCAATCAAATAGAAGCTAATTTGATCACATATACAAGTATACATTGATCACATAGAAGTGGATTTTAATTGAAGGAAACAACATTTTTATATATATAAATATTGTCAGGTGTTTTAGGTGTACACAACTCGTGGATTATGATATCATGGCATCAAACACCAAAAACCACAATATGACATCATGAACTATGGTAGAAAGGAGCTTGTATCCCTTAGCCTAGCATTATTAGCTCTATGTGAAGTCATGTTAAAGTCTGCAAATGTTGCTACAACCATAGGAGCATTACTCAGGATAAGGTTTGACTTAGCAAACTAGAAGCATAAATGTATTTCAATTACTAGGATTTTAATTGGGAAGAAAGTTGAAAGAATGAAAAATGTTGCCCTTCCATCCAACATGGTCAAGAGTGATTTTCATTTTATGTTCTCTAAAACTAGAGTGGGGGTTTGGGGGCAATGCCTTTAGTGTGCTCCCTGTTGTGATATAGGGCAGGTCAGAGGTGTACTTTAGAGCCTCCGCTACCAAGCCCAATTTAAAGCCTTTGAGACTACAAAGACCTTCATGGTGCATTCCGTTCTTCATAATTTTATCACTTTTAATCATTCTCCAAAAGCCCTCCAAACCTTTCAAAAATGTTTGATTTTCATGCTTTTATGTTTAAGCATTTTCAATTTTTTTTTTCTTGATTTTCATAGACCTGGCCGAGTCTATTGATTGGGACGCATTGAGTTTGACAAGTTTGGCAAACTTGGTGAGTTTGATTAGACTTGCAATGTACCCGAGTCGTGAGTTTCCAGGCACCTCAATTTGGTGGCTTAGCTTGGGATTCATTGAGTCTAGGCGAGTCTTGGTGAGTAATCTTGTATCTATTCTTATTGCTGATTCTTGCATAGAAGTGGTTTTATCTTGGTGAAATTTTCACTTTCAAAGCATTCCCTTTGCTTTCCAGGCTTCTCCTTCCTTGTGGTAGTATGCTATTGCTAGAGTGGACAAAAAAGTTAGCCTATTGGATCACTAAGACACTCTTCTTGGTTAGCAAGTTTCATATTTACTCTAAGTTTCTCTTGGTTTTCCTTGTTTATTACTCTTCTTGCTAGAATCCTTCAAAAGCTTCTTATCATAAATTTGACAAATCACTTAGGGACTTTCTTTGGAACATTGTTGAGCATGGGGAAGAACTTCTTCGATTTGCCTTCCCAAGGATTTGAGTGGTCTAGGCTTGTTGGATGTGCATTGGCAATGCATAACCCTTTGTGCCAAATGAGTTATTTGCTAATTTGAAGGGAATGAGAGCTAGAAGGTCCTTTTGAGAAATTGTATATACTTAGGTCTCCCTTATGATTGTACAACTTGAAGAATTTGTGCTTCCATTCTCTTTATTGGAGTCTTTGTCAAGATTATGGAACTTTTGTTTACAAAAGTATTTTGGAAGGCTATCAAACCCTTGATTTAATGGAATGGCCATGGATTTCATGATGGGATTTTCGTTAGTCAACATTCTCTTTGGTTGTCTTCTATTATCATTTTCCATTTTGTTCTGCTGGCTGAAGTTCCTTGGATCATGCCCAAACATTTTTTAGATGAGGCATTGACAGTTAAATGGCTGGCCTCTATTTTGGCCCCAATTCTTTTCTGACTTAAAAATTAAATTTCATCATGGCTGAAGAAAAGGATAAGGTTGTGCATCACATACTCCTAGATCATCTAAAATGTATAAGATAATTCACGTAAATAATAATAAAAAGGCAATTTCTAGTATACAAAACTAAGAAACTATATGCTACATGAGATAGGAATTTCAGACATCACACTTTTAATAGTTTAAAGGAAATTATTGATTTTAGATGCTATCATGCAAATTTTAAATTTAAACAAAGTAAACTCATATATGAATTTGTAATTACAGTTCTTAATATTTGAATTAAATGAATAGCATGCAACAAAAATTCAATGGTTTCAAAGATCATCACACAACAGAGGAGAATAGTACGTCTGAGATTTAAGGGTAAAGGAATTTGGACATAATGCTAAGGTTAGACTCAATGTAGCAAATATGCATGCAATAGCCAATTCTTACTCAATGCATGGCCATTTTATAGAATAATACAAAGATATGTGGAGAATAGAAAGACAAATTTATAGAAATGTAAGCCAATGTACAATTTTAATAAGTAAGCACAGGTGTGAAATAATTTATGATAGACTTTCCAAAGAATTCAGGGCTTACAAAAGTGGTAGCTATAGGAGATAAATGATAACGAGATGTAATGGTTTAAGGAACAACCTAAACTTTCAATGGTAGCTATAATAATGATCCTATGTTTATATATGCTTCACAAGCGACCAACAAATCTCACTACCCAAGACATATGCTTCCATTATACAGCATGAAATTTCTCAACAAGTAACAGTTCAATTTCCTTTTGCACATAGCTAAGTCATAGGATTTGCCGAATTTCAAGTTGAAATTCGAAATTCGGCGAACATTTAAAAAATTAATAAAATTCGTTTAAATTTGCAGCTAAATTCGTACGGGAAAGGGCGACTGTATTTTTATTAACATACATTTTTCGCAAGCATTTTTTATTAGGGGTTTTGATTGGTATGGTCGCAACGAAATTATTACCGCTCTTTGCTACCGCTACTGGCTAGGGCATGGCAGAGCCCTGCTTCAAAAGGAAGTAATGCGTGCAGTGAAACGATCACCAGGAGAGCGCAGAGAGAAGGTCAGTTGATTGCTTGAGTTGTTTTCATAGCTGTTGCATCCGAAATTGTTCAACCGCAATAGTAGAGAAATAGCGAACGGGAGGAATAACTTTGCATGACAGTTCATGCGTCAACCCATAGGCTTCTTGAAGTCGCGATGGCCCTCAGGGATCGCATGGCTTCTCGAAGGCGTGAGAAAAAAAAAAAGAATCGCATTATTATTTTATTTATATTAAATTTTTATTAAAAATTAACATTTAATATAATTTAAATTTAATATTATTTTACTTCACTTATTTATTTTTATAACTAACATTAATAATTAAAATTTAATATTTTAAAATATTTAATTTAGATTTAAAATTATTAACATATAAAAGTTGACAAATTTAAATATTTTTGTGTAAATTTTAAACTCATCAACTTAATATAATATATTTTTAATATTATTTCTTTATATTATGTTTCTATATATTTTTAATATCATTTCATATATAATGTGTTATTTTTATTTCTACCCATATTATTTTATTTTATTAACGAAAAATATATGAATAAATTTAAAAATAATAAATATATTTATAATATTATAAATTTATATATTTATATTATAATTTAATATAATATTATTAAATAACAAATTTATATATTTTAATATATATATATATATATATATTATTTATAAAAAAATTAAAAATTACATAAGGCGAATTTAATCTGAATTTTTTACTTTTCAATTTTTTTCCTTGCCGAATTTTATCCGAATTTCAATGTTGCTGAACTCGAATTTGAATTCGAATCTTGTGACTTAGGTTATAACAACATACAAAGATCTTGCCCTTTCGATATGCTATTATTGAACTCTTGAAATGAATAGAAGGCTCAAAATACATAAATAATAGATTACTGCATTCAGATTTAATAAACTAAATTAGATGTGTAGCTATTCCTGCTGTAGAATCTTACTAAAGCTCCTTACAGCTTGAATGTTTCTCACTATAGCTCAGACAGTCCCCTGTAGCTCCTTC
Source organism: Sequoiadendron giganteum (assembly GCA_007115665.2). NCBI lineage: Eukaryota > Viridiplantae > Streptophyta > Pinopsida > Cupressales > Cupressaceae > Sequoiadendron > Sequoiadendron giganteum. The sequence continues at coordinate 677,937,459 of CM021100.1, read as the reverse complement.
TGTAGTTATTGAACTTTTGAAACAAATAAAAGGCTCAAAATACACATAAATTTTAATATACAAATAATAAATTAGTAATTACTGCATTCAGATTTAATAAACTAAATTAAATGTGTAGCTATTCCTGCTGCTAAATCTTTTTGAAACTCGTTACAGCTTGGATGTTTTTCACTGTAGCTCATACAATCCCCTGTAGCTCCTTCTGTAGCTGTTGTTTTCTTTTTGTAGTTGGCAACTTTTTAAAACCTACACAATCCCGTTTTTCTTATTTTTCTTCTCTAGCTTGCCAAAAAAGAGATGATCCTATGCTTGTACGTGAATTACCTTTTTCAATAACTTCACTCTTCTATTTCCTTTCCATCGTTCCCTTTTCATGGTAATTATCCCCTTTTATTTTATTTTATTTCACATTTCTGTTTTCTACTTGCACAATTATTTTTATTTAAACTTCAATTAGTTTCACATATAAGCTATCCCACCATCTTAATTTTCTGATTAATTTACACATACACCATGTTATCTCCACTTTCAACATTCATTTCTATCACGACCCTTTTCAAATCCATTCAAAAACAATTAATGAATTCCACTCATTTAATTTAAACATGATTTTATTTTATAAAATTTATTTTCTACCATATATTTATTTATTTGTTTTCAAATAAAACATGTTCACTTTTCAAATTAACTTTATAATTTTTATTTTTTTTGGTGTAATGTCTCCTTTTTATATTTTTGTTATTTTTTGATTTTTTTGTATTTTTCTAAATTTTGAACAAAAGATAACTGAAACAGGAAACTGAAAAATCAAACAAGTGGCTGGAAATGCATGAAATAAACCCTCATTGGCTGCTGTAAACCATCTTGGCAATTAATCAATCAAGCATAAGCTCAATATCATCAGCTGTACTTGCAGATCAACAGTATAACTATAAACCCTAAATCAGAGATATATTCAGATCTGAAATTGAAATTGTCTACAACGGTCATAAGAATCCACTGGAAACTAGCTTTTTATTGATGGCAGCAGCATGAACAATTACAATGACTGATATGAGGTATTGAAAATTCAATTTCAGTTTACATATGATGTATTTCACTCACAAAATGACTGAGAATGTTGATGATGCAATTGATTCAGATCTGTAGAATGATGTAGATGATTCCCAAGATGTATGGTGGCGGCTAGAAAAAGGATGAAAATGTAGTAATAATTCCTCCTAGCAGCAGTTGCCTCCCAAATATGTATGACAGCAATAAATGGTGCTGTACGGCTGATCGAAATCACCAAAAATAGCATGGAAATTCTCCTTAAATGCTGATGCCAATAAAGGTATCTGAAAATGATGCTGGTCACTGCCTTAGGTGATGTCAAAAGTTGTATGGCGCTCCAAATGAGACCCTTAGATGATGTGGAATTGTCTCCAAGGCTGGTGCACCAATAATGAATGATGAAACAACAACAATAAATCTGGAAATTGCAATGATGAGTTCACTTGATGATATCCAAATATTTTGCTTGCAAAACCTATTGCCCAGTTCTGAAATCTTGCTTGAAATTGCTCTAAATTCAGCTTCAATGCAACCTCTGTGTGGAGATGCCCTAGATGAATGTGAGGGTTTTCGTCCCCAAATCCGTAATGGAAGTCCAAGAGGGTTTTCATCCTCCAAGACCTCTGAAAACGGCCAAATGTTTTCGTCCATGGATGCCAACTTGAGCGTGAAACTCCAAAGTGGAAATGCCAAATGAAATCTTCATGCCAAATGAGGCTAGGTGGCTTCTTTTTATATCTTTTTTAATTTGGGCCCCTGATTAAATTTCCCTCCAAATACTTTTTTTTTTGAATTTTTAAATTTTGTTTATTTATTATTATCTTTTATTTAAAAATACTTATTTTAATATGTTTAAAAAACACTTTTAAAAAAATTATCATAATAATATTATTTAAGTTGCCTCTTAAATTTAAAATTGTTGCGCCTGACTTTAAAAAAATATTAATAATTATTTTAATTCTAATAAAGGGGACATGACATTTTGCTAAATGAAAGTGGCGTAGGGGGTCATAACCCTATATTAAACTAGAAAATTTATAGTATTAGGGCATCTCCATCATGGAGGGGAAGTTCACACAAAATTCCCCAGTGGGGTGTGAATTTACAAAAAGCTCTAGGTCTATGCTAATATTTCAAACATATATTGTATGATTTGATACATCCCTTCAAACATATACATCATACTTGTTAGGGCTTCAAATTTTTTAGAGATATTTGTAAGTGTTATCCCCCAAGTTTTCTTTGCCTAAGTGTTGGAAAGGGATTTCCTTTTGTTTTTTGGCCTTTTGCCCTTTGTTCAAAACTTTTGGCAAGCTCCAAAATGGCTAAGTGCATTGTTGCTTCGACGAGTTGATGAGGTTGTGAAACTAGTGTTGGCCCACCGACAAGGTTCTCACAACCTTGTTGGAGCTCTACAAGGTTTCAAGAATTGGTTCTATAGTTGATGCTTGGTGCCAATGGGTGCTCGAAAGATCAAAGATTATGCAAGCACGGGCTTGCAATTGTTTTGTGAGGCTCGTGATGTTTCAAAAAAAGACTTTTCAAAATCGTTTTGGTGCCAAGTGAAGCGGTGCTATGTTTACTCCCCGTGTACTCGCCATGAATGTGGTAGCTCTCCCAACTACCCGTAGTGATTTTGATGCTCACCCATCTACCAAAGATTATGTAGGTGCTTCCCTTCAATTTGGAGCGTCCATTTTGGGTGGGAGAGCCTTGCGGGTCATTGATTTTGTTTGGCACTAGCTATTGTGCCATGGATTAGGGTTTCGATCCAGGGGTATATTTTGATGTTTTCGACTCTTTTAGAAGGGAGTAAGTGATTTCCTAGTGTAGAAAAGGTGTCAGTGGTTTCTAGGGGTTTCAAGCATTGAAATTCAGTTGCAGGAGTGCAGTGAAGGCCACAAAAAAATTGGTGACACTATGGTAGGTGTGTTGCAGATGTAATGTCTCTAGAATCATAGGTACATGTTTAGGTACTTCAAAACATTACCAAGGTCTCCTTTAGCATGTTAGTGTGGTGAGTGTGATTTCTTTGTTTGATAATGTGGCAACATTTTAATACAATATTGTAATTATCATCAAAGATTACATATGAGTTTGTGTAATTTGATTGTGGATAGCTAAGCATGTTTCTTTCTGCAATACACTAAATTTGATGTCTTAATGATTTGGTCACAACTAAGTATTTTCACTTTCACTACTCCTCGCCCCTATCAACTTGACTTTGTTACCCATAAATAGGCATTGGTCTAGTTTAATCAGGCTTAATTAATTTAAATCAACATGAACAAAACTAAAACCATTTTTAGTTTAGTTAGTTAATGTAGTTCATGGTTTCACCATTTTACAAGGAATGGTTTTCATGAACTTCTGTGAATTGTGTATCTTGCTTTCACCTTGCACTCATTGCAGTAGTGTTGAATCAACTATATAGAGGTACTAAGGTAGCTAGTTGCTCTTAGCCCAGTGACAACTTTTGGGGTTGATTCAACAGTTGGGTTTAGCTACCAAGTCGTTAGTCTTTTCATATTTTTTCAACCTTTAGAAATGCCCTCTTGAGTTTAATCTGAGCTTGGAGTGTAGGAGAGAGTACCCACCCTCATTGAGTTGACCTTCAACCCTCCATGGTTTGTTGATGAATGAATTTCACTTGCCTAATTACAACCTTGGCCTCGTGAGTGAAGTTTAGTTCTAAGAAGTGGAGTAATGGTTTTGGGACACAACAATACAAACCCTTTGAACCTACACAGCATGATTAATAGCTATATACCTTCTCTCAACCTTGCTACTCAAGGGCATCCTCCTCCTCATTGTCAATGGCATCCTCCTCCATCATGAAGGCCTAGTCAATACCTAATGATGGCGCAACTTTTGTGGCAAACTTGAGGGATTCAATCCCCCATTTTGCCTGATGTTTGTAGAGTTTGTCATTGTAATTGATGGCATTGATAACAAATGGAATCCATTGTATTGTTGGAGCGACATTGAACATTGGCAAGTGACTCACTCCAAGATGAAAACCAACTCTAGTGACGATATTGTCTAGAGCAGCATTGAGTCCCCTTCCCCATCATGGCCTTATCAAAGACTCAAAACATAGACTTAATCACATCCTTTGTTTCACTTCCCCATTTTGCCTGATGTTTGTAGAGATTGTCATTGTAATTGATGGCATTGATAACAAATGGAATCCATTGTATTGTTGGAGTGACATTGAACATTGGCAAGTGACTCACTCCAAGATGAAAACCAACTCTAGTGATGATATTATCTAGAGCAGCATTGAGTCCCCTTCCCCATCATGGCCTTATCAAAGACTCAAAACATAGACTTAATCACATCCTTCGTTTCACTTGCTTCCAAAAACACTTCTATAAACATAGAGATGTCCATATTATTATTTACTCTATACTTGTCACCCAATGTCACCTTATCAATCTGAATCATGATCATCGCGCTTGCTTTGAAAAACTTCAAATGTAGATCAATTTTCCCCCCAAAGAAGATTTGCCTATTCTTTGCAATCAACTTGACTTTGGCATCCATGATCTCCTAGAAGAAAAGTTGATGAGAATGAGGATGAGGAAATGCATTTATGTGGATAGGCTCCATGTCTTCCCAAAATTCTCCATTTACTAGTGCCTTTGCTACGAAGGGATGTTCTTTTGTAAATTTGGATGCATGAACCACTTTCCTTGCTGCCATTGTAGGAAATTTGTTCTCTTGATGATACAAGACCATTACTGAAGATATTGGGCAACTATTTCTTCCATTTATCAAACTTCTCCCCAACAGTGCACCTTGGGTCAACATCTATGGAAAAGTTAGCCAATGTGTCCACATGGGAGTTGATCTCCATATAAACATGTCTAATTTAACTATACAATAGAATTCAAATTTATTTTTCTTTTACTATTATTCATGAAATTAATATTTAGATGAATATCACAATTTAATTAGTTCCACCATTAATCTAATCTAATCATAATTGTTGCAAAAATTAAACAAACATATATAATGATAAAAAAAGAGGGTTATGACACAATCAAGGAACAAAGGTACACTACTAGTTTTACACAATGGGCATCTTGAATCTCATGTGATTTGGATAGGGTTTCATTGGTTGCATATTAGTCACACCCTTTACTCCCAAGCGAGTTGGATGGGTTAACAGTAAAAAACAAACCATGTGTTTGCCTTTGAATTAACCATCATTGGGATTTTACCTATATCTATGCACTCAAGTCAAACATTATGCACATTTGCTCAAAATGTAACTATAGCTGAAGCACAGAAAAATCAACCAATGTCATAATAATCCACATTTTAATAATAACATTTCAATTACAACATCATGATAATATGAACAATACATGATTAACATGGGTGGGCTTTACAGTATGAGGAGCATGACACTCTTCCTAGATTTTTCTGCCCATTTGAGGGTTTCACTAGAGTTAACTTGTGTTGCATGTTATGTGTGTTTTTCTGCATTGAGATGTTTCAATGTTTTCTATTTAGTCTTTGATTACAAATGCCATGGCTATTGGCAATCATTGTAGGTTGAAAAATGCATGCAAAGGTAATCGAGAGAATTTCACTTTAAATCTACATTTGGTGTACTAGAGTGTAGTATAGCTGCCCCTAGTTTATATTTTAGTAATTAGGATCATGAATCCTTTCAAGTAATTCTTGATGCTGTGCTTCCGCATGTCTAACACAAATTTATGGTGTAGACTATTTGTCTTTGATGAAAAGATTGGAAATGGTATGTTGTGTACTGTAGACACCTAAATTACACCATTTTCTATTGACAATTCTACACATAATTGTACACATTAGTTCATCCTAGGTAATTCCTTTAGCATCACTGCATTGCGTAATTAATTAATTAAATTAATTAATTGCATTATATAATCACATTCCATTAGCTGATTAATTGCATTGGAGCTAGTTAAGCTTTTCTGATTAATTTTTTCTTAATTGCTTAGTTCCCATTTTTATCCACTAACATCTCTCCACAAATAATTAATAATTTATTATTAAATAATCAATTTCTAAACCCAACACACATAATTAATTAATTATTAAAATAATTGATTAATTATCCTATCATGAATTTCACAAATAAAACCCATGCACACATAATTAATTAATTATGGTTGAAACAGCATTACATGATTACATTTGCATCAAAGGATGTGAATGGCTTTCCCCTCACTTGCCAATGATACAAAAGTTGAATGAGGTATGGTGTATTCAATCTTCTTAATGCAAATCAAGGAGAGGGGGCCAAACGAATGGCAACTTGCTCCTTGTAGCCATATACCTACAACAACTCATAATGCATTATAGAAGCAATCACAACCTATAACACAATCTTTATTTCTCAATTTTAGATTACAACCTTGTCTTAAAGGCACACGCAGTGATGTAGTCATGGTAGGAGGGTCTAATGAAGGACTGCCCAACTGTGTAGTCAACAGCAATAGACACACACAAACGAGGAACCGTTGTCAAATAACACAAGACATACCTTGGGAAAATTCTCAAAGAGGGAAAAATCCAGCCTCTAAAAGATCCATCATTATTTTATTAAATTCTCAAATAAATCATAATCTGCCACAATGGTTGAAGACTTAGGCTGTAGCCCTATGATGGTTACTGAATCTGATACCTCTAACCTTGAACTCTCTTCTAATTCATCCTCCTCTTAATTACGCTTGAGCCTCCACTGTGTCCAACCTAGCTACAACAAACCAACTAGGTAAGGATGCTCCTGCTTCACACAGTCATGCAGTTCTACAAGAATTGATTCTCATAAAATTAACTTCGCACTCCACTCTATTTGTTACAACCAGTTGAGGGGGAAGAACTTATTTGATATTATTCCACTTTTTCTATATATCTTTCAATCCTCAACTAAGGAGGAAGATATTACAATACTACTCTATATTCTCCTTGTTATTTGTTCACCACAGAACTCTCTTACTCCCGACTTTCTATATTGCCCACTAACTTCTCCCAGAATAAACAAAATATACTTGTTTTATAAGGAGAGACAAGTCGCTTCCAGCCTACAAATAGGCTCAATTCAAAATAGGGGCAGTCACCAATAACTGTTGGTCAAGGAATAATCTTAGCCAAATTAGAAGACGGCAAAACAAATAACACTTTTCGTTATCTGACTTTCAATGTCTAGCATACTAGCCACTAAAGTTGTGACCCATGACTCTTAATAGATGAGCAATATTTGTAACGTTCCCCAATTATATTGGGAGTGCCATGAACAATGTAGCTGCCATCGCCATCTAATACTAGTCCATGTGGGGTTCTCCATGGTCTTTAAGCATATATGGTTGCACCAGGCATAATAGATTGATATTTGTTAGACAACCAATGCAGAGATTCTGAACCCATGTCCATTAAGAATAGAAGGAAACTTCAATGTAGCCTAAAGTTGTTAGCCAAAGAGTAAATGAAGCAAGACAAATGATATGCCTCACCTCAATGTCTTTGACAAGAAACTATTAGCTAGGAATATTTATGAGAAGGATTTCAATGCCAAAAAGGAACTTAGCAGATCCCAACAAGAATAAGAATAATTGATCAGCATGAAAGGAAATGTCAGGCGGGACTCATCCGAGGTTATATTAGTCAAATATGCCTAGCATAAAATAAATGACAACATTATTGGTGAGCTAGCAAGGAATTGGCATGTGGGCCCCAAGTGACCAATCATAGAGAAATGATCCCAACGGTAAGAGAAAACACTCATTAGGTGAGGATATTCAACTATGCCTCCAAGGAGTAATCCTAAAAGCTCACACCAAAATTAGAGCAAAAACTAAAAAAATAGATAACCATGTTTTTGGGTGATGTAGAATTGCATGTGGACTTGGATGCTCTTGCATCAAACACACCAAATAATAAATTTGTGAGAATAGCTCACAAAATTAGAGTGGAGTGGTAGAACCACTCTTTTGAAAAACACACATTCTATAGCAAGCTCCATTATTGAAACAATTATTTCAAAAGATTTCTTCCTTCGCTTCTTTTAGTGCCTAGCTGGGACAAATCCCACGTCCCTCTACCAAACTTGGTCATCATCCTTCATGCATCTAATGGACTTCTGTCCACCATAAACTGATCTTCTCCTCCTGATGTGTCTTCTCCACCATTAGTTTCCTCTTTTCGTGGGATTTAACCCACCACTATCCATCCACCTTCACCAAAGGTCATCTTCTCTTGCACTCAAATCATTTTTTGTGGGATTCAATCCATTGTTGTCTGTCCAACTCCACCAAGACTTCTTTCTCCATTCTTCACTCTCCGCTTTACTTGCACATAAATCATCACATCAAGTTTTATCAAATACAATCATCTCCTCATTTGCTTATGCAAGCACCTCAGGTTCAACAATTGTGACTTATGCTCCTTGTACCATCTCGAGGTACATCTTTTCACTCTATGCATTTGGTACCTCATTGTGGTACTTCTCTTCAAATTAATCCACTATAACCAACATTTTCAGGTCCTCCGAAGGGCAGTCCTCTACATCACAACTTTCAATCATAAGATGGATTTCAAGAAATCCATTTTCCTCATTCCCTTCATATTCTTTGCTGCAATAAAATCTTCATGTGAAGACCCACTTGAATTGAACAACTCCTTGATCTTTTTCATCTTCTCTTCAAGCAAGAGATTCTTTTCATCAACTCCATGGTAAAACACGGGTATTTACAAGCCATCATTTCAACTTCTAAACTGTTTACTATCTCAAAAGGAACTTCTGCAACAACACCTTTATCTTCTGTAATTTGTGCTTTTCAAACTTATGTCACCACCACAATTTACTCTTTTGCATTATTCTCTAGCATGATGGCCTCCTCTTCTTTGTCTTTACCTTCCTTCAAATCTGCAAACAACAATGTTAGACAAATCAAGGGACTTAGCATTTCCCTTCTCTTCTTCTCTCCTCATCTCATCTACTCTCTTTTAGGATTCCTAACGTCTTGGTTATCTCTGCAGACATAAACTCTATCCTTTTCCAGCTTCTTTTTTTAGAAGCCGTTTCTCTTTACTCCACAACTGAAAACTTTATAGCCCTTCTCAAGGCTACCCTTGTCCTCTTCCTTGAAGACATTTTCAGCCACTCAGTCTTAGAATCCACAACTATCCTCTACCCAACAACGGTACTGGAAGATACATACCCAAAACCCCCTCTACCCACTTCCCACATAGTGGAGGACATTAGCACATCTTCTACTCGACACTACCTTTGTTGGAGGACAGCCAACATACCCTTAACACTCATTCTCTTATCATCACCATTTCCTCTCACATGCAGTTCTCTACAGCTACAAGACTCCTGCAACAAAATATTAGATCTTCCTGAAACACAACCCAACAAATTTACAATCTTATGCAACTCTCCTTGACATTCCCAGCAACCATACCAGCTCTAATACCTCTTACTGCAGATCAAGGAGAGGGGGCCAAATGAATGGCAGTGTGCTCCTTGCAGCCACATACCTAAAACAACTCATCATGCATTACAGAAGCAGTTACGACCCATAATAGGATCTTTATTTCTCAATTTTGAATTTCAACCTTGCTTTAAAGGCATACATAGTCATGCAGTCCTATGGGAACTAATTATCTCATGCAAAGAGCCTCTCACTTCACTCTGTTATAACCAGCTGAGGGGGGAGAACAAAATTGATATTATCCCACTTCTATATGTCTTTCAGTCCTCAGATAAGGAGGAAGATATTACAATACTGCTCTATATTCTCCTTGTTATCTGTTCATCGAAGCTCACTCTTACTCATGATTTTCTATATTCCCATGAGCCTCTCCCAGAATAAACAAAGCATATCTTTTTTATAAGGAGAAACCAGCCCCCGCCGCTCCCTAAAAGATGGACAAATTTCTTCTAGTCAACAAATAGGCTTGATCCAAATAGGGGCAGTCACCAATAACTGTTGGGCAGGGAATCATCACTGCCAAATCAGAACATGGTGCAGCAGATAATACTTCTCACGATCTGACTTTCAATGCCCAGCATGCCAGCCACTAAAGTTGTGACCCATGACCCTTAACGGATGAGCAGGATTTGTAACGGTTCCCAGTCATTTTGGAGCACCACGAATAATGTAGCTGCTGTTACCATCTCTAATACTAGTCCACATGTTGTTTTCCAGGGTCTTTATCCATATATGGTTGTGCTAGGCATAATAGATTGATATTTGTTAGCGGATCAGTGCAGAGATTCTAATGCTCATGTCCATCAAGAATAGAAGGAAACTTCAATGCAGCCTGAAGTTGTCAGCGAAGAGTAAATGGAGCAAGACAAATGATACACTCCACCTCGAACGCCTTCAACTAGAAGCCCCAGCCAGGAATATTGTAAGAACCCCTGATTATTCTGCCCTAAATTTTTCAGTTTGTGTTGTTTGGCATTTTGTCGAACACTTTGCATGCAATCTGGTTTTCTGAATATGTTGAGGGTTTTGGGTGTTTGTTTAATGATTTTTGGTTTATGTTTGATGTGACATGACATAAAATAACATCATATAAATATATATATTGAAACACAACATGAGAGAACATAAATAGCTTCGTATTCCTCCTTGAAAGCAACATATATCAGACCTAATGAAGTTCTGATCTGAGTACAACAAGCAGCTAATCACGTCTGAATTCAATAAAAAATGAGGTTCATTGGCAATGCAAACATACCTGGTTACAATGAAATAATATTGGACAATAAGAGCAATGATGTGAAGAAGATAAAGGCTGGAGATGGACTGATTTTCTGACTATTTTTAGACCAGCAACTCCTCTAATGCAAATTTGGAAATGAAGCTCAAAATGATGCCCTTATCAATGTCCAAAAATTCCTCCAATGCAAATTGGCTAGGGCAAATATGAAACCCTAGAAACCCTAGACTGAAAATAGGTCAAGAAGATGCCGATTGAAGCCTCAAAACCCTTGCACCTGCAATTTGAAGTAATGGTACTGAAATCTGAAATTGAAATCTACAATTCCTCCAAAACCCTAGTCACCCAAAATAGAGGAAAATTCATATAAAATCAGGGACAGCTCCAAAAATTCTGAAACCACCTTCAAATGATGCCAAAAAGTCCCTAGATTTGGTCGCCCAAGGTAGAAAATGCATGAAAATTCTTTAAAACCCCAAAATCTGCAAAACACCTCCAAAATGGCTCTCAAACTCTAGCGACCAACTTGGTAAAATTCTGCTCCAGCAAGTACAAACCCTAGCCGTCCCAAATCTCATGAAAATATGATTCAATAGGCTCAAATCTGCAACTTCAATCTTCAACTTGCAAATAAATCTGCAAACCCTAGCTGGTTGAAGCTCCAAAAAGATAGTAAAACCTGCAAATATGCCCAATGATGAATCTTGAATGAATCCACCTCTCAAGTAGAGTTGGGTTTTCGTCCAACCTACAAATTTCCAAGGGTTTTCGTCCTTAGAGTTGGTTGCAACTGAATCCTCAGCTGAAGATAGAGAAAAATCAAGTTTATCAAATCCACAATATGAGCCTCAAGAAAGATAGAGATCCCTTTTATAAACTCTTTCCAAAGGAGGTGGACCTCAAACACACTTCAAACGATTTTTAATAAAATATTTCCCCTCCAAATCTAGGCGTCCCACTTAGAGGAGAAATAATTTTTTTTTTTTAAATTACTTTTTGCCTTTTTCCCCACTTAAGTCACTTTTATAATTTTATATTATTTTTCTAAAGTGACTTAAAATAATATTATAACATAAAGGCTCAAAATAATAATATTTATTTTTCTCCTTGGCCAAAAAATACTATTATTTTTTCTTTTATTTTCCAATGGCCCAAAATATAATCAAATGCAACAACTCATCCCCTATCCAACTGGATTATCCTACAGGAATGGCTAATAGGCTAACCAACCTCCTGAATGGTAATCACTCCAAAAACGGGGACATTACAAATATTAATGAGGAATATTTGAACCCACAAAAGGAACTTGGTGGATCCTAGTAGGAATAAGAATAATCTATCAGCTTGAAAGGAAATGCCAGGCAGGACTTGTCCTAGGTTATACTAATTAGATATGCCCAACATAAATGAAATAACAATATTATTGGTTTGCTAGAAAGGAACTGTCACGTGGGCCCCAAGTGACCATTCAAAGAAATGATCCGGTGATAAGAGAAAAAACATTGATTATGTGAGGGTGTATAACTATGCCATTGAGGAGTATAACACAAGCCCAACTCCTTGATGACCTCTGAACCTATAGAAGTAGTTTCATTATGAAGGAAGAGAATTATCAACTTCCTAACAGCACTGCACAAGGGTCTTTACGAAGCATCTTGTTTAAATTTGTGTTGGATTTTGAGTATGATGTATGTTGGCGTTTCAATTCACACCTCTGGTATGTGAATTAGAAATGGACAGCTATGCACAGATAAACTGCTCTTCAAATTAGGAGGGGAAGCTCCCTCTTTGCCGATGTTGCTTAAAGAAAGTAAACTAAACTAATTTGCCAATTTTTTTGTTCAACTAAGAGCACAAGGTTATAAAACTCAAGTGCCGTAGTTGAGATTTTCTCTTTTAGAAGTTCAATTATGACTAAGCCTACTCTAATGACGTTTCTAACTACTCAAGTAAACGCAGAGCTTGAGAATTAGAAATGAACAAGGAATGTTTCTTTGACACAAATACTAAAACAAACTTTCTTCCAACACACATCTACTGGACTTTCAATGTAAGCTAAAATAGAGATCATATAAGCATAACACATAAAACGAAAACCTGGGACAGTAGATCAAAGCAACAAAACAGGCATAAGATTTCCTTTTCTCAAATTTCAAGTAACAAAGATTACACTTCTGGGACAACAAGATTGTAGCAATAATAGGCTTACAGTTTAACGATCAACCAGAACACATTGACACAAGTAACGCATGAACTGAACAATATCTTGTAGCTAAAGGAGGCATGCGAGTTTTCTCTTACACAAAGTGAATTGACACTGAACAACAACTTACAGGCAAAATAGGCTCAACAATTTGCTATCACAATAACCGTTAAAGAAAAATGGGAAAGGCTACCTTTATTTATAAACAAGCAGAGGAGTAGGGAACCCTAAAATCTCCTTGCTTTTACAACTAAGACTTGCCAACATGCAAGTTTTATTTCTAAAACTATAACAAGATAAGCATTTAACAACCTATGAAAGCATAAAAATAGGTAAGTGCCAATTATTACAACTTGATTTATTTTCTCTTTCAAAGAATGGATGAGCCTGAGACAGGAATAGAAAGAAAGCATGAGATAAGAATGGAAAGAAAGCTTGGAGAAAGCTTCTAGTTCACTTCTGTTTTAAATATCAACCACATCTGCCAAAAAGATGGAAACTGTATCTCTATCAGGAGCATCAATACTATCTATAGCAAAGTTTCGCTTTTCCAGGATCTCTTCACCTTCTGCAATTGAACTTAGGAAAATTTTGACATCTTCAGCTTCTTTATCAAATCTTGCTAATCTCGGCGGCTCTGCAACTGGAGTGATGACCTTCTATAAATATATCCTCTTGCTTCAACATATCTTTCACAGCTTTTATGCTTCTAACACTTCTTCTGATTTTTCAATGGAAGAGTATTGTACAACTTTTTTCTAATACTTGTCCTTTTGCTCAAAGCACTTCTCAACATTGTCCGGCTTGAGGCTGCAAACAACCCAAAATGACCAAGATGTCTGATTGCAACATTGCTTGCGTTTTCCAAAGCACACAAATTGAACACTAGTTTGATATGATGCAAGTCAGTTTCAAATTTTTTGATGAAATCATGATATAGCGTTGTCTTGGTCTTGAATTCGATGGGAGAGCACCTCATATTGAAAAACTTGAAGATTGACTGTAAACTTGACTATGCTTGGACAATTTCTGCACAAACCCTAAATTTAGCTTGCTGATTTTTCTTCTTCAAACTGGCAGATTTTTCAAAAATAATTTGAGATATGGGTTTTGTAGCGAATCTCGTTGCAAGAAGACCCAAATCGTTCGTTTTTGAAAATTGTTGATGGTTGGTTGAAAAAGAAGAAACACTAATTTTTGATTTTTTTATGAAAAAAAGCTAAGAGCTGGGTTTTGTGCAGAATCACATTTGAGAGGGACCTATATGATCAAATGCTGAATATATTGAAGATTTCTTGTACATGCTGGAAAAATCAGGGTCTTGAAAAATATAATTTTTTTCACAATTGTTGAGAATCATGAACTAAGCTGACCCAGATTGCTGAAAATTGAAAAAGATGACCTCCTCCTTTTGAAAATTGATGCCTTGGAAAAGTACAGAATGGAAAAAGGAGCCTCTATGTGAGCTGATTCTAAAAATATAAAGAATTCTGAAATTTTTTCAAGTTTTAGCCTTCAAATTCTTGAAATAGGGAAAATTCTTGGTTTCTCCTCTCTTGCCTTGAAGTCACCTGCAAAAATTTATGAAGAATGAATGCACAAAGTTTTCTTAAATAAGTTTTTAGGTTGAGAATTGCCTTGCTTCCTAAATTTAGAGCTGTGAAACCCTAAAATAGGTGCATGCATGCGGATGCTTTGTTTTTGTGTTTTTTTGAAATTTTGAAAAATTTCTCTAAGGCATGAAAGTTTGGATGCCACCCTTGGAGGACTTAGCCATTTTTTTGAATTTCGTAAATTTAGCTTGATTTTGACCTCAGTTTGACTTTGATTTCCGGACACTCGGTGAATCCTGTGATCTGGCAGAATGATCCATCGCGGATCCTGACTGATTCTAAGAAGATTATCCTGGAGGCAACTTCTGATAAAAACTTCATTTGACCCCTCAAAAAGCTAGGTGCCTAGGCTTACCAGTATTAGCCATTTTTGACATTCTCCAGCTTCAGCTTGTTTTCCTCACCTTCAGATGATTTTGTGATTCCGGGAGCTAGATTGACCTGATTGATTGGCTGTCAGATTCACTAGATAGCTTGATGAATTCTGAGGAGGGTCTTCTAGAGATGATATCTTTTGAAAACTGATTTTAGGCCCTCAAAAGTTTGGGTGTCCCTGGCTAGCTGGGGCGCCTTTATTATCTAGACAGTCTTTTTTTTGTATTTTCAACTTTTACACTTGCTTTTTGATCCTCTAATGAATTCTCATTTCTGGATGATCCAAACTGATTTTAGGCCCTTAAAAGTCTGGGCGTCCCTAACTAGCTGGGGCACCTTCATCATCCAGACTTAGTCTTTTTTTTTGGATTTTCAACTTTTACACTTGCTTTCTGATCCTCTGATGAATTCTCATTTTTGGATGATTCGAAGGTCCGACGAACTGATGGCTAGACTCATTGGATAGCTCGGAGGATTCTGAAGGGGGTCTCTTGGGAACGATATTTCTTGAATGCTGAATCTTGGGGGTCAAAAGCTTGGGTGCCCCTGGCTACCTGGGGCGCCCAACTCCTCTAGAGTTAGAATTTATTCTGAGATTTTCAACTTTGCTTTTGACTTTTGACATTTAACACAATTTCTACCCCTCGATCAGTTTGCAATATTTGATGATTGATATCTCCAATGCGCGTGCTGATGATTGTGTTGGAGAGCTTGATCAAAACTGAAGAGGACATGCTGGAGACTAGAAACCCTAATTCCATTATCTAATGACCCAAAAGCTTGGGCACACCTGGCTACCTGGGGCGCCCATCATCTCCATACTTAAACCATTTTTTGCTTGATTTTCAATCTTTAGAATTGAAACCTCATGTTATGCCCTTTGTTCGATCTGAAACTATAGGTGATTGAATGATCTGATGGATTTGCTAAGATATCCACTGCAAAGCTGGCAGAATCCTGAAGACAATGAACATATTTGCAAACCCTAATTGCTGGATTAGTTCTTCCAAAAGGCTGGGTGCCCTTGACCACCTGGGGCACCCAAATTTCCCAGACTTAGATTATTTTTTGATATTTTCATGATTTGCATTTTGCTACTCTGTCAAGACTCCTCCGATCAATTAAAGATTCTGGTTGACTAGTTGATCTAATGACCGTGTTGATGGATTCACTGCGAAGCTGAGAGGATTCTGAACAGGGTGTCCTAGGATGAGCAAACCCTAATTCCATCATTAGCCCTCTTGAAAAAATTGGGCGCCCCTGGCTAGTAGGGGTGCCTTTACTTGGCAGTGTTAGTTTATATTTTGCAATTTTCAACTTTCTCCCTCGTTCTTTGTTCCTCGATCATTTGTTGCAACTTCTCGATCTGTGCAATGCTTGAGACTTTGAATCTGACACCTGGCAGTTGAGCAACCTCCATTAATGGCCTTGGAGCTCCTGTAAAAGCAGAATAGACCCACTAGGAGCCTCTGATCTTTTAACGATTCTGATTGGACCAGCTTGATGAGGAAGCATTTTAAGCCAATCAAAATCAGTTTGAACCCTAGAAGCCAAAGTTTCTATTTTTAGAAGAAATTGCCAGCATCCATTTCAAAAGAAACCTAGAAAAACCCAAAAAAGTTCTATTTTTAGAAACTTTCTAAAAATAGAAATTTTCCTAAAATTTAGAGCCGAAAAAATTGAGATTTTAGTTTTGTAGACAAGGTTGATCTGAGCAGACCCAAATTGTCAGATTTTGAAAATTTTGAGTTTTTGGCCCTCATGCAAGACATGCAAGTTCCCAATTTTGACCTTTGAGAGTGTTTTACACAAGACTTTGACCATTTCTTCAAAATGCCTAAGTGTAGCAAATTTTTTAATTTGGCGTACAACAATAAACACTGCTAAATAACATCTTTGTTCATGGTTTGTAATGGGAATATATAAGCTACATTTACTACAAGAATTTAATAAGATTTTATGTCATGTTAAGTTCATTACATGTTCAATGATAGCATCTTGTTGTGAAAGTATCAATTCTATTTCAAAAGAACAGCAAAAGCATTGGGTGAAGACTTATCAATATCTGTTTTGGTAGTAGAACAAGTCACCTATAAATCATCATTTTTCTGTTGAAACATAATTGTACCAGGTTGCAAAGAAACAATCCATTGCACGCAAGTTTTCAAAAGAAGCAACTCTCAGATGATGCAAAAGCAGCATTATGTTGAGCTGTATTGCTATTGAGAAAAATATGTGAAATGCTGCTGTTTAGCTATCCAAGTTGACAATAAAGGAGAGGATGAATATGCATTTTAGAATCAGGTCAACTTCTCCATGAGTTTTTTTGTGCTTAATAGTAATTTAAGTGATGAATGACTTGTGAAAGATAGTGCCTTCCCCACTGTAGAATCATTTCTATTTAAAAATAATTCTACATTGAACTAGAGAAGTGGCTAGTTATTGAGAGGGTTCCCAAGGACTGTAGGTTGATGTTTCTTATCTACCTTCTGAAAGAGTATATTGTATATTTAAATACTGTAATTCTACCTTGTTTCATCATCATCCTAAATATTGAATAGAATTATCTTACAAGAGTCAGTAGAAGTGGTTTGCTAGAGATTGCTAATGGAAAACTTAAAATAATTGAGTTTAAGCCCAATAATAAGTAAATTTGCAAGTACTCATACATAGACGATAATCTAAGGAGAGCCTAGATCCTATTACATGTTCTAAAGCAAATGACTTGAAATTGAATACGAAAATTCGGCATTATCATATAGAGTATAAATAGATCTGAGTCACTATTATTTCATCTGACTATATTACTACAACTAGTAGAAGCTGGAGAGACTGCAATTTGTTCCCTCTCTCTAGAGTGGCCATTGCTATCACACTCACTGCTTCTTTTATTTAGATACTACCTTTTTCTAATCCACCTTACCATGATTGTTGATCTTGAGTAATAAATACATCAAAATGTACTCTTGTGAAATAAAATTATCAAGTCTTTTGATTTCTATGGCTTGAGAATTAGTCAAATAGTTTTTGTACCAAGAAAAATTCTCCTCAGATATGATTGACTATTAACAAATCATTGGCACAAACAAGAATTTCGAACTGTCTTTATGTTTCTACTTTCTAGCAAGTAAATATTTGCCCTTAAGGTGCTTTTGTTCATGTATCCTTGCATGTTCATGCCCAACATTTGACATGAAAAAAAAAAAATCACAGTAAAATGGATTCATCCTCATATATGCAAGTTCTTTTCTCAAAGTTCACGTTTTTAACTTATTCATCATGTTTGTACATGACTTATGATCATGGATCTTCATTCAGTCATCAACTTAAAATTCTTTGAAACAAATGCAAGGCTTCAAATCAGGGCAAATTTGGTTGTTAATAACTTAAATTGTTTCATTTGAGTTGATCATATTCAAATATCAGATATTGTTAGAATTAATTCCATTTTTTCCCTAAAATATTTTCTTTCATGATTTTCATTTTCCATTAAATATTTCCTTAATGATTCTGATCTTTATCCATATTTTTTACTTTTCCAGGTATTTTTAAATTCATAGTTGACTTTCTTGTGTGTTATGCTCTATGGGTCATCACTTCACAGTGAAATCATAAATCACATTTCCAAGACAATGGACGAAGGTACAGAAATGATATCCAGGTTACAAACCAGAGGAAGAGGCTGACATTGTTTGAGATGATATGATATCATAAGTACACCTGTTCTTACACAAACTTTGATGACATCAAAATTCAAATTGTCAAGTGGTTCAATTAGGGAAGATGCTTGGCTCATAGAAGTTCACTGAGGTTCCCTTCTTTCCATGCTGAAAAGTCTTGATACTTAAAAAGAGATGAGCCCGAGTCTCCCTTTCTATCTCATTGCTGTCCTGCTTTAGTTGCCTGACCCATCTGGTTAATTTTTTGATTGAGCTACAATAATTTTCTAAATGTTATATTAAGTTAGGATTAACTGGACCAACTTGCCGAACATTATCCCATTTAACCTTATTTATCTAGCTGATCCAATCAAGAAAACAATCTCTCTTTCTCCTCAGTTTATTCCCCTTTGACAAATAAAGGTTTGTACAAGTAGTTGATGTCAGAAACAGCTTTGATTAGACACTCTCTATCGTTGCTGTTTACAATAGTGGTGAGTTTAGGTTGTTTAACCATTATTATTGCTGCCTTTGGTTGTATTGATCAAGTACAAGTTTTATGAGATTGGTACTTCATTGTGAAACCAGTAACTACATTTTTTAAGACAATGGTGGATAGTTTCAAGACCTCATATCCCTAACCCTTTTAAAGTAAAAATTTCTTAATTTTACACAAACAAGTAAAGATAACGAGGAATAACGCCATTGCAATAAAAAAATTCTTTTCTTTTATTGATAATTCCCAAATATATTACAACATGTTTTCCTTTTCTTTTCAAATATACATCAGAGTAAGAAAGCATACAAATACATACATAGCTCATGGAGCTTTTGAACAAATAGTAGTAAGACGGTTTAGGTTCCTTTCCTTTCAAATCTTGGTTCTTCTATCACCTGCTGTGGAGGAGAAGCATCACTCAGGTGCTTTTCCGCCAACCACAGACTCTTAATGCGGTCCCCCACACATCTATCATTTGATAGATGGCCCTTCCCTTCGACGAAGAGATTGGTAGAGTATCCGATAACGACAATCAACTGAGCATAGTGCTGTGTCTTACATAATTAGAACCTGCGCAATTCGGCAACTCTCGAACTAGCATCTAATAAAGGATCACGATGAACTAACAGTGTAGTCTCAAGCATCACACAGTCTAAGTGGATGTCCTACATTGCACTACTTTGGCCAAAGTGTTCTCATTCAGTACTTCAAATGAAGTCATCTATCATAAACACTACTCAGAGCCGATTCGACTTAAGGCTATCTTACACTACGCATAGGCATTGTTCTTCACTGGATAATCCGTATCCCAGACTAACCTACAACATACTAAACTACTAGAAAAGAATCTACTTAGCAAGTAAGTACACAAGTTCCCTCCCATAGTGGAATACTATCCTAGGAGTAACACAAGCTTATCCGAGTTAAACAAATAACTAAGCTGTTTGAACTTCAAGTGATTCTTGCAATCATACAATCCTAGTAAATATTAACTAAAGCAATCAGCATTCTCCTATAATGGAGATCTTACAAACAATGTATAACATAGCTAGAATGCAACATTTTTCCTTTCTCAGAAGACAAACATATTCAATTCCTATGCACAGACAAAAAACACAATTCAAGCAGCCTTATAGTAAAGCTTGCGAAAGAATAGTAAAAGAATATCCCATGCTTGTTTACGCTTATCCCAAATTGAAGGCAGAGCTGCTTCCACTTCCAGCTCAATCCAGTTTCTTGAATTAAGTTCCCAGTCCTTCAAAAGATGATAATTTCCTCACAGAATTGCCCTCTTTCTCACTCTCAGAAATCGCTAGTAGAAATGATGTATTCCTTGGGTAGAATACGTTTCTCTCAAAGATAATAGAAACTCTTAGAAATGTGAACACTTTTTGTAAACCATGGCCACTTAGAAATTGATCAATGGTTGTATATAATGTCACTCAAAAATTGAATAATGAACATATAATGATGCACCAAATGATACACATATGGTGAATTAGGCAAACTCAAAGACAAATTACAAAAGTTGATGAAGAATGGTGAATGAGTACGGTGAATGAGAGTTGGGCGACTATTTATAGTAAGCCCGACCTCCAACAATTCCTACTGCCATGGCATGTGAATTGACACCACTGCCATTTGACATTTTCAATTCTGGAGGTGGCACCAATTCCAGTCCATACACAGCAAATAACAGGGTGAGTCGACCTCCAATGTTGCCAGCATAATGAAGACTAATTCCAAAAGCACATGGTTACAAATCAAAACCTACAATTTTTTTTTATAGAGGTGGCGCCAAACTCATGAAATGGCAGGTATTTCATAATTCAGAGAAGTCAATTGTATTTCTCATACACATACCCAACATCGACTGATTTCAAGGCTGAGTCGGTGAAACCCAATTACTGTGTTGAATTTATTCTTGTTTCAGATTCTTGACTTGGTCAAAAGATTTAAACACCTTTTGAGGATTTATCCCTACGTGATTATAAACAGGTGATGCACGATTTCCTCATGAAATGGCGCGTATTTTATAATTCAGAGAAGTCAATTGTATTTCTCATACACATACCCAACATCGACTGACTTCTAGGTTGAGTCGATGAAACTCAATTACTGCGTTGAATTTATTCTTGTTTCAGAACTCTTGACTTGGTCAAAAGATTTAAACGCCTTTTGAGGATTTATCCCTACATGATTATAAACAGGTGATGCGCAATTTCACTTTGTCATATTTGTTTCAAATTCGAATTCTGAAATAATTCAATTTCCCAAAGTTGAATGATAATATTAAATCAATTCAAAAATAATTCGATTTCCAAAGTTTAATGATGATAATTATATATATAACTATAGTTTTAAATATATTAAACATATATATATATATATATATATATATATATATATTTAAATATCATAGTATATATATATATATATATATATGTTAACTCAGAAGGCAATAAAAATAATATTATATATATGTGAGCTAGTTAGCATTCATCTAATATATATATATATATATGTTAACTCAGAAGGCAATAAAAATAATATTATTAATATCCACATTATACAGGATGTGTGCATATATATAGATATATACCTCTATGTACACGTATTTGTAGGTATACCATATTGATGCATCCGTATGAGTATATCCATTTGCCAATGTACACCTGTATTGATATGTATATACATATGGATACGTGTATATACTACATATATGTATATATGTCCACATTCGATTCACTTACATCCATTTACGTTACCATCATATTGATAGGTGTGCACGTGTGGTATCTCTATACATATGCATATACGGGTCGTTAGATCCTACTGACATGCATGTGCATATATATAAACATATTACACCTACATCTCTTCTATCCATATGATCGTAATATCACAAGACAGACACAAAAACCAAATAGATAAACATCACTTGCAAATGCATACAAAAGTAAACTAGACTCCTAATGCAAACATACAAGCTATGGATGACTTACCTATAAACCACACAAACTGACTTAGTTCACTCAATCTAAAGTGATGTGTGTGTATGCTCAGATGGTTTACTTTACCGGTTACTCGACCAAGCTCCTCTCCCGAGTGATACTTCCCCTCTGCTTGGAGGAATGGTTCATATACCTGCATTCACTGGCATATGCTCTCGACAGTCAAATGTTCATAACATAAGCAGTATACATAAACATCTCAAAAGTTAGAATATTCACAATTCAATAACCTTACATTCTCATAAATGCAATATTTCACCAAGGATAACATCAATTGAAGTAACATTAGATGAGAGTCTGAGACAATCATCAAATGTGAAAACACTCATATTGATAACAAGGAACAACATATTTTATTCATCTTCAGAATTCACTTTACAATCATTTTACCCTATGCAGTACTAGTAGATAGTAACTATACAATCGGGGTGTAACATACTCCCCCCCTTATGAATCATTGCCCTTGATGACCTAAGGTATTATTCAAAGCATAAGAATTTAACACTACATTATTCTATATTCTCAAAAGCTTCAAGAATGTCTGGAAATTTCTGCTGAATTTCCGCATAATCCTCTTAAGTAGCCGAGTCTTTTGCGTACTGGTCCCATTGGACTTTGCACTGCGAGACTTCTCTGTTCCGTGTGCGAAGCTTACATGTTTCTAGCACCTTGATGGGCTCAAGAGTTACTACTCTGGGATCCCTTACCTGTAAAACAGACGAATCAATTACATGATTATCTCCTAGTATATACTTTTTAAGGCAGGACACATGGAAGACATTATGCATTCTGGCAAGAGCTGGTGGCAAAGCGATTAGAGGCTACATGATTCACTTCCTCTAGAACTTCAAAGCATCCAACATAACTCGGGGCTAACTTAGAAGACTTTCCAAAATTAATGGAGCTTTTGTGAGGCTTCACTCTCAAAAGTACTTTGTCACCTAAAGCAAAATTTCGGAGCACTCTCTTAGCATCTGCGTAACTTTTCTGTTGATTGTTAGCTTCTGCTAACCTTTGCTTAACAATCTTAACTTGTTCGTCCATTTTTGCCCAACATTTTCGGTCCAAGACTTACTCGATCCTCAAGTTTATCCCAACTTATAGGAGTTTGACACTTTCGACCATACAAAGCTTCAAAAGGAGCCATCTTAATTGCAGAATGGTACGAGTTATTGTAAACAAATTCAACCAAGGGTAAATAATCTTCCCGCTTATATTGCTGATCCATGCAATACACTAAGTAGGTCTTCCATTACTTGGTTTACCCTTTCAGTTTGCCCATCTGTTTCCGGATGATATGCCGAGCGAATTTTTAATTGAGTCCCTAGTGCAGAAAACAAGGTTTGCCAAAACCTAGAAGTGATTCGTGCATCCCAATCAGAAATAATCTTTTCAGGTATTCCATGCAATCTAAACACTTCTTGCACAAACTTCCTTGCTATGACTGGTGCTCCATCAATTAAGTTCCCTGGTATAAAATGTGCCACTTTTGTAAGCTTATCTACTACCACTAGTATGGCATTGTGCTTATTCCTTGACATAGGCAGTCCTTGCACGAAATCCATACTTATAACTTGCCATTTCCTTTCTGTTATGTCATGTGGGTATAACAAACCTGCAGGGTGATGATGCTCCACTTTCACCCTTTGACACTCAAGACACCTAGCCACATAACTAGTAGCATCTCCTTTCATTCCCTTCCAGAAGTATAATGATTTTACATCAGCCCTATTTTTTTTCACTCCTGGATGTCTGGAATATGGTGCTTCGTGTATCTCCTTCCATACCAGATTTCTCAATTCTTTCACATCCGGTACATGCATTCTACCCTCGTACCTAAGTAATCCACTAGGTTCAAACTAAAAACACCTAGAATCTTGAGGATTATCCACAAGTGCTTGCTTAACCTGCAAGTAATACTCATCCTCTTTACACTTTTAGAGTACTTGCCCTTTCAAATTTGTTTGTATTGCTACTATGGAAGCAATATGACGTCTCCGACTTAATGCATCGACACCCTGATTTTCTTTCCCCTTGATATAACTGATATTATAATCATAGTCAGCTATCAACTCTAATCATCTCCTCTGTCTAGCATTTAGATTTGGTTGAGTAAAAAGATACTTTAACCCATTATGGTCAGTTTTCAACTCAAAGGGTTTCCCAAGCAAATAGTGCCTCCACATTTGCAATGCATGAAAAACAGCTGCCAACTCTAAATCATGCGAAGCATAATTCATTTCATATGGCTTCAACTTCCTAGATTCATATGCAATCACTTGTCCATCTTGCATTAGTACACCTCCTAACCCTTCTCTGCATGCATCTGTGATAACCGTAAAACTTCCTTTAGGATTTGGTACCTTTAGGATCAGTGCGGTGGTTAGTTTCTTTTTAAGTAGGTTAAATGCTTCTTGACATTTCTCATTCCATTCGAATCTCTTTCCTTTCTTTTGCAAAGAAGTTATAGGAAAAACAATCTTAGAAAAGTTTGCGACAAATTTTCTGTAATATCCCGCCAAACCCATGAAACTTCTTACTTCTGACACATTTTTGGGTATAGGCCACTGAATTACTGCTTTGATCTTTGCTGGATCAACTGCAATTCCTTCAGCTGAAATCACATGACCCAAATAATATACCCTCTCTTGGAAGAATGTACACTTGGATAGTTTACCATACAACTTGTGCTCTTGCAATCGTTGTAGGACCATTTCTAAGTGCTTGCAGTGTTCTTCCTCGTTGCTAGAGTAAATTAGGATGTCATCTAGAAAGACTAGTACAAACTTGTCTAGGTAATCCTTGAACACACTATTCATAAGATTCATGAATGCTGCTGGTGCATTTGTTAAACCGAAAGGTAAAATAGTGAACTCATAGTGTCCATATTGAGTTCTGAATGCAGTTTGAAAGATATCTTCATCTTTAACCCTTAACTGGTGATATCCAAACCTCAAATCTATTTTTCAGAAAACAGTTGCACCTCCCATTTGATCAAAGAGATCGTCAATGCGTGACAACGGATATTTATTCTTAGCTTTTGATTGTTCAAGATTAGTTAACCTTGCTAGGATTTGGTCAAGCCTAGCTTCCATTCCCACAGTTCCAACCTCTTGACTTGTTCCGGGATTGGTTCGTGTCCTCTCATACGTTCTCACTATGCTTAAATGATGGGTTTAACCTGAATGTTTTATCCATGTTAGGCTACTTATGTTATCATTTAATTTATGGAAAACATAAAAAAAAACACACATTCATATGAACACAAGAATTCCATAAATGATCAAGTATAGATTTCTTTTGATAAACACTTAGTTTTATTCTTAACATGAGGATTTCAATATCCTATCGATTACATTGATAGACTATTTAGATAGTCAAGAGGAGAGTATCCTTCAGATTCACTCTCAGACACATAGCTTAAAGGAGTGTATCCTACAGACTGAGAACATTGTTGTTCCCTATCCTTCTGTTCATCTCTCATATGTTCATATCTATCCCAAAAAGGATAATAACCCTCAGATTTTTCATCCGATACATAATTACGGGAAGTAATGTCAATATGGTGTTCATTAACAAAATGGTCTACATTTTTTGCAGACATTTGTTCTTGAGACCATTTCTTGACTAGCGGTGTCCTTGGTGTATATCCCTCAGACTCTTTACTCGAAGAAATTGATATTACTTCAGCCAGTGGTAGAACCCTAGGATCCCTAAAGATGAATGCAAGACTTGCATTTTCTTCTGATGGCATGTCCCTGGAAAGTGGTAATGATTTTGACTTTTCAGGTGAGATGGCTGGTAGGTAATTGTAACTAGCCTCCATCTTCATCTTCCTCTTCACATCGCTGATCTGAGAAAGTGCATGACTAAAAGTTTCTGTAGCACTCAACTAGATAGCATTATCGTAGTTGGTTCCTTCAATGGTTCTAACGATGGCTTCTTTTTCCTTCTTGGCTTTGAGGTAATGTTCATTTCTGATTACGGACTTTCGAGCCATTAATCTAAGACACGCCATCCCGACACAAGAATTTTTCACAACATTAGCTAATGTTGGAAAGGAAAAATGACGAGCTCATAAGTTCCAGAGTTAAACCTGGTAGCTCTAATACCACATGTAACGACCTAACCCTTTCATAAAGTAAAAATTTCTTAATTTTACACCAAACAAGTAAAGATAACGAGTAATAACGCCATTACAATAAAAAAATTCTTTTCTTTTATTGATAATTCCCAAATATATTACAACATGTTTTCCTTTTCTTTTCAAATATATATCAGAGTAAGAAAGCATACAAATACATACATAGCTTATGGAGCTTTTGAAGAAATAGTAGTAAGACGGTTCAGGTTCCTTTCCTTTCAAATCTTGGTTCTTCTATTGCCTACTATGAAGGAGAAGCATCACTTAGGTGCTTTTCCGCCAACCATAGACTCTTAATGCGGTCCCCCGCACATCTATAATTCGATAGATGGCCCTTCCCTTCGACAAATAGATTGGTAGAGTATCCAATAACGACAACTGACTGAGCATAGTGCTGTGTCCTACATAACTAGAACCTGTGCAATCTAGCAATTCTCAAACTAGCATGTAATAAAGGATCACGATGAATTGACAATGTAGTCTCAAACATCACACAGTCTAAGTGGATGTCGTACATTGCACTACTTTGGCCAAAGTGTTCTCATTCAGTACTTCAAATGAAGTCATCTATCATAAACACTACTCAAGGCCGATTTGACTTAAGGCTATCTTACACTACGCATAGGCATTGTCCTTCACTGGATAATCTGTATCCCAGACTGAAATACAACATACTAAACTACTAGAAAAGAATCTACTTAGCAAGTAAGCACACAAGTTCCCTCCCATACTGGAATACTACCCTAGGAGTAACACAAGCTTATCCGAGTTAAACAAATAACTAAGCTGTTTGAACTTCAAGTGACTCTTACGATCATACAATCCTAGTAAATATTAACTAAAGCAATCAACATTCTCCTATTATGGAGATCTTACAAACAATGTATAACATAGCTAGAATGCAACATTTTTCCTTTCTCAGAAGACAAACATATTCACTTCCTATGCACAGACAAAAAACAAAATTCAAGCAGCCTTATAGTAAAGCTTGAAAAAGAATAGTAAAAAAATATCCCATGCCTGTTTACGCTTATCCCAAATTGAAGGTAGAGCTGCTTCCACTTCCAGCTCAATCCAGTTTCTTGAATTAAGTTCCCAGTTCTTTAGAAGATGATAATTTCCTCATAGAATTTCCCTCTTTCTCACTCTCAGAAATCACTAGCAGAAATGACATATTCCTTGGGTAGAATACGTTTCTCTCAAAGATAATAGAAACTCTCAGAATTGTGAACACTGTTTGTAAACTATGGCCACTCAAAAATTGATTAATGGTTGTATATAATGTCACTCAAAAATTGAATAATGAACATATAATGATGCACCAAATGATACACATATGGTGAATAAGGCAAACTCAAAGACAAATTACAAAAACTGATGAAGAATGGTGAATGAGTACGGTGAATGAGAGTTGGGCGACTATTTATTGTGAGCCTAGTCTCCAACAATTCCTACTGCCATGGCATGTGAATTGACACCACTGCCATTTGACATTTTCAATTCTGGAGGTGGCGCCAATTCTAGTCCATACTCAGCAAATAACAGGGTGAGTCGACCTCCAATTCTATTAGCATAATGAAGACTAATTCCAAAAGCACATGGAGAAATTTACAAATCAACACCTACAAAATTTGTTTACAGAGGTGGCGCCAAACTCATGAAATGGCGGGTATTTCATAATTCAGAGAAGTCAATTGTATTTCTCATACACATACCCAACATCGACTGATTTCAAGGCTGAGTCGATGAAACTCAATTACTGCGTTGAATTTATTCTTGTTTCAGATTCTTGACTTGGTCAAAAGATTTAAATGCCTTTTGAGGATTTATCCCTATGTGATTATAAACAGGTGATGCACGATTTCACTTTGCCGTATTTGTTTCAAATTCGAATTTTGAAATAATTCGATTTCCAAAGTTGAATGATATTATTAAATCAATTTAGAAATAATTCGATTTCCAAAGTTTAATGATGATAATTATATATTTTAAATATATCGTGAGCCAGTTAGCATTCATCTGATATATATATATATGTGTGTGTGTGTGTGTGTTAACTCAAAAGGCAATAATAATAATATTATTAATATACACATTATACTAGATGTGTGCATATATACTGTAAGAGAGGGGGACCAACCATTGTAAGGCCCTAGGTCACGAAAGGCCAAGAGCAGAAAGGCTGCCCTAACTTACCTCAGTTTAAAGGATGGTTAGGATAGAAGGGATGACAATGATGAAGACTATGTGTCCTTCGATCAGTCTGCAATCTCGAGAGCTGAAGGGAGACTAGACAAGTTGCTTTCCAGAGTCAACTTTGCGTCTCAGGTAGCTCTCTGTTAGAGGACAAAAGCGCAACTCTGGGACAACAACGTAGCGTGCTGGCATCTTGCAGGTGCGCTAGTGTTTGTACAGCTAGAAAACCAGAGAGACGAGGTTTAAGCTCTAAGGAAGGACTAGTAGCCTAGTCTAAGAGTTTCTAGAATGACAAAATAAGATCAAGAAGTATGAAATGTATAGATGAATGTGATAAAGGAAATATATTACCGCAAAAGCGACGAAGACGATTTCGCACAATAGTCTTCTCGCTAGCTTGCTTAGAGATCTCTCCACCTGCACACAAAAAAAGGGGGAAATGTTGGGGCTGTTTAGGGGCCTGCCTCAGTCAGACCCCCGTTTTGGTGTTTCCACCTCCATGGACAACCAAGTTTGCAATGATAGAAATAGAGATAAAGAAATAATACAAGCTACATAAACAAAAGACACTACAATACAGTACGTGCTTACTCAACCAAAGACGATAGAGGAGATGAGAGGAGCTTACTACCTCCGTCCAAAGCGCTCAAGGCTTGTGGAAGAGTGAATGAGAGGAACTCAAGCCTTTGCTGTAGTGGTGTTCGTCCTGCGCTCGCACTATTGGAGTGATGGAGTGGTAGATTGCTGCAATGGAGTGTAAAATGCTGCTACAAAGCTTGTGGATGCTTGAAAGAGTGGAGAAAATGTGAAGTGATGAACTCAAGATCTCGCCAAACTTCGTCCAAACTTGAGAATGGATGGAATGGTCAAGAATATGAAGGAAGGGATGGAAAACGACCCTATTCGGGTCGGCCAGCCAAAGAGGAGCGTTACACTTCGACTCCCAACCGAAAGTGTAACGTCTCTACAGACTCCAGCCGCAGGAATCTGCTAGGGATGTAAGCGTGCCGCGTGGGCATCCTCGACAGAAATGCCTCCACCGACACACAAACAGGGCGCCAAGTGTGATGTGGACAACGGGCTTAAGTGGAATTAAGTCTCTGCTTTAGGTTTTCTAAAGTGCAAGGGGGTAAAAAAGAATTTGCGTTAGGGGTGCAAATTCATGCTTATACATATACATATATATATCTGTATATACCTCTATGTACACGTATGTGTAGGTATACCATATTGATGCATTTGTATGAGTATATCCATTTGCCAACGTATGCCTGTATCGATATGTATATACATATAGATACGTGTATATACTATATATATGTATATATGTCCGCATCCGATTCACTTACATCCATTTCCGTTACCATCATATTGATAGGTGTGTACGTGTGGTATCTCTATACATATGCATATACGTGTCGTTAGATCTTCCTGACACGCATGTGCATATATATAAACATACTACACCTACATCTCTTCTATCCATATGATCGTAATATCACAAGATAGACACAAAAACCAAATAGATAAACGTCACTTGCTAATGCATGCAAAAGTAAACTAGACTCCTAATGCAAACATACAAGCTATGGATGACTTACCTATAAACCACACAAACTGACTCAGTTCACTCAATCTAAAGTGATGTGTTTGTATGCTCAAATGGTTTACTTTACCGGTTACTCGACCAAGCTCCTCTCCCGAGTAATACTTCCCCCTTGCCTGGAGGAATGGTTCATATACCTGCATCCACTGGCATATGCTCTCGGCAGTCAAATGTTCATAACACAAGCAGTATACATAGACATCTCAAAAGTTATAATATTCACAATTCAATAACCTTACATTCTCATAAATGCGATATTTCACCAAGGATAACATCAATTGAAGTAACATTAGATGAGACAATCATCAAATGTGAAAACACTCATATTGATAACAAGGAACAGCATATTTTATTTATCTTCAGAATTCACTTTACAATCATTTTACCCTATGCAGTACTAGTAGATAGTAACTATACAATTGGGGTGTAACAACCTGTTTTACATTAAATATTAACTGGAGTCGTAATAAATTAAATAGCATGCTGCTGCTTCGAAGGATTTTAATAAAATAGGAGATTATATTAAAATTTGAATTCAGTTAGACAGATCACCACACTTGCCAAGGAAGAAAGAAAGGAATTGGGGAATTACAAACCTGATGGTATTAGCAGCAGTGGTTACCAAACCTGCATTGTCGTTGATGTTATTTGACCCTATCAGTTATTTCTTTGAAGAAGAGCAAGAGGTTTATTGTTCCATTGTAGGTTCTGCCAATAGATCTGAAACTGAGAATTTCATTATTATTTCTATTGAAGGCCTTATTGCCAACAATTAAGTCCCTCATAGTTTCCCAAGCCCTCCAAATACTGCTAAAACCCTTAGAGCCAGCAGGTTTAACTGAAAAGTTCCCAAATAGGAAGTCATGGGGGTGAAGGTTTTTCCAAGTTTGGCCATCTTAGGAACATGTTGAATATTACTTCTAATTAAGGTCTTCCAAGGTCCATTTCCATTCAAAGTCCTAACTATTCACTTTGGGGCCAAAGCCATACCCTGGATTTTCAAGTCTCTAAGGTCAAAGCCTCCTTTGTGTTTGCTCATACAACACCAATTCCAGTTCACTGCATGTCCTTTCCTTTTGCCTTTATCATCAGACTAGAGGAAACTTCTAATTAAATTTTGGATGCTCTCAACTTGACAACTACCAAACAACCAAACCAATGCATAATAAATGGTATAAGAGGATAGCATTTTTTGACGAATTTGAAACCTACCAGCCAATGAGAGATAGTGGCTGTTTCACTTTCTGGATTTGTTCTTCATTTTACAGTACGACCAATTCCACATGCTTTTCAATGATGGGTTAACAAAAAATGGAATCACCAAATATTTGACTTGTCTATCAGATTCACCCCATTGCCATTTACATCTATTAGACCACTCATGGGGAGAGTCATACTAGCTTAATAAAATAGATGTAGTATTAGAAATTTTAGCTCTTGATGCTTGACAATATATATTAAGTTTGTTGATTACATTATCAAATTTCTCTAACATTTTTGAAAACATAGTTGTATCATTAGCAAATTGAATATTTAATAGCATATCCTTGTTAGGTAAAGAGATACCTTTAACCATATTATCAAATTTGCAAGATCTTAATATATAATGAAGATCATCAGATGCAATAACAAATAATGGAGTTGCAAGAGCGCCACTTTGTTTGATAGATCTCTGTACAACAAAAGGCTCAGTTAAATACCCATTGATGCCAGTTTGAGTATATGCATCTTGAAACATATCTTTAACCATATTGTAGAATATTTTTGGAAAACCAAAAGCATTTAGAATAAGTAAGATGAATGACCACCCCACCCTATCATAAGCCTTTTCAAAGTCAAGTAACAATGTTTTCACATTTTGATTATTCCTTTTAACCCAATCAAAAGCTTCCTAGCTTGTAATAAGATTTTCAAGAATGATCTACCCTTAATGAACCTTTTGTGCATGCTGTTACTGATTCTTGGTAGAATATTAGCCAAGCCAAGACTTTAGCAGATATTTTGTATGAGACTTTTACTAAAGTAATTGGCCTCCAATTTTTAATATTAGAGTTATCCTCCAATTTAGGAAGCAACTTAATAATCCCTCTGTTAATTTTGTCTCCTAAGGAGCCTTAAAAATGGCCTCTTTATATACTAGAAATAGGTCCTGTTGTGACCTATTTCACACATCGCCCCATCGCAAATGGGGACCCCCAAGTTTGGTTCCGCCTTCCGCGCAACGTCTCTGAGAGTCTTGAATTTGGATAAATTTTGAGAGTTAAGTCCGGCTAAGTCGGGATTTTGAACCCGTTTGTGTGCCTTAACGTCATAGAAGTGCTTAGAACACCCGGTAGACGAAGATCGCCATTGCTTTCGGTCGTTTCTGACACTTCCTATTTTTTAGGGATTCTGCTTTTTTGCTTTTTGCTTTTTTGATTTTTGGCATTTTTAGGCCATTCTGGAGTTCCTATTTTTTAGGGATGCTTTTTGCTTTTTCTATTTTTGGAAAGTTTCTATTTTGGGAAAAAGTTTCTATTTTTGGATCCCACAGAGCAGAAAATCAACATGTCTCCAGAAATCAAGAAAATCCAGGTAAAGTGAAAAAGTTTGAAAAATGGTGAAAATTTTGGGAAAATGCTTAAGTCTGAGAATGGCGCCATCAAGAAAGAAGATGGCATGGAAACCTCAAAGTCCGCCCTACCTTTGGCATGCCAAAGATAGGCACTGGCATGAATGTTGCCAAGTCCGCCATAGGCAAGGTGGTCTCCGAAGTCCGCCATGGCATGAAAGTTGCCAAGTCCGCCCTTGGCATGAGGAAGCAAAAGTCCGCCTAAGATGTTTGGAGAGAGATGGATGGCACAAGACAAGGCAAGTCCGCCTTTGGCACAAGAAGGTCAAAGTCCGCCCAAAAAAGTCAAATGGCATGAGGGTCTCCAAGTCCGCCCAGCAAGATAGGAAGTGGCAAGAGGCACATGAAGTCCGCCCCAAGAAGTGTGGAGAAAGGTAAAATATGAAGGGGTGCGCTCCAAGGTGTTTGGAAAGGGGTGAAATTGCAAGGTAATTCGTTGGAAATTGAATTAAATGATTAAAACAAGTGGAATTTGCCGTTGGACAAGGCACAAATAAAATTCGCCATGGCAAGGAAAGTCTAAGACCAATGGATAATAAAAATACGCCATAGGCAAGAGATTATAAGAGATTCGTCCAAACTTTGGAAGGAAAATTATTCTAAGGCATGAAAAACGGAGAATTATCTAGAAGAAGAAGAGGTTTTGGCCGGCATAAAAACCACGCCTCGGCACAACGGAATGAAATTCTTTGGCACAAAATGAAGAGTGTTTGGCAGAGCAAGCATGAAGTCCGCCCCTCTCAGCTTGGAAAATTCCTAAGGCACTAGTAAAAAAATGGCAAAGTGGCAGAGATCTCCAAGTTCGCCCAACCCAGAAGATGAATCGTTTGGCTAAATAAAAATGTCCAAAGAGGTCAGAACTCCGCCTAGAAAGTTGAAATTTGGCAGATGAGCTATTGAGCATATTTTGGCTAGGCAGACAATTTGAAAAGAGATATTTTGCCTCGGACAAAAGAAATTAGCCATGTATCAAAGTTAAACGGGTTGGAATTTAATATTTTAATATTTTTAATTATTTCCCTGACACTTAGGGAATTTTAATTAAAAATTCAAAATCCGGAGATTATTTGGAAGATTAAACTAGTTTGCCTTAGATAAATTTAAACTTTGCCATGTTCGGAAGATTTAAAATACATTGGAAAATTAAATTTGGACAATTAATTTAATATCTTTTCCAAACTTAGACAATTTTCTTTGAGAAAATTCGAAAATCTCAAGCAGAGATGAAAATTAGAAACTTGCCTCGATAACTGAAAGTGAAATTAGAAATTTGCCAATCTGAGAAGAAAACGTTTCTAAAAATTGGAAGAAAATCAAAGGAAAGAAAACAATGCCTTGAAGAAAATCGCACTTCTCAGCCATAAAATGAGTTTCAGCAACTCATTTCTTCACAATTCCGGCTGTGAAGTAGCTATCTCTCTCGAATCTTCAGGAAATCATTCGCGAAGGAGAAATTTGTGAGAATAACATCGTTGTGAGAATCGAGATAGCATTTTCTTATTGACAGGCGTGATTTTTGAGAGAAGTAATTTATTTCTTTGCTGAAGTCGTACTTCCAGCATATTGGCGCACTTCTTCTGGCAGATTTTCTGAATTTTTAAATTCATTTGCAGCCACAACACGATCTTCGAGGTTTGGAAGTTAGTTTACAATGTATTTGCACTGTGTTTCTATCTTCTACTTCATTTCCGGCACGAATTTCATTCATGATGGGTGAATTTAATTACTTTCAGCCTGCTTTTTGACAGAAATTTTTAATTTAATAAGGCTGAAAGTGCGATTTGTCCAAGCTACACCCCAAAACTCGTCAATTTTAAATAATCTTGTATTAATGTTAAGTATTTTGTGCTTGCAGGCTGCCGATCGATCAAGGAGAAATATCCCGGCAGGCACAGATGAAGTTTGCAAGTAAAGGATCGCAGCCAGAGACCAGAATAAAGTCTAAATGGAAAAATGTCTCGGACACAAATCTTGGCCACATCTATCTCGTGGAATTTAAAAAGAGGATATATGGACACAACGGACCCTTACCGACGCCTGCCGCTAGAAGGATGGTGAGAAACGACATATTTCAAGTTGCCGGATTCCCGCCTGCGCTTTGCTGTGCTGAACTGATGGTGGAGTGTGCACTTCACTATGATGCTGAGTCAAGGCGGATTGTGGCGCCTGATGGGAGAGTATTGGCGCATCTGACGAAGTTGGCCATTCAGGAAGCCTTCGGCATTCCGGCATATCCTAAAACCGTCTACAAGACTAAGGAAGATGCTCAGAAGTTATATGATGAAAGCCCTGGTCTTTGTGCCGCCAACCTTAACAAATCTTGGCTGGACAAGCCTAGGCCGTCTGTTAAGAAGATGCCCAAGAAGTTGCTGCGCACGGACTTCAAGGAAGACTATGGAGATATTATTATCTTGCTGAACAGAGTGGCAGGCAATCCCTCAGGAGCACCCTTTGAGCCATGGATGTATTACTTCATTGAGGACCTCACAGAAGGTGTCAAGATGTTCAACTGGGCTAGAATGATAAGCAATAATCTTCACCACCAACTTATCAACCTAGAGAAGACCAAAACGTTTTACATGAGTTCTTACGTCATCTATATGTTGGCTAGAACTTACAGATATGCAGGTTTGATTTGCAAAGGCACAGTTGGCAGTAAGGAGAATGAGCTAAAGCCTTATGACTGTTACCCACAACTTCAGCTGAAGGAGAAGACGCACTTTAGGCGAGCCCACGACGCGTTCTTGATGTACATCACCAAGATACTCCAGGGAGGGACGCATCAGCGGCTGACACATGAGGCCAAAAGCCTAATCGGTAAATACGGGTCTTGGTTTATCCAATATCCAAGATTTACGTATATCAGAATTCAAGGATTCACTGGAAGCCCGTACCGTCTGCCCATCTTCCCCACGAATAAGATGGTCCTGCTCGAAGTGTTGAGGCAGTTAGAAGAGTTCCAGGGTCTTCAAAGGGTGAAACAGAAGGCGGCAGTTACTTTTCCCTTCTTTATAGGGAACATGCTGGAGTCTTGCCCATCATCACAGGCAGCTGACAGTGCCAGAATCGAGATACAACATTACCCTTTTTCCCCATATCCGGCTAGAAATCACTACGACCCCCATCACCACATCAAGATGGTGGATGGAAGGAGATACAAGCATAGGGTCGAACTGGAGGACTATTGGGCAAATGCTGCGGATGAATTTGAGGTCAGACGGAGGATGTGGTCCAGATTACCTCTCAGCTTGATCAGGGCAACATAATTTTGTCACGTGCCAGATCAGTTGGAAGAGGACGAGAATCAGACGCAACCGCGCTTCGATGAGAATTCAGCTTTGCCCGCTGTCCAGTGGTCAGAAGCAGAGCATGCTGACTTGAACGTCTTGATGAGGCCTGTCATCAAGTTTACTCAGTGGTGGGTTGATCAACGAGTTCAAGAATTAAGGCGCCAGAAGATAACCCTGACCTATGACATGCTAAGCGAGGCAGAGTCTTATTCTTCCAATGCGGGAGCATCACAGGACCTCCCAGTGATAGAGGCCACCACGTCTAGGAAAAGAAAAGAAATAGCTGCAGGCAAGGAGCCGGTCCAGAAACAGGCAAAGATGAAACCTTCTCAATCAGCCGCCTCCAGAAATATTGAGGAGATATTGGCTACCGCCGATGCTTCACTGGCAGATATGAGGGATCCTTCTCCGATTCCTGAAGACAACGCGGAGCTTCAGCCAGATGAGGATGCGCCACCTTCTCCCACGGGCACCGAAATATTGGAGTCGGATGACGACAATGTGGGCACCCAAGATGAGGATTTTCAGGAAGGGATGATTTCAGCCCTTAGGGGAATTGTAGACGTTCCTGATAGAGAAGGCGTGCCGGAAGAAGACGGTGTTGAGCAGCTTACGATCCCGGATTGGCTGAAGGAGAGGCTAAAGGTACAAGTGCCGGCAGATGAACCAGAAGAGGATGATACGGCAGACTTTTTGGCCAGACTGTCTCAAACCGTGGCCAAAAAGTCGGCAAAGAAATTCTCCAGCATACAGAGAGACGAGGCCGGCAACAGGACAGTGCAAATCGCCGTGCCTACAGTGGACAAGCCACAGGAGGATATGGCTCCACAGGATTACGCCATCACGACCATTGACTTGGGTCCAACCACTAAGGGCCAAGAAATGGAAGATTTGGACAATTCTGTGTCCGCCATCAAATCAAGGTTGGCAAAGGAGGTAGCCAAAAGGAAGGAGTGCCAATTAGAGATTGAGCGCTTAAGGGAATATATTCAGCACTTGATCAAGCCACTTGATCAGACACTACGGCAGCTCCTCTACTTCCGAACTCTTCGCAGGAGGCCATTAAAGAGATAGAAGAAAACAGGCTCACGGTTCAGGAGGCCAAAGAATGGATAGCAGCCAAGGGGATTGAAGCTGAGGCATTCGTGGAAAGATTAACTTTGGTTTATGGTCAGGCCACTGCCTTACTTTCTAGGTTGGCTGCTTTGGCAGAAGTATGGGATAACCTTCCGGATGTGCAAGATAGGATAATCCCTTGCCTTAGGATTTTGAAAGGAGTTCCTAAGCAAGAATTGGTAGAGGGAGGCATCATCGCAGCGGGAGCAGCCTATGACTTCCACACTTGGTATTGGGCCTTGACGGCACGAGGTGAAGTCCTGGAGAGGGTTAAGGTTGATGGTGTCAGATTGGAGGAACAGGTCAAGGAAGTTCAGGCCAGAATCCTCAACATAATTGCCGATGTCTTGGATAAAGAGGCGCTGCGAGAGAATGACCTGCATTTGGAAGTTTTGAAGAAAAGTGTCCAGGAAAATATCTTCAATATCACTGGGCCCATCTTGAGGCAGGACTGGGCCAAATTGGCGAACTTCTTGAGCATCAGAGAGTCCTTTGAGAAGAATGAACCAGAGTGGGAGGAGACCTTCGCCAGATGCGCCGAGAGCATGGATGGGCTTGAATTCAGAATCGGCATGCTTCCGCAGGTTACCATGGACGAGGTTGCCTTGATCGTGTCCACATTCGGCGAATACACGGCAACTCGAGGGGATTAGGATGTAGTCCCTTGAAAATAGCTCCGAATGCCAACTCATTGCTGTTCACTGCCAGTTAACTGAGGTCATTTTGGGAAACCCTAATTAGGGTTTCGTTTGTTAAATCTTGACCGTCGGCTCATTTTTAATCTGAGCCATTTATTCAATTTGAGAACTCTATATAAACTCATTGACCCTCATTTGTAATTGGTGAAGTGAGTAATAAAAGATTGTTGCGACGAAACTATTTCCGTTTATAAAAGCTCTTGTGCATGATTTGCTAAGAACAACTTTTATTTTCAAGTAGTATGCAAGGTTTAATATTTCTCCTTCAACACTTAGATTAGAACTAGAATAGCATTTCATTTATATATTGGTTAGATGAATGATAGATTTGATCGCAGTGGCAGATAAAATTTTGCTCATACTTTTGTCGAGTGGATGATTTGCATTTGACGTGTAAAGTTAGTCTGAGCCATTAAATTGTGGATGCTTAACTTCTGTTTGTTTCAATTACTGATTCAAATATGAAAATTCTTATCACTGCCGTTGAAGATTGCACCTGCTTCGCGTAGTTGTTTGAAGGTGGCGAAACGAAGTGTGGTTACCCCCTTTTATCTAGTCGCTGCTGTCTCTTAAATTCTTAGGCATAGTTAAATCTCTAAACCCTTATCCTTTTTATTTTTTTGGAAAATCTGAAGATACCCACCGAAAGAGCCTTCAAGGATAAAACCGTCTAAGTCTCCAACCTGCAAAAAGAATTTCATGTAAGTCCCCTTGTGATTACCAGCAATCACAACGCCCACTGGCCTTATCCACATGTCAAGACCTGACCGAAGAAACCTTGGAGTTATTGTATTGTCTACTAGATTTTTGCAAGCACTTTTCAAGAGAGGATAAGAGTGTCCTTTGGGCATTTTTATTCTGTGTTCGGTGGCGTACTCAAAACACACACCAACAGGTCCTCGACAACCCAATTAGTTATTGCTTTATAGAACTCATTAGGCAATCCATCTGCACTCAAGGATTTACCATTTTTAAAGGCCTGGATAGCAAACTTGATTTCGTCATTACTAATTTATTTGGCATAACATTCTTACAAACATTTTTGTGCTTCCTTACAAACATTTGAGTGGTCCTTTGCAGTAAATAAATTCTTATAAAAAGTTTTGAAGGCTTATTTGATATCATCATTTTATTACATTGGAATTCGTTAACTGGAACAGGGCCAATTTCCTCCTTATTGCTTGTAGCTTTAAGTATATTAAAGAAGTATTTAAAGCCTTTGGCCCCCTCTCGGAGCCAATTCATTTTGGCTCTATTTTTGGCACCTTGTGCTTTTATGCTCTGCAAGCATCTTTTATGCTTTGTAGGCATCTCAATTATGCTTGATCTCACCGAGCTCATCGATTAAAAAGTGGTTATTAGGTTCCATTTGTAACTGAGATTCCTTTGCCAATAGATTATCCTGTATGCAATTCTCATATCTCCTACCAAGGGCATATTTCTTACCATTGGAAAAGAGACGTACAATCCTCCACTAAAATTTCCCAATAATTGATAACAAATTTATTGGGGAAGAAATCTTTACTGATTTTTCCTAAGGTTTTGATAACTTCCATACAATTGTTACTTTTCAACAACTCAACATTTAACTTAAATAAATTCTCCTTTCTAACATTCTCAGTGTTCTTAGCTCGTTTGAACAAGATATTAGTTTCAATAGGGTAGTGGTGTGACATAATGCAGGGGATCAACTGGATACAATTCTCTTTAAAATCATTTTCAAAACAAAAGTAATTCTCTTGAACATAGAACCTATCTAGTCTAGAGTAGATTCTCTGCTCATCCTTTAGGCAATTGCACCATGTGAACCAAATGCTTTTTGTCTTGTCCCATTTTCGGATAAGTTTCTATGCTGTTCTATGAGCCCATTTCCCATTTCCCATGGGCTTAGGGAAATAATGCTAGGGAAATGATTTTATAACCTTTAAGTGAGTTATGTGTTTTACGTTTTTATAAAGTGTACACCTAGAGTGGGGGTCTCTGTAATAAAGCATTATCACAAAGTGGGTGCCTAGAGCGGGGGCTTTGTAATTAAAACAATTCTTTATTTAATCCTCCTATGTGGCATTGCAAGAGGCACTTGGGAATTTGAAAAGGTCTCATTTTTTGAGAGAAAGCTGGGTGCCCAAGGGTCTATATAAGCAAGGATTTTGGCTAAGGGATGTATGCTTGTTTATTATTTCATTTTCCCAAATAGTTTGGACATCTTGTTCATTTATCATGGAGATTGGAGGATGGAAATTGTAATATCCCCCCTCCAAATGGATATTTACTGACTGACTTTTTGCTTGTCTGTATGCTTGTGGTTTTATAGTTGTCTGTGTTTTTGAGAATTTTTGCCAAGAAATGCAAATATAAAGTAATACTAAAGCAATACAATAAGCTATGAATTCTGATTTCATTTAATGCTTAAGTAATTACATAGCATCATACCTGGGAAGCCAAAGCATAAATTATTTTGAATCTGAAATATTTGTAACAGCAACTGGTAAAACCTTGGCTTGGATGCCTTGCACAAAATATTGGTCTCTCCACCTCAAAATTGATGCACAATGGTTGCCAAGTTCTAGCCGTCCAAAGTGATGAAGGAAACTAGCTGAAACCCCAAGCGATTCACCCTAGAGAGCTCACACGTTGGATAGAGTATGTACGGTTGGGTTCAGAAATTGTACGGCCAGCATAAATGAGTCTCCTATGTGCCTTGAAAAGTGTGCACAAACAGCAACAATGATGGAAGCTGATACAAACTTCTGGTCTGAGCAATTATCTTCTGAAAATTTGAATAAAAACAACTCCAATCTGCACAAATGTGACCTTTGGGTGAAGCCACCTGTATGAGCAAACCTTGGGTGTTATTTCACACCTATAGAATGCTTGAATATGAGAGAAAATATGTTATCCAAGATCAAATTGCAGCAAGAAACCCTTGCTTCTCCTCTTCTCAGCAAAATCAACAAATTGACTAAGTATTGAATGAATGAAATGAATTTCAAAATGCCCTTTTATGATTCACTTCAAATTCACTTTTAAATTCCATTTCATTCAATTTATTTTTAATTTCTTTTAATTTGGTGCACAACTTCATAATATAAAATATACTTTAAAAATCACTTATATCTCCCCCTTTTAAATGACAATTTAACTCATATTATAAAGTATACTTTTAAAATCATTTAAAACCCTTTTTAATTAAGTCCTTATGTCTCTCTTTTAATATAAATAATTAATAAAGCATCACTTTATTAATTTCCATTTAACCCTTATATCACTTTTAATAATAAAGGCCCCCTTTAAATAATCACTTTATTAAAATATTATAAAGTGACTTAAGAATTAATTACTTTACTTTATTAAATTAAAATATTAAAGTTAACACTTTAATATTTCATCTTTCATGCTGAGACCATCACCCGATCACTCCAACTGGAAACTGATGCCGCAACTGGTCATGAGGTGATGTCTGAACAAAGCAAGCCAACTGCCAATCTCCTCCTAAAAAGTAGGGATTCCCATAAAAAGTAGGAAACTATCTCCGATCATTTGAAATGGCTCATAAGGCCCCTTGCCAGGCTCCACAAGCTTCGGGGGGTCACAAATGAATTGTCAGTCCCGTCTTAAAAAATAGGAGACTGGCTCCAAGCTCTTGAGACGCCACGTAGACTTCCCAAAAGGTCACAAGATCCCCGAAAGAACTCTCTATCAGTGTGTTAGCCTATAGGAACCCAACTGATAGGCTAACCACCACGATTGACCACTGCCTAGGAAAAGAGGACATTACAAAAACCCCTTAATTTCCATCATTGAATTAGGAAACAACAATCCCTGATTCAAATTTGGGTGATCTCATGCAGAGATTGCATTGGAGCTTCATTTTGGGGGACAATTGAGGATTCATGGTGAAATCATTCTAAGATATTCTTTCATTGTTGAATTACATTGTGAATTGAATCTGAAATTGTGAATATCATGGCTGCTGCCATAGTTTACATACTCTCCGACTACTCTCCGAGTAGCCGAGTAATCTCCAAAAAAATTGCATGCCGAGTAATTTCTGCTTTTACTTGCGAGCAGTATGTAGATGGATTTTCTCCTGTCAAATTATCGAGTAATCACCAATAGCTCACATAAAACCCACAAACTTGGCATGTTTGTGTGTGTATAAATATGTCTGTGTGTATATGCATGCAAACTTGGCATCCTGTGTATGTTTATAGATATGTATGTGTGCATAGTGCAGGCTTGAGTATACACATACATAAATATCCACACACATTTGCGAGTTATTCCCGAGTCAAAATTTTTGGGCTTGCGAGTACTCTCCGATTCCGAGTATGTAAACTATGGCTGCTGCTATATGGCCGATTGGTTAAGGATTTGAAGGTTGCTTGCAAAGGGCCAAATAGTGAACTTGTGGCAGAGTTTGGGGACTGTTTCCACATCACAATTGCAGATTTTTGGCAGCTATTACAGCACCTTATTTGCAGGTCTAGGTGGCTGGTTTTGGGCGGCTTCCATAGTGCCATATTTTAGACTATGATAGTGCCATATTTTAGACTATGATGGCTAACTCAATGCCTTCCTCGTATTTGTTGGGTGGCTTGTTTAGCGCCATACATAATAACTTCGGTGCTGGTTTGCTGTGTTAATCGGTGTAGATCTGTAATTTCAGAATTGCCTATAATTCTTTGAACTAGAAATAAATAATAGATTGAAATTGGGCTGCTGTGTTGATTACAATTTATATGTTATTGCTGCAATACATCTGATTTCCACAAATCTAATATTCATTTCAGTGATTCTAATTTGTGACAACAAAATTCAATTATAAAGTGTTGAAATTTGTGAAGGGTTATTTGATCAAACACTACATAGTATCCCATTTGGGATATTACACTTTACTGTCTTTCTTGTTATTTTCAAGTGGATCAAGAAGCTTTGACATCTTCTTAGCTCTTATCCAAAAAATATATGCATTACCTTTCCAACTCATTGGGTTTCCTCCAATTTTATCCTCTTTATGTTCAACTATGTTAAAGTCCCTTCCAATAATCTAGGGAACCTTAGGTAAAGTAGAAACCAACCAGTTCTACAAATTAATTCTCTCTATATAATCATTAGCAACATAAAACAAATACCAAAATAACCTTATCCCTTTCAATAATGATCTAGAGCCCCCTATTGCATGAGGAACAACCTGACTTAATCACAAAATTAGACCATTTTTTTACTAACAAGAGTGGCTGTCCCACCTTTGTCCTTGGTATGACTAGAAGTCTAGATGTATAAAATTAGAGTTCTTCTAAGCAGATTTTAACACATTCTCAAGCTGGAATCCAACAACTTTACTTTCTCATAGGATCAGAAAATCCAATTTCTTTTTTATTAGAAAAATCCCAGAAAATATGATTTCTATCAGGGGATTCAAGTCCCCTAATGTCCCAACCTATACAATAGATATTCATTATCGATTAAAAGTGAGGGTTGGGAGGCCTCTGACTCTTATATAATCTATCAACAGTTAGGAATTTTCTCTAAATTACCTCTTTTCCTAGGTTTTTTATTATAGTCCGCTCTATGAATTTGCTTCCTCTTCTTCTTATCTTCTTCTTTTATGTCCATTTCCATATCAATATCTTGGTCTAATAATTCCTCTTGGAACAGAGGGTTTACACAGTTCATATTTCTACTTTGGCCTTCAAGAGCATTATCATTGTCAAGCAAGGTATTGTTATCATCCTCAGGTTCAACTGGTTTAGCAGCATTGGATGGTCCTTGGGTACTGGAGGCTTGTGCCAATTTATTAGCCTGAATCTTTTCTTTTAACTTAGCTCGAACAATTTCCTGAGCATTTTTCTTTTTGGGGATTCTCTGTGTTTCTTTCTCATTCCTCAAGTTAACAATTGACTTATTAACATCTTGAGACACTTTATTGTTAGTATAGACTTCTTTTCATTACAATATTATTGGTCATATATGAACTACCCATTTGCAATCATCACATCCTCTTCTTGACTAACAATTTTGTGTCTCTTTTAATTTTAGTTGACTTTTTTGACTATCACGATTAACTTTTTCTTTAAATGAGGGTTTGTTAATCTTTCAATCTTTTTTTTGGTGGCCATCTTTTTTATAGAGGAAACAAGCATTAAGCCCTCCAAGGCATTCCATATCACATTTGTATAAAGAGTTTCCCAGTTGAAACTCAATGCACTTAGGAATTAGCATTCCATTCTTAATAGAAATCAGTATTGTTGCATTCATGTGGATGAGTAGCCCTAGTTTCTTCCACATGGAACACCT
This sequence comes from Sequoiadendron giganteum, assembly GCA_007115665.2. Classification (NCBI taxonomy): domain Eukaryota; kingdom Viridiplantae; phylum Streptophyta; class Pinopsida; order Cupressales; family Cupressaceae; genus Sequoiadendron; species Sequoiadendron giganteum. Next base: position 677,893,356 of record CM021100.1, on the reverse strand, counting down.
TCCCATGAGGATTAAGCAATTCTGGCAAGAATATCGACATTTGATGTGGAACATTCTTAATGGTCACCCATCTGGGGATAGATTAGGTAATGATTTTTTCATTTGATGCCTCCGGAAACTAGGGCACAATTTTGAAAATAGACTTTCCAATATTCCAAAAGTCTTTGCTGAGAACCCTCTTTTGCATCTGATTGTTTTTGAAAAATACTACAAAAGCCCTTTTTGTATCATTCTGCAGAATGAAATGTAAATTCCAAGTTTCTTGCCCCATACATTAACAAACCAACCATCAAAGAATTTTCTTGAGGGGAAATTATCAATATTCATACAAGCCAAGAAAATTGCAACACTCTTTAATCTTTTCGCTTCTTTTTTGATTGCCTCAATCATTTCACTATTAGGATCAATGTGGATTATCCTAGGCAAAAGAAGGTCCTTACCATTTTGTTGTGTTTTAAGGATCTCTCCAACTCCAAATTGTCTGGCTTCTCCACTGTTTCCTCTGAGTCTGATTTCAAACTTGGCTTCTGCTGGTACTTCTTCTGCAACTTGGGCATTTAGGGTGTCTTTGTAGGACTTTGAGGGACCTCCTACTGTGTTTTTTGGTTTATCCTCTGTAATAACCTCTTCGTTTTCCATTCTTTGCCAACTTTAAAGCTAAAGAATCTTAGTGTTGCACAATATCCACATAGCCCAATAGGTATGTTGCTATTAGTCCGCACAATTTATAGGTATAGACAATAAATGTAGAAGGGGTGTTAGATCACCAATTTAAAAACTGGGGGAGAGCACAATACCACAAATAATTCAAAACAAAAACAAACAATTTCAAAGTAGATAAAATGTAATATTTTCCCAAATAGATCCCTAAAAGAAAATTAGATCAAAACGGCTCTAAGGAGAAATTTAGACGAATAATACAAAGAGCAACAAAGACACTAATCAGAGTTGATTCCAACTAGAGGAGCATCTCATAGTTCGGCAATGGAGGATGACTGTTCATCTTCCTCACCCAATTTTTTTTTCTCTCCAAGTTGATTATTTTACCAAAATATCTATTGTTTAGTTCTAGACCCAAGGTTTCATGACAGATGTTCTATGGCAAGATTGACAAACTGGCAGTTGTATGGATGGTGGAAATTAATGATTATACATTAAATTTTGTGGATGGGGGCATGTATTTGAGATATGACTATGGTCCTCTGGATGGTGGCATAGATGAATGAAATGCAAAGGATGATCCCAAGAGGGATGTTTGCAGGAATGAAATAATTGATGAGCCAATAGTTCTGTGGATGGAGACCTGGTTGAGTGCTGTCTAGAGTTCTGTGGATGGTGGTATGACCTAATAAGATATAATCAGCACTCTGAGGAGTATGGACCCAAAAATTAAATGCATGATTAGTCAACAGCTTTGTAGGAAGTATTGACTATTATATGTGTCCCACAGTCTCATGAGGATGGTGGAAGTTCAGCTAATAGCTAACAGTATCATGATTGAAGGTTGTGCAACATGGTAATGTCTTCCTAAGGAAAATGCAAATATTAAGGAATGCTATTCAACAGGATGTGCTTTGGTGATTGTCTCCACTTGGACAGTGATTGTGTTTTTGGTAAATGAATTGTGTGGAGTGTGCATTTATGAGTTTAGCTTGCTTCCTTTTATTTTGTAGTGATTTCATTCTTTGGTATTGTTTTCAGTGAGGTGGTGGCATTGTAAAACCATATACGTGTCCATAAGAATAAATTTTATTAAGCAATTTGTGTACTTGATCTTGGTCTTTCATCTCCATCTAGTCCACATTTGCAATTCTGGAGTTATGGAACTAAATGTGAGCAGATTTAGGGTTCATTCATCATACTTGGGCCTCCATTCTGACATTCCCAGATATGCAAGCTTCCATGATATCAAAAACTTCAACTTTAGAATTATACTAATAGCTATAATAAGTGGAATACTTAACTTGAAGTTAGATAGTTCTCTTCAAATTGATGGATTAATCTGTGTGACCAGTGACAACCAATTAAACTTGGCATTCATTTAAACTTCAATTGTGGCCGGTTGGTCAGTACCAGATGATATTACCCAATTTCAAGAAATAAAACTTCATAAAATAGCATCTTAGATGCCTTTTATCAGATGTTGGTACACTAAAATATTTTTGTATAGTGGTATTTTGAAAAACTAGGTACCTGATTTGGTCATTTGCTTCCTCTGTATGTTTGATGCTACTTTGAAGTTACATGCTGTTAACAAAATTCATTCATTTTATAATATTCTTGCGAGTACTATTGTCAACATGGAATTTGATGATTAGAGCATTGATCTATTGTATTTCTTTTTATCTATTTGTCATTCAAGTAATTTTATTTGAGTGCACAATATTCAACAAAGTATTAGTAGCATTACTGCTATTTCTCAAGATGATTTCATTTCTTCCCTTACGGTTAAGTTCAACTGTATTATCAATTAGGATTTAGAACATTGATGTTTTTTTTTTCAATATTTGCTAAAATTGGCTCATTGTATTTGACGTGACGAGCTCAAGTGGTAAACCATAAAATTATGGGGACTTTCATAACAAGTCCCAAGTTCACATTCCAAGGGACACAGCCAAGTGTTGAAATTGGGTACAACTTCGCATTCAAATTGCTGGTAGTGACATACCTTGAAGGACAGGTCCAGATACATGTCCCTTGTGAATTTTATGAAAGAGACACCCCTTAGTCATATCAGCTAAGCTGAATGTTATCCTGCACTCCCCCTTTTGAAAAAAAGGGAATTTACCAAATCAAAAAGAAGGCTCTATTATCTCCTGCAGGGTGTAAAAGTAAAGAATTTTTTTAAATTTGTATTGACTAATCTTTCTTTGGTCATGCCTTGAATGCCCAAAATATTGAAGTTGATTAATGCTCTGCATGCCTCAAACCATATATTTCTGATTTTGTTTATGTAACTTCTGTATCCTTTCATTTTGGAGGGGGAAAGGACAGGGGAAGAGGTGCTGGACACTGGTTGTGGTCACACCACTGCTACATTATCCAGGACCTAAAGTATAATTTGCAGCTATAGTTACCTCCATCTTACTGGTTAAATGTTAGAATACTATGCATAGCTCACCATTGTTTGCTTGTTTTTTCTTAGATTTATTTACAAATATGACAGTCCATCTGGTCTTTAGCATACCATTAACATATGACATTATATGCAGCCATATTTTTCATATAATTGAGTAATCAAAATTGAAATGCAACAACATTATTATTGTCCACAAATGATCAAAATAGGTCAATGGGACTTGAAAATACAAGATGTCCTAATGAAAATAGTAACCCATTACCTTCTTTCAATCTGCAGATTATTCCCACTGAGACCTGGAGCGAGAGCCCTTGAATTTGTTTATGGTAGCAAACAAATTCATACTAAAGGGGGCATTAAAGCTTGCACTGCAACTTCACATGTATTTCGTAGTGAACTTTTTAAGAAGTATAAGGAGAGCATCCAGGTTTTTCCATGCAGTCCAGATGAGGTTGTATTTGGGAATGATTCCCAACAATCCTTGTATTGCCATCTCCTCTGTGGACTGCTCTATTCAAATGAAGTACAATTTGTGCAATCAACATTTTCATACTCTATAGTAGATGCTCTCCGGACTCTCGAGCATGTTTGGCAAGAACTTTGTTCTGATATTAAGGAAGGGAAACTTAGTGAACGAATCACAGTACCTTCTATGAGGGCAGCCGTTTCCAAATTGCTTAAACCAAATCCAGATTTAGCAGATGTAATCTATGAAAAATGTAAGCACATGCAGAATTGGCAAGGAATTATCCCACAGCTTTGGCCTGGTGCCAAGTATGTTTACTCTATCATGACAGGTTCCATGGAGCTGTACCTAAGGAAATTGAGACATTATGCTGGCGATCTACCATTGCTGAGTGCAGATTATGGTGCCACTGAAGGTTGGATTGCTGCCAATATAGATCCCACAACCCCACCAGAGAATACAACTTTCACAGTGGTACCCAACTTTGCATTTTTTGAATTCATTCCACTCCATGTGCATCTTGAAGAGTGGACACTGGATCAGAGTGTAGCTAATGCCCACTATACTGAATCCGAGCCTGTGGGTCTGACAGAAGTGAAAGTCGGGCAGGATTATGAGGTGGTTATCACAACATTTGGCGGTGCGTTCCATCCCTTTTTCTGCTAATATTCAATTTGCAATTTGAGCTTTCTATTTGTCTTTGAAAAGTTAATTTTATTAACAAAAGTACATTGAAATCTAGATTATAGTTTTTATTATAGAGAGACACTCCTTTCAATGTCTTTGTCTGCATACAGGACTTTACAGGTACAGACTTGGTGATATTGTTAGAATAACTGGATTTTACAATTCTACACCACAGTTGTCGTATTTATGCCGGAAGAACCTTCTTCTTACAGTAAACATTGACAAGACCACAGAAAAAGATTTGCAAATAGCTGTTGAGAAGGCTATCAGACTCATCAGGGAAGAAAATGTGGAGCTGGTGGACTTCACAAGCTATGCAGATATGTCAACTGAACCAGGCCACTATGTAATCTTTTGGGAGCTTAGTGAAAAAATAAATGAAAGTATTCTAAATAGGTGTTGCTCAATAATGGATGAGTCTTTAATTGATCCAGGCTATGTTGGTTCTAGAAAAGCTAATACTATTGGACCCCTTGAACTTCGAATTGTGGAAAAGGGTGCATTCCGAAAAATTTTAGATCACTATTTGAGTCTTGGAGCAGCAGCGAGTCAGTTCAAAACTCCCCGCTGTGTCAATTCTAATCAGGCCTTGTTTGACATTCTCAACAGTTGTGTAATCCAAACACATTTCAGCACATTCCTCTCTTAATATGGAGCAGGATGCAAAAGTACTTCCAGTAGTGAACTTCTCATATTCGCAAATCAATGAAATCATGTATTATACAGAAGTTGAGAGTTGATGACCCTGATCATAACTTTTGGTACTGCTGGTCAAGGCTTAGCAGCAGAGCATGCCTTTGTAATTTGAGTTTGAAAGCTCTTTGTTAATTTTTATTATTGTGTACACTGTGCATCGTACAATCTGAAAAGAGTGTTTTGGTCTGTGTTGGCTGCATGATGTTGTGGAGGTTTTCTTCTGATGTATGCGTGTGTGTGCTATGAGCTACAAGAGTTAGGATCCCAAATTTAAGGATTAGTCTTCACTAATGCATATATTAGCTCTTGCATTGACTATGCTTTTTTAATACTGTTATGTAGGAGTAAGATATCTGGCATGCAAACTTTCCCAAGATGAATTTTTACATTTAACATGGTGCAGTCTGTGTGTTGGATATGCTATTCCCTATTTTGTTATGAGAGCTTATGCTTTTGTTGCAAGCTCCAACAAGTGAAGAGTACTCATTTCCACAAAACAAATTGAACAAATCTGGCATTCAAACTGCTCCAAGGTCTAGTATTTACTTGTATGGTGCAGTCTGCATGTTGCATAACCTACTTCCCATTTTGTACTGAGAGCTTATCCTTCTGTCAGAATCTCCAAAAAATCAAAAGTACTCATTTGCACAAAACAGATTGAAGGAATCTGGAATGTAAACTGACCCATGGCCTATCCTCTCCGTGTAGAGATGAATTTTATTATTGATGTGCTGCAGTCTGCATCTTAGATATCATACTCCCTAATTCCTATTGAGAACTAATCCTTTTATTAGGAGCTCCAAAAAGTTAAAACTAATCTTTTCAACAAATTGAATTGAATTATGCTTAAGTGATTAGCTTGGAGGGCAGTCTATCTATTCCGAGATTAGTGTTACTGCAATTTTATGAATAGATCGTGTGAGGAAATCTGAAATAGTTGTGTTGTAGATTATTTTCACAGAAGGCATATCATATGCTTGGAATTTGTGTGAGGTAAAATTTGGTTAAGGTTTGGTTCTTCTTGGTACCTTTCATGAAGTTTGAGTGTAAGGGTACCATTAAATAGTGAATAGTGCATTTTCCTTTGTTGGTTTTCTTTTGGTACGGCATGTGCAATGTATGGGGTGGCTGGACCCCCCTCATCTCCGCATGTGCCTTGATCAAACAGGTGTACTCTTACCATATATTTGGTGTTTACCATGCACCAATCAGAAGCATGCTCAAGAAAGTGAAGGTGATCAAGTTGGAGGGACAAACTTATGCTGCCACCCCTCCTCTCCATCCGTGCCTCCAAGTTTTCTCGATTTGCTTTGATGACTACTCACAATAAAATGTTTGTTTTGAAGGCAAGAGTTAGATTGTCTTCAACCTTTTGTGTTATGTGGGTGCTTGAATCCCTTCTTGTGCACGAATGTCTACTCTCATCTGCCCTCGTTCAATTTAGCTACCTCTACTCCTTACCACTTATCATTCATGAATCATCATCGTCATCAATATGTGATCCCATTCCATAACCCAAAGGAGCATGCACAATTGGACAAAGGTGCTCAAATTGCATTATGCTTTATTAATATTTTAATCCTAATTGTATTCCACATGGTTGACTTGTGTCAGTGCTACATTTGTGCGGAATCTCATTTTGCTTCCTATGCAGCTAAATCACACAATGTAATTAGAAATCTCACTTTTGAGACAATCCTTAAATCATTGTTATTACAATGAACAATGGTCAGTTATCCTTGAGGGTTGAGCCTAATATTTATTGTATGATAGGTTCTTCAGATATTTTCCTTGTGGTATCATTCGATGTTTGTTATGTGTCTTGTGTAGTCCAACACGTGATAAGATTTTGTGTTGTATTCACTTATCCACACATCTTGGCAAGAGATTTGCCACAGGTCATCATATTGACCAAACTTGTTCCCACTTGCTTTTCTGGTTCTTTGAGTTTGAATGGTGCAGCGTCCTTTGTTCATTTAGCACAATTGCCTCCTTACTCCATTTGCTCATGTGCAGGTCTGCCTAATTGTGCAAACCTCCTCAATTGCACAAGGTTTGCTTTAACTGCATTTTTCTAAACTTGTGTGTTATTTTCTGGTTCATTTCTAGGCCTTTGCTTCCAAGCACCAACATTCCCTCGTACTAATACATTTTTTGTCCTTAGACAAATCTTATCTGAAAACAGATTTTTTCACAACCAAGATTTTACTGTCAATTATTATTTTTGAATAAATAAAATAAATCTATATATTATTCACTTTTTAAACTACCCACAAGTAATTGTAGCTCACTTTAAAATTTGATCTTGAAAGAGTTAAGTGGACGAAAACTTCGCAATAGATGGTGAAATCTTTGCGTGTTTATATAGCTCTAATTTGTTTTGAAATAACTCTAGTCAATGAAGAAGACATTCATATTAATTTTGCAGTATAAGACTAAATATATCTCACAAAGTTATTAAAAACCAATGTACTAAGGATCTAATTCAATAGTATTCATGGAAATCTCTTAAAAAAGTACTAATAGATATCCATTTTCTATCACTATATTTTCCTTTTTCAGGTAAGGGGTACTATATTATTCATCACACATGGCTATGTTTAAATCGATGAGATCGAATCCAATTTTAAGTCATGAACTTGTTTAAACTCCATTTCACAATACAGAATTTCAATAGAAGTTATTTACGTCGAATAAAATCAACATTTACCAATCTCCATTTATGTCTTGATTGTATTAACCTTTTATCGTTTCAATAGAGTTCTGATATATTAAGTGTCATTCCAATATACATATTGCTCTAAAAGCATTCCCTAAAATCAATGAACAACGAATGTGAATCTAATGACTAGTTAATAAGAATCACTTGGTTTTAAATAGTGTATACTACCGCATTGTGAGTATGATCTCAAATTCTTGCTTAATAACTCAAAACATGATGTCAACATACATAGGAATCTTGTAAAGTTATCACATAATTACTTAATTTTTTATAATACAAGTATCATTGATTAGATTTATAACATATTTCCATATCGATATATTATAACCATAGTCAAAATAGAAGGGGTGTCCTCTTCAAGAGAAGATTTGATTTCATACAAATTGGTAAATAGCTTTTTGAATGTATTATAAGCATTCTAATGTTCAAATATTATTAAACCATGCATCAACCACTTGAAATAGGTAGTACAAGAGCCAATTTGTTCAAACAACAATCAATGGTCAACCTAAAATTTCTAAATGTGTTAGGTAATAACCCTTAATGACAAGAATTCTCCATACGATCATAAAATGCCCTATTTAATCATGTTCCTATTAAATATTTTTTAATCCATCATTTACATGCAAAGACCACTATCAAGAAGATAATTTAGATTGATCCTACATAAGATTTTCTAAAATCAATTATTCTCTTGTAGCTGTGAGATCATTTTAAAGCAATGGATACCTTTAACATGCTAACTTAGATCGAAGATGAGTTAGATACCTTATTACATCAATAACTACAACTTAAGCATGACAACCCTCGTCTACAAAGAATCTTGTGGAGAGGGGGGAGATCATCCAAGTCCATGGGAGCGAGTGGACAAAGATGGCAGCAATCTAGGCAAATGGAAGGACTTCCCACCACATTTGTCACTAGATCTAGTGGAGTTTGAGATGCTTGCACTTGTTTGCAACTTTGTGTTGGCTTTGGGAATCCTAATAAATAGAAACTTGCTACTTCTAGTCTTCCAAAGATGTGATGAAAGTACCTGGGGAAGGTAAACTCCTTGATAGTACTATTGGATGACTACTCTTAACACTACTATGCATGCAAAGGGGTTTAGAAGCTAGCCTTTGACGCTAGTATACTCCTATTGTACTTATGCAAAGGAAAAGGGTTATGAGGGAGGACAGGGTTTAGAGAAACAAAGAAAAAGGGAGGTAAGAACCCAAAAAATATGATGAATTTGACCCTTTTAGGATTCAACTTTTCTTCCATGTTTGCTCACAAAGTGTAGTTGACACTAATTCAACCCACTTTTATAGTACAACTAGCAAGTTGAATTCATTCCAATCAACTAGATTGATAAAATTATACAACTTTCATCCCCACAACCTAGTTAAATTACTTCCATAAGAGGACCATGGTTAGACACAAAACTCACAAAAGTTTCAAGTTTGAGGATTCTTCTAGGACAAGTTGTTAAGCAACAAAATGTTTAAGCAAAAAAATGTAGAGATAATTTACCAAAGATATTTACATGAGGGCAAATACCATATTTATACAAGATAGACCTTGGGATCATGTCGCTTGTAGTGATTATGACTATAGAAGTAGTTTAGTGTAAGAGAAGTAGTTTAGTATAAGAGAAGGATAAATTTTAGAACATGATAATTTGCCTCATGATCAACTATAGATGCTAAATAAACCATTAAGATGGAAATTGTAGGTAGTTAGTGAATGGTTATGTTAGGGAGAATTTTGACAAGGAATCTACTAACCAAAAGTGGTTGGTCCATGAGATCCAACAAAGAATTAAATGAGTTTGTGAAGCTCTATTAGCTTCAAAGATTGTAATGTTGGACAAGATATTTGTTTGGCACATGTACTTGGTAGTAAACATTGGTACAATTGGAAGTTGCCACATATAACTGATAAATATAATGACTGTATATGAGTGGGAAATACTGAAGTTTGCAAGTGTATGTAAGTGTTAACTAATTAGGACTTGTGTTGAAGTTTACACATGATTTTTTTTCTTATGAAAGGTTATACTGATGTTGTCATGTACTAGTAGTGGGATTGTGCATTGTGGGATATACCTAGGGGGTTTGTTTGTGCTCTAGAATTAGGGAGATCAATGGTCATTGGAATTTTTGTTTGACAAAGGTCTTAGAAGCCTTTCAAAATCCCAATTTTCTTGAGGACTGAACTTCAAAGGGAGTCCACTTACAATTAACCCACTTGAAGGCAAAAAAGGGAAAGGTAAGTTTGCCTCAAAAGGAAAACTACTTTGAAGGCTATGGAGGAGGCATAATACCACTCCTCTTATTCAAACAATGGTGTGCACTAAAAAATAAAACATTCTAGTGACTCATAGTGAATCTTACTTGGAAGAGGAAGAACCCAAGCCTTAATCCATTGGGCAATGGGGTCATGAGGTGCAAAAGATAGTCTCTTTGTTGAAAGTGTAGTTGCTTTTGATGTTAGAATAGTTCAACGTAAGCTACTTCAAGCAAAATTCTAATTGTGTCAATTTTGCCTTAGTTTTCATTTCCTAAAGTAACTTCTCATTTCTAGTGCAAAGCACTTCAAGATACCACTTTCGTTGATATTTCATGAACAAATTCATTAAGTGGTGCTAGAGGATCACTATTATGGGAGAGTGAGGCTTCCATCATCCAAAATAATTAGTAAGAGAGCCCTTGGATTTGGTAATCCTATTGTTAAAGATTGTTAGGGATGCTTCAAAGCATTTGTAATAATCCCACCCCTATGGGGAAATCTCCTTAGGTTTTCTTCTTGTTTACTCTTTCCACCCATATCAAAATTGGCCCCACACAATTGATAGATGTCTATAGTGGGAATGTTCATAAAACTCCCATTAGAATTTGGTAGTGCAAGGCCCATGGATAACATCCCATCTCATGGGGATTGGTGGGTGAGATGGAACTTGTTGGTTGTTGGAGAACATTCCATTTGAGTCTTCAGTGATTCCAGCTACCTTATGCAAAGCTTGACATTGGAAAGGGGAGTTACAACATATTGCCACCTTGACTAGTATCTAACCAAATTTATTGTTCCATGAAATTAAAAGCTCATTATATTTCAAGGGTTGATCAACAAAATATCTCAAATATGTTAGTGCCAATCACAAGCACTTGGACTTGTTAATTCCTCTTGAGTTATCTCTTCCATTTCACCTTTCCTTTTGGCATGGTTGTGTTGTTTCTTCAAATAATTACATTTTTTTTAAATTTTCACCTTAAACCAATCCTCAACGAATGCCAAGTTTTTCTTTAGAGAAAGGATCATGATTAAATTAAAAATGGATTTGAGCCAATTGATGAGAGTGTGAAACTTTGAGCTACACTTTTATCTCTACATAACCAAGGGAGATTTCCTTGAGATCTTATATAATAGTTCAAGAGAAGAAGGAATATGATTGCAAGAACACACTACACCCTATGTATGAGGACAAATCAATTATTTGTCACTAACCACCCCTCGTACTAGCTTGCCAAGATTGTAGATCAAAATCTTATAAGGTAATAAATTAACCTGGTTAACGTAGTCTAACTTAATATATAAGCAATGTTATTTTCCAAAAGATTTAATTCAATTATAACCTTCTAACAACTCATGTACAATAGCTAGGAACCATAATTTATCCTACAAACTACTTAAATTCAAGAATAACTATAATTAGATGCATTCATAACTAGTGCCATATTCAATGGAAATAGAGTCAAGAGTTAGGAAAAATATAGTAAGACTAAATGTAAACTTCAACCAATGAAGTATAATTTATATAAAAATCTAGTCAATCTAGCTACAAGTTCATTCTACACAATTTCCAAAGAAGGAGATTTCAACTAGGGGAATAATTCTTATTGATCCAAAGCACTCATAATAATCTTGAAAAAGTTTTATATTTGGTAATTATATATTCTTTTCCAAGAGGTCTAGTCCTAATTTCAAAAACTAATTAGATATTAAGAGATCAACAAATGTGAACCCATAGATGTAATTCATCCCCAAAAGTACAATGCCAACAATGGAGAGATGACTTCTAAAGAGAGATTGGTTATCATTTTATTTACAATAGATTACATGATTTTAGGATAAATTCTTAATTTGGACTTGTAAAAATTATTCCTAAAGATTATACAACAAGCACTAGGGTACACAACTTCAACAAAAGATCATAAACTAGGGAGAAAAACTTCCATTTGTAGAAAATAGAAACAATCTAAATCACTCAATGATTGATAGTTGTTCCAAACCGCACTTCCCATACATTTACTCCCTAACAAAACTTAGGTCTACAATAGAAAGTTGACTCTCAAGGTGATATGACATCCATGGTGGCAAGGAACTCTAGGGATTTTGATTTTCTAATAATCACATAATTGTATGGTTAAGAAAACCCTAGGATCAATTTTATCAATGATGCCAATTTGAATTTCTTCCACAGTTTCATATTTTTTCTCAAAATACGTTGAAGATAAAAATCACAAGCCTCATTAGTAAGATCAAGAGCTCAGGACACATCCATGGAAGCAAATATGTGATCTTCAACATTCTAGATGCATTGTGGACCGACAATAACTTCCACATAGTAAAATGTTGACATATATCCCTTATTGAGTAAATTGATATTAGGATATCTTAAAACCACCAAGAGCTTGGTAGAACAGTTCATAAATATGCAACAATCAATGAGATATTACCACATGGAGACCATCAATTGTAACTTACTAGAGGATCAATGAATGCCAAACCTTTTAAAACCATCATGGGCCCCACAAGATACCTTGGAGCCACCTTGGAAAAATTAAGATCTGAAATTGCACTCAATTAGGTTTCATTAAACATTACATCTATTTATATCTCAAACCAACAGACATAAAATCTGCATAATGTTGTGGAAACAAATCTAGTTTTGACCCTGAAGTGATATATTTGAATAAAATATGCATCTATGTATTTTCCCCTTTGAACAATCAAGAACCAACTAGGGGATACCATATTGGTTAATTTAAGTGTACAATACAAACATGCCGATTGGACAACATTTTGCCACTAGCTTTTGCATCACTAGAATAAACTAGATATAATATGTTTTGGACCCAACAAGTCCTTTTGAGCACATTGGATGCCAAAAGTATTCAATTTAGTGCAAAGTCTAATTGAATGCAATCACATTGACCTTGCATAAACCTACAAGAAGAATAAGACAATACACCCAAAAATATGTAGAATAGAGAGAAACAAAATGTTTTTATTACCTTTGTAGTTCCACTTCAAGGGGACAATCTCCCAATAGAGCTTATACTCCAAATAAAAATATCTAAGGCACTTTCTACTTTAGAGGTCATTACAATATAATGTCTTGTTAAAGACAACTACTATAATCCATGCATGTGGGATAATAATTTATTTTAGTTAAATAGTGAGATGACTTACAAAGCATATGCATCCACACCTTTATTCACTATTACCTATGGGTGACATACAAAGCATATGTGCCTAACTAATACTAGCTAACATATAGTAGAATGGTGTTAGTAACATTACCTCCTCCTCTAAAAAAATTAATATCAAAATCTTGAAATGAGGAAATTGGGAGAGAATATTGGTTGGTTCCCATATGACATCTTTAGGCTATGGAGCCTTCCATTGGATTAAAATCTCATCAATAAAATGGGTGAGAAGGTGATTGGTTTGTTTGTCCAATATAACTTTAGTTCTAAAAATATCAATCCCTCCTCATCCAATGTTAGTAGTTCCATTGAGATTTGAGCAGTAATTCCAATCAATTCTCGAGGCAAGAGACATGAAAAAATGGGCGGTACTTAGAAGAGGAGGGGAGTGCCAACTTGTATGCTACCTCACCAATGCATTGAATTGCTTGGTATATGCCATAAAATGTGGACCCAATTTATGACCTTGTTTGTCCCACAATGGCATGCTTGTAGGGCTATAAACATAAAGACATAATCACCAATAACAAGGGTACATTTTTTCCAATGTTGATGCACTTGCTATTAATGCAATTTTGTGTCAATGCTACATTGGCCTTAAGGATCCAAGATATTTCCTTGCACTTGGCTAGGGTTGTCAACTATTGCAACCTTGTAAGAACTTGGAATATAAGTACCCATTGAAGGTGGACACTATCATAGGTCTCATAAAGTGTCATCTTGTAAGCACTATGATAAGTGGTATTCTACCATCACTTAGCAAGAGGCAACCAATTGGCCTATTTTCTCTATTGCTCAAACACAAAGAAATGCAAGAAGTCTCAATGTTTTTCCCTTGTTTTGAGATGATAGGATGAACCCATATTCAATTTAATACCCCACAAATTAAACAATTATTGCTAGAAATTATTGGCATAAATATGATCATAATAACTAGAATTGTATCATAACATTCCATGCAATTTGAAAAAATAATCCAATAATTGTTGAGTGACCACAACAATTGTGTAAGTGTGAGGCAATGCACATAAATGAGCATATTTGGTAAAGAGATAAATAATAACCAAAACAATTTATTTATCTTCTAATATTAGGAGGCCCACAATGAAATCCATAAAATATTAAGCCTTATCTAGGATATGAATTGGTTGAAATCTTAGGGCCTTGATAGTTTCCTCTTTATTCAATTGGAACACATCACATTCAACTACATAATGCATTGAAATTTTTCTTAAGGCCATCCCTAAAAAAATCTATTTCACTCTCATATGTCTTAAAAAAAATTTAGTTACCTACAATAGGGGAGAAGTGAAATTATAGGAGTAATTGAGATGGGTTGAGAGTTGGAAATTAAATAAATTTAGCCTTGATAGGAAAAGACTTGTTAGGTGCATTTAAACCCTAGCACATGTTGAGGGTCCCATTTCAATTGAAAAATGATACCTTGAACTATTAGGTTAGCAACCTATTCCAACTGAATCTCATCCATCCAAATGTGTAGGAAGATGAAAATGAATAATATGCTTTCCTCTTTGTATTGATGCAAGAGAGCATCTTCTGTAACATTTTCATTGTCCTTCACATAGACTCTTATAATCACAATCCTACATTTTAGTTACCTGTTTTTGTTAGTCGGCGAGGACAACCTTTGCTACAAGAAATATTTTAAGCTATGGTGATCTATTTTAACCTAGAACTTTTATCTCAAGAGATAAGGATGCAATTGTTGTACAACATGAAGGATAACCAACACTTCTTTTTTATATGGATATGTAACTAGATTTTTTTTTGTGAGTTGTTTGCTAGTGAAGGTGAGTGATATACCATTTTGCATAAACACTAAACCCATATTAGCGACAGAGATATCAGATTCAAGAATAAAGGGTTTGTGAAAATATAGAAGGGCCAAAAATGGAGAGGAACACATGGTAGTTTTGAAAGTAGTAAATGCCAAATGTACAATATTTATCCAAGTGAAGGATTTCTCTTTGAGCAAGATGGTCAAGGGTCCAATAATTTTACTCTAACTGTAAACAAAATGATGGTAATACTTTGTGAATCCTAAAAATCCCCACAAGATTTTGTCAAACTTATGTATTGGTCACTCCTGCATTGTTGCAATCTTCTTGGGGTCAACTTGTACATCCACATGAAATAATATGGTGTAGATGCTCCACCTATTGGATGTCACACTTAAAGCACTTAGAAAAAAGAGAACGCTCCTTTCAAATCCTAAGGCAATCTCCACATGGTTGAGATGATTTTTATAGTTGTGACTATGTATATAAATTTGTGCAAGTAGCCATGAAACACTTTATTCATGAGGCACTAAAAATTACAAGAATTGGTTAAGCCAAAGGGAATTACCGAAAATTCCTAATGTCCTTCATGAGTGTTGAAGGTAGTTTTTGGAATACTAGCTTCTTTGACATGAATTGGTGATAGCTAGAACGAAGATCTAGTTTCATAAAAAAATTACCCTTGAAATCTCATTTAACGAATCATCAATAAATAGAATAGGGAACTTATGATTGTCGATTAATTTATTGGTAAATCATTGAAATCAAGGCACACCTATCAACCATATTTCTTGGGAACCATGACTACAAGAGAGGAGTAAGGACATGTACTTGGGAAAATGACACTAGCCTCTTGTAGCTCTTTAACCATCATCTCAATTTCATTCCTTTGCTCAAAGGAATATCTATATGGAAAAATATTTGGAGGATGGTTAGTAGGAAAGAGGGGAATGACATGGTTAGGGAACCATGGGGAACAATGCTTTGGGTTCCTCAAATACCTATTGATACTTGTTTAGGAGGCCTTACAATTTTGAGAAAGGAGAAATATTTGAAGGAGGTCAAGCCTCCAAAGAGTAGAATTGGGAAAGGATGCCAAAGCACCACTTTAACAAATTTATCATGTAATAAGAACATCATATGAACATATTCCTCCTCCATTCCTTATAAGGTATACTCTACCATTATGGTTGAATTTGATCCACAACTGGGAGTAGTCACAAGTGAGTGGTCATAAAGTTGTAGTCATTGGACACCCAAAACCACATTTGGGTTGCCCAAGGAAATAACAAACATATTAGTAGTCAATTCGTAGTCCCCTAAAACAAGTTTTGCATTATCATGCTTGTCCCCACATGACATATCATTACCATTGGCCACCATAGTTTAAAAATTATTTGACATGGACATACTAGTTGAGCTAGTTGACAATTTTTCCACTAATGAAGTTATCTATGCTAGCCTTATTAATTAGGGCCACTATCTTTTAGAGTTTAATTTTAAAAATTGTGTTTTGGGGGGAAGAGAAATTGACAAGAGCATGGATAGAAATATGAACATCAAGAATGGACTCAGGTTCTTATGGAGCCAACACTTTTTCCTCTTTGGAAGATTCCTCTAAATCACTAGGTGCCCTTAGAATCAATGAGATTTTTCTCCCTATATTTGTGACCTTATTCTAATTTTTTATCACAATTGAAATATAGCTTGTTGGTATTTTCCTTAGCCAACTCTTATCTATATAACTAGTGAACCATGGGCGGTTTAGTAACTTGATTTGTCACTTATTTTTTGGGTTTAAAAGATAAGGAAGACCCAACAAATTTTTTCTAGGTTACAAATTTATCCTTGGTGAGGCAAGCCAAAGCAAGAGCATTGAAAAATGTGAACAATTTAAGCATGAGAACCCCTACTCCAAGATCTTATTTTAGACCACATATGAAACAAAATTTGAAAAGTTACTCATCAAGGCCACAATTTTGGTTGGCTAATTTCTCAAACTCTATTTTATAGTCCCGCATTGAATGTGTTTAGTGTAATTTAGTGAGGCCACTAATAAAGTATTCATATGCACTAGGGCTAAAGCAATTGACAACTTGATAATTTTTTTCCATGTCAAAAATGGTTGAGTCCTATCCAACCATTAAATGGATTCTTTTTCCAATTGGAAATAATCGATAGAGAGATTTTGATCATGAGAGTTTTATGGAATCCAAAATATTGGTCTATCAAGTATAACCAATCAGTAGGATCAATACAATCAAATTCAAGAAAGTATAGTTTAGGAGGGCATGTGGGCCAACCTTGATTTGGGGAAACAAATCTAGCTACATTAGTAGAGGATTGGCCCTTGTCTAAAGTATATTATTTGCAAATATCCAAACTATGCTAGTATCTAGTCAAACTAATATTTTGTAGACAATTGTAGTTTGTCAACTCTATCATTGATAGATTTAGAAGAGAGCTTCAGTGGTTCCTAATAGCGATGGATCCTTAACATATTGATAATATAGAAGTAGTAGAAAATATTATTAGAGTTATATGGGAAAATAAATAGGATGCAAAGACAATTGTAGTTGTGTAGGTACTTAAATGAGGGAAATAGGTGCCTAGGCTAAAAAAAGGGTTATTTGGAGTTATATATCAAATTGATTAGCTTGAAAAGATGATTGGAATGGGATAATCCATTAGAAGGGGTAAAAGTTAGCCTTTTTCTTTTTACTATTTAGATACCTATGGGCTAATTTTTCATCAAAATTGATAAATAATGGTTGGATTGAGAGAAATTAATTTTGGAAGTTTTGGATCTAAGAATGGAACTATAGGCTAAATTAGTGACTAAAAATTGGCTTAGGAATGAAAAAAATAAAAAATCTAAACATTATTTACTACTTGTAAAGAACATTGATAGTCATCTTATTAATGAAAATTAATTAACTACTAAAATGTTAATTGGTGATGACCAATATGCATGACACATAGGTGGTGATTATTGATGTACTGCTCTATTTTCTAGGGTTTTAATGCATCTCCTAAAAGGGTTTATTCATTTATGCTAAAACCCTAAACCCTTGGTGTATGGCTTGCATTTTATCTTCTAATTCTTTGTTGACTTGCTTGGTCGATTGCGAGCTTTTAAGTTGTATCTTCATGTCTTCGGTGTTGTTTGTCTAGTGGCCCCTTTATCTTGTTGATCAACTAAGCCAAGTGATCCCGCACATTTAAAAACTTCTTAAGTATTTATTTAGCATGCTTGTGTGGTGGTCCCTACCATTATCTACTTAGCGTCCACATGGCTTGTTTCCATTCAAGTACATATATCCTTTAGAGCGCATCCTCTCATTCCACAAGCCTTTTAAAGTTGTGTTCATGAAATGATGATTTTTTTTAATAATGTCCACGAGACCAAAGCAGCATATGGGACCCAAGGTTCGTACAAGGCCACCAACAAAAAAACCCTACACAGTTACAAACCAATTTGCAGTGAATTTTGATAATGAAGTTTGCATTTTTGTCTAACCTTGCCTCTTCAACAAGGTACTTAAATTATCAACTTGCAAGGTGTCCTCATAGCTAACCCAATGTCCTCATGTGTTATG
This sequence comes from Sequoiadendron giganteum, assembly GCA_007115665.2. Lineage (NCBI taxonomy): Eukaryota > Viridiplantae > Streptophyta > Pinopsida > Cupressales > Cupressaceae > Sequoiadendron > Sequoiadendron giganteum. Next base: position 677,874,834 of record CM021100.1, on the reverse strand, counting down.
CTTTCGCGTGGATTCTACTCTTGTTAATTATTCCAATTGTACTTTGCTTCTGGGTTCATGGTGTAGTTGAGGTGTTGGCATTTTGTTGATAGTGCACAAGTTCTTTGTAACACATGTTATAAATGATCAATCCCATTAAAGTTGTGCTTGTGCGTTATACCGCCATGTGTCCTCTCAATGACTTATACTTTCTTGACAGATAAAGGTCACATCGTTTATAAGTGGAAGTTTTCTATTCATAGCACAAAATCCTAGTTGAACGTAATTTATCGAGAGGAGAAAAAAGTAAACATGTGTTATGTGCTACAACATGTGGTACCTACTCAGCTTGGGCCTGGGCAAGTGTTTTGAGTTATTGTTGAATGTCAACAAGAATGACTAAGTGCCACATTTCATGTCTTCATTGTAACCCGGATTTTATTCCTAACATGAATTCTAAAAGTGAATGAATGAATGAAAGATTTTAATGATGTCCACGAGACTAAACAATCTATGGGACTGAGACAAACTGACTTAATTTATCTTCTGTAATGCCCAAAACTTTACAACCAAAAATAAGCTAAGGACAAAACACAACTTTCAAATTTTGACCACAACACAAGACAAACCCACACAAGTTTGTTTTCAAACAATAACGGGGAACCTAAGGGGCTAAACCTATGCCTCGGGGGCTCATCACTTGATGGCCTTATCTACGAGACACACAAAGACATCGTAGTTTGACAACTTGAGTTCACTCTAGACTCATTTAAGATTGACCAACACTAACACACTACCATCTAGGATTGATTCACAACTAGCTTTCCACCAATTTGGTTAATATAGATAATAGACCATAATGGTTAAATTATGGTAGGTCTCCTCACCTTATAATGGAATCAATGTAGTAGAAGTATATATATACCTTGAACCCTACGTAAGAGAGTGACTCTACAAGGTTAGCAACAAGGAATGACATGATTCACACCTATATTTTCTCTAACCATAAGCTTATGTACCAAATCACAAAAAATAGATATATATATATATATCCCAAGTATCATTGCCTAGAACAATTAATTTAAGAGAAGTGTTAAAAAGGATAGAACACATTTTAATAACTATGTATTTAGATGACAAAACACTATCAAAACAAGGATTGGAAGAGACTATGAGAGGTTATCTCCATCCCCTTTCACCTTCTACTTGCAGTAAGTTAAAACAACCAAACGATATATATCATAAGTTTCAAATGTCATACACTTTATGTATCAACTCAAGTCTATAATTAAATTTAATGTCATGAACGATACTATTAGTTTAAAGGAAACCCTTTAAAAGCATTACTTCTATATCATTAATTTATTTCTATATTATTATAAAGTGAACAGATAACACATGACATCAAGATTTAACTCACAATTGATTTCACAAAAATATGATAAATACAAAGAATAGACAATACTGATTAATCTATAACTTAACCATACCTCAAATATATATTTTGGTATGGGATATATCAAGGCAGTTTAAGGCACAGACTGAACATGTGAACTAAGAGACTTCTAAAACTTTTGAGCAAAAGTTACTGGCAAATTAAATGCCACATTCCTTAAGAATACCTTGTACTAAGTCTAAATTATGTGAAAAAAAGAATGTAATAAATTTAACTTACCAAGATGGTTTGATCTTTAGTTTTCATTCTCTGTCAAAATAATTCCACTTTGCCACCTGAATGAATGCAGATGTGTTGAAATGAGCGCCTAAAGTTTGGTATCCTTCAGTCCATTTTTCACCTTGTTTGCTGTACAACATACATCCTTACTTGTGTTGATTACTTCAGTTATATTTGAGAATGCGTTGGTGAGTTCACCAGGATACCACTTCCAAGCACGTGACCTTTGTAGGGAAATTACTATTACAACTCCCTTTGCAGATTATTTTTCCATGATGCCAGATTTCTATTATACATACCTAATTGTTTCCAGAACTCCACAGCAGTAACTTTGAATTGCGTTGAACCTTGCTCCACTCCCACGCATGCCTCCCTGGATTTGCTATGCCAGTAATCATTTTCCTCAGACGATGAATTATGATTACAATAATGAATGTATCCAACCTGTTAAATCTTCACGCTAATGTCACAGTACCATTTGTCTCTTGCATTGAATTTATACAGCAACCTTTGTCTCAGACTTGTTGCAGGAACCTTTGGGACGAAGACTGAATAGCATTAAAGGGGATTGCCTGTGGCCGGTAGAGGAGGAATCGACAAGAATGGAGGAGCGGACCATTCTTCCCTTCCTCTCTGCACCATGCACCATGCACCATGCACCATGCACCCCCCTTCGAAAGTTGTCCACCATAGGAATTCAAGATCCCATTACCTGCATTCTCCGACTTCTCCTCCCTAACGTGGGTACTTCACAATAATTTCAGGAACGTTTTTCAGTGCAGTTCCTCCTGAGAAAACTCGCCCTTCACTATCTTAAACTCAGTCTTTTAAACGACTGAATCTACCGTCATCTCCCTCCACCGTCAATTTAGTTATTTTTGTTTCACGTCCAACCCACTCTCATTCCCTTAGCGCATGGCGTTAACTTACCTTTGAAATCCATGAGTTGGTGTTCAGTTAGTGATTTTTGGTTAGCATGTGCATTCACCTGTGTTAAACTCATCATATACATATATAACACAATATAACCCAGGATATACATGCATAAATATAATATCATCTATTACAAATAATAAGAATTATATATAGATGTAAATGTGTATATATATCAATTGAATTAAATATATAAAATATTATGTTCTTTTTTTTTTCATAACATCGGTAGAGTTATATTCTTGCTTATTATATTATTATTATATTAATACAATAAAATATATTTTCGTTATCGTATAATTATAATGACAAAACTGAAAACTAAACAATTGTATTGTCACAACATTTACATGTTTGAGCCCAATAAATAATACTCCATAACATTGATAGGGTCGAACACCACAATTATACTATCATTAATTTGGCTATGTGTATGACAATATTTGGCATAATATGAACATATTTGAGCATATAATATATTCTCATCAAATTAAGTGAGTATATATCATAGATTCATTTAAATATGATCAGTCATATATGTAAACTAAACAATCAAAGATAGCATCTTAATTCAAATGTACCACGATCGGAATGTTTAATATCAAAGTATTATAGAGAGTCAATCGATGGCCTTACATCTTCATGCTCTTTTCCAAGTCGGATCTCCTACTAATAATTTTGACTAGAAGGTTGGATGTCTGGTTAATCTTATCTTCCTCAAATAACTGGTGCATATTGTCAACTTTCAAAGTATTTTCATGCTGAGTACAAATATCTTCATAAGCTATGCATTCCATGATGAATTGTCATTCCATTTCCACTGCCCCCTTATTGCAGAATATGCAAGTTCTTTCTTCCCAAGTTTCTTTGGGTATCTTCCACCTACCAGTCTCACACTTAAGATGATGTGATCTTGTCCTCAATTGTGCAACTAACAACCTCGCTTCCCCTTTAATAGCTCCACCTAAATAAGTTTTCTCACCATGATTCTTTGTCGAGTTAAACTCTTTGATGTAGTATATTTATTTTCGCCCAATCTATTTTGTCCATATGGTAGTTCTAAATTTTTCAATCACATAGCTTTTTATTTCACTATTGGTGCTAGGACACTCTTGCAAATTGATGTCCCACTTGTTATCATGTGTCATCCATGGTGTAAAAGTGGAGCAAGTTGTTATCTTCATCTTAAAGCCTTGATAAAAAGTGTGGGACCATCACTGTGACTCATAGACAACTTTATAGGTTGCATGGTTCTATTGTATCATATATTTTCAATACAACATGATTTGGCCAATAAGAATTCAAATGCTTTTTGCACTAAGGCATTGGGGATGTGTTAATCATTGTCCATCTCACACCATCCAAGATTGATGATCAGAATTTAAAACTAAAAATGACTAACAAGAGACTCGAGGGTTTCGCTTGTATGTGCCAAATTACTATAAAAGTGACCCATTTCTACCCAATCCTTAGTGGATATTATGCCCAATTAGATTCAATTCATTGCATCAAACATCTAAAAGAGCACTAAATGATGAAATTGAAGCTGTAAAAAACACAATTTTGAAACTATAACAATGAAAACTAGGGTTTCCAAGCAAAGAACAAGTCAAAATTCTTCTTCTTTGTTGTTGTGAAAGGGCCTTTTGTGCTTATAAGATCAAAGTAGGGGTTTCTAAGAATTTCAAGATAGTTTTGAAGCATAATCAAGCCCCAGTTTAGGTTAATTTAGGTAAACCCTAATCCTATTGCAAACCTTAAAATGAACCAAACATCATCTCTAGACAAAAAGATGAAATGAGGGTTAAAAGAAGATATTCTAGTCCAGATCCCTAATTCTTCTAAGAAAGCAAAGCATGCCAAAGGGTTTGGGATCCTTTTAGATAGGTTAATGGATAGGGCAGAGTTAGTAAGGGATGCAACCATCCTTTCTCAAGGGTGGGATCTATTCAATTACTACTTCAAGAGAAGCAATGTTGTGAGGTCGATTTCAAATATTTTGAATATGGGTCTAGGGAGGTTGGTAGTCCCAAATATTTTCATTAATGTCAACCTAATCAGAAACATTACAAAGAGATATGATTCAAATTCCAAGGGTATATTGAATGACAAGAATGGTCTTCTAATGAGATTAGATAGGGAATACATCTATGAAACATTCAACTTGAATATAGATACAAATGTCCCCATAGATTTCAATTCACTATGCAGAGAGTACAACAAGGACAAGCATGATTATAATTTTTTTTTTCTTCACACCACAAGAGAAGGGATTCAAATAGGAAATTGGTAGAATTTGATAGAGATGAAGTAGCACTATTTGATATGGACAACTTTGAAGACTGTTTCATGAAAACATATCAGGCTCTATGCCAAGTTCTGGCAGTTGATGTCAAGAAACAAACACCAGTTCACTTGATGATGTTAGCAACAAATTTTTAACACATGGACTTGAAAAAAAGCTTTGATTATGCCACTTTTATTGTAGATGGAATTCATTGGGACCTAATAGAAATAAGAGGTGATGATAAAATGATGCATTTCAAGTGGTATTCCCTATTATGTCATCTTCTTTTATATGGTGGAAGAATGGTTTAGAATGTTTCATGTAAGTAAAATTTCATGATGTCGAGGGGGTTCCACTACTAGTTTAAGGGTGAAAATACATATGTTACATGTATTGTCATTCCTCAAACTATGTGGTATTTGAGGAATTTTTTGTACATGTGGTTTTAAGAAACCTGGGTTGTCAAAGCATTAACAAATTATCTAAAGGAGTGATGAAGTTCCTAAGGCCTAAAGATAAAGTAGTTGAAGTTTGGACTGAACATAACTGGGGTGACTGGTTCCTCCATTCAAACACCACAGTCATTAGAATGTGTGGTACTCTAGTGTAACCTCATATATTGCCAAGGAGTATGTTTGATAGAACTGCATTTCTTGAAATAATGTGCAACTAAATGAAGTAGACAAGTTTCATACAAGAGCACACAAAAGGGGTCATTTTTTCCTACATCCCTCATTTTTTTAATCATTTCTAATGAAGGATTAGAATTATTATCTCCCAAGCTACAAGCTTACAAAATTAAGGTGGAAAAGCCAAGAAATTGACCCTGAACATTATATTGATCACATTAGGCTAAAGGTGAAGAAGTCTAATTTCTACGACCAATTTGATAAGATTGAAGATGTAATAAGGATTTGTACTAATATAGAGGTCCAAACAAGAAATAAAAAATTGTGTACAATTATTAGGGGGGAGGAGCAAAGGAAGAAAGTTGGCCCAAATTACAAGGGATCATATAGGGAAATTCAAGACCCTATCATTAAAATACAAACCATGAGATAAAATTTCCATTCTTACCCCCATATCTTCTACACAAACTCAAATTCTAGTGAGAGGAAGAAGCACAACAAAGATAATAAGAGGTTGAATAGCCTATGCAGCAACTTGAGGTGTCGACATCATCAAATTCTCCTTCATAAAAACTTCTAAAGAAACCAAGTGGTATGCAAACCTTGGTTGATTATTCAATAGATTATGTAGAAACATAAGAAGTGGGAGAAAATGCACTATATCTTGACGAAGTAAATAAAATTTTGGCTTCCCCTTGATAATTTAGATTGATGATGCTCCACAAGAAATTATGATAATTAATATCAAGGCTAGAGGAAATGTGGTTAATGACATCAAAAACCATGCTTGCACACAATTTGTATGAGATGATCAATTTATTAAACCCAATAATTTAAGGATTTCTTGACAAAGAGAAAAATGGAGAAATTCTTTAGGAAGTTGAATAAGGAAAATGGAAAGGCTTCTCCTCGGGAATTTGAGGAGGTAACATAGAAAGTCGTATCACAAGTTGACTTCCATGTCAACAACATAACACCTGAAGAAGGAAGGAGAATTCTATAAGAAAGTGGGTGTTTAGTATTTCTAGGTTGGGATATTGCCTCAACTATTGCACTAGATACAATAAGGAGGCAAGAAACTGATGAAGATGTGTTGACATCCGAAGAGCAAGCACATGACTTGTATTTTAGGTCAAGATTCAACATAAAATTTGAAACTTTGGCAATATGGGAAATTTCTCTAAAAACAAACAAGCCTTAGGTGATAAGGTATATAAATGACCTTATACATGTAATATTATTATTAGAAGGATTTTAGATACTAGTGCTCCTTTAGGAAACATCCTTGGTAGTTAGCACCACTCTATTAAGTGAAGTAGCAAAAAAACTTACAAGTTGACTTCGACAAAGTTCACAAGGATCATGTAAAGTTACTACAAGAATAAAATAGAGTGCACTAATTGCCTCCCCTTCCTCAAAGCATCATCATAAATCTTGCTACTCCTTAATCAAGTTCAATTGATACAATAATTTACAAGATAAGGAAACATTATCTTTGAGAATAAAAGAGTCAAGGAAACAATTGAAATAAAGAAAGGAAGTAGAAAAGGAAACTAAAGAGGAGGGCAAGCAAAAGGTAATTAACCTTGTTGATGACTTGCTAGGATATAGATTGACAAGAATTTTGAGAAAATTGGGTGAAACATGAGAAAGTTACAATAATTTATAAAATGCATACACTAGTCACCTACAAAATGAGGAAATCTTAAAGGATGTATTGAGCACATGGATTCTTAGGATGTCAGTAATGGGAGAAAGACATATGTAGGCTAGATTTGATTCTAATGCCACTGTAAAAATTGCAAATACTTATGAGATGATGGGGCTATTTTGTGACATCTCAACTTACCAAATAAAATTGGAAATCCAACTCAAGATTAAGTTGAATTATTTTCAAGAATTGGAGGAAGCTTTGATGCCCAAAATATTGGATGATGATGGGAATATCAAAGCATTTGGTTAGTGGAAGTTGGATTTCAACAATGTGTTACCATATTTAGATACTTCAATTTTGGAAAATGGTGAACTTGATTCAATTTTGCTTAACAATAGCCTAGGTAAATTGATTAAATTGGAATCAAGCCTTGATAGTTTTACCGAGGAAACTAAAATAATTTTTGATGTAAAATATAATTCACATGTGAATAGGGTGGCAAAAGTGCTTGATTTTCCAATCACCTAAAAAAGAGATATATGCTTCATGGTTGGAGAAATATCAAGGACGGGTCATCTTGCTAGGTCAACAATGGTCTCCAAATTTTGTCTTCATCATCAGTTCAAGGTCATAAGATTTTCAATGGATTCAACAATGTTCTTTTGGTTTTTATTGCGAAAAAGGGGAATCTCTTCTATTAATGGATTGTTGCACCATTCAATTCCAAGAAAATATTGTGTTGTCACATTTAAAATATGACTAGTATTAATTTTCTCCTTGATCCTACATGCTTATTCTTTCTTTATAAGGAGGAGCTAGTTTTCTTGTAAATAACTCTAAGAAATGTAATTGTGGGTGGGATGCTTAGTCTTTAGAGTGTTTTAGGATACATGGTTAAAGGTCTAAAAATAAATTTCTATGTCAAAAACACATTTTTATTGAAGCTTTTATGAATACATGCTTCAATATATCATCATCTCCTCATTGTAAAATATCATTCTTTTGAATAATATAATCAAAGATTACTGAGTTCTTCATTGCAAAATCCTTGCATTGTGTTGTTATTATTGATAGATTTTTGTTTAATGAGGAGTAAATTCCTTCGTGAGAATGATGAGGATGATGTCATTATAATTGGATTGTTAAGTAGTGTAGACACGTAAAATTCTCCTAGCCTACGAACTAGCATTTTAACACTAATATTCATCATTGACATCAGGAAAAAACCCTTATTTCCTCTATTAATTGAATAATACGATATTATTTAATTAATTCACTTTTTCATCATTTTTGACCAATTAAATAAAGATCATTTATTTAATAAAATCCTATAAACCATAATTGATAATGGTTGTGGGTTGGTAGATAATTGAGGAAAAAATGGATCCGTTGAAGCTGTTGAAGCCGTTTGTGTGTTCTAGGACCTTAGCACCGACAGGATCTATGACTGCCAATGGCTCTGAGAATGTGGACGGTGCTCTGAAATTGTTTAAAAAAAACAATCTTGAGGAAGATGGCTTTGTTCTACTGAAGTTCCAGTCCATGAACGTGCATTGGTTTGTGGCGACTAGGGTTTCGCCTGGGTAGAGTGGAAACTCTCATAAATCATAGAGCTCACCCAGACCAACAACAGGAAGGGGAGGAGGGGTTTCTGAGTTATCTCCATCTAAATCAATCTCAATAGATTTAGATGTTGAGATTGAAGAAGAAGTAATGCATAATGAAAAAGTATTTTCTGGGTTGGGTCTGATTAGGAGATTCAGGGGATTTTGGCCAAGCTTGAAAGAGCTCAATTAGTGGATTTTTGACCAGTGGGAGAACGTATTGAAAGGGTATGTCCAAATCTATCCCATGGCTAAAGTTTTTTTTATTATTGTCTTTGAACAGGAATATGATAGAAACAAGATCCTTTGTGACTATCATTAGGATTGGGAATGAAAATATACACTGATGTTAAAGCCATGTCATCCGACCTTTAACCCAGCCACTGAAGTTTTTGAGAGGGTCCCTCTATGGGTGAGACTTCCCAACCTCCCCTTACAATATTGGTTTGATTCTTTCTTGGAGGCTATAGGGAACTCTTTAGGAAGCTTTTTAATGGTGGATGAGGGATCCTCAAATATTTTGCATTCAAATTTTGCACGGATTTTAGTGGAGATGGATGTATCCAAGGAGCTTCCAAAGGAGATCCTGATAAAAAAATTGAAAGGTTGTTGGGTGCAGTCCCTGGATTATGAGGGGGTATCCTTTAGATGTACTAGATTTTCTTCCAAATTGGACACTTGGCTACTCAGTATGATAAGAACATAACACATAAGTCTACCTCTTGGTGGAAAGATGTTGCCACCAAGCATTATACAGTGGAGAAACAAGAGAAGATAGTGAGTGCTCAAATGTTAGGGAGAGAAGAAGTGGCCTAGGTACCTGGGGCTTTGGAACAGGTATGGAGGGTTTTGGGGAATGATGGAAGTAGGGAGGAATGATAACAAGTTAGTGGTGCCTTGATACAGAAAGGGGATGTGGACAGTGCTAATGTTGTTCTCAATGACAATGAAAAGGATTGGAATTGCAAAAATGGAGTAGCAACACCGGAGTGTTGGGAGAAAAAATGTGTAATGAGGCCACAAGAGAAATAATCTGGGAAGTGGAGAGTCAAAGGATAGAGCCAGCATGCTAAGCGTAGTTTGGATGAAGGAGTAATGATTCACCAAGATAAATCATTGGACTGGCAGAAGGAGGTTGCAAGGGTGGAGGATGGCTGGCAAGTTTTCAAGGGGAAGAAAGACGAGAAGCTAAAGAAGGAAACTTTCGCTATGGTCCTCCGGTCTCAAATCAAGGGAAGACCAAACTAAGCTACAATTTTTTTGACCTATTAATAGGTCTCTTTTCAGGGTTTTGTGGATTTTAAGTGTGTCTATGGGTTGTCCAGTGCTTCTTTGTTTTGGGTGGGGATCCACCTCCTGTAACCTTTTCTAGCTAGAGCTAGGGAAATCCTGATGTAATTTCATTTTAAATAATAATAATAAAAAACATATATTACCGATAAAAAATAAATCCTAAAAACCTAGTTTTTGCTATCTATTGAATAATACGACATTATTTAATTAATTCATCAAATTCAAAAAATTAAATAAATTTCATTTCTTTAATATATTCCTAATCTAACTTTATTCTTCCTAATTAATTAAATAATGTCAATTATTCAATTATATCACCAATTAACTTTATTCCCCTAAGTTGAATAAATTATTAAACCATATTAACTTAATTAACTCACTTTCTCTCCAAATTTGAATAAATTGAATAAAATTATTAAAAATATCATCAAAAAATCAAATCAAACTAATGCAACTTTGTTTGCAAAAGTCAAACTTGATTTGCACGTTCAACTTCAAAAAGAATTAATTAAAAAAAATCAATCAATCCCCCCCCATAAATTAAATAATATTAAATATTTAATCCTCTTTCAATTTCTACATTAAATAATTATTTCAATTATTTAATCCCACCTTTTCCAAATTAAATAATTAGATCAAATTATTTAATTCATTCAACATCATCCCTTTAATAAATAATTTTTTATTTATTATAAACAATTCATCATGCACGTTCCTCTTAATATTAATTAATCAATTAAATTAATTCTCTTCTCCACATGGGCTAATTCTTCTTTCAGTTAACTAAACAATCCATTTAGTTAACTATTCAATTATCTCTCCATGCATTATTCCTTTAAACATAATGACCACTTTCTCTCAGTTGAATAAACAATCTATTTAGTTAACTCTTCATTTAATTCTCTTTCAACTTCTACATTAAATAATTATTTCAATTATTTAACCCCACCTATTCTTCTAATTTAATTAAATGATTATTAGTAATTATTTAATTAAAAAACTTTCCCCTTTCCAAATTAAATAATTAAAATAAATTATTTAATTTATTCAACATCATCACTTTAATAAAAAAACTTTCCCCTTTCCAAATTAAATAATTAAAATAAATTATTTAATTTATTCAACATCATCACTTTAATAAATAAACTTTATTTATTAAAGTCAAATTCACATGTGCATGTTCCTCTTGATATTAATTAATTATTTAATTAATTAATTTCCCTCAAAAACTTAACTAGCTCTTCTAAATTAGTTGACTAAAATACCGCCTCATTATCTCTTCATGCACAATCTCCTCGAACGTAACAAATACTTTCTTCTAGTTGACTAAAATATCTATTTAGTTAACTCTTCATCAACTCTCTTAACTCACACACTCTTTTTGTCAACTGGGATTGACTATTCAATTTATCCACTTGACTAACCAATCTAAATTGGTTAAACTCTCTCTCACATCTAGTCCTCTGATTGATCAGCCCAGTTGACTGATCAATCTAAATCCTCTCAACAACCTTCAATTGTCGATCTTGATTCAACATTATTTAATCTTGATCATTCATTTGAAAACTTGAATTCTATATAAAAACCTCATTTCCTCTCAAAAAGGATCAGGGAATCAATATACCTTATGCAATGAAGTATTGTCGAGATCACAATTGACATAACTTCAACCTTTCTTCGATCAACCAACACGCATCATTTATCAAAGCTTTGCACATGAACTATGGAGGTTTCATAGTGATTCGAACAATTCAACATCAGGCGAACACACTCTCATACGAGATGGGTAACAATTTGTTTATTGAATTCATTTGTTTAATTATTGCATTCACATGTTCTTGAATTTGGTAATCTTATTTATTTATTTTGTAAGTGTAGGATTAAATCTAGATTTATGTTCTTGATCTTAGATTAGATTATGATTTCAATTACGATTTTCCCCCTCACACATTTTGGCACGCCCGATGGGACCCTTGTCCCCTACACTAACATTCATATGAGCTATATTTGAAGTTGCAGGTCCTAGAATCACATTGGAAAAATGTTTCACACACTACCCAGAAAAATCTTGCAATTATTTGGCAAGAAAATCACGCATCTACTCTAAAAACTAAGCATCTGACATGGGAACTACGCTTTTGTAAAATGATCTGCGCATATGCTTTTAAAACCTTGCATTTGATTTTGATAGGGATAGCATCTGCTCTAAGAATTGAGCATCTGATTCTAACAGGGGCGCTTTTGCAAAAATTCCTGAGCATTTGCTCTGATAGACCAGTGCACATAATTTGTACTCTTGCAATTGATGTTTTGCTAATATGGGCCTATTTTTGAATGTGTAACAGGTACTAACGGATTTGTATGCAGGATTTGAAAGACTTTAACTCATTTTTTGCAGGGAAGAGGATCGGTCAAAGGATTCCAGATCTACAAAAATCTTTTGATTAACTTAAGAATGTTTAATTTTGGTGCTCTAAAAAGAACAAGACAAACACACACTTTGTTTTGGTGTTCTTAAAATTGAACAATTTTCAAGCTTTCTTAAGTTAGGAATGTTTAATTTTGGTGCTCTAAAAAAAACAAGGCAAACACACACTTTGTTTTGGTGTTCTTAAAATTGAACAATTTTCAAGCTTTCTTAAGTTAAGAATGTTTAATTTTGGTGCTTTAAAAATAACAAGACAAACACACACTTTGTTTTGGTGTTCTTAAAATTGAATAATTTTCAAGCTTTCTAAAGTTAGGAATGTTTAATTTTGGTGCATAAAAAGAATGCAAAATGATTTCCATTTTATTGACACACACCCATTTTACTTTTGTTGACCAAGTTAGAACCGAGATCGATTTCGTAGAAACACTCATATTTGGGCTTAAAAAATAAACAAATTTTTATTTTTGTCTTGCACCATTGCTATCTTAAATGAATGATATCCTGAACACTTCATATTGGTGCAAATAAAAAGAACTTTGTCATGCTTTATTCACACATTTTTGGGGATACCATCGTTCAAGGTGTTTAAAAAGAATCAATTTTCTATAAAGTGTTTTCTGTGTATTCAATGATTGGCAAGCTAAAGTGTTTTGTCTTCTCCCCTCACACCCTTTTGGTGATCTTGGGTGAGTGAAAAACAGTTTTGAGCTTCGCATTTTATTTTTCACATTTTACCTTAAAGAGGGGGCTTTCTTTGAGAAACATCACACACTGGAGAACTCATTGCAAGGTCTCAAAGCACGTTTATTGGCGAGCTATATCAAAGGTTGTAAATCATAAGAAAGTAGCTTCAATTCGTGCTAACAATAGAATGTGCGTAATCCTACACCTTAAGTGGAACAGGAATGGTTAAAGAGCCTTAAGTGGCCAACGGGTGAGTGTCAGATTTATGCGTTCACAATTATGACTAAGAGCCAATTGTTTTAGAAGCTACCCCCTTAATCCAAAAACATTCTTTGAAATTGGTTCATTGAAATTTACTTTCAAAAAGTTACTTGATAAGTATAACTATAGGCCCGCGCCATAAGTCGCATGTAAAATCATCTCTTCGGAGCATGAGACAAGCCCACCTAAAAGAATGGTTTCTATCCATTAGGGTTGTAAATGCTTGTTTTTGTTAAACTTTCCAATTACATTCAAAAACAATATGGACATCAAAATTCTATTCTTGATTTAAAGAAAAAGAACACATCCAAACAAACACTGAACACGATGGTTAAATTACAAACCCTTTGACTTAGTCTATGCTTTTGAGAGAAGCCCCTTATTTGCACTCCTTGGAATATTTCCTTCAAGGTTTCTGGATATTCAGGCTTTTGTTTCAAGCTACATTAGATCAAAGTAAATATTTGGGAACTATAGCTTGGGTGTTGTGATTTAACAACTTAAGCTATAGATATTTAGGTCACACAAAGACCATGCTTTTGGAGTCAATCTAGTGTTGTATCATTTGCCATACTCCAAAAAGAACAAAGGAAATTAAACACATAGAAGTTACAATTTCCATTCTAGCTCATAGTCTTGAAAATTTTGCTGACACTTGCGGAAAATAAACTAAAGTTGTCTATAGGGTCATTGTTCCAACAAAACAATTGAAAAACTAGATAGGTCACATAGTCTCTCATCCATTATTTTCATCCTACTTGTTAGGGATCAAAATAAAAAAAACCATTAGGATCATCACTCAAACATCTATGATCAACAGTTACTTGGGACTCGTAGATAGTACAAGCAAGCTTTCCTGCAACATATCCTCTAGACAAGGAAGTGAAATATTGAACCTAGTCCTTCAACATTTTGATTTCCAAAAAGTAACCACATTCCAAAACAACACTCAAACTTTAGGGTCTTGAGCTTCATAGCAACCATATTAGAACACAATTACACCTTATGCCCATCTAGTGACCAACTTCTCTTGTTCAACAACCAGAACTTTTAGAAACAATCCTTCAAGCTAGTCTCACACACATTGAGGGTGAACAAACTGACATCATAAGCAGCTTGAAAATCTTCATATTTGAGAAGAATAGAACACCCCTTCAGTTTCTCACAGCATCAATCATCTTAGACAAAGAGGAAGAGAAATAAGACATAGTAGTTGAAAGACCAATGTTACCACCACCTACGTGGCAATAAATATCCTCATCATGATCTTACGCAAAGGTAGGATCCCTAAAGTAAGGTCTATAGGTCATCATTTCAGACTTAGGCATCTTAGTCCAAAATATCTAAAGAAACACCTTTGGGAACTTCACTAAACCAAAACTAGGTTGGTATACAACTTCTACAAACATGCTTCAAGGCACAATCCAAACTTGTATTCCTTCTATTACTATCAGAATCTGGGTCTTTTCCAACATTTCCAATTTCTCACATAATCATGATATTAAACTCCCCTAAATGATCTATCACACAATCAAAATTCATAGGGGAAGATCTACATCTCGCCATTACATACGTAGGTATCACAATTCCAAGTTTGGTAGGAAGTGGGCCTTAAAAATTTATCGCAATCACAACATCTTGTTAAGAAACTATTATGCTTGATCCAGGAGGAACCGAACAGGCTTACATACCCAAATCTATCCTCTCATTTAGGACAACATTGGGTCTTTAGGATTTGAGTCAACTAGAGAGTTCATAAATTACACCACTCTCCCACAAGGGACACAAATTGTTTATGACAATTACAAGATCACAACATAGGAAGAAAATGGAAGCAAGCAAGAACAACACCAACATTCCACCATAAAACACCATGAATGATGAAATTATCCCATGGGGTGATAGGCCAAGCGACCTTGAAACACCCCAGAAGAGACCTGTGTACAAAGACACCTTTAGTGAGGAAGAACTAAACCGCAAACAAAAGGAGGTGACAGAACAAAACAACCAGGATCCAAACATAGTGGTTTTAGAGGAGGTAAATACTAAGAGATAAATGAGGAGGAAATGTTTGAACATTCTAAGAACCCCAAGGTTCTCAAACTAATGGACAGGTTGTCGAGGAAGGACCCAAACTCCTATTTCTTCAAGTTAGCACAAAGTGGTGCTAAATTACTAGTGGACTTTAAAGTAGAGGCTCTCAATGATCCCAATCTTATTCCCTAAGGGGATAACTCAGTTGTGAGACAAATAAACAAACCCCCAAAGATGCCAAATATGCCACCCATGTTCTCACAAAATAGTGGTAAAACCAAAGAGAACCCCTTGTTGAGAAAACCAACTCAAATTGAACAAGCAACAGCGGCACAAATGTATCAAGGAGGGCCATCCCAATATGAACCACAAAACAACAATCCACCTTATGGACAATATATACCTCAGAACACTTCAAGTGTCAACCCTTCCTAGAATAATCAGTACCATCAATAGGGTGGAACACAGGGTCCCCCTCCGAACAATTAGTACCATCAACATGGTGGAACACAGGGCCCCCCTCTGAAAAATTAGTACCATCAATAGGATGGAACACAAGGTCCCCCTCTGAACAATCATTACCATCAATAGGGCGTAACACAGGGTCTCCCTCCGAACAATCAGTACCATCAACAAGGTGGAACACAAGATCCCCCTCCAAAAAATCAGTACCACCAACAAGGTGGACCACAGGGCCCCCTTCTGAACCAACAATACCAATAGAAAGGTGTGCCACAGAGCACCCTTCTGCACTCATCCCACCAAAAAGGTGTCCCATTAATGCATCAACAAGGTAACCTTCATTTTAGTCCTTCCCAGCAGCAAGGTGTGCCATATAGCACCCTTTTTTAGTTATCCTATCAACAAGGTGTCCCGCTAATGCATTAATATGGTAACCTTCATTTTAGTCCTTCTTAGTAGCAAGGTGTGCCACAAAGCAACTTTCTTCAGTCATCCCATCAACAAGGTGTACCACTAATGCATCAACTAGGTAACATTCAGTTTATTCCTTCTAAGCAGTAAGGTGTGCCACAGGGCACTCATCCCAATTCATCCTACCAACAAGGTATCCAACTAACGCACCAATAGGGTAGCCTTTCGTACACTTCATCTCAACAAAAAGGAGCTAACCTTCCTTACACCCAACAAAAACCTAGCTTTCTCTATGTCCAAAATAGTTACCAAGGTCCTATACCTTCACAATACCCGATATATGGCCAAAACATGGTGGGGCCACAAGGCTATTATACACAAAACTCACAAAAAACATGCTAAAAACGGACATAGAAATGAAACTAGAGGTCGTCACCCAACAGATAGCAGGCATGGAAGTTGAAAAATAAAAGAAAACCTATACCATCCAAGAAATATGCCCATTCCCATTCGATCATTTCGTCACTACGATACCTTTTCCAAAGAATTTTGAGATACCCAAGTTTGACAACAAATATAAAGGAAGAGGGGATCCAGTAAAGCATATATGTGATTTCTTTGTATCATGCATGGAAGTATGACACAATGACTCATACCTCATGAGGCTATTTCCATGCAGCTTTACGGGCCATGCTATGGAGTGGTTCACCCATTTGACACTAGCAGTCAAAACCTTCGATGAACTGTCTAACAAGTTCATTAGTCACTTCTCCTTCAACATCGAGAAAGATGCCACCATCATAAGCTTATCCACAATCAAATAGAATCAAGGAGAGTCCTTTACCTGCTACCTACAATGATGGAGACACAAGGCTAGTATATGCAAATGGTCCATTCTCGACAAGGAGTTGGTAGACATATTCATTACCAATGTCTTACCTGAGATCAACTATCAACTCACAATGTTATATCCAACATACTTTGAAGAAATCATCGAAAAGGGATTAAATATTGAGAGATCCCTCATTGCAAGGGGATCCCTCAAGACGAGTAGCTCAAAATATAGTCCCCCTATTTCAAATGATAAACCTAAAGTTTGGGCTAAGAACAAAAACCTCACAAATGATGGAGTAGTTGACGCTAGAAAATTATGGCATGCACAAAATACATCTCAAAATACACCACAAGTAGCGCAAACGAATTATGCCTTAAATAGTACACAAAACATTTAACCTACTTATCCCAAATTCAATCAACTGAAAAATCAACAAGCAAATCAGGGAGGTCAACAAAAGTTGTATGATCAACCAAGGAGGCAATTCACGGTACTAGGAGAATCTATTGAGACAATCATGTGGAAGCTCATACAACAGAACCTAATCAATCCTATTGATCACCCACATTATGAGGATCCTAACTTTAAAACATCGTGGTACAACAAAAATGACTTATGTGAATTTCACAAGATCAAAGGACACGCCACAAACAATTGCATGAGACTCAAGCACCTCATCCAAGACTTGATAGACAAAGGGGAGGTGGATGTCGAACGTCGTCCTGGGAACAAGAATTACAGATATAAAACAATCCAATCCCAAGCCACCAGAAAAGGAATGACAAGGGAAAAAACCAAGGCTATCATAATGCCAACTATACCTATGGAGACACGGTTTTAGGAGCTCTATCCCAAGCTGATGACAATAGGGAAAATGTAGTAACTATACGAGGGGGGGATAACAACTATAATGTAAATACTCGTCGAGGGAGAGTTACAATACAAGGAGCCCCTCCTAAAACTTTAATCAAGTCATCCAATGACTACAACATTATGGAATAGCTTAAGAAAACACTTGCCCTAATCTCAATCCTGGAGTTGTTAAAAATATCATTGAAAGGAAAAGCAGAGGTGCAGAATATGCTTTCCTAATGCTAAAACCTCAGAGGAGAAGTGAAAAAAACCATCATTTAAAACTTTCTTGCATTTGAGATGCACAATTACAGTATAATAGGAAGACAAAAAAACACATTCACAAAGATAACACCAGATATATGTGGGAAAACCCTTATGAGAGAAAAGACCACCACACCAAGTCAAGTCACTTTGTATTACAGTAAACAGATTACATACAGAGTTACATACCTCACTCTTTGATCGTTATCTCATAGCAATAGAATTCAATTCGAATACACTCATTGTTACAATGCTTTTACAACATACAATGAACTCACTTACACCGTCACCTAAGTCTCTATACCCATGTTTTCCGTCAGTTTCAATCAAAAACCAATGGGGTGTATTTAATTACACTCTTCACTGAAAAGCAATCCGATCTCAGATCAAACCACCCTGCAATCATGCATTAGGTCGCCCCAACATTTAATCCTGTTACAGAGAATTGCCTAAACTAGATTATGTCAACCACCAAATCAGATCTTACAGTTAATGCATATATCGCTTTCATAGATTTAAACATTCGGCCAATAACTGTTGATTTACAATAGCGATGTAAAATCAATGAGTGAAATCACGTCACATGTCGTAATGCCATTCATTCATCGCTTTGACTGTCAATTCAGACCAGCCAACAAAGCCCTGAGCTCCTTCTACCGCGCTACCGCACCAAGCATCATAGGCACTCGCGATATGGCGGTGCCACCGTGCTACCGCTCCATGGTTTGCAAATGCTTGTAGTATGGAAGTGAACAACCATTTGATATACCACCACGGTTCATTGCTCTATCATGCCTTAATTGAATGACCCCCGCAGTAAGGAGGCAACCATCTACATCGTTTGCCATGGTTTACCGCGCCATGGCCGAAAGACGATTGATGTATGGTGGTGTCACTGTGCCACTGTGACATGGTCGATAGACCATCGCGGTATGGCGATAACAACGTGTAACCGCCAGTTGACCATGAGAAGACCATGGTAAGGAGGTAAATGTTCACACCAACCGCCAAGGTTCCACTGCGCCACCGCCAAGGGAGAAGAAGGACTTTGCGGTATAGCGGTAACACCACCCAACTACTGGATAGACCAAAGAGCCTCACGGTAAGATGGTAAACCATGCCACCTCCAAAGGCTCCCAGTGGTGAAGCAGTAAAGGAATGAACATAAGTTAATTTTCCAAGTCTTAATCAAAGGTCCAAGCTAGGAAGTTGAGGCACCATTTTCCAACAAGCTCCCACTTGACGAAGACTTACTAGCTTCCTCTAGACTTCAAATTTCTTGACGATCATAGGCCCCAAGGTCCATCGAACTTGCACACCATATCAACTTGTTCATGCTCACTGGCTTTGTCAATGCATCAACAAAATTCTTCAGAGTATCCACCTTTTCTAAACAGACCTTTCCATCCTCCACCATATCTCTAACAAAGTGATCTGCACATCAATATGTTTCATCCTGGAATGGAACGTTGGATTGTTTGCCGAACAAATGGCACTTTGACTGTCACAATAAATAGTAATCTGCCTTGCATCAAAACCAATATCAAAACACAAACGACTCAGCCAAACAACTTTTGTGCAGGCGTGTGTCGCTGCCATGTATTATGCCTCTGTTGTGGACAAAGCAACCACAACCTACCGCTTGCTCATCCAACTAATTGCACCACCATTCAACATGAAAGTATATCCACTGGTGGACCTTCTGTTATCAATTTCCATGCCCAATCAGAATCCACATATCCATGAATGTTGAGAGTTCTTTATGATCCAACCAAATTACCATGGTAACATAGAGCACATTTTGAAGTTCCCTTTAAATATGTAAGCACTCTTTTCACAACATCCAAATGTGTCCTTCCTAGATTTTCCATACATCGGCTGAGTACTCCCACTGCTTGGGCAATGTCTGGCCTTGTACAGACCATTGCATACATTAAACTTCCAATAGCACTTGAATAAGGCACCCTAGTCATATCCTCCATCTCAGTAGCAGATTTTGGACAATCTTCAACAAATAACTTCCTTCCCTGCAAAACTAGAGCAACTAGCTGCTTGCAATCATTCATACTGAATCTCTCCAGAATAGTGTTAACATACTTACTTTGCCTGACCCAAAGCTTTCTGCTCTTTCTATCCCTGGTTATTTCCATCCCCTAGAATATACCTTGTTGCACCTAGATCTTTCATTTCAAACTTTGTAGACAACTGAGACTTACAATGAGAAATCATACTCTTACTATTTCCTATGAACAACATATCATTCACGTACAGGGTAATAATAAGAAAACGATCATTTTCAGATTTGTAATACACACAATGATTAGATTTTGATCTCACAAATCCCATAGACAACACAAAAGTGTCAAAATTTTGGTACCACATTCTCGGCAATTTTTTCAAACCATATAGAGATTTCTTTAACTTGTAGACCAGAATTTCTTTACCTTTCTCAACAAAGTGCTCAGGCTGGGACATATAAATTTCTTCTTCCAACTCTCCATGGAGAAATGTTGTTTTCACATCTATCTGCTCGATCTCTAAGTTATACATGGCTGCAAGTGACAACAAAAATCTGATAGATGTCAGCTTAGCGACAAGGGAAAAAATTTCTCCATACTCAATTCCCTCTACCTGGGAATATCCCTTTTTAACCAACCTCGCCTTATACTTTTCAACATTGCCATCTAGACCAGTCTTCTTCTTAAATACCCATTTACAACCAATAGGCTTTCGCCCTTCAGGCAAAGGTATCAAATCCCAGGTTTCATTCTTCTTCAATGATTCCATTTCTTCATTCATGGCTTCCAACCAGGAATTTGAATCAAACATATTAATTGCCTCTTTCACAGTCCTAGGCTCATCAGTGCTAGTAATCAAAGCATAGGCACAATTCGAATCCAACATAGAGAAACCATACCTATTAGGTTGATGTCTTTCACGTGTAGATCTTCTCACTAGCTGAGGTTGTGGTTCTTCTTCTTCAAAGCTCTCAGAGCTACTAGAGCTATCCTCAATTTCAGGTACACCATGTAGTTCCTCTTTTTCTGGAGTTTGAGGAATGTCAACTACATCATTCTTCTTTTCTCTTTTCTCTGTCTCTAAATGTGGATCAGCTACTGAAGGCTTTAGCTTATGAAATATTACACTTCTATTGTACAAAACCTTCTCAGTATCAAGATTCCAAAGCTTGTATCCTTTCACACCATTGCAATAGCCGATGCAGATACATTTAACAAACTTTTTCTCCAACTTAGATCTTTTCTCATTCGATACATATGCATATGCCTCACAGGCAAAGACACAAATATGTCTTAGAGAGGGCTTCCTATCACACCAAGCTTCCAAAGGTGTTTTGTCAACAAGAGAAAAAAAAGGTGAATGATTTACCAAGTAACATGTTGTAGCCACAACCTCAGCCCAAAAATTCTGCTCTAGACTAGCACTGCTCAACATACTCCTCACCCTTTCCATTAGCATCTTGTTCAACCTTTCAAAAACTCCATTCTGCTATGGAGTATAAGGTGTGGTTTAATGCCTTTTAATCCCATGTTCTTTGTAGTATCTTTCAAAATCCATAGAAAAAAACTCACCTCCATTATCCATCCTCAAACATTTAATTTTCCTTCTAGTTTGATTCTCTACCAAAGTTTTAAATTCTTTAAATCGACTGAACACTTTTGATTTACTCTTAAGAAATCATATAAATGCCCTTCTCGAATAATCATCTCATAATATCTAGACTTCGATAACGAAGGAACATTCACTGGATCAAATACATCAGAATGAACATAATCTAGTACACCAGAAGATTTATAAGGACTCGAATAAAATGAAACACGATGTTTCTTTCCATAAATGCAATGCTCACCAAAATCAAACTCAAGGTTACAATTAACAAGCCCTTCAACAAGATTTTTATTTTTCAAGGTTTTTAAAACTTTATCACCTATTTGACCGAGTCTATGATGCCAAAACATGGTCTTCTCTGCTAGGAGTTTCACCTCCAAGGAATTTGCACCCAAAAGAGCTTCATCATCCTTCTCTACATGAGTGGCTCTGCTTGACTTTACAAAGATGTTGTTACATTGAATAGGACATGCATCCAGCTTGTACAAAGTGCCAGTTCGTACACCCTTAGCCAACACCATTGCACCTCTAGCCATCTTACATCCTTTACTTGAGAAAGAAACTTCCACACCAGCATCATTAATCTTACTAATAGAAAGTAAGTTATGAGACAAACTTGGTATGTGTAGTACATCACCAATCCCTTTGATTCTTTCGTCAGGGAATTGTATTTTGACTCTTCCATGGCCAACAATCTCCAGTATTGAATCACTTGCCAGGTACACCTTTCCACCATCATACTTTTCATACTTAGTGAACCACTCTCTGTGAGACGTCATGTGGAAAGATGCACCTGAGTCAACCAGCCAGACATCATTTGATACCTGAGTCGCCAAGGTTGCAATGAAGGCATCTGCATCACTCTAAGTAGAGTCATTTCCTGAAGAGTTATTATTATTATTATTATTATTATTCTCCTTACAATCCTTTCGGATATGACCAGGCTGCCCATAGTTCCAAAATTTCACCTTGGAATTTTTACCAAGAGACTTTGATCTCCCTTCAGATTTGGATATAGACTTCTTGTCCTTCTTCTTGCCTCTCCTTCATTCTACCCCAAACAACAAGAGCCTCTTTGGCCATCTCTAAAGACTTCCTCTGCATTTCTTCTGACAACAGCAAGGCAACCACATCTTCCATCTTGAAAGTAGTGTTTGTACTTCCAATAGCCATTACAAGATGATCCCAAGTGTTAGGTAAGGAGCATAACAGAAGCACGCAATGATTCTCCTCTATCTTCACACCCACAGATGCCAACTGAGCAACAATCATATTAAATGAGTTCAGATGGTCTGCTACAGATGCTCCTTCTTCCATCTTCAAGGAGTACAACTTCTTCCTCAGGAATAAATTATTCACCAGAGAATTTCCCTGATAAATATCACCAAGTTTATTCCATAATGAAGTTGCAGACTTCTCCTCATGAACATTCAGGAGTACAAAATCGGCCAGACAAAGTCTTATCAAACCTCTAGATTTTCTATCTGCAAGGTCCTAATCTTCTTGTTTCATACTTTGTGGAATAGTTCCAAACACAACAACCCAGAGGTCTCTATCTACTAACAAGTCTTCCATTTTGAGTTTCCACAACTCAAAGTTGCCACCATTGAATTTTTCAATTTCTACTCTCCCTGAAGTACTTGCCATCTCAAATAGTAATTGGTTCTTCCTTTGCAAGACTCCCACTGAAATAGGATTAGCACAAAAAACCAGCCCTACTAACAAGGATAACACAACTGGCCAAGCTCTGATACCACTTGAAAGGAAAAGCAGAGGTGCGGAATACGCTTTCCTAACACTAAAACCTCAGAGGAGAAGTGTAAAAAACCATCATTTAAAAATTTCTTACATTTGAGATGCACAATTACAATATAACAAGAAGATAGAAAAATACATTCACAAAGATAACACTAGATATACATGGGAAAACCCTTATGGGAGAAAAACCCACCACACCAATTCAAGTCACTTTGTATTACAGTAAACAGATTACATACAGAGTTACAGACCTCAATCTTTGATCGTTAGTTCACAACAACAGACTTCAGTTCGAATACACTCACTGTTACAATGCTATTACAACATACAATGAACTCACTTACACCATCACCTAAGTATCTATACCCACCTTTTCCATCAGTTTCAATCAACAACCAATGGGGTGTATTTAATTACACTCTTCACTGAAAAGCAATTTGATCTTTGATCAAACCGCCCTACAATCATGCATCGGGCTGCCCAACATTTAATCCTGTTACAGAGAATTGCCGAAACTGGATTTTGTCAACCACCGAATCAGATCTTACAGTTAATGCATATATCGCTTTCATAGATTTAAATATTTGGCCAATAAATATTGATTTACAATAGCGATGTAAAATTAATGAGTGAAATCGTGCCATGTGTCATAACGCCATTCACAAGGCAGACTTATGGATGAGTCACAAAGCGGGGAAGTTGGATATACAAATGGAGTTCTTAAAATGGGAGAGTTGTTGTGCATTTGCTATAGGTTCAAACAACAGTCTAGAAATCCATTTCAACATTAGATTTAGCTTTATAATGTGCAATGAACCTTGCCTAAGGTTACTTATTAAAAAAAAGGAAAAAGTGCAAGGAAGAGAGAAGGTTCCTGGATCTGAAACTATGAATGAACAGTGATCATGGAGGCTACTATAGTAGACAAACTCCCCAAACTGGGTTTTGCTTGCCAAGAGGATCCCACAGTTATACAAAACTAGTGCAATCTTCTAAGGACTATAGATTTTTAGTTTGCATACATACATCATGAACATGCAAGTGAACTAAGTTGCAGCAATCAAATAAAGAAGCCCAGGCTAACTTTTGCACAACATCTTGTCTTCAATAAGTGCCAAAAATATGGGCTGAAAGCTCATCAAATACTGTAACACCAAACACCATCATCACTTCCATTCAAGAAAATAACAACTAAAACTAACTAGGAAGGTAGAACCATGCACACATAATGAGAAAAATCAACAAGTAACACCCATAGATCATGCAATGCTGCTTTCTATTGCTGTAGAATGTTTTTACAACTCTCAAACCCTTTACAAATGAGGGAGAGACCCCTATTTATAGTTTTCCAAAGCCCAAATGAATGGCTAGGATTAATTTACATTGTGTGGCTCAGATTCAATTACATTAGAGCTTCACCTACCCCACAATATTCAAAATTTTAAAATACATCTTTGTCTTTTTCTTATTTTGTCTTGTAGTGGCCAGTCACTGTAGTATTTTTGTCTTCTAATTGATTTCCCTTTTACTATAGCTAAAACTGACTGAAAGTTGCCTTCTTTCTGATGGACTTGTAGCATTCTTCATTGGATCAAATGGGTCTATCGATGATTGGCATCAATGGATTGGTTGCCCCTGATTCGGGCAAACAATCCCCAAAGATCATCATCATCTGGTGAAAACTAGGATAGCCCCCCTCGCATTTTGTCATTGACTTTCTTGGCATAGGCCCTCTTCTGATGCCAACTCTATTGATGGGAACCATGAGGAGAGGTGGGCATAAAATATTTGGTGATAGGAGCCATGTTCTTTTCCTTGTTTAGCTTTCTCAATGGGTGTCCCGACAGACCCGCGGTAGGCTTCTCAAAACTTGCATGCATGAAGTATCGTAAGTGATTTCATACACAAATCAAGGCAAATGTTAATCAAATATTCAAAAATCCTTGTTATATCCATCCATGCATCAACAAAAGATCATAATATTTAGTGTGAATTTCCATTAACAGTTTATTGGAGGAAGTTTGGACGTTCCGAGATTGAGAGGCTGAAATGTTGTTTTGAAAAGGGCGAATAGGACATGGCAACCCAGATGGATTCTCCCAGTTCAAATTTGGAATTTGAAAAGTTCATGCAGGAGAGGGTCCAATTTGAGCATGTGGGTCAAAGTCCGTTTCCAAATTGGAAGAGTTTTTGGACGTTTCAGGACCAAGAGGCCAAAATGCTATTTTGAAAAGGGCGAACATGGTAGGGTGACCCAGATGGCTTCTCCTAGCTGAAAATTTGGAATTTGAAAGGTCCATGCAGGAGAGGATCCAATTTTAGCATGTGGGTCAAAGTTTGTTTCCAAATTGGGAGAGCATTTGAATGTTCCGGGACCGAGAGGCCAAAATGTTATTTTGAAAGGGCGATGGACAGTCTGGGCCCCAGAGGCCGAAATGTTGTTGCAGGAATGCTGTTTTAGGAATGTTGTTGCAGGAATGTTGTTTTGAAAGGGTGAATAGGGCAGGGCGACCCATATGGTATCTTCCAGCTTCAAATTTGGAATTTGAAAAGCTCATACAGGAGAGGACGCAATTTTAGCATGTGGGTCAAAGTCCGTTTCCAAAGTGGGAGAGCGTTTGGATGTTCTGGAAACAAAAGGCCGAAATATTGTTTTGAAAGGGTGATGGACAGTCCAGGCCCCTGAGGCCGGAATGCTATTTTGAAAAGGGCGAACAGGGAAGGGCGACCTGGATGGCTTCTCCTGGTTGCAAATTTGGAATTTGAAAGGTCCATGCAGGAGAGGATCCAATTTTAGCATGTGGGTCAAAGTTTGTTTCTAAATTGGGAGAGCGTTTGAATGTTCTGGGACCGAGAGGCTGAAATGTTGTTTTGAAAGGGTGACAGATAGTCTAGGCCCCAAAGGTCGAAATGCTGTTTTGAAAATTTCACAACTTCCTGAAACTTAATGAAACTTTGGTTGTTCACTTGGGAACCATAAAACATCCCAAATCCATAGGAAACCTATCCCCAAAGTCAAAAATGAAGGAAAAAATGAAACAAGCGAGCAAGGATGAGGCCTAGAGGATGTCGGGGCAACGAGCGAAGGGAAAACCCGTAGGGGCATTTCACAAATGCAAAAGACTTAGAAAAACTTAGGTAGGTGAATATAGTCAGGGGAATTTGATCGTTTGATGACACATGATCGATTTAGGCTCTAGGAAAGGGTAATGCAAAATGAGAAAGGAGAAAATTAGCCCATTGAGAGCGAAAAGAGGGGGTCCCTACCTATGACAGGGTGTGTGTGCATAACATGCACAACAAATGGTGAATCGTTGGGGAAATGCTCTAAATCATTTCGTTGAAAAACTGGAATCATGAACCTAAAATCTCTAGTTTTGATCTTTACGCTCAACCAAAGGATCAAAACCACTAGTTAACCCAATCTTCAGTATGTTGAAAATCCACATGTGTGAAATTGTGTTAATTCCCATCCTTTAGTTGCTACAAGAACCCAAGCTCCATCAAGTTAAGCTACGTAGTTTATTCTAACTCCAAAATAATCTGGGACATTGCCTCGCTGCCAGTCAGGCATCCATAGCCCTAACGAGGTTGTTGTTGTGATTCTCTTGAACATTGCTCTACTACCGGTCAGGCGTCCATGGCTTCGGTAGAGTTGCTCAGATACCCCTGAAAGGATGAATTTATTTTCTTTTGATTTTTAATATTTTTTTTTCTTTCTTTTCTTTCTTTTATGTTTTCATTTCTTTATTTCAACCCGTAAGAAATGGAGCCCGCGCTCAAGGCTGAGAATCACAGTTGCCCTCAAGTAGAATTTTAGATTTTTCACTTAGCTAGACTTCACAAAGGACCTACAGTGACCACCAGATCCTTAAAATATTTGAGAGATATAAGAATCTAGAATACTTCAGAATCAGACCAACCAACAACTTATCCACTTTGAATCAAATATCTAGATCACTTGATACTAACAGAAGATCCTCACCATCCATTCTTAAAACTTGATTAGAATTTGACAAAGAAATACATAGAACAACCCCAGGAAAAAAGAAAGGTTGTTGTGTGCATAGATGTGCCAAGCTAAAATCAGAGGGACCCCAAGAAAAGTAGCAACAAAGTGAGAGCAAACAAAAGAAAAGGAAAAGAAAATACCAAAACCAAAGCGGGACAATGAAAGAAAACAATGAAGAAACCACTCTAAAGCAAGCAACCTACAAAAAACAAACTAACCTAACGAAAGTAGGAAAAAAATTATTTACAAGAGACCTACACTACTCAAAATGAGTTATGTACAAAGATATTTACAAAGAACTATGTTTGGGTAAGGTGAGCTGACATTGTAATGAAGGATTTCTGCAAAATAGATTGTTAGTCTAATAATGCATACATATATTAAATCAAATCCAACAAACAATGAAATACATTAGAGATAAAATGAAAATAAATGAAACTATAACAGTCTCACCCAATCTTCTCTCCTCCATTATTCACTTCCATTGTACCTCCTCAAGCTTGCCGTGATAATGGATGCCCTCAGATTGTGTATGTGAGCAAACTCTAAATATCTAGCCCTAAACAAAGCCTTTGAAGGATTTCTCACTAAACCAGATGCAAACTAGAAATTCAATTCTGCCATGAAAGTAATTAATAAGCCTAAAGATTATGATGAGATTGCAAGAGATAAATGATCATAAATTATGAGGTCCAGAGATGTCGAAAATGAGATCAAGATTGTCATTTTATAGAAAATGTCATCTTAAACAGACAGATGAGATGAGAATTTGAGAAATGCCCTAGAATCAATGGTTAAGATTCAAAATGGAAACTCTCAATTAGGGTTAGGGTAAAATCCCAAATGAGTGAATAAGATTAATTTAAATAAATTAAATCAAGGATAAATGTGATAGTGAGATGAAATTAGTGAAAAATCAGAAGATAAGAAGATGAGATTTTAGAAAATCAGTAATTTTAGCAATTACTTGATTTGTAGAAGAATATAATTCAAAATATGGATTTGTGAGATAATGAGTAATTGATTTTTGAGATTAATTACTAAAAGAAGAATCAATTAACAAATGTGAAGTTATTTTTAAATAAATTATTTTATTTAAAAAGAGGAAAATGTCACATAAGGCAATTAAATAATTAATAACAATTATTTAATTTAGAGGAGACAGTTAACTAATTAAATAAATTAGTGAATCTATTTAATTATGAGAGGATTTAGGAATTAGTGACATATTAAATAAATATATTAAAATATATTTATTTAATAATCAGGAGGACATTAATGATAAGGATTAATTAAATAAATGAGACTTTATTTAATTATTAGAAGACTTTGATAATTAGTGACACATTAAATAAATAAATAAGATTTATTTATTTAATAATCATGAAGAATGAAAGATCATGAATTAATTAAATAATTATAAGTTATTTAATTAATAGTTGAATGTGGGGTAGAAACATAATTACAATGTTATAATCATGATAGGACGAAAGGTGGTAAAATGTTTCTTGCAGGCCTTGGTCATTTTTATGTGTCTATATTTGCCCCTCTTTGTCATAATGTAGTTTATCACATTATGGCAAAAAAAAAGTCCAGAATATGCCCCAATGAAGGTACGGAGTGCCTATGCCCCCTTAGGAAATTTTTTGAATTTCGACCTGGGATTAGAAAAATTTGGAAAATATCTTGACTATTCAAATTAATGGCCAGAAAAATAATGGCGCAAAAGATTTCGAGAACGAAGGACGTTAAGTCAGCGAAAATACCAGTCAAAGGCAGTTAAATGAGCCTCTAGTACAAACCTTCCAGGTCAAAACCCTAATTTTTCAACCTATAAATAGGTTGAAAAGGCAAAACCAAGTGTCATTTGGTCATTTTCTACATAGAAATTTTAGAAATCAGAGTTCAGAGAGATGATGGTGATTCCAGTGACTACCCACCATGGATACCGCATGTGGACTTTTCGATGACCCAAGGGCGTAGAGGCACCAGTAAGTACCCTATCCAATGTGTCAATTTTAAAATTTAATGCATTTATGAGGGTTTAAGGGGGGTTGAACAAATGTGTTATGACGCAAATGATGTCTTGTAAGCCACAATTGCCTCCGCGTTTGCTGTATTTTTTTGTGTCGCGACACAAGTGCAACAGGTAAATAGACTAGTTTGCTTGAGCGTGCAAACGCGATAGGAAAAAACACAATCGCGAGATTGCAACACAATTGAAGGAATTTGTGACACATCTGCACTGATGCGACACATTTGACAAGTCAAATGATGCAATTGCAAAACCCGCGATGCCATTGCATATGGAATGACGCATTCGTTGTTAGGTTGCGCAATTTCTAGATAAAACAATGCATTTGATATATTGTGACACAAATGCAATGTTTAGACGTGCAATTGACTAATTGTGACGCATTTATGGTCAACGCGACGCAATTGAAGTTGACTAGAGTTGACTTGTGTTGAACTTAGTTTAGATGCATTTTGATTTTAGTAATGCTGACCTGTGGGCACTAACTTGTGTTTTTGTATGTGCAGATGCGATTGGTGTTGATTTACACATGCGAGTTTAGGTCAGCGACATACTCCTTCAAAGATCATTTGAGTGATAGGGAGAGGCAACACCTCATGTCATTGGGGTTGTGCTACGTTACCTACATGCCCATTATTTGGGCAAACAGGGGTTTGCTGATAGCTCTGTGCGAGAGATGGCACTCAGAGACCTGCTCATTTCATCTGCCTATAGGAGAGGCAATGGTCACCTTAGAGGATGTGCACCATATTCTATGCATACCGATCCATAGAGAGAGGGTTGTATATGACCCACACCAAGGGCGACATGCCCTACTATATATGTATGAGGATGCCGGTGGTGCCCAGTTGGGTATGGATGGGTATGAGATAGGTTGGGATGTTGTAGCCGACCGGTTTCCCAGGTGGGATGCTATGCTAATGACCTTGATTGCTGGATTACTGATTCTAGATCACTGTGGTCATGGATTTCCCATTGGATGGGGGGATGTACTTGTCCATATGTGAGGAAAGAGGACCATTTTTGCTTGGGGGCCTTATTTGCTGGCAATGCTATATCATCAGCTGCATGAGGTCATCTATCATTAGGGCCATAGTATCAGCTGTGGGACTACCCTTCTGATGACCTAGGTATGGGAGTGCATTCCTATCTTTCGACCACCAATACAGATGCAACAGTTGGGTGATGGGATGCCATACATCTACTTGTATGCGGGTTCAGTCAGCCAGACTCACGTGGGGGATACTGGTTATTGGTGTCACCAGATTGACACCATGATTAGCTTTGTCTGGAGGCTTTATAGAGATTGTGCCTAGTGGCCAGATGAGGATGGCCATCTATCATTATGTAGATATTTTAGATACTTGATCGGTCATACAGTGTAGAGTCATCGTATCATAGAGATGTACCTGCCCCAACGAGTACTATGATAGTTTGGAGAGCAACAAGATGTGCCAGTAGGAACAATAGAGTATGCACGGTCTTCCAGGGAGACCATGTGGGGGCCGCCCATATCAATGACAGTGGCTAAGTAGCAGGTCGATGGTCTAATTGCAGTTTAGTGGATGTGGAGAGGGGGTCCAAAAGATCTGGGGACATCTACTGAGTTTGATGCCTGGTGGCAGATTCACAGGCATATCCCTTTGACAGATCTAGATGGTCTTCCACCTATAGATTGAAGGTTAGTTATTCCATGGGTATTGAGGAGAGGCCGGGGTGGTAGGGATAGAGGTAGAGATGGCAGAGGGGCTGAGGGGAGAGATGGAGGTGGGGGAGATGAAGGCCGAGGTGGGGGATATGATGGGGGTGGTGGAGGGGGAGGGGATGGAGGAGATGGGAGGGGTGTGAGGAGGAGGAGGGATGGTGGAGGGCAGAGGCAGCCCAAGAGAGTTAGGAGGAGAGTGGGAGGTGCACCTTTGTCACCCATCTGAGAGGAGGGTGAAGAGAGAGATGCCTTCCGAGTAGGAGGAAGGGGAGGAGATCAAAGGGGGTGAGGAGGAGGTGAGGAGGAGGTCATGGGTGGAGATGAGGAGGTAGACGTGAGGGCGGAGGAGAGGGCAGAGGAGGATCCATTTGTCAGGGGACACCCTCTTGATATAGATGTGGAGGAGGTTCAGGTAGTCGAGGAGAGGGATGAGGAAAGAGATGAGGAGGAGGAGGAGGAGGATGAGACAAACTAGAGGCTGCGAGATCAGATGATTACCGAGGATGATGAGGGTGACAGATCACCGATTTTTCCTGTTGATACTACCATTGATCAGAGGATTGTCAATCTTCAGAGCAGACTCGATGCAACCTTATCTCAGAACAAGGCCTTGGTAGCAGAGTTAGAGGTTACCAGGGTGGAGAGAGATTAGGTCGTCCTTCGATAACAAGAGTCAGATCAGTGGGTGACAAAGTTCGTCAAGTTATGCTCAGGGCCGATAGGAGACATGGCCAGGGAGCTGGTCAGGATGGCAGAGAGTAGGGGGTGGTACATGTTTCTATATGAGCAGGTGGTTCCCCCATAGAGACGGGATCCAGGATTGTCCTAATCCTACAGTAGGATAGGCAGTGGCAACCAGACACATAGTAGCAACATATCACATAGCAGTAGTCATACTAGTGTTGGGGGGTCTACTTTGTCAGGCCATTCATCAGGCCATAGGTCACACAACTCTCACATGCATTCATCCAGCCACAACCATAGGTCAAATCATGGGCACAGATTAGTGTCATCAGGACATGAGGTAGAGCATATCCAACCTCTTATTACTGAGGTCTCAAGCTCTTAGAGTCAGACTCAGGGTACCACTCTGATTCAGGTCACTTTTCGGGTTATTCGTTAATGACTGATCCGCCTTGATGAATTCGCCTTCTGAAACAAGAAGTTCCGGTCCCAGAGGTACAAAGTCAACCACTTGTCGACCGTCTGATTGATTATCAATATTTATTTGATATCCACCCTTTTCTTTACGTGCAATTTTACTTACTTTACCCGTTGCTGAAGCGTTGTAGACTGTATTGTTGCTTTTGCTACCATTGGGATAAATTTGTCCTCTTCCTCTATTACCACCCACATATATGGGATATTTCAGGAAGTGAGCTGCTTTATTAGTAGCGGGATTTGGTGAAAGGATGGGAAACACAAT
This sequence comes from Sequoiadendron giganteum, assembly GCA_007115665.2. Classification (NCBI taxonomy): domain Eukaryota; kingdom Viridiplantae; phylum Streptophyta; class Pinopsida; order Cupressales; family Cupressaceae; genus Sequoiadendron; species Sequoiadendron giganteum. The sequence continues at coordinate 677,841,983 of CM021100.1, read as the reverse complement.
TTCACTATATTTTTGACCAGGAACAGGACCTATTATTATAATATTTTTTTGATTGGGACGATAGTTCTAAAAATAAAGATCACCTATTTTTTCCTTAATCTCAAGATAAATACGATTGATGCAGCAGCCACAACCACTTCATAGTTCACCTCCATGGGACAGAGGAGGCTCATCATAGGACTGATTTTTAGAAACTTGTATATTTTGATATTCGAGCCTGCAAGGTCCATTTTTGGGATATCATACGACTCTATCCTGTGACATGACATTCTTTTTGAGATTATATATATATGCAATACAGTTTTGATGTGGCCTATATGATGTTATGTGTTATGGATATTATAATGCTTTATCATATGTTTATGTGATGCTTTTATGATGTGGTTATGTATGTATGCATTATGTAATGTGATGATGATGTGATTCTTATATGTTAATGCAAATTTTTATTTATGATGCTTATATGTTGATGCAAATGATGGTTTTATGATGTGAGATGGACGAATGTAAATGATAGCATTATGAAATGTGAATTGTGGTATTTGATTTATGTAGATGTGAAATGTGATTATGAAATGCTCGTGCAGTCATGTATGCAACTTTTATTTTTTTGTATGTCACAGGATATCATTAGAGAACGAGAGAAAAAGGAGGCGAATATTGATGTTAGTGCGAAGAAAAAAATGCATGTTGGTGTAGAAACAAAAATCCTTTAAAGCTTTGATATAGTGCTATCTTAGTTATTGCTCTTTAATCATCATTGGGAAAAAATGTCATGATGGCCGACAAACACTATGATATGACATAGATCAATAGTGTGCAAGGTCGAACCGTCATGTAGATCAATAGTCACAAACAAAGATGATCATGACTCATACGAGGAACACAATTGCCCCTAGTCACTTTGTCATGACCAATTGCCAAAAAAACCAAACCAATCACGAGATGTCGTTGCTTTTCTAAATTCTGATGCTAGCCACATGATAGTAAATAAAACAAGTAGTAAATCATCGTACTACATCGTTGTTTCTCTAAATCTTGAAGTCAAGACATCCTGGAGAAACTAATAGCAAAGTGATTTTAAAAAGACAAGGATAATCATCATGATATGTCATGGTTCCTAAACATAAGGAGCTAATATCATGATAATCATCAAAAGATAAAAAAAGGTTTGCCAAGTGCTTGCCAAGTGTTTTAATGTCAAGTGTTGCCAAATGTCAAGCGATATCAAATTCAGGAAGGACACATCCTGAATGACAATGATCTCTAGGAGATCAGTTCTTGGAGTTAGGAGAATCTATGAATATGCCAGATGATGTTGACGATGCTTAGGAAAGACACATCCAAAAGTATAAAGAAATGACGAGAGTTGTTTTTCAGAAAGACATATCTAAAGAAGAACCCAAAATTTTGCAAGGGTGAATTGTCTTGATACAATTTTGACTACATGTCCTTGTTGACATGCTAAATTGACGAAAAGCATTTGATGAAACATATTTTTGATAGATTGATAGCTTAGTATTGACATAAGATTTTCTTGATTTGAAGATAGTTTGACGTGTGTGGAAATGTTTTGCCATGAACCTTAATGGACTAACCTAGTGTGTCCTTGGGGGCTCATTGATTGATGGCCTTGCCTATGTCATGCACTCAAAGACCTCATAGTTCGACAAAACCAATGGTGTTGTCCAAAGGACAAAAGATTGAATCATGATTTTATTTTTACCAGCCTAGATAGACCGACCTAATATCTCGGGGATTCAAAGATGAATCTTGCCTACGTAGCAAATGCACAGAGACAACGCAGTTTAGACAGGGACAAAAGATATTGATTGATGGGACTAATTGGATTGACCAGACAAACATTGACTTTGTTTTGGATTTTCTCAGGACATTTTCAAATTTTAAGGATTTTTTTAGGACATTTTCAGATTTTTAGGATTTTTTTAGGACTTTTTCAGATTTTTAGGACTTTTTTAGAGTGCAAGATCATGTGCAACACCCACTATAGTTACATGATACAAGTATTTCCCCATAGACAGATCAGGGATTACCTGAGTCAAATGATATGGAGACAGGTAGACAAAGGGAAAAGGCAAGGATATGCAAGGGATGATGTCAACCAAATGCTAACCATGGCCGGAATCGATGGGACTTAGGACAAATGTTATGAATGTGTCAGGCCTTTGTGAGTATGAAAAATGGATAAAGGTTGATTTGAGTAATAGTAGATGGCGAAGCAATGATCGACTACGCATGGCGCCTGTTTTCCAGGTTTTCACCATGGTACTTATCCAAAGCATCTGTTTTCTAGGTTTTCACTATTGGATAAAATCATTTCTTTTTAGTATTTTTTTTATTTTTTATTTTTTAAGTCACCAAGACGCCTGTTTGCCAGGTTTTCATCAAGGGACGATTTTTTCAAATTTTTCAATTTTTTTGTTTTTTTGTAGGTTTTTCACCTAACTCTTTGATGCTATGTGTAGAACTTTCTTAGGTGTAAGCTGTTGATGGGTTCTATTAATTGTTCTCCATCAGGTGTGGCCAACTAATAAGCTCCATAACCGAATGTGGCAGTAATGATATAAGGACCCAACCAATTAGCCTCAAACTTTCCATGCTTTTCATGGTCCACCTGATTTCTTGGGTTCTGCATGAGAACCAAGTCACCGATTTCAAACTTTCTCACCATTACTCTTTTTTTATAGCTCTGACAGAGATGATTTTGATATGGCTGTAGATGATTTAAGGCATTTTGTCATCTTTCTTGTAGCATTTCTAGCTCATGTAGGCAAGACTGTCTGTACTCTTCATCATCAATCATTCCTTTCAAGGAGACTCGAAGAGAAGGAATTTTGACCTCGATGGGAAATATGGCCTCCGATCCGTAGAACAGGGAAAATGGAGTGGCTCCAGTGGGGGTACGGATGCTGGTACAATAGGCCCATAAAGCAGGATTAAGTTGTAGGTGCCAATCTCAGCCAGCGTCATTGACGATCTTCTTGAGTAAGCGAAGAATTGTTTTAGTTGACACCTCAGCTTGGCCGTTACCTTGTGGGTAATATGGGGTGGAAAAATTATGTTGGATGTGGAATCGCTCATAGAGATCATGAATGTCTTGATTTTTGAATGGACCGTCGTTATTTGTGATGATGGATTGTGGGACACCATACCGATAGATGATGTAATTTAGAATAAACTTGGATATTTGCTTACCGGTGATGTAAGTGAGGGGGACGACTTCAATCCACTTAGTAAAGTACTCAGTGGCATTGATTATGAATTTATGGCTGTTAGAAGAGGAAAGATGAATCTTGCCCACGAGGTTGAGTCCCCATTGTGCGAAAGGCCATGGAGAAGTGATTGGTCTCAATTCCTTTACAGGTGCATGAATTATGTCACTATGCACCTGGTATTTCCAACATGTTTTGACAAACTAAAGAGCATATTTTTCCAATGTCGGCCAGTAGTATCCAAGTCTGGTGACTTTTCGAGCTAACATTGGACCACTGGAATGTGATCCACATATACCCTCATGCACTTCGCGTAAAGTTGTTTGGGCTTCATTAGTGTCAAGAAAACGAAGAAGGGTGTTGTGAAAGCCGCGATGGTATAGGGTGTCATTGACGATGGTATGTCTAGCCACTTTTTGGGTAAAGGACTTTCTTTGGTTGTTTGGAAAGGTTGGGTGGGAGGATTTGGGATTTAAGATAGTCATAGACGTCCTGATACCAAGGCGAACTGGGACCAAAAATCTCACACACCATTTCTGACTCTAGAATATCGTATGCAGGCATCAAAAGTTGTTCCACTAAGAATTCAAATTGTGACACATTCTTAGGGATGTCTAAGAGAGATCCAATGGTAGCCATTGCATCGGATGCCTTATTTTGTGTCCTTGGGATATGTTCAAATGCAATCATTTTGAAGTACATCTAGAAACTATCTGCCATGCATTTGTAAGGAAGAAAATTTTCATCCTTTGTGTCATAATCATCATTCACTTGGTTGATGACTAACTGAGAATCCCCGAATACGAGCAGTGTCTGAATTTTCCATTTAATTGCTATCTTTAGACCTGTGACCAATGCCTCATATTCTGCGATATTATTTGTACAAGGGAAGGCAATATGAAATGATTTAGGAATTGAATCCCCTTGTGGTGTGATAAATAATATGCCAGCTCTTGAGCCATGACTAGTGTGGGACCCATCAAAGTATAGTTTCCATGGTAAAGCTGGTTCTGCATGAAAGATAAACCAATGCAATGAAGGATTTTTGCAAAACAAATTGTTAGTCTAATAATGCATACATATATTAAATCAAATCCAACAAACAATGAAACACACAGGAGATAAATGGGAAAATGAATGAAACTAGAACAGTCTCACCCAATCTTCTCTCCTCCATGATTGATTTCCATTGTACCTCCTTAGCTTTGTTGTGATAATGGATGCCCTCAGATTCAATGAGCAAACTCTATATGTCTAGTCCTAAACAATGCTTTGAAGGATTTTTGAAAATATGATGTTGCACAAGATAATTAAATCTTAGAATGCAAGAAGCTTAAGATGACAAAATAAAAATGCAATATTAAGAGATCAAGGGATAATAATAAGAGATTAAGAGGTGTCGAAAATGAGATCAAGATTGCTATTTTATAGAAAATGTAATCTTGAATGGATGGATGAGATGAGAGCTTGGAAAAATTCCCTATAATCAATGGTCAAGATTCAAAGTGACAACTCTCAATTAGGGTTAGGGTAAAAATCCCCAAATGTGAAGACAAGATTTAATTTAAGAAATTAAATCAATGGTGGAGAATAAATGTGACATGGAGATGAAATTAGCAAAAAATAGAAGATAAGGAGTTGAGATTTTAACAAATCATTAATTTTAGAAATTACTTGATTTGTAGAAGAATCTTTCCATTTTGAATTAAATGAATTCAAAATATGGATTTTGTGAGATAACAAGTAATTGATTTTTGAAATTAATTACTAAAAGATGAATCAGTTAACTATGTGAGACATTTTTAAATAAATTGTTTTATTTAAAATTAAAGAAGTGTCACATACAACAATTAAATAATTAAAAATAATTATTTAATTTATAAGAAGTAGTTAATAAATTAAATAAATTAATGAATCTATTTAATTAAGAGAGGATTTAGGAATTAGTGACATATTAAATAAATATTTTAAAATATATTTATTTAATAATCAGGAGGACATTAATGATAAGGATTAATTAAATAAATGAGTCTGTATTTAATTATGAGACAACTTTGATAATTAGTGACACATTAAATAAATAAGTAAGATTTATTTATTTAATAATCACGAAGAATGGAAAATCGTGAATTAATTAAATAATTATGAATTATTTAATTAATAGTTGAATGTGGGTTAGAAACATAGTTAAAATGTCATAATTATGCTAGGATGAAAGATGATAAAATCTTGCTTGAAGGCCTTGCTCATTTTTATGTGTCTACAGACACTCATGCCCATTGGATTTCACAATGCATGTACAAGCAATCGAGAAATAGTTATAGTTCTCAACCATGCAAATTTATCCTTATATTCCAAAAAAAAAATTCAACGTTGCAACACTCAAGTTCAGTCATCTAGTCAGGGAAAATCAACAATTGAGGAGGCTCGCTAAACCCATGATTAATCCATAAGCACGTTTATTTTTACTCATTCCCATAATCAAAATGATAAGTGCAGCTATGAAAATTAACAAGAGAAAGGAAGGATAAAATCTAGATTTCATCACATGGAGGTGGCAACATTTGACAATCAAGAGCAAGCAGTACATCGTCAATCTTTGCATCAAAAACCTCGGGTGAGCATGGCGGAGGTTGCAAAATTTTAGGAATCAAGCTTGCATAAGGTAGGGAGAATGGGGAAGCAAACACTTCTTCCACATCTTGTGTGGGATCAACAATGCCTATTAGTTTTTCTTCGAGAAGATAGACCTCATCTCATTGATCTTCTGCAAACCAAGCATCCACATGATTTCTATCCCTAAAAGGCAACACACTATCCCATCTCCTTTCCCAAGTGTTAAACTTATCTTCATGATGCTCAGTGTGATGGGATGATGACATGTACGAATTTGTCCTATTGCAGCCATCTAAATATGAAGGAGGATCAAAAACGATCATGGCAAAAGGACTCCAAATTGCATCTTGTAGTCAACCAGGTGCTTCATCTCTATTGGCAACTATCTCAGAACCCCCACCTTTATCTTCTTCTCTTTGTTGTTCATGCATCTCATCATGACGTTCAATCATTTCCCCTTGTTCACTATCGCTATAGATAGAGAATGAACCCCTCTCCCAATCTGGACTCTAGTGCATCACCATTCAGAGGCTCAAGGAGTATGTCTTTATTGCCACCATCTTTTGTGATGTGCTCTTCCTCGGCATGAGCATACCTCTGCAGTACAACTCCCAACAGAAAGAAGTCATCAATTGATGGTACCTCATCAAGGGGGAAAAATTTACTATGTGATTTTCCTCCAAAGAATCACCATAAAGCCTATCATCCGTGGTGCACAAATGCTCTTCAAGAGGGAGAAATTCTTGATGACTGGTGGACAACATTCCTATTTGATCTACTTCATTTCTCGAAAGCTCAAGATTTTATTGATGTCCTTCTTCTATTGCTGTCCCAACATCCTCTTGAGGATTTCCCCCAACTGAGTTGTCACTTGGCTCAAGTTCTTGGTCCTCACATTTCATCCTTGAAGCAACTGCAAGAAGTGGTGTGCTCAGCTGCCTTGATTGTTCCTTGACTTGCTTGATGGCTTCTTGGCACAGTCCGTATGTGAACTCCGTGTGTGATGAATTATGAATTCTGCACCAATTCGGTAGTAGTAGCACCTCCAAACCCACTTGGTATTTTAGCTCTGACCAATCCTTTGCTAATATGGAGATGAACTGGTCATATGTTTCTGCTACTAGGTCCTCATCATCACTTGAAAAGGAAGCTTGATGGTAGACAACCTTGGTGAGTGGTTGTTCCCACTCCTCCAAAATTTCATTTTCATATTCTTGATCACTGTCATTTATGAAGGAGAGGTCTTCTCGTCTAATTTCACTTATGCCTGCATCATCATTTTTTGTTTTTGCAAGGTTGTCATCCATTTCCCCTTGCTTATTTTCCTCTTTCTGATTTTCAGCATCCTCATGAGCTGCTGCAAACTTTGTTGACCCATCTTCAACTTCCAATGGCTCCTCTTCTAGATCAGAGGGTTTCTCTTTGCTGATAGAGGAAAGGCTTTCTAACCTCTTTCTGACTGAAATTTCATCAAAGCTTTCTGTTGTCCTACAAAAATCAGTTCCTTCCTTTTCATTTTCAGCTTCAATGTTCATTGTCCCAGCACTAGTTTGTGTCGGATTTCCTGGTTTATTTGTAAAGTGTTGTCCTCCAGATGCTGACAAATTTTCTACCTCATGGGATGAATTATCCTCCTTGACAATTGGCTGCTCCAACTTGTTCAAATTTCCTTTGACTTGGGTGATGATGCTTGCACATGAAGAACAAGTAAATTCTGAATTTGGTGCATTGTGAAATCTACACCTACTTGACATTAGTGCTTCCTCCAATCTTGGTCTGTCTTTGTTGCCCAAACATTCTTGGATCAACTCTTCAAATGCCTTGGCTGCCATGGTTGTCAATTCTTCCTCCAGATCTGCAAGGGCTAAAGGCTAATATATTTCCCAAAAGGGAATCTCTTCTTGCAAGACTCTTTCAATTCTGCTCAAGAAGGTTAGACACTCTAATTCATTGTGGTTGCAAGTGCAATGGATCTTACACTTATCTTCAATATCCTATTTAAATCTGCATGTAGCTGAGTGACGCTGATTTGCACATGCTACTCCATTTCAACTCAGTTGTTGTTTGCCCTCAAAAATTTTTGATTTCAAGTTTCAACATTAAAAGAGATCTCCTTATCTCAGATTTCTTCTTGAAAGTTCTCTTTTCAACATCCAACATTCAGCTTTGTAGCCTCAACATTTCATGCCCTTCTTCTAGTGCCAGTTCTATTGATGTGTTTTTTATGCACTTCACAACACAGGCGATGAATAGGTGCATCACCTCTCTTCAAAGATAATCTTCCACAATCAAATTGCATAACACTATCCCAAGGTCTCTAATGTCAGGTCTTGATAGTGCTTGAAATATCTTAGTTGATTTATGTGATTTTTTGGAATCACAAGGTAGACTTACTGATGAGTCACAAAGTGGGGAAGTTGGATCTGCAAATGGAGTTCTTAAGATGGGAGAGTTGTTGTGCGTTTTTTGCAGGTTCAAACAACAGTCTAGAACTCCATTTCAACATCAGATTTAGCTTTATAATGTGCAATGAACCTGGCCTAAGGTCACTTATTAAAAAAAAGGAAAAAGGGTAGGGAAGAGAGAAGGTTCTTGTATCTAAAACTATGAATGAACAGTGATCATGGAGGCAGCTACAATAGACAAACTCCCCAAACTGGGTTTTGCTTGGTAAAGAGGATCCTACAGTTACACAAAACTAGTGCAATATTCTAAGGACTACATATTTTCAGTTTGCATACACACATCATGAACATGCAAGTGAACTAAGTTACAACAATCAAATAAAGAATCCCAGGCTAACTTTGTACAACAACTTGTCATCAACATGTGTCAAAAGTATGGGCTAAAAGCTCATCAAATACTGTAACAACAAACACCATCATCACTTCCATTCAAGAAACTAACAACTAAAACTAACTTGGAAGGTAGAACCATGCAGACATAATGAGAAAACTCAAAAAGTAACACCCATAGATCATGCAATGTTGCTTTCTATTGCTGCAAAATATTTTTACAACTCCTCTCCAACCCTTTACAAATGAGGGGGAGACCCCTATTTATAGTTTTCCAAAGCCCAAATGAATGGCTAGGATTAATTTACATTGTGTTGTTCAGATTCAATTACATTAAATCTTCACCTACCCCACAATATTCATCAATTTAAAATACATCTTTGTCTTTTTCCTATTTTGTCTTGTAGTGGCCAATCACTATAGCAGTCTTGTCTTCTAGATGATTTTCCTTTTACTGTAGTTGAAACTGACTAAAAGCTAACTTCTTTCCGATGTACTTGTAACATTCTTCATTGGAACAAATGGGTTTGTCGACGATTGGCATCAATGGATTGGTTGCCGCTGATTTGGGTAGACAACCCCCAAAGATCATCATCATTTGGTGAAAAGTAGGAGAGCCCCCCTTGCATTTTGTCATTGACTTTCTTAGCATAGGCCCTCTTCTGATGCCATCTCTATTGATGCGAACCACAAGGAGAGGTGGGCATAAAATGAATGGTGATAGGAGCCACGTGATTTTCCTTGTTCAACTTTCTCAATGGGTCTCCCAACGGACCCACAATAGGCTTCTTGAAACCTACATGCATGAAGTGTCGTAAGTGATTTCATACACAAATCAAGGAAAATGTTAATCAAAATTTGAAAAATCCTTGTTATATCCATCCATGCATCATCAAAAGATCATAATATTTAGTGTGAATTTCCATTAACAATTTACTGGAGGAAGTTTGGACGTTTCGGGACCGAGAGTCCAGAATGTTGTTTTGAAAAGGGAAAACAGGGCAGGGCGACCCAGATGGCTTCTCCCAACTTGAAATTTGGAATTTTAAAATTTCACGCAGGAGAGGGTCCAATTTGAGCATGTGGGTCAAAGGCCGTTTCCAAATTGGAAGTGTTTGGACGTTCTAGGACTGAGAGGCCAGAATGATGTTTTGAAAAAGGCGAACAGGGCAGGGCGACCCAAATGGCTTCTCCCGACCTCACATTTGGAATTTGAAAATTTCATGTAGGAGAGGATGGAATTTGAGCATTTGGGTCAAAGTCCATTTCCAGATTGGAAGAGCGTTTGGACGTTCTAGGACTGAGAGACTAGAATGTTGTTTTGAAAAGGGCAAACAGGGCAGTGCGAGCCGAATGGTTTCTCTCATCTGTAAATTTAGAATTTGCAAGGTCCATGTAGGAGTGGATCCAATTTTAGCATGTGGGTCAAAGTCTATTTCCAAATTTGGAGAGCATTTGAATGTTCCGAGACTGAGAGGCTAAAATGTTGTTTTGAAAGGGCGACGGACAGTCTAGGCCCCAGAGGCCGGAATGCTGTTTTGAAAATTTCACAACTTCCTAAAACTTAATGAAACCTTGGAAGTTCACTTGGACACCAAAAAAAATCCCAAATGCATAGGAAACCTATCCCCAAAGTCAAAAATGAAGGAAAAAATGAAACAAGCGAGCAGGGATGAGGCCCAGAGGATACCAGGGCAACGGGCGAAGGGAAAACCCATAGGGGCACTTCCACAAATGAAAAAGGCTTAGAGAAACTTAGGTAGGTGAATATAGTCATGGGAATTTGATCGTTTGATGAAACATGACCGATTTAGGCTCTAGGAAAGGGGCACATAAAACGAGAAATGAGCAAAGTAGCCCATCAGGAGCGAAAAGAGGGGGTCCCTACCTACGATGAGGTGCGTGTGCAAAACATGCACAACATGACCTACCCATTTTATTTGAGGATTCATCCCTATTCATGATTTCCACTATATATTTTGAGTCAATTAATCAAATGCATGAAATAAAGCTAGTTTACCCCCAACTAATTGACTATGACCAACAGGGACCACCAGTTTTGGACACATTCAAAAATGATGAAGCTCTCTCATAATTCATGGGACTCTAGGATAAGATACGATGTAGAGATCACAAATAAAGATTCAACATTGAGATAGACACACATGCATACTACGGGGAAATGATTGAATCCCTCAATCACAAAAGTGAAAATCTAAGAGTAATCTCTAGGTCTTTAAGTGAAAACCACATTGTGGCACTTTATGACCTAAAAATAGTAAAAAAAAATGATGCATCTGAGGGTGAAAACCTCTCTGAGATTCCCAAATATGAGTGATTCAATCTTCTCCCTAGTGCTATTCATCAGGAAAAGTCAACAGTGTTGGCAGAGAGGTGTAACCCCATCAACCTAGGGACTGAGGAGACGTTGCACATAACCTTCTATGTAGAATCTCTTTTGACTGAAGACATGAACTCCTAGCTGCATTTATGAGAGAAAGAAAGGTAAAATTTTCATGGACCTACATTGACATGCTAGGACTCGATCTAGAGGTTGTGGTTCATCATCTTGCAATTTATCCAGAAGCGAAGCCAGTGAAGAAAAAAATAAGTAAGATGCATCCACATATCGCACTATTAGTCAAAATTGAATTGCAGAAACTTCTAGATGCTATCTTCATAAGACCCATCGATTATCTTGAATAGGTTTCAAACTTGGCACCAGTCACAAAGCCCACTGGGGGCATACAAATCAACACTAACTTTGGGGACCTAAACAAAGCATGCCCCAAAGATGGTTTTACCCTTTTAAACATTGACATGATTGTAGATCAAACAACTAGGCATGAAATGTTGTCACTCATGGATGGGTTCTTAGGGTACAATTAGATAATGATAGTGAAAGAGGATCAACATAAGAAAAACTTTACCTATCCATGGGGTAAATATTGTTGGAACATGATACCGTTTGGGTTGAAGAATGTTGGAGCCACTATCAAAGGGCCATGACACTCATTTTTCATGAAATGATTGAGAAGTATATAGAGGACTATGTGGATGACATACTGGCCAAGGCAAGGAAGTAACGAGATCACATAGCAACACTAAGCTCCATCTTTGATAGATTGGAAGAATACAAGGTAAGGCTCAACCCTAAGAAATGTGTCTTCGATGTACAATTAAGAAAGATTTTGGGGTATATAGTTTCAATGAGAGGGATCGAGATAAACTCAACCAAAGTCAAATAAATTCTAGAAATGGAGGAACCAAAGACATTAAAATAGTTAAGGGTTTTACAAGGAAGACTCCAATCCATCCGTAGGTTCATCATGTATTTGGAAGACAAGGCTATCCCATATTCTCATCTACTCCACAAGGGGTAGCATACAAATGGGATGAGAAGTGTGATCAAGTATTCAAAAAAATAAAACAATACTTGTTGACGCCACTGGTACTCATGCAACCGATCCAGAATAAGCCACTAATATTGTACATATCGACAACAATAGCATCACTTGGAGCTCTATTAGCACAACATGATGAGACGAGGAATGAAAGATCCATCTACTATATCATCACACCACAAGGGAATTGTATTCCTAAATCCTACAGGTTATCTTTCCTTTCCACTAACAAATTTTTTGAATATGAAACCCTTGCGATCGAACTTAGAATAGCAGTATAGTGGTAGATCATGGATCTTAAATTTTATGGAGACTCTCAGCTAATCATCAACCAAGTAAAAAATGAGTACCAAACGAAGGACGGTAAGTTGACCCCATAAAAGAAATTGGTGGAATATCTCAAATAGTTATTCATTGACATCACATTTGAGAAAATACCAAGGGAAAACAAAAAAGCAACAAACACCATGGCAATAGTTAGATCACTACTAGATATCCCATGCAATATTCTCAAACATGAATTCATAGCAGAGAAGCTTCTCGTACCAAATTTTGAGGTACTAGAGTATGAATTTTTGTGTGAAATCATTGGTCTCAGTAACCCATGGTATCATGAAATATACACTTACCTAAGAATAGGAGTCCTCCTTTTCAATACCGTTATGAACCTTAAAAGAGCCTTTGTCAAGAAGTTGTCCCTCTTTGTTATCTTAGGCGACACCTTGTACTGTAGGAGTATTGAGGGAACCCTTTTACGATGCTTAAATGTTGAAGAAGATTTGAATTCTTTAACATAGGTACATGATGGCATCTATGGTTCACATTTGAGTGGTATGACTTTGGCCAAGAAGCTAGTGAGAATAGGGTACTACTTGCCAATGATGGAAATGGAAGCTAAAAAATATTGCAAGAAGTGCTTGCAATGTCAACAACATGGGGACCTCATCCATGCACCAGCTCAGAAGCTCCATCCAATTGTAACACCTTGGCCCTTCTTGCAATAGGGGCTCGATCTCATTAGAGAAATCACCCCTACCTCATCTAATGGACACAAGTTCATTATCACTGCAATAGAGTACTTCACAAAGTGGGTAGATGCCATACCTATGACCTATATAACGAGAAAGTAGATTGTGAAGTTCATCTTGAATTATCTCATATGCTACTACAATATCCCACAAACTATTATCTTAGATAATGGGACACCTTTCAAAAACCAGGATGTCTGAGACTTATGCCAAAAATTCAATATCCAACATTTCTTTTCTACTCCATACTACCCCCAGGGTAACAGCCAAGCTAAGGCTACAAATAAAACCATCCTAAGAATCCTCAAAAATACAATCAATGAAGTTGGCCATGACTAGAACTTGCAATTAAACCCCGCCCTATGGGCTTACCGAACAAGTATCTACACACCAACATGTGCAACCCCATTCTCCTTGGTCTATGGATCAAAATCCATCCTTCCCATCGAGATCAAGCTCCCAACCTTAAGGATATCATTACAAAACCTGATAACAAATGAAGAATATCAGGTATCTCAGTTGAATGAGCTGGAACTATTGGATGAGTGGCACATGGATACTTTGAACCACTTGCAAGTCTACTAGAACCATCTAAAGAGGAGCTACAATAAGAAGATTTAGAATTTTCCCTTTCAAGTCAATAATCTTGTAATGAAAGAAAATCAAAAGAACGTGACAAATTGAGATAGAAAGAGAAAGTTTGAACCCAACTGGTTGGGACCTTTCATCATCACCGCAAGCTACAAATAAGGGACATATCAATTTTCAACACTCGAGGGTCAGCCCCTACAATTTCCTATCAATATATCCCATCTTAAAAAGTTTTATGCCTAAGTTTCAAGGTATAAAACTAAAAAATCTAAAAATCTAAAAATCTAAAAATCTAAAAAATTCAGAAAAAGGATTGAAAACAATAAAGATAAAAATCACTCTCTAGCGAAAACCACTTCGGTGGTGCTTGGGGAAAGTACCTTGGCCCAAAAACCTGGAAAACAGGCGCCTTGTGTAAATAAGCACTTTCCATCCACCAGGATCTCTACGGTTGGTTCTATATTGTCCATCACATTCTATTGATCCTTCTGAAACCCATCTGCATTTTCATCATGGTTTGATCCAATGTTTGTATCATGATCTTTTCTAGAACTACTTGGCACATTCTTAAGGTCAGTTTGTCATGCCTATATCAGAGTATTCTATCACATCATGTTGGGGGCATGTTCTATTACCTACATTGGTTAAGATTCATGTATAATCTTGAGATCTTCTTGAAACTGAAAAAATCCAAAAACATTCAATCAAAAAATCCAAAAAACATCCAAATATATAAAAAATCCAAGAATAGGCCAGAAAGTCAAAAAAATTCAAAAAAAAAGTTTTCATGTTGAAATACATCATCTCTGAGCTTGAACGTAGGAAAGCTCAATCTTTGATTAGCCCCCGAGACACCCTAGGTCAGTCCTTTAGGAGTCTGTCACAATAAGTTGGCAATCCATTGTTCATATCTCATCAATAAACGAGTTTGTGTTAGTCAAACTACGTGGTCTCTACATGTATAATGTAGGCAAGGCTAATCCTTAATCATCCCCTAAGACCGCTAGGATAGGTCTTTAGGTTAGGTTCTTGGTCAAAATCTTAGAAAACACCAAAAAGATAAAAAAAAATCAAAAAAATTGTAAAACATTTCAAAAATACCAAAAACAACCTCAAAACATTTCAAAATACCAAAAAAATTAAAAAACCCAAGAAAGTGCATTTGTCCCATTTCAACATTCACCTGCAATAAGCATCCATTCATAATAAATCAATCGTCGCTTTCATTCTTTGGAAAAACAATTAGAAGCAAGCTTAGTAGTCAAAGATGTGTTCTCAAACGTTAGGGTCTTAAGTCTAGGTCAGTAGGTAAACAAGTTGGTCAACTTTGAGTAGCAATATAATATCATCTAGTTAATATCACCATCATCTGATAACAACATGTCCTAGGATGAATCCTTCCTACAATGGACATCAACACCATGTATCACTGTAGTTTAGTCTTGGCTAGTGGTATGAAGAACATTAGCTTGTTTTTTTACTTGATCTCTTCTTGTTATTTATCTTATTACACTCATTCCAATGACCTCTCGATGATGTCTAATCAAATGATTTAGAGAGAAAGGAATGGGGCATTGATGTTTATCTTTTGTCTATTGTTCTTGTTAGACATTCTTGTAATATAACCTTGGTGAATACTTTCTTTATTAGGTGTGTATGGAAGGTGTTTTGAACCACTTATTGAATACTAAATTTTTAGGTTTTACCTCTTTGTGTTTTGGTCCGAGATGTTTGAAATGTCTGAAGTACATCCTACTAAGGTTTTCCTATGCCAAGTGTGAATAGGAATACTCCTATCTGATGGTCAAGTTGAAGACCATCACACTAGGTACAATGCCATCTTGGTTCTTTATACCTTGATGCATCGTACCTATGTGTGTTATCAAACATAAGGAAAGTAAGTCCCTTACATCCCTAATCTTTGATAAGCAAAGCAACATCATCCTTCATCATTATCTCTAAATAAAGTCTCAGCAAATCATAGACTTGTTGGATCCTCTCATCATCTTATTTATTCTTTCGTCTCTTTGTGCTAACGTGGTATCATGATAGTTAACCAAACAAAATCATCCTACATCCACAGACCATTAACATACACACATCATTACATTTTACATTATCATTTTAAGGTATGAAGAATAATAGAGATTTTTTATTTTGAGTATTTTAAAATCGTTGTATCTCATCATTGTATTTTACATTATCATTTTAAGGTACGAAGAATAATAGAGATTTGTTATTCTAAATATTTTAAAATCATTGCATCTCATCATTTAATTTTACATTATCATTTTAAGGTACAAAGAATAATAGAGATTTTTTATTCTAAGTATTTTAAAATTGTTGCATCTCATCATTGCATTTTACATTATCATTTTAAATTACGAAGAATGATAGAGGTTTGTTATTTAGAGTGTCTTAAATTGTATCGTAATCATTACATATCATAATCATTACCATATCATAATCATTACCATATCATAATCATTTCATGTCACTCACATCATTGCATTCATATCATTGCAAATCATAAATCATTACATAGTCATTTCATATCACATCATTACATTTAAGTTATCATTTAAGTTACAAAGAATGATAAAGATTTGTTATTTCGAGTATCTTAAATTGTTACATATCATATCATAAATAATTTCATATCATATTCATCTCATATTACATCATTACGTTATAATATCATTTTAAGTTACATGGAATAATATAGATCTTTTAGTCTGAGTATCTTAAAAATCATTTGCATATCATAAACATTTGCATCCATATATCCATACATCATCATTATAAGCACATAGGAAAAATATACAAAAAAAAAATTACATTTGCATACCATATCATAACATCACGTACATCTCATAATCATATAGTCCATTTTGCATTATCATTTAGGACATAATATAGATTTGTTATTCTAAGCATCTTAGAAGTCATTTGGATAAAATAAACATTTTCATCCATACTACATACATCATAAAAGTGCGTAGAAAAAAATAAAAAAATGCATCCATAAAAATTTCCATCCATAAACATCCACATATCATAATCATCCATCACATAAAGTGCATCGCATACATATAGAATCACATCACATATGCATAAAAAATCAAGTGCATCCATACATAAAGCATAAATAAAGTGAACACATCATCATGAATCAATCAAACTCCTATATATATCAAAAAATCATAACTGTCATGATACAAAATCTAACTCAAATGTATGTACTTCAATCATGATACAAGGCAAAGCCTGAGAGTGTATATCAAAAGGTGGCTATCCTTGATGGTTGATCCCCCCATCTACCTGCTTATCTAGCTAATCCTCTGCTCGCGAACCACTGTCTACTGCAAATAATATGGCTATCTGAGGGTTGCAGGCACTACTTGACGGTAGTGAAATCTATAATACTCGGCCTCCCTCACTACCTCATGATACATCTTTGCTTATATCATCCTTCCTTGAGACACGATGGCCATGGTCTCTAGTTTCTACCTGCGACCAACCTCTTGAGCTAACTATAGCTCTAGGGCCTATCTCTACTGCCTCTCGTGATTTCTCTCTTAGGTGAGGGCCTGAATCTATTGTCGAGCCTGATCTCTCTCTAATGTGATGGCTTGTACCTATTGGTAGGAATAGTCCCACTCACCTGTCACTACCTATATTTTTGCTTGCAAGCCCTGCACCTGTGCCTGTAGCTGTTGAATCTAAGGATCATGTGGCTGATGGGGTTGTTGTGGTGGCTGATGGGGCTAATCTGGTGGCTAATCATGTTGCTAATCTAGTTGCCCATCTCTGGGCGGTGCCCCTAGATCCTGTCCCCCTATCCCCACCTGTGCTCTCTGGGAAGTCCTCCCCCTAGGTCTTCCCTATGGAAGTGTTTCCACTAGATCTATTAGTCGCGGTGGAGGTCTAAACCACTTTCCATATGCTTGTGTGACCCTTGGATTTATCTTCCCCTATTTGTAGGCCTGTGTCCTAGCAACCAACTATCTAAAAGAATCGACTACCTTGAATGCTAGGATGGTCCGCCCCCATGATGTCTCCCAAGCTGATCTAGCAAAAATAGTTTTGTATCCATCAGTCGACCTATCTTGAACCTCAACAATTTATCAAGCCACCCCATCTGGGAGATATTTCTCTATGATGGCATGCTCCCTCCTCTACATCAATTAGTTCTGATGGGCATAGAACAACTGTTGAATATTGTCATACCATGTGGGTATTTGTAGCCACAAATGCCGAGTGAATGATGAAAAATATTCTATAATGTGAAACTAGTAAGGGATACCAAGCTATCCTATATCTCCATACCATAGGGTCATCAAAATTTATATCCACCAAGGTGACTATTGGTCAGAGAATGATAATATGCTCCTAGGCCCAAATGTGTAAAAGTGTCACTCTAGTGCCAATCACTCTACTGTCACATTGTAAAAAATTATGAAGATCATGGTATAATTATTCCAGCATCACTGGTCCCCAAGCAAACAAATTCCTCTACGTCAACATGCTCTCTGAGGCCAAACCCCATCTTGTGCTAAAAAATATGCCCCGTCGATCTGGAGCCACTAGTCCACATACAATGGCAATGATGATCAATCTAAAGACTGGCACCCAACCTCTGTAAAAATCTAAGTCAATCTGACCCTCAATCAGAACTAGGTCCTCATACCCCATAACATAATGGCAGGCATCAATGCTGACATCTATATCATAAATCATGTGAGCACCATGTATCGACAACCGCAAGATGCACCATACATCCTCAAGGGTCACAGTCACCTCACCAATCAGAGGGTGAAAATATGAGGTCTCACTATGCCATCTCTTGTACAACGCGGTCATCATCACTAGGTGGGTCCAGACAACAGGCACATAAGCTATGAACCATAGTCCAATCTCCCCCAAATGCTCCTATCGTAAATCATATAAAGTGCCCAACTCACTCAAAACCGAGGGTCAATGCTCACACAAAAGAATAGGATAGATAACCTCCTACACCCATAAAGCACACAACATCAAAATTCATAAAAATACCTGAACTCATTTGGATTTTTCGCCCCCAGAACAACGAATGCATCATTGTTTGCAAAAGCATCGCCATTTGTCAAACTCTAAATAGCGATGTTTAACTCTTTGGAAATGGGAAATCGACTCAAGAAACACCGTTTGCACAAGTGTCACCCTTTGAATACCCAACCCTAAGACCAAATTAGGCCAATCATCGCTTTTAACTAAAGCATCACTATTTGAAATACAAACCCTAATCTCAAATCGATCCCAAAATCGCTTTTAAAAAAAGCGTCACTATTTAGGAATTTAAACCCTAATGCCAAATCGTGGTAAGTATCACCATTTGCATTAGTGGTTCTATTTGACCTTCCAACATCATCGATTGACTGTTTGAGCATCGCCATATAGTGATGTTGAGGACTTTGACTCTTCAATGTGTAATAAATGCACTAGAAAGTCAAAATTCAAAGGTGGTTTTAGGTTACATACCAGTGGTCTTGCGCTTGAAGGTCTTTGGAACACTTGAACTCGCTCGAAAATGTGTCAAGGAAGAACTCAAAAGACTAGAATTGCTAAGGTGTGAATGCACAAATGAATAGAAAGTGACCCCTCCAAGCCTATTTAAGCATGAAAATTGGGTTTTTTTGCCTCGATTTGGCCATCAAACTAAGGTTTTGTCCCCTTGACACCATTTTTGCCTAACTGAGGCTCGTTTCACATATTTTTTTGCATTTTGGCATATTTTTTGACATCCTAGAACCTTTCTGGACCTTGTAGGAAACCTTGTCATATTTTTTTGAGATCTCCCCCAAATATTCAAATTTTCGTTCAATCTCTTGAGGGGGCAATATACCAACATGATCCTTCTCACTGGGGCAATAGTGAGGCATCTAAAAAAAAAAATCAACTTTTGATCTCACCAATGCTATTCTTTGAACCAATGCAGCCGATACATTGCTTCAAAGAGGGGGAAAATGTAGAAACTCAAAATATCCTGATTGATATCATGCACCTGATCCTGATTTACTGGCACTGATTATTCCTCAATCACTTCCCCACTAACCAATTAATTGAATAATCTTTATTTAATTAATTTCCTAATGTTCCTCTTTTAATTAAATAAATTAGCTTTATTTAATTAAATCCTAATTGTTATGCCTTCCATAACCACCCCATCTTTTGCCTTGGTCAAAATGGGTCCCCCTTTTGTGTTTTTTTTCTTTTGTTGTTTTCAACGAAAGTCTGGAGTCTTTTGTTTCCAACACTTTTGTTTTTTGGTTAGTCTGTCGGAATCAGAATCGGATCCAAATCGGGTTCTGAAACTTCTTTCAAAACTCATTTCGATCTCCATCCCGACAGTCTTTCTTTTTGGCCTTTCGTTTTGTCTTTATCGGAGCCAGAGCCGAAGTGGACGTTAAGTTGGTGTTTATTGAAAATACCAAAATCCGAATCCATCCCGCCTCTGCCTCCGCTTTTTCAACTTTGGTTTTAGACTAAGTCCTTGTGTTAAGTTTTATTATGTCAGACTGTTTATTTTAATTTTGTGCTTTGTTGGCAGAACCGGAACCAGAACGGGAACGAAGTTGGGAAATTCTTTAAGTTTCCGAATCTGATTCCGCTCTCGCCGTTTCTTGGTCGTTGACTTTTTACTGAAGTCGCATTGTAGTGAAGTGTTTGTTCTTCTCCAGTTCCAACTCCGCTTAACTGCATTTAATGCGTTAATGACAACTGCCATGTATAGGTAGAAACTCTGATTTTTACCTTGATTAGGGATTAAGCGTGTTATTATTATCATTGTTAAGAAATCAAAGAGCAAAATAGATCAGCTGTGGTGTTCATCTGAGTGAATTGATTGAAAGAGGAGGAGATAGTTGCTTGCGAATTTCTTTGGAAGGTTTGCCAAGTTTTGCATTTGAGGTAGGGTTCCTATTCTCATTTTTCTTTTATTTGCTTTCGTGTTCTCTGTTTGTGTTGTTTGATTTAGGTCTTTGGGCAAGTTTGCTTTCTTGGTGTTTGCGTGTTTGATTTTATTTCTTTGTTTGTTATTGTTCTTGGTTTTTTTTGGTGCTTGCGTTTCTGGTTTTATAGTGAGTTGGGGCACGATCGTTTTCATGTCTTGTCGTGATCGCGTCGTGCTGCGTTAGGTTTTAAATGCGTAGATTTAATTAGGGTTTTCCAGTAATGTAGATTAAATTCTATTTTATAGTGAGTTAGGTTTTATAAGATCTCATTTTTACTTTGGATTTTTATTTACGCATTTGTCTGGTTAAAATAGAGGGGTTAAATCCGTGCCCTAGTTTTATATCACGTTTTCTAGGTTAGGGTTTTATGCATTTCTGTGATCACATTTAAAATGATTAAGTATGATGCCCTAAAATACAGTCGTCCCCACGGTCATATGGACATGGTCCTTTTAGGCTATATTTTAAGCCTTATTTCATATAATATGATGTTGGTCTTTAATCATGAAGTTATGCATTAAGTTGTTAAGATCGTTGATGACGTTAGGGTCAACATAGCCAGAAGCGGGATCAAAATTGTTTTAGGTTTTGTTGGATGTGTTTTATGATTAGTGTCAAATCCATTTTCCATCCCGTCTCTGACTTCACTTAAAGTAAGAAGCTTTATTTCAAAAAAGTAATAACCTTGTCGGAAGCGGAAGCAAAACCGAAACAAAAGATGAAAACAAGAAATTTGAAGGAAATCGAATCAATTTCCATTCCGGTTCCAATTCCCATCACTATTCCACTTCCGACTCTGAGCCCGCTTCTTGTTAATGAAATATAAATAACAATTTTTGCTCCGATCCCGACAGTATGTTAAAAGAGGATTATTTAAGATATTTTCTACCTGGTTTTGCCTCTGATGTATGTATGAAATGTATGGTTTTAAGACACATTTTGAGATGTTTATTCAGAGATCTAACTAGAGGTTTTGTTGCAAGAAAGTTGAAGAATATCGAGAACATCAGGAGAAGCCTCCCAAAGGAACCGACCTATAGGAAAATCAAAGGCATCACCTAAACCAAAGAAGATCAAGCCAGAACAATTTCCTTATATGATGAGGTATAACCACAAGAGTCCTGTTGTCACAGTAAGCAAGGTGGAATCAGATTGGCTAGACATCACTAACACAAATCTGGGCCAGTACAATTTTGAGGAGCTGTTTGCAAAAATGTTTGCTGAAGATATCACAGGGAGAACATAAATAATTGTTGATTCTGGCTTGGCTCATATCACCTTGTTTCCCTTATCAATCTAGTGCCCGGAGTTAATCTTGATAGCTGCAAGTGCTTACAATCTAGCTACCAGATAATGCATGGATTCACAAAACAATGTAATCATTGATCTCAATCCTCAAGCATTTCAAAATATATTTCGTGTCCCGGATCCCAAGAACTTGGTGCAGTTGAAGGAAGCAGAAGCTTTGGAGAAATACAGTAAATATAAGGAATCCAACAAGTCCCACTTGAACAAGAAGTGGTTGAAGACAGAGAAGAAGTCTGTAACTAAGCTGGCAGACCAACCAAAAAGTGCAGATTTCTATAAAGAAGTATCAAATATAATAATGATGTTGTCTAGGGATTTTGGGAAGAGAGATGCCTTTCATTTCAAGGAGTGGATGTTTCCCTTTATCCAAGTCGATGATTGTATCAGATGCCATTCATGATCAGTTGACTAGCATAAGGGAGACTAAATGATTTTTCATGACTTCTTACATTGTGTATGCAGCAGCAAGAGTAGGTGTCTTCCCGGGTTTGAACATAGTGGGCATAATGGGAGTGTTAGATGGATAGAAGAAGGTGTGGGAGCATTATAATCAGTTGTTTCTACAAGTTGCTGAGACTCAATATAGAAGGATTAATGATGCATTCATATATGTGGTCATTAACCAACTCAATGGAGATGTAGGGTATAGATTGAGTCAAGAGGCCATGGCATTCATTGCTAAATGGGGATGTTGGTACATTCAATACCCCAAGTTTACATATTTTAGGCTAGCTAGTTTTGAAGGCCATCCATATTTGCTACCAAGGTGTTGCAATAACAGGATAGTGTTGATGGAATTTGTATATCAGGCTCTTTGGGTTAATGCTCAATTTGGATTAAAACATAAGACAAGATGTCACAAGTTCCCCATGAAGTTGGGTGAGTATAGGTTTCAGCATTTGGTAGGAACAAAGGTGGTCTGCAGTGAGCTGATATAGTTAAAGTTAGGTTTATATACAACTCGTAAGTATTTTGATCCAAAGGGTGAGATGAATGCCTTGTTGCCTTCTGTGTTTGATAAGCATTTTAATTTATTAGAAGATTTATGGAGTGACTGACAGTATGAGTATGATTTGAGGAAGAAGAATTATGAAAGATTACCTATCGCACTCATGTCAGAGTTTGGAGTCAAAAATGACATTCCTGACACATTGGTGGATGATGGAGTTGTATTGGATCCATCTTATGAAGCTTTGAACATTGGAACTAAAAGTCTGGATCCAATTGACTGGGATAGTAAGGAAACTATTGATATTAAGCAAATAGGAAGAGAAGTCTTGGATATAAGTGTTCAATGGTTGGTTCTAAGAACCAAAGCTCCTCAAGGACCAACTCCTAAAAAGGGGAAAGGATATAAAAGGCTCAAAAGAAAGACACCTCCCAAGGAGCCTTTGGAATTTCTTCCTCCAGACATTGAAGAAATAGAGCTCGAAGCAGCAGTTGATGAAGCTGAAACACAAGAAGAAGATGCTCAAATGGGATCAGTTGTTTCAACACCTACATTAGGTGAATTTTCTACTCAAGTCCCACTTGCAAAATAGTAAAGTGAAGAAGTTCAGAATGGGACTCTTCATAGTATGGTTGAAACTACAAAGGGAAAATAAGTGGAGGTAAAAATTTATGATGTTGGAATAGATTCAGATGAAACTTTGTCAGATAAAGGAATACAAGAAAATATGCCTCTAGAGGAGGACACTAAATAGGTAATGACACAAGAGGATCAATGGGCATTGTTTGAAGAAGTTAAAAATGATGTTGATGCAAAAGCTGTTGCAATAGAGAAACAAAAGATAATTGATTCCAAGACACAAGCTGATGCTATACTACAATAGCAACAAATTTAAGCTAAGTGAAGAGCTGATGAAGTAGAGAGGCAACAAGGCAACAAGAGCATGAGCTCAAGGTTAAGGAGGAAAATGATAAGTTGGAATTGATACAAAAGATTCATGACCTTGAGGAAGAGAAGGTAAGACACCAAAGGGAGAAAGAAGTCCTAGTTGCCAAGTTAAAGCTTGCTGAGGAAGTTGACCGAAAGGAAGAAGAAGTAGAACGATTATGAAAGGAAAAGGATATCAAAGAGCTGGTTAGAAAGAAACAACAAGAAGAAGAAAAGGTAGAAAAGCTTAAAGCTCTAGATATTGAAAGATTAAAGAAAGAAAAACTAGAGGCTTTAGAGAAAGAGAAACTGGAAAAAGAAGCTCTAGAGAAGGAGAGACAGGAAAAGGAAATATTGGAAAAGGAAAAATTGGAGAGACAACGATTGGAGGAAGAGAGGTTGAAGAAGGAAGAAGAAGGTAAGAAGATACAGGAACAAAAGGATAGGGAAGAGGCTAAAAAGCTTGTACAGATGCATGTAGTGCAAAGACAACAAGAAGAACCAAGGGTTGATTCTGAACCCCAAGTAAATATGCAACCACCCTCTACTACTACTATTGCTTCTTCTTCCACTATGATGACTACTGCTCCAAGTGCTCCCACTTGGTTTAAATTGGACCTACAGAAAAGAACAGTAACACCTTCACAACCTCTCAATTGGGAGGATATGATGAAGGAGATTGAACAAGAAAGGCCTAAAAAGAAGGCCAAGATCCTACACTCCACCAGGCTCACGGACAAGGGAGAAATTGTTGCTGAGTGTGCCATACCGATGACGGAAAAGGAGGTAGGAGACATGCAATTAAAAAATTATCAATTAAGTACTATTAACTTGGGAAGGCCTACCAGAAATCGGTAGATGAATCTAATTGATGTGGTAGCTTCGGCAACCAAGTCAAGGATGTTAAAGAATAAGCAGAAGAAAGATGAGATTAAGGCTTAGTTGGATCAATTGCATTCCTTTTTGAAAAGTGTCTCTTCTCCAAGATCACAATAGGTAGCTACTATTGAGACTCCAAATTTGTTGAGAAAAAAGGAGGTAGATGATTTATTACAAGTAAGGGGCAAAGCGGAGATGTTAGATAGGTGGGTTGACAAGTTAAATCAAGAAGTAGGTGAAATTTTGGTCGAAGGTTTTGAGGTTCACAAAGGGACAGAAGAATTGATAAGGGAAATGCATCAATATATTGAGGCATTGGAGAAGCAGGAAGAGGAATATAAAGAATATAGTCAGAAATTGAAGAAGGTTAGTACATTGCCTTTGACTACTCTTCTTGAACAGTCGATACTCGAGGAGGATAATAAAGATTCTGTGGAAAAGACCTCTCGTATACTTTGATTCAAAAAATATTTCTTGTGCAAACATAGAAATGAAGTCCAAGATGCTGTTAAGCATCTAACTAAACAATTTGAGGAGTTGGAGGCAGTCATCGGTATCATAGTGGATGTTAATACACTAACAAAGGAAGGCCTGCCTTTGAGCTAGATAAAAGAGAAATGGGGCAAAAGGTTTAAAGGACTCATGTAGAAAGGAGATGATGGTGAAGATCTGTTGATAGATCGACTGATGGAAATCAAAGAAGAGATAAAGGCTGCTAAAAGAAAATTGATGAAGATGAAGGATATGGGAGGGTTTGCTGCAACAGAGTTGGAAAGAATTAAGTTCGAAGATAGTTGGGTTGATGGGCCAAAATTAGATGTTTTACAACAAGTCTTTGCCAGTTATGACGATTTTATTGCAAAACCAACTTCACATGCATAAATCTTCTACATGCATGGCTTTCTTCTTCTTTACATGTTGCATGCAACACTGGCAGTTCTTGAAGCGCATGAATTCATTTTTCTCTTCTATTTTTTGTTCTCCATTTTAATTGAATGTTTAATGTAAGAACTCAAGATCAAATTGATCTGAGTTTCCGAGAGAGTTTTTGTTCCTAAAAAGGTGGATAAGCTTAAAATAGAAATGGAGTTCAGATTTTTGTATATCTATAAATACCCTTTGGGTATCATATTGTAAGGGTCGGTTGATAGAGAATAGAATTGGCCTACCTGATATTAGGAGATAGGATTTTGTAGTGATTACATAGATACATTGTTACTTGAATTTTTATATTTAAATAAAATTACAGGTTTATGCAATATGGTGTTAGAATTAAGCTTTACTCGATAAGGTTAATGAGATATGATCTATCTATATGCCAGTGATTGTGCTGAAGCATGATTGTTTCTTATGTGATGAAAGTCATTAGAAGAAGCTGAATTTAAGGATTATCTTGTTAGATTATCATTGGATTAAATTTATTGAAGTCTGTTGATCTATGATCTTGGCAATGAATGAATGTGTGTTCTCTTAAACTAAATTTTTGAAATAGTTGTGATAGGAAAATTAAAATAAGCACCTTAGATGCATACAATGGTATAGATTATTCTGTGAATTGTATCATGCTTTGGTTTTCTTGATCTGATTAGAAAACATTCATTGTTGAAGATATATGTCCTGATGCTAGATGAGTTTTGTTCATGTTTACTGGGTTACCCTCTGATCTATCTTTTTCTTTTGTTTAAAACCCCTTGATTTACTAAAACAGTTCGGTAAAAAATGAGTCATTGCTTGCATTCTTTGTTACCAACATAGGCCCCTTGAATATTACAGTTGCATGGACCAATTGAGTGACATCAGACAGTTGAGAACCAACTACCAGGACGTTGGGAGTTAGGCTGCTATATGTTGTCTATCTTTTTTAGGAGAAATAGAGTAGAAATATTTTGTTTTAACGTTGTTTATGTCATTGTCACCATCAACACTAATGTTCATCTTTTAATTAAATAAATCAATATTTAATTAAATCCTAATGTTCCTCTTTTAATTAAATAAAACAGTTTTATTTAATTAAATCCTATAGTTCTTCTTTCAATTAAATAAATCAATTTTATTTAATTAAATCCTAATGTTCTTCTTTTAATTAAATAAACCAAATTTATTTAATTAAAATCCTAAAATTCTAATATCCCCTCATATGATTTAAATAAACCCAAACATTTAAATCATGTGTCACAAATCAACTAATCTCATCTAAGTTAATTAATCCTAAATTAATTAACCCCTAACACTAATCCCCCATTCCTCTAGCTTTTGACTCCACCCTAGGGTAAGTCAACCTTGGTCAACTTGCACATGTAAATCAATTTATTTGGTTTCCTAATTACCTATTTTCATTCAAAAAAGTGGCATATTCTTGGAATATTCCACCCACTTGACTTTTCCCTCCAAAGGACTTTGTCCTCTTTCTTGAGCCACATTGGCATTAAAATCTCTTACATGTCCTCTTCTTACACAAGCCTCCTTGGCTTTAAATGGGTCTTACACCTCCTCTTACACAAGCTGCCTTGGCTTTAAATGGAATCTTACACATTCTCTTACACAAGCCACCTCAACATTTATTCTTCTTACACATCACATCTCCCTCAAGATTCATTAGCATGATGACAAGTGGCATTATGCTATTGGTATATTCTTTAATCCCACATTCATCAATCTTCCTCATTCTTCAATCCTTGGCTTCTATAAATGGAGGCATCATTCTCACAATTTGGATCCATGAACTAAGAGCATAACCACTAGGCATTTAAGTTCAAAGCATTTCATATTTTCATCCATTTTAGAAAAATTATAACCATTTTCATACTTCCCATCATCAAGCTTATCAAGGGGTTAGGAAAGGGCTTCTTTCCATACCAAAGGGGCACTAATCCCCCTATCAAATGTTGGTTTGAGCATTTAGAATAGAATTCCATTAATAGTTTACTTGATATTCTATTGTGTTTTCAATGATCTTGTGCTTAGATGAATTTCATGGGGAATGCTTGTTTACACTTGTTTATTAACTAATGATTATTTTTTTGTTCATGATTAAGTAGGTCTAAGAAAAACATCCACAATATGAATCAATTCCAACATTCCAATAGATGATTGTTCTTTTCCTTTAAAGTTGCATCTTGTTTGTTTTCCCAAATGACAACTTCTACAAATTGAATTTGTAGGCTTTGTGGTTCTAGGTAGATCTCTAACAACTTCTCTTGAACTGATCCTGATCAGATTGTTGAAATTTTCATTTCCCACCCTCTAGTTCCATAACCAAATTCCATTAATCTAAGAAACAAAGAACTGACCATCACCACTCTTAAGCTGGTAGATGTTTCCATGATTTCTTCTTTCTATTGCTACTATAGTTTCAGACCCTTTTCTGATCTCACATGTGTTATCTTGAAACACAAGCTTAAATCCTTTGCTACACATTTTCCCAACACTCAAAAGATTATGCCTTAAGCCCTTGACATAATAGAAATCATCAGTACTATGTTTTCCATCAAGACTAATTGTTCCTTTTCCAACAATCTTAGCACCAAAATCATCTTCAAACATAACTAATACTCCATCATACTTTTCAAGTTTAGTGAACTTAATTTTGTCTCTAGTCCTATGGTTTGAGCATCCACTATCCATTACCCAATAGTCTTCATCCTTTCTAGAATGAAAAGTAGTAACTAGAGTACCTTCCATCTCATCCTTCTTTCTCTCTAGACTATATTCCCTTGCACATCTTTCATGGGTAGAAAATAGAAATTTACTTTCCAGTGCTATAAATAAGTATTCATCTTTATCCTCCTCAAAATCAAACTCATCATCATAAATTCTTGCATCTTCTGTAACATAATACAATTTCTTGAACTTCTTGTCCTTTTTGTCTTTGTAATTATTATTATATATGTTCTTCTTGTGTGTAGCTCTATTTAGACATCTTGAAGCATAGTGACCAATATTTCCACAACTGAAACATTTAAAAGGTAACATACCTTTGTACTTACCAATACCTTTCTTCAATTTCCTTGTAAAGTTTTCTTCCAACTCTTTTGAACTATCACTATCTGAGTCATCTCCTATCTTAATTGCTTTAAAGGTTGTTTCATATTTCTTATTTTCTCTTCCAAAATTTCTCATCTCAAATGTAGTCAAGGTGCCAAATAACTGCTCCTTAGTAAATTTCTTTGGATCATATGATTCTTCAATAACAGATACCATATCACTGTAATTCTCTGACAGGGTCATCAAGATCTTGTCAATTACATCTTCATTTTTCATGGTACCACCTTGGTTCTTGATTTAATTTCCTACAAGTTCAACTCTCTGATAATAGCTTGCAATATCTTCACCCTCTTCCATTCTCAAGTTCGCAAATATTTGTTTTTTTGTTATCTTCCTTGAAAATTTTACTCTATCATTTCCTTCATAAATATCTCTCAATTTTCCCCATACTTCATAAGTAGTGCCTAGAGAAATAATTTTTGTTCGTTTAGTTTTAGATAGAGCACTAAAAATAGCATACCTTTCCTTTTCATTATCCTCATAAGTAGAGATCTCATCTGTAGAGGAAGGACCAGTGGATGGTTCAACATACTTTGTCTCTATAGCTTTCGAGGTCTTGAAACCAAGAGAGATAAGATAGCCTCTCATTTGCACTTTCCAGTCACTGCAATCAACTCCATCAAAAATAGGGATTTGCAACTTGTGTGCCATCTGATCTACCTCAAGCAATTAATATTTTCATCGAGGAACCAGAGCTCTGATACCAATTTTTGAAATGCACAAGACAACTAAGAGGTGGGGGTGAATCAGTTATACCAAATTACTTTTACTTCTAACCTTAATCAATTCCAACTTAACTTAATATGTTATTATGAGTAATCATAAAATGAAAATAACAAAAAGAAAACACTGGAGACACCATATTTACATGGAAACCAATATAAGGGAAAAACCATGGTGAGGATTAACTCATAATATAGTAGTAACAAAATATCGAATACAAAGGCTCACTGCCAGAGGGCTCACTACCCAGAAAGGACTCAATGTCCAGATACAAAGGCTCACTTCCTACAATAGAAATCACTATCCAGAAGGAGGCCCACTGCCTATAGAAAAAGAAAAGAAAAATAAATATCCACCACAATAGGTTCAACACAACCACAACTTGATCAAAAGATTACATACACCATCAACTCACCACTTTCAAGAATCTAACACATCAAAGTACTACTACCTTGATTCACACTTTTTTTTAGAGTTCACTTTATTTTCTCTCAATTCACAACATCTTGAATTTCTTTTATACCAGCTTCAACCCCATAAAAGGTTGGTTATACATCCTCCATTTTACAAATTCAAATTAGGTCAGCTACTCAACATTCACACAATGGATAAGAATGAGAGAGGACCAATTGCATATTTAATTAGGACCCAAACAACATATTGGATCAATCACACGCTTCCTTAATTGATGTTGAATCTTCATGTAACGTGTAAACACTAGGTCTACCAGACCTAATGAAAAAACCAATGATCTTTGAAGTATGTGCATCAACAACAAGATGATCACATGTGGATCACCCAAAATGCTTCACCAGAAACTGGAACACCTCTTAGAAACCTTTAGGTACATCTATAACAACTGCAACAATCTTCATACACAAAACACTTTTCAACAGTTCAACTGGACCGAGCAGCAACACACAGTAGCCCTGAAATAAGTCTTTTGGAGCACCAAACCATAAGCATGTTTTCCAGAACACATCTTTCACTCTCCATCAACTCAGAAGCTAAAAATTAGGATATATTATCCATTGAAGCTCATGAAAAATACTACAGATTCGCACAAGCATAGGATCAACACAGAAGAAATGTGGAGCACACTTAGAACACACACTCAACACTGCCTTCATTATTTCTTAATTTTCTCAAAAGAATTTGGCAACAACACATCTACAACATCATAAATATAGCTCCATGTACTCACAACACTTCTATAGTATCTCAACTATACAAGTACCACCTACAATCACAACTATGCTGACATCAATGAAAACATTAATGACAACACCACCAAACACATCCATACTTGCAACATGAACGACAATAAATTGCAAAAACTTAATATTTTATAAAAATTACAATTTGAAAAAAAACTAAAATAAATCCAATTTCTTATATAATTATTGCACTATGAATAACATGTAGCGATCTCTACAAATAGATTTTTTTCTAAAAAAATTTTTTTACCCATTTTTGGGTGAAAAATCCTCATTATATGTAACCAAGTGCATCAAAAAAATAAAATAATTTAAGTAGAAGAAGATGAGTCCCACCTTGTAAATCCAAGGACTCATTTGAAGCTCAGGGATGTGCGTAAATAATTCTAAAAATGTTTGATATGGAAAAATGATGTTAACATATTGTGCAAATTGGTATCCATAACAAAGCTTTAATCTAGTTTAACCAAAACAATGTGCAAAATTTTCCCAACTCACTAGATTCGATTCCATAAGCCTCTCATTGATGTCACTCTTACTCACTGACATGGATTTGATTTCATAGGTTTCAACACAACTTCTAGTCGATTTACAGGTAGCATCACCTGCTCTCCTACAAGCACTTCAAGTCATGCATGTGGTGATGCAGGAAAGCCCCGCATCACTGCAGGCATGACTTGAAGTGCTTGCGGGAGAGTGGGATGAAATTTCTTTGAGGTATCTTTTGAAATAGTTTGCTTGCCTTGTCTATGCTTTCACATTTTCATGTATGTCTAGCAAGGCACTTGTAACTACAACATATGACAAAAAATCCCTCTCAATGTTGTCTTGAGTGACAAAGGACAATTTTCACTCTCATTTTTGAGTAGCAGTTTCAAGTTCTTTTTTACCACAACCTGAAAGACTACCTATTGGTAGCTTGATATTTTTGGATACATGAAAACTAATCTTTATATTGATGATGAATAGCTACATACTATTGAGCTAGAAACTAGCAACCAATGCATATAACCGAACTGTTGTGGAAAATATTTGCAAATTACCAACAAGTTGATCCTCCTATGGTCTACAAAATGTATAAGTCATGTTGTGGGAAGATGATTCATTTGAATCCTTGGTTACCTGGTTTAATATATTTTGAGAATTGATGGTCTGGATTTTTTCATTCCCTTCATGTCCTCAGCTTCAATTATTCTTGCAAACTCACCTATAATTGTTTCTTTGTATCTTGTCTCCTTAATATTTTAGCTTCAAACAACATGATTCCTAATCTAGGTATTTCTCTCTGGTCTCTTGTCTTTAGATGTCCAACAAATGCATTACAATGAAGGCAGTCATTTTCAAGATTTTTTTTTTGATACTTTAACACTGTTACATGTGTTACTTTTTCATTTATTTAAAAATTATAATGGTTAGGCGGACCTAAAATGAAATTATAGTGTTAGTGCTCTTTGTGTTTTCTATCAGGAATTTTATAAAAGAAATTAAGGAATTTTCTATTGCATTCATCTAACACTTGAAAATGTTGGAAGAGAATTTGTTTAAAATTTTCAGAATATGGCTATTGGTTATAAACTAAAAATATGGGCACAGGAATGTAGTTTAAGACTTGGAAGCAATTGTAATAAAGATACTGCCAATAAATTTATGCACTTTTAATTCATCTCACATTTAATTTGGTAGTTTATTTTCAGCTCAAGCAAGAGCTTCAAAAGTAATTTTTGTCAAGGCAAGTGAAAAGATGGCATTTGTGGCTCACCAGGTAAAATTTTGGCTGCTACCCACTCTCTCGCAAGCACTTCAAGTCATTCTTGTGGTGATGCAAGAAAGCCCTGCATCACCACAGGCATGACTTGAAGTGCTTACGGGAGAGATGGATCACATTTCTTTGAGGAATTTTTTGAAAAAGTTTGATTTCCTTGTCTATGCTTCCACATTTTCATGTATGTCTAGCAGGGCACTTGTAACTACAACATATAACAAAAAAATCCCTCTCAGAGAAAAGAAGAGTTTTAAGAGTTTTCTTGATTGATTTTACAATGAATTTAATCATTGGTGTCATTTTTATGTACAAGATTCAATCATTCATATGAACACCCTAAAGTTGTGGTCAATGATGAGGGATAAATGTGTCTTTATTTTCACCCCTTTGTTTACCTTTTTACCTCTTTGTTCCTATAGAATAACTTGTAGTTCGTGTCACTATTTGTTAATGAAGTAGAGATATTTAATAAAATGCAAAGAGAGGATAAGAACTTGTGGATATATCAAAACCTTTAATTATTTATTAATTATCCTTGTGACTATGAAAAATAGGGGATGATTAGGTGGATGATGTGTGGGAATAATTGGAGCATCGGTGAAATGAGGACAAGAACCATCTCATGAGTCATATATCTCTTTTGATTAAGTTCGGCCTAAGTTGTTTTGTTTTTGGAACAATTTTAAATCTGTAAATCTATTCTTAAGAAACTTTCAAAGGTTGTTGGTCGTAAGCCATAACAACCCAAATAATCATATATATTTTTGATTAGTCTGGTATAAACTCAACAACATATGATATCTATATATATGTATGCTAAGACTATATTTAGTAATCGGTAAAATATCTGTAAGCTATTATTTTGATTAAAAGAAGATTGGAGTTTGAAATCTCATTTTGCATATGCATTGAGTAGAGTAAAGTAGGATCTTGTTTCTTCATTGGAAATCAGAGAAGGTAGGGCCCACTTCCTTGATCGCCATGTTACTAGCTATAGCATCTTTGTGTTGTGTGGTAATGAGACTTTCTTAGTTTTAAATCTATTTTTATCTTCAATCATTATGTTAGCCTAGAAATATTTAATATGTTGTTAATTAGTGTCCAATGTATTGGTGATTGATGTGTTTCATTTTGATATTGTGCTACAGATACACTCAATTTAGTAGACTACTTTGCAATCAGATTTAATTAATGTGTTTACTATTCTATATAAATTTAATTCAACAAATTATTTCAGACAAGTGTTAATCAGATTACTTATTAATATGTGTGAACTTTATTCAGTGCTTTACATTCCATCATTCATTTACTTTAGGTAGTTTAGTGTTAGTAAGAATTAATAGTTTTGTTTTATTGGATAGTTTTAATCTATTGTTGTTGCAAACTGTTTAGCCCTGGTTCCCGTCATGTAGGTGACAAGAGGTTAGAAAACTAGATTTATGAACAAATACAATTTGCATGTAGTTGCATCCATCTCCACTTGGCTTTCTAGGTTCAACCATTAGGAAAACAACCCCAATATCTTTCACAAACCTATTCTCCCGGATTGACATTGAGGAGTAAATTGAGGAAATCATGAAATTCCCGAAGATTGATCTCAATTCATTCATCAATTTAAGATAGATCTACAAGGATAGTTTTACCCAGAATATCAACCACAATTTAATCCAATCATTTTATCACCATTTTCAGGGAAAGATATTAAAGGCCTAAAATCATAGCAAGTTGAGTTAGGACCAGTATGTGAAGAGGAAATCCTATACAATTTTTGACCTTGTTAAGGTTAATACTCCTAATTTGTGCTGCTATAAGTCATTTAGGTACATTTGTGCTGCTATAAGTCATTTAGGTGCATAAATCATAGTAGGGATAGTAGATGGAGATTTATTAGAAAAGAAAAGGGAAGTAGTTCACAACCTAAAAAACCCAAAAACAAATTAAAATCATCCATTGAGGGACCACAACCCGAAGAATCACAAAATAGGTCAAAACCATCCATTGAAGGAAGTAGTTCAACACAATAAAAACTAAAAACTGAGTTGCAACCATTAGAGCTACCCAAAACTGATATCGAGAAGTGTGTTATTGAGACCATTATTGTTGAGACACCTACAAGAACCCATTTAGATTCTTCTAAAATATTGCACAAAAAGAGTGAAAAATTCTTTCAAGAATCTTATTGGACTAAAGTTGGTCCATTTTCAGAAACCAAAAAGCCATTTAAAACCTATTTTACTCCTTGGGAATCTCAAGTCATGGACAATCTCAATAACAAGAAAAATCTCAATAAAAACAACAATAATATCAACAACAACAACAACAAAATCAATAACAATAGAAATTATAATAATAATAGAGAATTGGACAACATTAATAATCTGGTCACCTTTAAGTTTCCAATTACACATCCTAAAGAAGATTCCTTGATGAAGAATATTCCTCATTCCACTCTACCTATTTTTTCGTGATCTTTCTATTGAGGATCCTGACATGTTCTTGTATGAGTTTGATGTGTTGTGCTACAACTATGATTATTAGAGTGACATGCAGAAGCTCAAGTTGTTCCGAGCCACATTAAAGGATGTAGCCCTACGTTGGTTCATGAACCTCAAAAATATCAAAATGTGGGAATTCATGAAGGAAATTTTTAACCAAGTATCAGGAGTATTGAAAAATAAAAGAGGTGTGGGACAAAATCTTTCAAATGACACAAAAAGAAGATGAGTCCATGGAAGATTACCTCGAACGCTTTATGTCCAGTCTTCAACAATCATGACAAAAAGGGATAACTCCTGATGTTACTAAAATGTTGTTTCTTAGAGGCATAAGGGATGATACTTGGAAGCATTAATTTAATAGGTAAAGGGAACATTTCTAAAATGGAATTTGGCAATATTTGTGAGATTTTCATAAATTATTCAAGGTCTTAGTGTTCAGGAAGGAACTATCCAAGTAATTCTTATGATCCAGGTAATACAACAAGGATAACAAAGTGAGAAATAGGAAATTTACTTGAGGATATTAAAACAGATTTCTTAAATCAATGGGTAAATAGATAGACATTCTTTATACTTGTAGGAAGCAAGAGGAAGTCGAAAAGGCCTTTGCTATGTTTTGTTCAACTTGTCGCAAGAGACATGGTAGTGAGGATTTATCATACAATAGGACCAACATTTCATCATTAGAAGAAGTCAGTAGAAGTTCTACCTTAAGGCCTCTTCCTATAGGTATGCTTGGTATGGAATATTATGAGGAAAATATCTACTACATGGCCCCTAGGTGACCTTTTCCACCTCGATTAATGCACCCTGGCATGAAAAATGATTATCTTGCTTTTGAAACCAGACAACCTAATCAACCTAGATGGTATGGGGGTTGGAAACAACCCTAATCATACCCTCAATGGATGCCACAATATCAGTATGCTTCACAGTTGTGGCAACAGGCATGGAGGCCATAATCGCCACAACCCATACCATACCAACAACCATATCCATCACAACCACAATTTCCACCTCCTCCCATGATCAACCCATATCAATCACCACAAAAATTTCTTCCACCCATACTGCCATCATCTACTCATCCAGCCAATCCCACACAACCATCAAAACCTACACCAATGCCATCCCAACCAAATCCAAATCCCAATAATAAGGCAACACAACCCATGTATAATAATGAGGCAACAGGGTACTCCACTTATCCTGTCAATACATTAGAATTGGATGGAGTTCAATTAAGATCGAGAAAGGCTCTTCAGGGGCCCACCATTATAGAGATCAATGAAGAACCTAAGGCAAAGCCAACCAAAGAACCTCCCTTTCCCGACCAATTTCAGTCTAAACTAATAGAAAGGAAAGTATCTCAACCTACATTTGATTTTGTCAATGAGTTACCCAATGTTAACATCAAAATTATTTTTTTGTCAAGGACATTCCCATCTATACAAAAATAGTGCGAGATCTATATACTTAGAAGAAAAAGAAGAAGCAAGACCCGAAGACTACCCAAGTTATTGGATAGTTGGTAGATCTTATGCTCGAGAATATAAGCATTCCAAAGTACTCGGATCTAGGGATTCCAGTGATCAAGGTATCTATTGGTAAAGTATGTATTCCTAATACCCTTATTGATTTGGGCACTACAATTAATATTATGACAAATGAAATGAAGGAAATATTATCACTAGAGGGACTTAGGCCTACTCCCATAGTTCTTCAAATGGTAGATCGATCTTTGGTCAAACTCGAGGGTACGACTGAAGATGTAATCCTTTCTATTGATTTATGGGAATACCCAACTGAATTTATAGTTTTGCAGCCAAATCTTAAGCTGGGGGGGTATCCCTTGATTTTGGGAAGACCTTGGTTAGAAGCTACAGATGCATTCATCAATTGTTAGTCGAGAAACATGGTAATTTATAATGGAAATCACAAGAAACAATTAATTTTATACCTTCCAGCATAACCCTTTCTCGAGATGAAAAATCCAATATAGATTGATAGTGACTTGGATGAGTTATTGCCCATCTTGAAAATTGATCAAGCCTTAGATAAGGAACAACCTAACGAGGATAATATTCTTGCTAATTTTCTTCAGAATAGATATACATCTAATGAATATTTTGAAGCATGGTTCTCCATTCAGGTTTAAATACTCCTTTTCCTTTTGGAAACTTTCCATTGGTAGGTAACTCATGATCTGTTCAACACTTTATCACATTGCATCAGTTGCTACCTCATAATTGTTTGTATAGCTCATTGTTATCTTCTGGAAGTTCTAGTGATATTCCATCCACCTCCCAAGTACTAGCCATCAATTCACCTACACAATCAGGAGCTATGGAAATTTTTCCTAATCACACACTTAATATTAATCCACAATTAACCATTAAACAAATCCAAGATCTCATTGCCATGCTTAAATCTAATAAAGATGCATTTTCTTGGGAATACCAAGATATGCGTGGCATTCATCTTGACACCTACACCCACCATATTTACATTGAAGAAGGTAGTCGTCTAGTTAGGCAACCCCAGTGACAAATCAACCCTTTCTTTTGTGAAATAGTTAAAGAGGAGTTACAAAAATTGTCAGATGTTGGGTTTATATATCCTATTTCAGATAGTTAGTGGGTCTCTCCTCTACTCGTGGTTCCCAAGAAAAATGGTAAGTGGAGATTTTTTGTTGATTGAAAAGCACTAAATAAATCTACTAAAAAGGATCACTTCCCATTGTCATTTATTAATCAATTGTTGGACACTCTTGCAGCTAAAAAGTTCTTCTCTTTTCTAGATGGGTTTAGTGGCTACAACCAGATTTGCATAGTGCTTGAAGAACAAGACAAGACTAATTTCACTTTCCCTTGGGGAACTTTTTCCTATAATGTTTTTTCGTTTGGTTTATGTAATTCCCCTCCCACCTTTCAAAGGGTAGTCTTGAGAATTTGTGTGGATCTTGTAAATGATTGTGTTGAGGTATATATGGACAATTTTACTATCCATGGTAATACTTATGAATAGGCTAAGGAAAATTTAAAAAAGGTACTTAAACATTGTATAGACACTAATTTATCATTAAGTCATGAAAAGTGCCATATTCTTATGACAGAAGGGATAGTACTTAGTCATTATATTTATTCTAAGGGTATTCAAGTCGATCCAAAAAAGATGCAAAATATTTAGGACTTAGCTACACCCACTAGCCAAAAGGATGTGTGTATTTTTCTAGGTCATGCAGGGTACCATAGGAGGTTTATCCAAAATTTTGGTAATATTGCCTCCCCATTGATTGCTTTTCTAGTGAAAGATGTCATTTTCTCCTAAACACCAGAGTGTCAAGAGGATTTTGACACCATTAAGAACAAGCTTGTCACCACACTAGTACTCAGAGGTCCAAAATAGGAACTACCTTTTCATATTCACACTAATGCCTTAGATTGTTCCATGGGGGTTGTCCTTGGATAGAAACAAGATAATCTCTTCTACTCCATTTATTACATCAAAAATAATTTCACAGGGGTTGAGGTAAATTATACGATAACTGAAAAGGAGTTTTTAGTTGTTGTTTATGCAATTAATAAGTTTTGTCATTATATTACTGGATATAAAGTGTTTTTTCATATTGATCATTTTGTAATTTGATTTCTAATGAATAAACCTGTTGTGATCGGTAGAGTTATTATATGATTACTTTTACTTCAAGATTTTTACATTACTATACTTGATAAGCTTGGTCGTTGGTTGTAGAATTTTTGTCCAGGTTACAACAACGACATGAAGAGTCAGTTTCAGTTGATGATACCTTTCGAGATGAACATCTCTTTGCTATATCAACAAATAGCTCCTGGTATGTTGACATGGAAAACTACCTAGTTACTTGTAAGTTTCCACCCCATTTCTCTCTGAAGGAACGCCTAAAGTTGGTCGGACTTAGTGGTGATTATACGTGGATCAATGGATGGATCTTCCACTATGGCCTTGAAAATATCATGTGACGATGTGTGCCCGAGGATGATTTCATTGAAAAACTTTGCACATGCCACATGAAACCCTATGGAGGACATTTTTCCACCCAAAGGACTGCTTAGAATATCTTAGCTACAAGATATTATTGACCTACTCTCCACAAGGATTGTAAGAATTATGTTTAGTTAACTATTATAAATTTTAGCGTATGGGCCACCCCACATGCTCAAATGAAATTCCCATGCATCCTCAATTTTCCATTAAACCTTTTGAAAAATGGGGACTTCATTTTCTTGGACCTGTCAATCTGCCGTCTCAGAATAGGGAATACATCCTTGTGTGTACAAATTATGTAACAAAGTGGGTTGAAGTTGTTTCTTGAAGCATGTCAAGGACACCAAGGTAGCTAAATTTCTCTATTTGGTATTTTTACCCGATTTGGTGTTCTACGTGAGATAGTTACCGATCAGGGTCCATAGTTTATATTTGACCTCATTTCTTCTCTAGTTCATGAATATGAGATTCGACATCGCAAGTCTTCACCTTACCATCCCTAAGATAATGGACAAGTAAAATTCACCAACTAAGAACTCAAGAAAATTCTCACTGAGATAGTTTCCCTCCATAAGAAATATAAAACTCTTTGCACCACACTTCAACTAGGAATGAACTTGTCTGATGCACAAAAGAACAAATTTCACAACTTCACTCATTGGATGAAATTTTTCAGCAAGTGCTCTTCCATGCAAAGATTTTCCAAAACCAGCGTGCTCTTTGGATTGATCATTTCATTCAACAATTGTCATTTCAACTAGGTGATTGGGAACTCTTGTATGATTCTCATTTCTATTATTTTAAGGGAAAGTTTCAAACCTGGTGGCTCGAGCCCTATAAAATCGAGGTGGTCTATGATAATAGGCCTATCAAGCTTCACACGATGGAATCTAATCATGTGAATTTAGTTGTCAATGATCACTAGTTTAATTTGTACAAGAGACATCTCATGAGAATAGTTTGTATCAAATATTCCTAAGGAACTCCATCTACTTGACAGGTTTATTGTGGCCTCTCCCAGTACCTTTTAGGCACTTCTCAAAATGTTTGAAAAAAAATTCAATAAAAGATCCAACAATGAAAAGCTTTAGGTGTTGTTGGCCAGTTAACATTTGAAAACCAATCTTTGGTGGGCATTAACTTCTAAATAAGTCTTAGAAGTGAAAATTAGGTTCCCGACACTTCTAGGCAATGATAGGACGAAAACCAAGTTCTAGGTGGTTTGTCATCAATATAAAAAAAACTTCATGTTACTTTTGTGATAATAGCTCCTTCATACATTCCACAACCCTTTTTTTTCTTTAATTTTTGGAATGCACATGGAAGTATTTTCATTCTCCGCTACTTCAGGGCCACCTTTGGGCATCTAGTTTCTCTTTTTCACATGTATCTCGTCTTCTTGCGAGCTTCTTTTTGCATGGTCATTTCGAAACTCAGCTCCTATAATTTTGTGGACAAGAGCTCTAAGTTAGTTCTTCTTACAATATGATGCTCCTTTCAGGTTGTCTACTTTTGTTGTGGCTCTTTCATCTCCTTCTTGGAGTTGCTACCAACTTACAAATTTTGAGGGCTTTTTCATGCTTCCATTTGGGTGCTCCATCATTTCCAGTTGTACTTCTCCATCATTGATCGCATGGTGTCTCTACTTTCCTAGCCTTCATTTTTCATATGGAAATATGTCATTTGTGATCCACTATTTTATCCACCCATTTGTAAGATGGGGAAAATAAAATAGATTAGATTAAGTGATAGCCAACACTTCTAAACTATTAACCTCATCCAAACAAGAGAACAAAATGAAAGCATTAGAAAAAAAAAATATTAAATCATAATACTCCCCATGCTTGAATCTTGAATCATTTCTCTTGCTCTCTTATTTCTCCTTTTTGCAATTTTCGCCCTCAGATTTGTTGCTTCACATGTGCAAATACCTGCAAAATAGTAAGTAGAAAGTTGGAGATAATTAGCTGTTAAATCAAAAATGGAGGAGAAAGGTTTCTTTTATAGACAACCATTCGAATGGACAGACAAGATTGATCTTCTAGAAAGATTCTAAGATCAACGGATGAGGATTCATGAGAGGGAGGTTATGAAATGGATGGCCAAGATCGAGTTTCTAGAAAGATGCCAAGATCTACGATTGAAAATTGATGCAACTAGAATATGCCATGCATGGAAAAGATATGACACTGATGGCTATGACGCTTGACGAGTATGAAAGACATGCAGGACATGCAGACTATGACATGAAATAATGACAGGGGATCTTTGACCAAAATGGAGGGATAAATAATCTTAAATTATTTATTCAAAAATGGAGGAGGATGACAAGTGGCAAATAAATAATTTATTTTAAATTATTTATTTGGAGGAAATGAAAAAGGAGATTTAATTAAATTCATAAATTTAATTAAAGGAGGAGATAGAAATTAAATATGGATAATTTATTTGAATCAATTATTTAAAGGAGAATAATGACACATAAATAGATAATTTCATTAATTATTTAATTATAGAAGAATAAAAGGTCAAATAATAATTATTATCTGACTATAGACAAGTGATGAAAGATAAATAATTAAATAAATAATGATTTATTTAATTATTGAAGAGAGGGGTATTAGTGACGCAATTAATTTATTTTAATTGATCAGGATAGAATAAAGATTGGAATGTGAATTAATTAAATAATTAAAAAATAATTTAATTAATAAAGGAATATGATCAAGAATAATTAAATAATTAGAATTATTTAATCATTAGAGGATGATGACTAAGGAAAAAATCTCCTTGTAGAATTTAGGATATTTTTTAGTGTCTACATTTTTCCCCTCTTTGACATAATGTAGTTCATTGCGTTGTGTCAAAGAAATTTAATTATGAAATATGTCCTAGTGTAAAGAGAAAGGGGGAGGATGACCAAGAGGGTTGTGGTATGCCCCCTCGAGAGGACATGCGGGTTCAAAGAATATGAATGTGCTCTTGAAATGGAAGATAAGACTAGAGGATGAAAGATAGAAGAAATGCTAGCATGAAGGAGAAAACAAGGGAGATGGGATGTTAGCATTAAAAGGGGAAAAAAGATAGATAGGAAATGATTAGGGAACCAAATTTCATGCTTACATTT
This sequence comes from Sequoiadendron giganteum, assembly GCA_007115665.2. Lineage (NCBI taxonomy): Eukaryota > Viridiplantae > Streptophyta > Pinopsida > Cupressales > Cupressaceae > Sequoiadendron > Sequoiadendron giganteum. Next base: position 677,799,864 of record CM021100.1, on the reverse strand, counting down.
TTATATTTATCATCATTGGGCGTCAAAAATGTCATAAATGGACCACAAAATCCATGGTATGACATAAACCAAGGTGTACAAGGTGACCATTTGGGAGAGACAAACAATCGAAAAGACAAGGAATGCCCCAGATCATACTAGGGACCCGATCGTCCCAGTATTTTTGCGAAGACAAACCACAGGCAACAAAAAAAGAAGAGTACATGATCCATAATCATCCCTCTAAATCCATTGATAGGATATCCTCAAGGAGACTAGTAATATGACCCAAAACCAATTGAAAATATAAGAAAAATCAGACCAACAAAGTGTTTGCCAAGATAGTGTTTTCCAGTGATAATGATGATTGTTTGATTGGTTGATTAGGTTGACCAAGATGACTAAGTTGATTGATAGGTTTATAAGGATTGATAAAGTGATTTTATTGACCACGCATAGCCTCAGGAAGGACACATCTTGATGAAGGCAAGATTGATTGACCAAGCTAATAAGATTCAGTGGTGTGACAAATGATAATGCCCGGTTTCAGGAAGGACACATCCTGGCTAAGGAAAGATTGATTGAAAAAATTGACAAGATTGTTTGATTGTTTGAAAAATATTGATGAATATGACCAAGTGATGTGACGATACCCAGCCGTAGAAAGGACCCATCCTATTTAGGTAGAGGACACATTTGATAAAGTTGACCAAGTGACAAGTGTTGACATGACACCTAACTGCAAGGACACATCCTGCTTAAGGTAAATGACAAGGTTGAGAAATTCTAATCCCGAGAAGGACGTATCCTGATAAAATACAAGAGATAAGACCGAATGAGACAAATGACATAATGCCCCATTCCAATATAAGACTAGTGACCTGATTGAGTTGATGATAAGATAATTGATTGATGAAAGATTTAATTTGTTTGTTGTTTCTTGATGTAGTTTGAATGATGATTGCTTTCGGATCAAGAACATGACCCAACTCGATGAACCCTAAAGGACTTGACCTAGGGGGCCTCAAGGGCTCATCGATAGATGGCCTTGCCTACGTAGCAGTGCATAGAGACCTCGTAGTTCGACACGACTTGAATTTGTCTTATTCAATAAAATACTGGGTCATGATTTTATTTGGACAACCTAAAGGGACTGACCTAATGTCTCGAGGGCTCATTTAAGATGAGCCTTGCCTACATAGAGAACATGTTGAGGAAACGTAGTTCGATCACTCTAACAAAACTAATTCAGACTCAGACCTAGATTTAGACTCTGTTTTTTTGGGAGTTTTGATTTTTTCTTGATGCTTTTGGATTTTGAGGATTTAATGATTTTTTGGATTTTGAAATGTTTTAAAGGGTTGATACCATATATTATTTCCCATGAATATGCAAGTCAAGGAATTTCCCCTAGTCAAGTATAGGACCAATTTACTATGTACGAAGGGAAGTGGCGAATGCAATGGGTGGATATGAAAGCAAAGGATGCTAAATGTCGGTGGTCTTCAATCCATGGAAAGGATGGCACTTTATTATGAATGAATGAGACTTTATTATGGATGATAACTATAAGGATCATGGAAGATGCATGTGAAAGATACCCACAATCAACCAAAAAATTTGGCACAAGGATCCAAGGATGAACATGATCTTGTCCCTAGTCAAGTTGAAAACCAATTGATAGGTTATGGTGATGACGATGTTGTTTGATATGGGGAGGACACATCCCAACATGAGGATTGGAAAAGACATATCCCATGGATGATAATGTAAGTAAAGGAACAAGGTTTACAACAAGGCTAAGAACAAATCCAAGGAATGTTTTGGATAACGCGCTAGAGTTCATAGAAATATTGTATGGATTAGGCTTGTTGCATTGGAAATGACTAATCTTAGGACCAGATGGGATTATGGAGGGCACTTGGTTAAGTGAGTTAGAATCCTTAAAAAAATAACAAGGGAAACCAATTCCATCAATAGGTATGAAAAGATAATGGATTGATTTTGGAAAAGGATAAGAGACATGAGGATTATTAGATGGAAGAATTAGGATATGATCTCCAAGGACTATGTCGCATAGGAACAGTTTGTTTTCTCTGAGATATGGGTTTGGATATATTCTATGAAGGAAATGAAATGATATTTCATGGATAGTGTATGGCCAAAGGATAAACATGTGAAGAATTTTTCCAAAGCATGATTTATGTTTGCACCTCATTCCTTATCAAAATCAAGGTAGGTGGGATAATGGATGGAAACGATATGGATTGGATAGATAGATGGAAATATTATAAGAAATGTCATGCGAAGGGTATGGGAGATGAGACAACTTTCCCCCAAGTATAATGGTCCACATAGATAAGGGCTCTTACACATGATTCCTATTTTCCAGGTTTTAATCATGGTACTTATCCAAAGCGCCATAAAAATGGTTTTCACTATTGGATGCAATTTTTCTCTGTACTATTTTCTTTCTCGTTTTTTATTTATTTTTATTTTTTCTTTTTATGATGTCACACAAGATGCCTATTTTCCAAGTTTTCATCAAGGTGACAATTCTTTTGATTTTTTTATATCAACTTGATGTTATGCATGATTGCTAATTGTTTTGAATCCTTTGATGGTGTTGATGTAGATATTGGTGTCATGATATACCAATAGTGACCTTTATGGAGTAATTGTCTTGTCAAGATCATAGAACTCGCATACAATTGATCGATGCCATAGTGATCCTCTTTGATACTAGGTTTGGCCTTATCAAAATACACACATCGTGATAGAGTACCATGGGAGTCCTTATTATAAAGAGTTGTTGCCAAGATGTGACAGATTCGTGATGTGGGATTTTTAGACTTTAGGCAAGATGTAAGATTACGATGGATGATGGTAGGTGTGGATAGACTATTTGGTGTTTTGGACATATCAATATTTATTTTCCAAACTTGGGATGGTGGATGATGGAGTTTGGAATTTTGATTGGGATAGTGTTTGGAACCAACATTTTTATATGCCTTTCTTGATGACCATTTTGAAGGAGGTGGAAATTTAATATATGTGGGATTCCTCTTTTCTTGTGGCCCCATATTTTGATTGACTTTTTGATTTAGAATATTTTCTTTTCTTGATCCATTTTTCTTTGGGATCCATTTTAACTTCATTTTTCCACTTGTATTTTTTTTTTATTCAATGGCCTTTGACATTTGATTTTGAACTTTAGATTTGTAATAATTTTCTTTTTGTTGGTTCCAATGGGTAGATTTATTCATGTCGGAATGACAGTTTATGGTATGGATGGAAGGAATGTTGGCAACAATATTTTGACAAGGACTACTCATGGCCCCCATTTTGATGTTTTTATTGGATAAAGTTGCCCCCAATATCGTGGAGGTATCACTAACACCATTTGATTCTCTAAATAAAGAATAACCAAGACCTTGATGTCTAGGATTTTCATAAAACTGTATTAGTTCTTGAATGCCTTGCTCATGTAGGCCTAGTCCTCTTCCTTGATACTGCATGCTCTCATAAATTCTATTTGCAATGAGGTATTTTTTATTTTGAAAACACGATGCTAACCCATCATTTTGTATGTGGAAACTGTTACTTGGAATCTCCTCATCTGCAAGAAATTTTGCTTTGACAAAGGTGGATGCTCCTAATTGATAGGATGTTTTGGATTTATCATTCATAATGATTTTTTCTTCTTGATCATTTGGGATATCAATTTGATTTGTCATAGATTTTTTATCTTCTTCTTTGACTTGATCCATAGTAGCTTCTTTGTGTTCTCTTTTGAATTGATTTGTAGTAGCTTCTTTATGCTCTTCTTTGATGTTATCCATATCATTGATTTGATTATCTATGTGTCCAAAGGAGGCAAGTGTCTCATTTTGGAAAATGGAGGTGTTTTGTGTTTGGATGGGATCATCTTCAAATTTTTGGTCATGGATGGTATAAAGGTTGATGAGAGGATCATTTTGGATTTCTTGTTCAATGGTAGGATCTTGGTCAAAAATAGGTGTATCTTGGAGAACATGGTTGTGAATAGACTCTTGAAAAAGGATAGGTGTATCTTGGGTGCCATGATTATCTAGAAGGACTTCTTGGATGGAATTAAGGATGGGATCATGAGATGGATTGCTTCAATCTTGATATGAAAGTGAAGCTATGATGTCATGCTTTGGACTTTATTTTTGAAATGTATCTTCAAGTTTAGGCAATGGAATTTTATTTTGCTCAAAGATATGATTTTCTTTGATAAACCCAGGATTTTGACATGGCAATAATGGAGCTTCAATAGCAAGATGTTTTTTGGTATTGGTAGGCAATGGAGGACATGATGGTGACAAATGGTCAGATGGTGTAGGATCAACAACGTGCTTGTATTAATTAACTTTTTTTTCATTTAGGATTTGAACAAGTTCCTTTGCTAGTTGTCCTTGGAGAGCATTAAATAATGTGCTTTTATTGGATGGTATTGTAGTTTGGGATGGAGTGGATGGAAATGGGTTACTGGATGATGGATTAGGATAAGATGTGGAGGATTGGAATGGACTAGTGGATGAAGGATTATGATAGGATGTGGAGGATTGGAATGGACTAGTGGAAGGTTGGTTTCCCTTCTCAAAGTTAGGATAGGGATGACTAGTAGACATTTGTTTTGGATCAATGACATGGATTGTGCTAAGGGACTCTTGATAGTGAGGGTAGATTGATGAAGGACTAAAACTTATGGATTGTTGGTAAGAAGGGTATGTGAGTGGTTGGTATTGATGATTGGGGACTGATTGGTATTCAACTTGACCATGAAGAAGATCAAGGTAGAGTGAAGACATGATCATGAATTTGGATTAGGATGGATAAGGAAAAATTAGTGAGGACCATACAAAAATTGTGACCTTTGGATGACAATGCAAGGTTTTAATGCAAAATGGATATGAAACTATGCTATTTTTTTTTGTGATTTTCAAGGATATAAGGATGTAAAGTGTCAATGTACCTAAGACCAAAATTAAGGAATGGTGGAATGATAATGATCCTATTACCAAGGATATGATATGCAAGGATGAACCTATGGGTAAATGCAAACTAAAGAAGTCACTAATGGAAGATTTGAACAATTTTCTTTTTGGTTTTCGATAGAGTCTATTTGATATCAAATTGGACAATTTTGGTCTTGGGTTTTAGATTGCGAAATTGGGATTTGTTTCAAGTTGAATGTGTGTGTTTCCAGATTTGTGTAATGGTGTTTGTTTGTTTGAATGTTTTAGAAAACACTTGGAAAACACAATATTTTGTCCTTGATCAAGCAAAATAAAGACAAGCACAATTCTAGGTTAGGAAAGGACAATATTCGGTAGATTCCATGTGGGTTTTCCCAACCACACTTATTCTTAGCATGTGAATCCAAAAACTTGGCTGCACAGGCTCCCCCTTACATTACACTCACTTCTCAGGCCAACCAAGATTCCAACCCCCATAAAACTCCCATGGTAGGTTGATCACCTCTACTAAGAACTGCGAGAATGTAGATGCCTTCACAATGACCATTGTTGTGCTAGAAAATAGAAGGATTTTGAAAATTACACAAAGGTTTTTAGTTTGGGACCCCCGTTCAAGTGGCCATACATGGGGCACAATATTAAGCTTCATTTAGGAGGCACTCCATCCTGAAGAGGTTACGCTTAACAAGGTTCTGGGGAGTAATACTTGGTCCATATGATACATTTGTACTTTCACATTTATATACCAGTCAAGGGTAGCTTGGCCAAAGAACTTCGTTGCCGATCTGAGTTGCCTTGGGGTGAGTACTTTTTCCCACCAAGGAAGACCCAATTTCTAGAGGCAATAAATGTTTCTCTTACACCCAGGATCGCATGAATGCGCAAGGGGAGAGGATACCTCAATTATTGCATCAAATGGTGACACATAATTGAAGACACTTGTAAACTTTAATTACCAAATGATAATATGAGGACACAAAAGACACTTTATTCATTTTAAAATTTTAACTTGATGTGAAACAAACAAAGTTTATTTTAAGCCAATGACATGAAATGCATGTTCATTTTAACCAATGAGTTTACATGAAAATTGTGTTCATTTTAATCCCATGACATGAAATGCATGTTCATTTTAACCAATGATTGTAAATGCAATTTGCATTCATTTTAAGCCCATGACATGAAATGCTTGTTTATTTTAACCAATGAGTGTGAATGCAAATTGTGTTCATTTTAATCCCATGAAATGAAATGCATGTTCATTTTAACCAATGAGTGTGCATGCAATTTGTTGTAGTTGTTGAAAAAAATAAAAATTGATTATGCCTAAAGAAATGAAAAGCTCGATTTTTGTTTTTAAAGAAACAGTTTTTAGACTCCCTCCAAACTGTGCCACATGGTAAATACAAGAGATTAGTAACTCAAAAGAAACATTTAATGGCAATAGAAAATTGAAACTGCGATAAATTTCTTAAAACTTAACAAAATTTTAAATCGTTTGTATCCATGGAAAGCTAAAACTCATCCCTTCAAAACCCAGAAAGTATTTTTTCAAGATTTTGCATGAAAAAAATGTTAGAGGCAAAATAAAACGCAGGTTTTAACAGTTAAATTTAAAAAACAGCAAATACTAAAATGGTCATAACTTTCTCAAATCTTAACAAAATTTCAAACCATTTGAAGTTTAGGAAAGCTAAGAGCAAGATCTACAAAACCCAGATAATCATTTTAAAATATTTTATGCGCCCATTTTTCTGTGCTCAAAATAATATTACGACATTTTGTACGAATTCTCGACTCTGACCTACAAAACAACAAAAACAAACAAATTTATTTGCAAAATTATAAAATTCACATCGGGTTCACCAATGTAGATGGGGAAAATAAAATAGATTAGATTAAGTGATAGCTAGCACTTCTAAACTATTAACCTCATCCAAACAAGAGAAAACAATGAAAACATAAAAAAAATAAAAATATTAAATCATAATATTCTCCATGCGTGAATCTTGAATCACTTCTCTTGCTCTCCTATTTATCCTTTTTGCAATTTTTGCCCTCAGATTTGTTGCTTCACATGTGCAAATACTTGAAAAATAGTAAGTATAAAGTTGGAGATAATTAGCTATTAAATCAAAAATGGAGAAAGGTTGCTTTTATAGACAACCATTTGAATGGATGGACAAGATTGATGTTCTAGAAAGATTCTAAGATCAACGGATGAGGATTCATGAGAGGGAGGTTATGAAATGGATGGACAAGATCGAGTTTCTAGAAAGATGTGAAGATCTACGGTTGAAAATTGATGCAACCAGAATATGCCATGCATGGAAAAGATATGATGCCGACGGCTATGACGCCTGACGGCTATGATAGACATGCAGGACATGCAGACTATGACATGAAATAATGACAGGGGATCTTTGACCAAAATGGAGGGATAAATAATTTTAAATTATTTATTCAAAAATGGAGGATGACAAGTGGAAAATAAATAATTTATTTTAAATTATTTATTTGGAGGAAATGAAAAAGGAGATTTAATTAAATTCATAAATTTAATTAAAGGAGGAGATAGAAATTAAATATGGATAATTGATTTGGATCAATTATTTAAAGGAGAAGAATGACACATAAATAAATAATTTCATCAATTATTTAATTATAGAAGAATAAAAGGTCAAATAATAATTATTATCTGACTATAAACATGTGATGAAAGATAAATAATTAACTAAATAATGATTTATTTAATTATTGAAGAGAGGGGTATTAGTGACGCAATTAATTTATTTTAATTGATCAGGATATAATAAAGATTGGAATGTGAATTAATTAAATAATTAAAAAATAATTTAATTAATAAAGGAATATGATCAAGAATAATTAAATAATTAAAATTATTTAATTATTAGAGGATGATGACTAAGGGAAAATGTTGCTTGTAGAATTTAGGACATTTTTCAGTGTCTATACCATCCGCTTGGGCAATGGCTTTCATTACATGCTTTATTGATGCAACATTCTCATCATCACTATGTGTCGCCTTACTCTCGGCTATGTCACTACCCCATTTGCATCCTCATGTTCACACCATGTGATATGATCGGTTTTCTCTTCTACTTTTTCGGTTCCTCATGCCTTCGACTCCATGTCATCTTTCGTACATATGATGGTTTGGTAATGGTATATTTCAAGTTTCTCTTTTTCTTTATTATTTTATTTTATATTTTATATTTTCTTTAATAAATAGTGATGTGTCCCATAGGTGGGCTACATGCTAAGATGGGGGGGCTCAAATTGTCCAATCATATCTATCTTATATCAGGGAATTGTCAACTCATAACTATACTGTATGTTCCATATTTATTTCACCTTTCTTTTTCGCCCATTCTATCTTCATTTTTTGAGAAGCCATATTTATTTGACACCTCCCATTATTTCCATTTCAAACAACCATCTAAATTTAGTTAACAACTTGCCATTTATACATGTTATCTGGAAATTTATCTAAATTGTTCCCAACATCTTTCCCTTACCAGCGACAGTTTACTCCATCAGCTAATAGACTTTGTCTACACGCTATTCCAAGTCGATGAAAGTTCCTTAGTCTAGTTTGAAACAAACCCCTTGGTAATATTATGTCAGGAGAACATAGGCACCATTTTGAGCCTCTAAATATGGATGAATTAAGGACTCCGGTAACGGTAGAAGTGTATACAATATTCAGGCAAGCAGGGTGGGATGCATACTTCAAAAAATTTCAAGTGTATGATGAGAAGCTAGCATGTGAATTTGAAAAGACATGTAACAACAAACGACCATGGGTCTATGGTTTGGAAATTCCTATCTTGGTTGCAGCTATAGCAGATATCACTAGATTGTTGCTATCAAGGGAAAATTAATTTCCTAATAACTCAACCCAGGCGAAAGATATAAATCACCTTTGCAAGAAATTCTTGCGACATGGGGAGTCGATTGAAGTCGCCATTGGACAAGGCAAAAAGTTAGCTTCACTTCCGCCACCCTAGAATGATGTGGTGAGATTTTTCATCTAGTATGTAATCTACAAAGGAAGGTATGTGTATGTCTATGCTAAAAAAAATTGGCTCATGATACATTTGCGATGGGGTTTGTTCATGAATCTTCCTTTCTTTCTGTATTCTTCTATAATGCAAATGAGAAAACCAGTTCAAAAGGGTAGAAAAAATTTATTAACCCATCATAGAATTATCAAATTTCTAATTGTGAGGGACTTAAATAAATTCTCTCCTCCAAGGGATTGGGATTATTTTTTGTAGAAGATACCCCAAAAATTCCATAGAGGAGGACCTCCCTAACACCTTAGAATGCTCTATGGAAGAGGGCTCCCCCAATGTGGAAAAATCTCCTATTAATTATGAGGAAGAAGGGTTTGGTCATACGAGTTTAAATGAAGGAAGTGAAAATGAAAACCCTTTCGATACACGTAATGAGGGTTCTGAATTAGGGGATTCCCCTAGTAGTTCAAAGATTTTTTTTAAACAAACCCTAGGGTTGAGCGATAAGTGGGTCAAGAGTTCAAGTGTTAAACGGGAAAGCTTCAAGACTATAACACCTGAATCTAGTGGTAATAATAAATTACATAGTGGTTCAACTTCAATTGTTGTCTCAAAGAAACAATCATCAATCATTTAGATGGATAAGCTAGAAAATTTAATTGATGTAGATAGTAATGTTTTGAGCCCTAAGAAAACTGATTAAGTTGGTGATTTAATAATTTTGGCCATAGTCTTCTAAAATAATAAGAGAACAAAGGCAGTCTCTAGGGAATTGAGGAGGAGTAAAAGAAGGAAGATGCAAGAAAAATCTAGGGCCACTCTATCAGATCTAAAGGAGCCCAAGCAAGACCCTAAAATTCGTTTACAAAACTCTCCAATTTCAGAAGAAATCCTAGTTGCCAAAGAAGTTATTCGTGAAGACAACACCATTCAGGCTTAAACTATGTCAACTGAGAAAGCAAATGATGACAACCTAAGGAATTTTGTAGAACAGGAAATTGATGAATTTGAGACCCCTCATATTGACAATCTGGAAGTCAAACAAGAACTTGAAGAGGGGAGGAAGGAAGAGGAAAATAATTTGGTTGACCAAGAATAGGAAAATGTTGAGATTCCTCATAGTGAACAAGAAGAAGAGCATGAAGCAGAGGAAGAGAAGTAATTTGAGGAGAATCCTCTATTAACCAATGATGAAATCCGTGACATGCAGAATATGGTGACCCAGTTAACTAATGAGAATAAATCTCTACAAAAGTAGGTTCAGGATGCAGAGGCCCTCAATTCTTCATAGGTGGTAGAAATTTATCAACTTAAAGAAGATCTTAAGTAGGCAAAGACTGTTGATGCTTCTCTTATTCCCATTCAAGAGCATAAAGATCAAATACATGCATTGAAATAGTTATGGGTTAAAGAGATCTCTAGTGTGATGCAGAGGTTATCTGGTGTGTATCCTATGCATTTTTGCATGAGGGCATTCAAAACCCTAAGTTGGGGGGAAATGATGGATACATGTGTCTTTACTTTTACCCAGGTTTGTTTACCTTTTTACCTCTTTGTTCCTATAGAGTCCCTTGTAGTTCCTATCACAATTTGTTAATGAAGTAGATATATTTAATAAAATGCAAATAGAGGATACGAACTTGCAGATATATAAAAACTTTTAATTATTTACTAATTATCCTCGAGACTATGAAAAACAAGGGATGACTAGGTGGATGATGTGTGGAAGCAATAGGAGCATAAATGGAATGAGGACAAGAACCATCTCATGAGTCATATGTCTCTTTTGATTAAGTTTGGTCTAAGTTGTTTTGTTTTTGGAACAATGTTAAATTTGTAAATCTAATCTTAAGAATATTTTTAAGGTTTTTGGTCATAGGCCATAACAACCCAAACAATCATATATATTTTTGATTAGTCTATTATAAACTCAACAACATATGATCTCTATATATATGTATGCTAAGACTTGAGTTAGTAATCAGTAATATATTTGTAAGTTATTGTTTTGATTAAAAGAAGATTGGAGTTTGAAATCTTGTTTTGCATATGCATTGAGTAGAGTAAAGTAGGATTTTGTTTCTCCATTGGAAATCGGAGAAGGCAAGGCCTACTTCCTCAATCACCCAGTGACTAGCTATATCATATGTGTGTTGTGCGGTAATGGGACTTTCTTAGTTTTAATTTTTTTTTGATCTTCAATCGTTATGTTAGCCTAAAACCATTTGATATGTTGTTAATTATTGTTCAATGTATTGTTGATTGATGTGTTTCATTTTGATATCGCACTATAGATAAATTTGATTTAGTCAACTACTTTGCAATCAAATTTAATTAATGTGTTTATTGTTATGTATAAATTTGATTCAGAAAATTATTCTAGACAAGTGTTAATTAGATTGCTTATTAATATGTGTGAACTTTATTTAGTGCTTTACATTCCATCATTCATCTGCTTCAGGTAGTTTAGTGTTAGTAAGAATTAATATTTCTATTTTATTGGTTAGTTTTAATCTTTTGTTATTGCAAACTGTTTAGCCCAGGTTCCTATCACGTAGGTGATAGGAGGTCAGAAAAATAGATTTCTAATCAAATGAAATTTTCATGTAGCTGCATCCATCTCCACTTGGATTTCTAGGTTCAACACTTAGAGAAATAATCCCAATGTATTTCACAAGCCTACGGTCTCGGATTGACATTGAGGAGTAAACTGAGGAAATTACAAAATTCTCGAAGATTGATCTCAATCCATTCACCAATTTAAGATAGAATTACAAGGATAGTTTTACCCAAAATATCAGCCACAGTTTAATCCAATCAGTTAGTACAATATCTATTAAGAAGTGCATAGGTTTTTCTCAAACACATTACGAAGGAAAACCTTCTTTATAATTTATCTTGTATTTCTTATGTAAATCATTCTAGTTTTGGTTACTAAATTTTGGCATTTGAGTATTGTATGATGCTGCTACCTTTTTCTCCTAATTTGAATACAAATAATGTGTGGCATTTAGAATATTTTTCATGTCTCAAGATTTATATCACTTGCAAACCTGAGTTTTTTTGTTGTTATGCTTTGATGGATGTCCCTTCGTTATTACTGGATATCTGATGTAGTGCAAATTATTATAGTGCAAGCCTATTTTTCAAATTGTTTCATTTAGCATCATCAATATTCTCCACAAGAACACTGTCCCTATTTAAAATGATGTAAATGGTTCATATCTCTTAGAGCAACTTCTCTTGCAACAATCTTGGAGATGAATTTAGATGTAGTGTGAAATCAGAACATACTCGAAGGTTCTTGACAACTCTAATAGTTGTACCAGGGGCCATATTTAACAAACCAAATGCAATTGCTAACTTTTCACTATGGTGGCAGATAAATGATTATTTTTTCTTCTATTCCATAGCATTAAGTAAAAGTCTTGAATTTGGAAATACCTTGTTGCCTTCATTTTCCAAGCCAATTTCTCCAATTTTGCATAGCTCTCTCATGTTTTTGGATGTGATCTATCTCCTACAATTTTTTAATTGATTTATCTTTTTGCTGTGTTTGGACTTACTTTTGTAAACTTGCAATATACAATTCACTTTTATTCTTTTTGAATTGAGACTAATAGTAATTTTATTGGTTATATTGAGGCACGACTTCATTCATGGTAGAAAAGGTAGACCCTATTGCTCATATCAGATGACACGTTGCATATAAAGGAGGAAAGATTCTAGTTGGGTTATTGTTGATTGCATTGAAGGAGAGAGATTCATATATGGGGACATGATAAACACTCTCCTTCTTGGATTTTACATGTTACAACTTGTTTTAGGAAGATTTCCCATGTTGTAGAAGTTTTAAGATATGAAAGGGGCATGTGCTTACATTGAATGGCTCTAAGCATGCATTTCCATCATTACAAAAGTTTTTTGGAGAAGTTTCTTTCTTTTCATTTTTGTGTATTGTAACTTAGATTTTCAGTCTTGTGAATGAAAATAAAAATTATAATACTATATTTCTAAGCTGTTACTAGAACACATTTCTTTTATTAATAAATTTCAACAATTTTTCCTTCTCAATGGTTGTCTTATTGAGTGCAATTGATGATTGATGTGTATTTATGTGTTTTATGTTTAAATCCTTAAATATTTGTCAATTAAAATGACTAAATATACTACTAATTGATGTTAATTAATAATTAAATTGACTAAATATACTACCAATTGACAAAAATAAATGAACAATGAATAAATATGACTAAATATACTACAAAATTGATTGAAATGATGATTAAAATTAATGACTAAATACACTACCAATGGACAAAAAATAGTGAATAAAAATGATTAAATAAGTGACCAGATTACAACAATCAATGGCTAAATCAATGACTAAATATATCAGTGAATAAAAAATGACTAAATAAGTGACCAGATTACAACAATAAATGACTAAATCAATGACTAAATATACTACCAAAAAATGACTAAAGATGGTTTAATCATCAATATCGCCGCGTTATAAATGACTGATAATAAACTACTAATGGTCATGTTTAGTCATTTATAGGAAATTTTTAGTAGTTTTTCAATCATATATTGTTGTTTCTGTAATAGTGATAAGATGATAAAAGGGGGAAGTTTGAAGAAGATCCCAAAGAGATATCTTGTCAGGAGTAACATGAAGTTGCTCAACAAGATCATACTCTAGTAGGAATTTAGAAATAGGTTTAGGAGTAGGTGGAAAAAAAGGTTGAGAAGGTGGAAGAGATGTTGGAATGTTAATGCTTTGTTTATTTCTACTAGTGTGATAAGTGTGGGCTATTTCTTGATAATAAATAACCATGTGCTTCTTAAAAGTTAGAGGTAGAGAAAAGTCAAAGAAAAGATGTACAAGGTGAATTGCAAAAGGGTCACCAATAACAGTCATTGCTTTCTTTGGATTTGGTTGTGTGTTTTCTCCAATAAGATTCATTATTGGTCTCTTAAGCCTTTCATGGGTAATAGAGACAAAAAATACATTAACAAAATCATTATGACTTATAGAGGAATTATTTGAAGAAATATGCTCAATATTAATCTATGGCGGATAAAATGTGGGATGAGATTCCCCATTCCCTCATGCATCATCTCTAGAAGAGAGTTCATTGGAATAAAGAGGGTTTGAAGTTTTGTTAAGGAAAGTGTCAATAATTTTATCCTCTTACACCAAAATATCCTTACAAGTAGAAGGAATTTTAGGAGAAGGAATTTTAGGAGAGGGGTCAACAAAGAATAATAAGAAAGGAAAAAAGAACTCACTTTCACATTCTTGTAAGAGAACTTCCTGAAGTTTCTTGACAAAACTAGAAAGGGACAAAAGGAAGGAAAATAGAAAAATTATTTTGAAATTGAGATATAGACAAGTCAATCGAAGACTGACATATATCCCTTTTGACAACATGGGTTCAACACAACAATCTAGTAGTGTTCACATCAGGTTCACTAAAATTTAATGTAGAAAAATATGACTTTGCACAAGGAAAATTGTGGTGAACCACAACAATGTAAAAGTAGTATTCATGTCGGGTTCAACAAAATGTAATATAGAAAAATGTGACTCTACACAAGGAAAATTGTGCTCCCTTGAGATCCAATTTCACTACGTACATTAAAATAACTCCAACTAGTCCAACTAATGAAGATATCTAATTACAAACAAATTAAATAAATTTTCCAACTACAAAAATGGGAGAAATATAGGACAAATATTTTCTAGCTGAAATATGAGCTTCTTGGCCAAGGATGATAGTGTGATACATGGATTTCTATGTGGCATGTTGTAGTCTTGTATGGACTATGAAAAAGAGATGTACAAAGAACATGAAAACTCAACTTAAATATCCAACTAACTTGCAAAACCTAGAAGTGAGAAATGTGATAAAATAAGTAAAGAAATGGATCAAATAACAAGGTTTGTGTGAGTAAGTGATAAGGATAAAATAAATAAACACAACAAAAATCTATGCATTTGGATAACTCTAATAAACCTTCACAGGAATAGAAGAGGAAGAATGTTTGGGGACTTTCCTTAGTCAAGTCCCTACTTTGGTGTTTCCACCTACACAGCAACCAGCTAGATAGTTAGATCAAAATATAAATAGACAAGATGATAAATGCATAGACAAGGGATGTGATAAATCCCAAGATTATCAATAACACAAAACAAATAGATATTACCTGCAAGGCTTGAGGAATCCAAAGAGAGGGAGAGATATGTGAGCCAAGAGAGCTATAAAGACTGATACGAGAGATTTGAAATTGTTATCACAAGATGTAGAGAAAGAGAGCTAATCAGAGAGAGATTTCAAGAGATCCTTGTGTAGTGAAAAAAGATCCATGTCAAAGTAAAAAGAGGAGGGAAAGAAAGGGTTTTTGAGCCACTATGGATCATCTTGAGTCATTTCCACCAACCTAAGTAGGTGACAAATGGAAAAATACTCAAAAATAAACTTTGAACTTTAAAATGTCATGGGATGCTATCATAGATCTCAGACGTCTATGCAGAAACTGGACATCTATGTGGATTGCTAGTGTCCAAACAAATCATACTAAAAAAATGTGGGAAATGATAAAATCACATGGTCAATGTAAAACTAATGCATAAAGATAGCTATTGGAAAGGACCCTAAGCATATTGAGATGGAAAAAGGATGATACGAGGGCTAAAATGAGCCTACATAAATACTAAGGGAGTGGATACTAAAGTAGATACAAAAGTGTAGGTGAAATTGCAAGGGTATGCAATTTTTGACTCTACAAAAGTTATAAAGAAAATTATTCAATAAGCATCCAACTTAATTGGTCCCATGGAGGTGGCAATTTTTCCTTACTGAAGCCATTCCAAAATTTAATGACACTTTCACCCTCATTTAGGAAGTGGCTTATGCTTTGCTCATCCTTAATTTTACTCTATTTATACACCTTCCACCCATCACTTTTTAGCCCTGTAGCAACAAAAATGGCCTCATCTATAACTTCAAAGCTAACACCACCAATTTGGAAAAACCTTCAATTCCAAGACTTCACAAACTAGATAGATATAGATCTTGATCAAAGCCATTGAAATATTCAAAGTAAGAAACATGAGATCATTTTCTTGGTAGATATGCCACAAGGTCTTGTTATTTTTAATCTTTTTTACTAATGATGATTGTTGTGATTATTCATTCTTGGTTATTTTTTGTAATGGCATATGACTTGTGGATAAAATATGAATGTGAAATGTAGAGAAGATATGGATGAATGCAATAAAAATAATGAATGATAAATGTAATAAAGTATCAAATAAGAGATGAATAAGATAGAATAAAAAATAATGAATGTGATAGAATAGAAAATGATGGATGTGATATAATAGATGCATGATGATTATGATATTATAGAAATGGATATCATGATAATGATGTTTGTGATGATAGCTACATGTAAAATTAATATTTATGCACAAAGCAAACTATTATTTGTTCAAATATTGTCCATATACATTATGATATAATGGATCATGATGATGAGCTAGGTGTGTGGAGGGATGAAATGAAAACACACATGTTGTGGATAACACATTGTTCCACAAAGAAGTGCTCTTTTGTGCAATTTTTTTTGAAGAATCATCAGTACTACATCATTTGTATGTTGATGGAGAATATGGAAATAGATACAACTATGCCCTGTGGAGCCAATATTTTTTAACATTGGTTGCCATGGAAATTGGTGATGGGTCTATTATCTTTTGGAGAATTCCTTTTATGCTATGATATTCTCTAATTTGTAGGGGTTTCGATTGATTCAAAAATTGGATTCACACCTCATTCATTCCTTAATAAATTATATGTTGTGGAGAAAATAGTACTCATGAATCCTATGGATTTTTAGTGTTATAGAACTATGGTACCAAAATTTCATATCAATGGGGTTTGAAGATGAATGAATATTAAAATAGTGTTTACATTTATCCATTTGCACCTAGATAGGCCATATTATTATATGGGATTTTCATTGTCATTAAGATGCAACTTTCCCAAATTTTTGATGGGTGAGTTTGAAGTGAAGCTAATTGAGAAATTTTGTTGTGAGAAATTTGGTTTAAATGATCTTGCCAAAAGATGATACAGGTAATGGATTTATTCAAAGCCACCTAGTGTGACATGCATTTGACTACTAACTTCAAATGGAGGTCCTGTAAACTTTGATTCCATGCCCAATGGAACGTGTATTTCAAGAAGTTACTCGCACATTGACCACAAATGATGTATTAGTCCATATTGCTTATACTTGCACGATATAGGTACTCAAGAAGATAGTTTCACAAAATAATGATGGTAGTAGAAAGATACCAAGATCTGAGTTGATCAAGTATATAACATTTTGATAAATATCCAATTGTATCAATAGATGATCTATTTGACTAAGATAATTGGGGGCACTATTTTGTATTCACATTTGTGAGTGGAGAAAAGGTTCAAATTGTTGGGGGTAATTTACTAGATGAAAGTATGAACAAAAGTCTCATTTGCTTTGATAGTAATTTTTTTAAAAATATTTAAATATTTCTCTTCTAATATTTATTTTATACTATTATTTTAAAAATCTTTTCATTTTTTAATGATATTATGTTAATTTTTTAATATTTTAATTTTATTATAAATTATAATTAAAGTTAAATATAGAATTATGTTTTATATTTTTTAAAAATTAAGATTTTTTTAAGTAGGATAAAATTTAAATCTAAATTTTTAAAAATGTATATGTATATAAAATATGTTTCTTATGCACAACTTCTAAATATTTTATTTCTCATCATGTTGTCATTGTCCTTCCTATTTTTAAAACTTTCTAATAGCTCCTTTAAAAAAGAGGAAAGACCTAAAAAATCGGCAATGACAATGACAATAACAAGAGAAACAAGTTCTTCAATACTTTTTAAGAGTGGTTTGAATCCCCACTTTTCCTAGCCCGGACAAAGTTGTTTAGACCCCTTGTGCTAAGGGTGAGTTTTCAGTTGCTTTTTCCCTTAGTAGGATGATAGATAAGCCTTCTTCTATTGATTTTTGGGGAAACCTATGGAATAAGAAGCTAATTCCCAAGGTGAATGTTTTCTTTTGGCTTCTTATGCAAGGAAAAAAATTAATGCAAGATAATATTTGTAAAAGGGGCTTTTCTTTTCCTAATAGATGTGTTCTTTGTGAAGCCGATGTTGAGAGTGCAGTCCATATTTTTATTGGTTGTAAGTTCTCCTCTCTACTTTGCAGTAAATTTCTTGGTGTTTGGAATTTGGTGTGGGTATTCTCGAAGTCCCTTGAATTTTTTTTTGAACAATGGAAGTGCCCATCCACTTCTCTTGTTCTTTGTGGACTTTGGGATCTCATGGCCCCGCACATTGCTTGGGGTATTTGGAAAGAGAAAAAAAATAGAATATTTTGGGATTCTAAGATTGAAGTCACCTGACTCTACATCAAGGTTCCTTAGGCGGTTTTGGAAAATTTCACCATTTTTTTTCCAGAATCTCCTCATTGTGACCCTGCTATCTATCTAACTGGTTATGATCGTTTGGTGACTTCAAACTGGAAGATTCCTTCCATTCCTGCCATAAAATTGAAACCTAGTTTAAATGAAACATTGAATACTAAGTGGAAACCACCTCCTCCAGGGTGGGTTAAAGTTAATTTTGGTGGGGCAGCAAAGGGGAACCCCGAGCCTGCAAGTTATGGGGGGTTGTTAAGGAAATAGGATGGAAGATTATTAGGTACAGTGGCACTCCCGCTGGGAATTCGGACCAATCACTGTGCCAGGGCAAAAGCTGCATTTGCAAGCATAAAAAAATTTGTAGACAGAGGATATTCAAAATTATGGGTTGAAGGCTACTCTTTAAACATTGTTAATTACCTACGTGGCACCCATAAGATGAGTTGGAATGTGGAGTAATTAATTAAATATAGTATAATGATGTTAAGTGTATTTGAAGAGACTCACATATCTCACATTTTCTGAGAGGGTAACTCTTTGGTAGATTTTTTGCCAACGAAGATGTTAGATTAAATGAGTTTCGGGCATGGGAGGAGGGATAGGTCATTCTTGAGAGAGCTAGGAGTTTAATGTGAAATTATGGAGTGGGATGATATTAGGTGGTGGAGGTATTTAAGCATTAGTACCTTATTCTGACTCACACAATTTGTGGGTCTCTCCCGGATTGTTGGCTTTTATTCAAACAATTTTTCGAAGGGGTTTTCCCATTTGGTGTCTACTAAAATGGGTGGAAAAAAAAGTAGAATAGAACCACATACTTGCATATAGTCTAAGGAAGAAGAAAAAAACATGGAAGATTTTGCACCATGGGAACTTTACATCATTCCTAGAATGTCTGCATAGGCATGACTCAAATGCATCAAAAAAATTTGTTTCCTGTTGGCATAATAGGAAGCTTAAGATAAAGGGTTTGGAAGTGGAGGTGAATGAGGAGTTGACTGTTGTTGTGATGGGGATGTTGATGGTAGGCCGCGAGTTTTTTAAGGATGATGAGAGGAAGAAGTTGGTTAAAATGGAGAGTTGGGGCTATGAACGAAAGTTGCTTAAGAAGATTTGGGTGGAGGTGGCTGAGGTAATAATTCATTATGTGATGCTGGAAGGCAGGTTTACTGCAATTATGGGACACCATTTCACACTCTTAAACCACTTCAAATATGGGTTGTTTGTTTCTTTTCCTTTTTTCCTATTTCGTCTATGGAGATTTCAATGTATGCACATTTAAAAAATAGGAAGACCTCGATCCTCCATGAGGACCTCATTCTTCTAATCATGGAGCATGTCAAATCTCTCCTCCCTACCCCTACTATTATGGGTAAGTTGAAGACTCTGAGTGATGGTTCTAATTCCTTTGGTTCAAATACCAACAATGTCGAAGATGATGAATGGGATGAAGAGGAGGAGGCCCCTGAGGCCACCTCTTCGAAAAAGAGGAAGAAGAGTTGCCCTGAAGTAGTTGTGCACCTAAGTGCATTATTCTCTCCGATAGCAAGGAAACAGAGGTGGGGTTAGAGGATTATTCTCCCAGGAAGGTGGTGTTGGTTGTTGGCTAGGGTGAAATTGATGTTGGTGGTAAAAAGGGTTTACAAGAGAACGTACATGGCTCAGAGGTCAAGGACCAGCCAAGGAGATCATCTAAACATATTGCTAAGCTGAGAAACAAAATCTCTAATGTTCTTGCAAAGGATGCCAAGGTGTTAGATGAGGAGAAGGCTATTGGTGAGAACCCTAGGAATATTGAGGACTCACTAGCTCAAAACTTACTTAATCATGCTATGTAGGATGAGAATAAGGGTCAAGTTGAGGAAGACTTTGAGAGGATGAACGCTAAATCAAAACCCTTGAAGGTAGACCCCCTCTCTAAGGATTTTTCTATTTAAATGATGAATCTCCCTCAATGTTTTAGCTGTTGGACATGGATAGGGCTGGGGCCATTGATGCTTTTAAAATTTCTAAATGGAATCTTTAGAAGTTCAATAAAGTGAATATTAAAATTAGGGGTTTGAAGGAGAACTTGAGGAGTGTGCCAAAAAAAATTGTTTCAGACATTCTTATTGACATGATTGTGGACCTTGAAGGTTCGTTCCAGGATTTCAAATCCTTGTGCGAAGAATAGCTGGTTGGGTTGGAAGTTAAGATTGCGGGCACCAATGCACACATCAAAAAGTTGTTGCATGTGTGCTATATCTCTGTGAAAAATAGTGGACTCGTTGGAAGTCTTGTTCAAAAAGATTAATGATTTAACAGAGGATCAATTGTACTCCTCTGAGCTTATGGAGAAGGATAATACAACTAAATGAAAAGGAAAGAAGGGTGTCAAAGATGAAACCAAAGGCCCTGTTGTTAAAGGGTCAGTTGATTGGAAAAGATCTTTTGAAGCCAAGAAGAAGGAGCTGCTGGAAATGATTGACCTGCATAAGAGCTAGGAGCTTGAGGTGGCCAACACCTCAAGCAACATGAATTACTATTTGCTCTATTTTTTTTATAATTCTAGTCTTTGGGTGGTTATTTTGTTATTTTGTTGTTTTATTATTTTTTCGTTGTTTATATTTGCTATTGGTTCACTATTTTATCTTATGTTCAACACTCTTTTTTCCTTGGTTTCTTTGTGTTGGTCTACTGTTGATTTAGTATGGCCCATATTTTTAGCAATATTTTGTATCTAATGTTGTAAAGGGTTTCAGATCCCTTCAAAACCTATTTTTCCCATATAATGAAAACAAGAGAAACAAAATATTTAGAGGTTACATATAAGAAATGGATATTATATACATGTATATTTTTTTAAAAGTAAAATTTATTGTAAAATTTAAGCTCCCATAAATTATGATGCATGCAAGTTAATGTTTTTGAAATATTAAAAATAATAAAAATAAAAACCAAGAATATTATATTTAAAACAACTTTCTACACTATATATTTTAAATTAAATTAAATTTAAAATATGGTATTATGTTAAATTAAACCAGGTTGTGTACATACATGGGACCAGCATAGGATGTGGAGTGAAACTCTTTCACATATGAGCATGGGAGCATATAGTGATCATGTGATCGTTGACAAAGAATGATAATATAGATTATTGTATGTTCATGGTTACAATTAGGCTCTAACATATTGGCAGTTAAGAGGTGTTCATTATTGGTGATAGGTGATAGATGATATGGTTAGTTTTACCTAGAGACCTTGTGTTGGAAGTTTGTGGATTTTTTCATTGATATGTCTACTGGAAACATAAGTATGAGCATGAGTTTTATAGTATGAAGTGTTGTCATTGATG
Organism: Sequoiadendron giganteum; assembly: GCA_007115665.2. Taxonomy (NCBI): domain Eukaryota; kingdom Viridiplantae; phylum Streptophyta; class Pinopsida; order Cupressales; family Cupressaceae; genus Sequoiadendron; species Sequoiadendron giganteum. Next base: position 677,778,007 of record CM021100.1, on the reverse strand, counting down.
TCAACATTGTATGGAGATTGATGTGTAGATCATTTGGAGAAGAATGAGTGTATATAGATGATAATCCAATGTATATTTGCAAGAATATTATGAGTGTGTGTATATATGATAATACAATGTATAATTGCAAGAAGATTTGATCCGATGTAGACAGTTGAAGTGGAAAATTGGCCAAGTGTCAAAACAGTGCCTTTAGTGTATAGGAAATCTAGTATTTAATGCTCCATTGGTCCACCTTGACGAATCTTGCTATATAGTTGTAAGGAAATTTTGTTTGATGTTAGAGGATTCTAAATCCAATTTTTCAAATTATTTTGTTCTCTGGTGAAGAAGTTATGAATAACATAATATCGGGTATGCCAGTGATAGTGGTTACTAGTACAAAATGTATGTTTTAGTGAATCTGCACTTCACCATGGATTGGTATTTGGTCTTGTGGATTTATGGGACTATGGAAATGTGTTAGGTGTATCTTGATTCCAAGTGGCATGAAGTTTGGAGGTCCACTTGTCTATTTTTTGTTGATTAGTTGGTGAATTTTGATGTTAGGTCACTGCCAGTATCAACCTAATATGATATGAGTATTGCAGAGTTTAAATGTGTTGATGTGTTATAAGGATGTTATTATAGGTCCACCTTGACCTATCCTATGTGTTATAAATTTGGATTAAGGTGTGAGGTGTGTATTTTGAGTCGACAATTTATATTTTGCATGATACATCTAACTAGGTCGACCTAATTGATGTTGGGATGAAATGGATATAAGATCATTTCAGTTTTGGAGTGTGTGGTTAGTGAATATGTAAGTGTAGTGGATGAAAATTATGTGAAATTGATGCAATTTTAGAGTAGATTAGAGTGTTAGAACAAAGTGATGAAGTGTGTTGACTCTGTGTATTGAGCTTCAATGAAACTATATTCTAGCATGTTGTAGATGCATTTGTAACAGTTTATTTTGGCTACGAGCCACTCCTCTCTTCTATATTTTCTTCTTTACATGGGAAATGAGTCCATTAGGACAGTGATTCCACCTATAGTGAGCACTTCTATATTATATTTTTAACCGGTTATATAATATATTGTGAGCTAATCCTCACCGTGGTTTTTCCCTTTTTGGGTTTTCCACATAAAAATCTGGTGCTCATGTGTTATGTGATGTTGATGGTTAATTTCATGCTTTCCTTTTTTAATGAAAATTAAATATGCTATGTGGAATGAATGTTTAAATTTTCAAGTGGTTTCAGAGAATATTAATTCACCCCCCTCTCAATATTCCAAGTGTTCAACAATTGGTATTAGAGATTGGTTCCTTGGAAGAAGTTTAACCGCTTGGGGAAGATCTTGGAGGTTAAACACATGGCTCTTAGAAGATATACTACTCCTCCAAAATAAATTCTTGCTATTGGATTCATATAAGAAGAGTGCATGGTTGACATGAAAGGAGAACTTAGAATAGCCCTTGAAGATTTAGAAAGGCCTGAAAGTGAGAACAAAGATATGAAGGAAAATATCAAAGAAGCATATGAATGCATTAGAAATTTGAGAGAGAAAATCAAGTTTAGAGAAAGACATAAGGAGGTTAATGAGAATATGAAGCAAGAAAATGAACCAATTACTAGTCTGAAAGTGAAATTTGAAGAAGGAAAAAGAGTTGAAGAATGTTTGAATGTTAAGATGAAAAGTAAATCTGAAGAATGCTCAAAACTTGAAGAAATTGTGACCTTGAGATTAGACCTTGAAAAAGAAAAGATTCATGAAGAAAAATTAAAGATGAGTTTTATAAATCTTGATGAAATTATTTCAAACTTGAAAGGTTCGAAATACAAAGATGGATTAGGGTTTGAGAAAGGTTAAAGCTCAAAGATAGACCAAACTCCAAATTAGTTTAAAAATAATATTGAGGGAAAGAAGAGTAATGGAAAGAAGGCTTGGAATCAAAGGAAATACTTTAAAAGACAACCAATTAGACAACCAAATGCATAGAGGTACCCATATTTTAATGGTTTCTATCATTCGTACAATAAATTTAGACATAAGTCTATGGAATGCAGAAGAAAAATGAATCATAATGTTCAATCTTTTCTTGGCCAGTTCTTCACATGCAAAATGTTTGGTCATAAGGCTCGTGAATCCAAAAATCAAATGATGAATGGCTATAAAAATGGTATGATGTTACAATATTTCAATGGCTATTATTATGCATGTAATGGATTTGGAAATAAATCTAATAAATTTAGATTTAGAATGGGTGGAAGTAAACTTGTTCAAACTGTTGTCACTTGCTACAATTGCAATAGACTAAGACACACTTCCAAATTTTACAGAAGCAAGAATGTCAAGAAGAACAATTTGGTAAAGAAGAATAATCTAGTGAAAAAGGTTGATCCAGTAGAGACGAAGAAAGAGATGGAAAATATTTGGAGAAAGAAGGAAGAAAGTGAGACTAATCCTAAGTCTATACTAGCATCTAGTGCAAATGTTTCCTCTAGAAACTAAGAAGAAATCTTTGGCTCAGGGGGAGCATTTACAAAAAATATTTTATCCCCTACTAGAGAAATGGTGTTGATGCTTCAACATGTGGAGATAAGGTGTAGGTTGACATATTTAACCTATTGGTGAAATATTTGGTAGAAAATATTGAGTTGCAGAAGTTTGTGGAGCATTTGAAGTTGAATGTGCACATAGTTGGGGTTTTATTATCTTTTAAAATTGTGTATTCAATGTGAATTAGGTCAATGCACAAAGGTTTATAAGTGATTTCATACACAATCTAAGTTATTTTCAAGTGAGCATTTGTGAAGAGTAGAGAAATGGAGCGAAGTGAAGTGTTGGAAGAATTTGAGAAGTTCTTGCATGTGAAACCCTAATTGGAAGGTGATTAAGAGGTATTTACAGTTTCTATTCACCCTAAGTTTCAAAAGGGGTCTGAATTTGTTACAAAATGTATACACCACAAGTTGTAGAGGTAGTGGATCATCCTCGAACCAAATTTAAATGACATCCTGATAAATCCTTGGTGGATGTTTCAGATGGTGTGTTTTCACACATCCCATATGGTGTTCTACACACAAAAGATGTAAGGGCATATATTCATGTGAAGTTGGAAAATATGATCATGGTAAAATGGGTGATGTGTGGGTTAATAAACTCATCAGAGACAACTTAAAACTGAAAATAGAATTTGAGAGCTTGGTGGAGAAGAAGCTCAATGTGTGGCACTATTTTACCAACTTTATTCATGATGATGCATGGGTAAGATTCGCCTTGAGAAGAATCCATGATAATTTTTTCTAGCTTGACATACCTCACTTGATCAACAAAGAGGCAATTAGGGTTGTTACGAGTTTATGCTCAACCAGACCAGTTCTAGAACTAAAGTCTGTGAAGAATGAAGTAGTTAGCTTTCACAATCAAGATCATTAGAGATCCATTAGTCAAGTATGCCTCCATGATGATCAATTACAAAATATATTTCACTAATAGGGAAAACTCTATATCAGAAACTACCATTAATACATCATATGAAATTATTTTGAATGGTGTAGATTATGATTTGTGTGAGCTATTGAGGGCACAATTTATTGAGAACTTGAAAAAGACAAACGATCCAAAATATCCTTTCAAGTTCAATACATTAATCATTTGTCTATTCTTTTACTTCTTGAATGAGATTCTCGAAACAAAGAATATAGTTTGGTTAAAGGATAGACTGGTAGCACATCAAATCAGAGACCACCTAAGGAGGTTAGGTAATTTGGAGACATAAGAAGCAACATTATGGGGATTTTTGAAGAAATTTTAGAAGAAAATGTAGGCCAAAGAAATAATTCCCTAGAGTATGGTGGAGAAATACAAGAATGATATAACCTTCTTGGTAACAAAAGACAACTACATTATATAGGCTATTGAGCCTAAGATTGTTTGGATCCTAGAGATGGGATATGATATTACAAAGGAATAAATCACCTGCTCAATAGAATTGATGCTAAGCAAACCTAAAGACACCTTTGAGGAGAGGTATGACACCTGTGAGGAGAAATCCATGGAGGTGCATATAGATCAAAGGAAAAAATAGATAAAGAAGACTACTGAGAAGATGACTTCAATAGTTGCAGAGGCAATGGGCCTCACAAAAGAAAAATTAGAGAAGGATAAATCCATGTCTGGTTCACCGAGAGGATCATCAAGTGTCAAAAGATCTGGTTTAAAAAATACCACTCCTTTGGTTTCCACAAAGTCCTCTAGGACTAAGTCTGTCATTGGAGAGAAGAGGAAAGAGTCTGCAAGTACTCTGATGAAGGATAAGACATCTCTAGAAAAGTAGCAAAAGATGCTTGTAAAAGAAAAAGGCCACTTTGACAGCACAAAAAATAGGCCCTGGAAGAAGAATAATTAAAACAAAAGAAACAAGAGAAGCATACATGGGAATGAATATTGAGGATGATGAAAAATAAGGACCACAATTGGTCTAGAAAAAGGAAATTTTAAGCTTCACAAGGTGAAGAAAGTGTGAAGAAACAAAATATTGGCATTGTGGACACTATTAGTGAGTCTGAGGTTGAGAAAGAAAAAGAAGGCTATAAATTACAAATGAGATAAAATAAAATAAAGTCTAGAAAAGAGAAGTCACTGAATGACAAGAAAAAAAAGAAGAAAAAAACTCTGGTAAGGTCACATAGCCCTATAAAGTTGAATGTATATTTTAATGGGATTGTGGAGCATGAAATGTTAGAAGATATTGTTGCACTATATACTACTATTGAAGAAGAAATTATAAAATTCATTATTACTTTTGAAGTAAATATGAAGAATATTGAAAATAAATTGTTTGTAGAGTTGATGGATGTATTGTATGCAAGAAGATAGGAGGCAATCAATGAAGAAGAAAAGTTGAGGTCTTTTGATTTGGAAAAGATTAGTCCACCCATTTTAGATTAAAATAAAGCTACATTGGCTCAGGTGTACAATAACGAGTATGGAACAAAGAAAAGGGTAACTACCCTTATGAGTAGAGATCGAGATGATTTTGGAAGGCTCCAAAATGAATTAGTTGAAAAGGTTATTGATTTAGCACAAAGATTAGGTATAACAAATGAATGAAGGATGAGGAGACACTAGTCAATGTTGAGAGGAAATATGCAAATGAAGAGGTCAACATTGGTGACAAGGAAAAGATTTGGAGAAGAAGGTTGTAGAAGATGATACAAAGACATTTAAAGAATCTTTCGGTACCTTTAGATAATTTTTGAAGAATTCGTTAAGTATGTAACTTCAGTTTCAACTGGTAGTGTCTACCCAACTATTACAACTTCCAATGTAACAAGGGCAAGTAGATATGGTTTCACAAGACAATTGTTCATGCAAGTAAATTCCCTAGGTTTTTTTACCTCAAGTAAATAAACTATGTTTCATTCCCATTGCAATAAAAAAATAAAAATTCAAAAGAGAATATTTGAGCATATTTGACATAACATAATTCCAAATTATTCATTTCATTCTCAATATAATATCACTTTTACAATATTATAAAAATTGTATATAAATATACATGCATTTCTCAACTGAGCTTCATAGTCAATAGATACAAATGGTCTAGGAAATTCCTTTTACAATCTCGGTCACCAACTAATGAGGAGAAGCATCACTCAAGCACTTTTACACCAACCATGAACTTAAATGTGGACCCCTACACATCTACCACATATGGTAAGATGTCCCTACCCTTTGACAAAGGAATTGGTAAGGTAACCTCATAACTATAACCTTCCTCAGCTTATTTTTCATGTCCTACATAGCTAGAACTTGTAAACCCACTACAATCCTAAACTGGTATGAATAAATGGAACATAGTGAATTGACACTGCAACGAGTGGAAAATTTGACTACTTTGGCCAAAGTATTCTTCACTCATTACTTCGAGTGAAATGCATCCTATTCACATACACTATCCTAGCTCAATTTTATTTAAGACCATTAAATACTATGCATAGGTAATTCCCTTTTGTAGGTAATCTTTAACCCAGAAACAACCTATTCCCTTTTCCAAAATCACAATGATATTTCTACCAAGTAAGCATAAGTTATCCCTTTCATTGGACAATCTAATCATAGGTATAACATATGAGATTTCTAAGATTACAAAATAACTTTGTATCAAATAACTTCTTAAGCTATTCACACTTCCTCACTCCTAGTATATATTACTATTGATAACATCCACTCCTTAATATGGAGTATGTAGAAAAATTCATAAGGAAATCATAACAACAAGATTCTTTTCCTTTCCAATAAGCAAATATATTATTTTCTCTATTCTAGAAATTTAATGAATTTCTCCAAACAATACATTCAATCTTTCCAAAAATAGATCAAACACAAAAGAGTAGAATCACATGCCTGATATAAGCTTTACTCCAATTTACCAACTACTTCCTTAGCTAAATACACTCTAAGAATAATATTTGCAACTCTTTCCACTTCTCAATTCCCCTTCATGAAATTTCCTCACAATAACTCACACTATATGCCTCACAACTCTCCTCAAATAAGCTCTCAACTCAAAAAAAGAATATAATAGATAAAAAGAAGAAAAATACAAGTGAATGTGTATCGAAATATGGAAATACTCTCCTCTATTTATACAAAAATATGAGCCTTTGTTGCCTACAACCAAGCTACTCAGATTGACACATCTCAACTCATTAGATCGACTCGGCAACTTAAACAAATAAGATGGTAGCATAAATTAATGATCATCAAACACATATACAACCATGAGGACGAGGCACCTCGTTCTTCAAGATGACAAGATATAAGTTAAGAAATTCAAGGTAATGGTCGCCTACACGTCGACTTATTTGGCCAACTGCATCCTTGACCAATTCCTGTTTCAAATGCTTGAATTTGTTGCAAGTTCAAGATTTCTAATTAACTTGCACCATTCTTACTTTGGCACAAAAAATTCACCTTGTTTCCTATTCTTTTGGTTTTTTGTTTAAAAGACTTATTCAATGTTTATTCTTTTATTTTAGATAGCTTTGACCTTGTCTTTATTAATCATTCAACATATTAACATTGGTTTAACCAAGCACTTGTAGCATTATCAATACTTTTTCCAGCACATAAGAATATTTACTCAGAGCCTTTCCTTTATGTGTGGCTCATGCTAAGTTTATACTCACTATAGTTTATGTAGCACATGTTTTATTATCATCTTTGCTTTGAATGTAATGTTAACTTGTGTAGGTTATATGATATCAATGTGCTATTACAAGCCGTGCCACATACTCTTTAAATCAGCCCACAATATATACATATAATATATATGTATATGTGTATATACAAATTCATATATAGCATTAAATTCTTTTAAGTATATATATGCTTATTAACAAATAAATTCATTAAATAAACCATTCGATATTAGTGTAGACATGGAAAATAAACAAGTTCAGTTCGACACACTTGATCTTGATTATTCATGACATTTCCTCCTAAATCATACTCTCAACTTTTCATCATATTGTGTCTCTTAATTCAATAAATCATTGTTTATTTGATTAAGTCTTTCTCCTTCTTTGATTAAAACAATCAATTTAATTTAATTAATCTTATATCTCTATTTAATTAAATAAATCATTTATTTGATTAAAGTCTCTAAAGTCCTCTTATTGAATTAAATAAATTAAACCTTATTTGATTTAATCTAACATTTTCCCATTTAAATACATAAATCAAAATCATTTATTTAATTAAATCAATTCCTCTCAATTCTAATTTGAATTAATTCATCAATTTAAGTCTAAATTGTCACATCTCCTAAATTCATTATTAGATTAATTAAACTTTGATTAATTTAATCTTAATTTATGTCACATTCTCTAGAGAATGCAACTTGCACAATAAATCAATTACTTTGATTTATTAATTCATATGTTTTCCCTCACATGACATCAAAAGGGAATATTCCCTCATTTTGAATTCAAAAAGTCCAAATGGACTTGTACATCCAACAAGGCATTCACTCCTTTTACATGTCCTTATGCATTGAGCCAAGTGACATTTATTACTTTCCTTTTTCCCTCTCCCATGTCATTTCTCAAATTTGAAATTCCACCTAATTGCATTTATTGGCACTTTGGCCAAAATGTGTACAACCTTCAACCATTCACATCTTGACAAGTGGCACTTGGCCATTGGATGTTGAATGATCCCACATTTCTCTATTTCACTATCTCTTCCATTTTGGAAATTTATAAATTGGAGGCTTCTCTCCTCATTTGATCATCCACAATTCAAGCAAGTATACTATACTTCATTTCATCCACAAATTTCACATACTTCATGCAAGGTTACTCTCTTGAATTGAGAGCGAATCTTGTTCACTCCATTCAAACAACTAATCTCACCATCAACAATCATCAAGCTTACAAACAGGAATTGGGAAAGGGCTAATTTTGACATACCAATCAACACCAATTCCCCCATGGGATTGATAGTTGTTCATTAGAATAGGATTTGCTTACTTCCATTTATATTGTGCTTCACTTGTTTTCCTATTTTAATGTTACAATATAATTTCATGGGGAATCCTCATTTCACCTTGCACATTTGATTTAATGTTGTGTTTGTTTCTTGCTTGTGTGCACGTCCGAAATTAAAGGATTCACATTCTAGCACTAGAGGGAGGGAAATTTTCTTTTGAATTCATTTTTACAATCTCACTTGTATCTCTGTTACAGGAAAATACGTTTGCATAGATTTGTTAATTATTATTTTAATGGTAGCACCTGTTGTTGTTTATGGTTAAATTTTTCTTTTTACAGAATAAGAGTCTTGTTTTGTTCCTTAACAAATGCTTACTATTTATGCATATTCAAAATAATTAATCTCAAATAATCAAATCATAAATCGAACAAGCTTTGCTGAAGATTTCTCCTTCTCCCGTGTTGTTCCTTGCATTTTTCCCACACAACTAGGGCAACCATCTCCCATGCTACCATGCCTCTCAGTTCGTTCACCCGTGGTATAGCAGTGTTGGGCATTTTTCTCAGCCTTTATTCCTGCCTTTTATCGTGCTACCCCATCATCGTTCCTTTATGTTCTCACTATCTTTACCATCTTCTACCACTTCACCGCGTCGACAACATTCACCCCCCACGGTACTGCGGTGTCCACCACCATATTGCGGCTTACCTTCTTACTCACTGCGGCCCGGTAGTCTTCACCCTCTCGATCTCCCACATTACCACTGACTAGCTTCCTCTTACCCATGGGTGAGTGGTTAACCATCATCCTCACTGTCACCATCCTCTCGACTATCACCGCATTACCACAGTCTCCTGCATAACCCCCAGCAGTAGCACGATAATTGCTCAACATCTTCACCATCATCCTGCGGTCTACCACCTAACCCTCTGCGGTAGCATGGTAACCGCCTCCTTGACCACCACCGCATCACCATGGTCTCTTCCTTAACCATCCATGGTATTGCAATTAACCGTCTGACTGTCACTTGACCACCACCGTTGTCTCGCGGTCTCTTGCCTAACTACTAGCAGTAGCCCGATGACTACTAGCTGCCACCGTGTTACTGAGGTCATCTACCTTGTTGTCAGTGGTAATGCAGTAAAACCTGATGGTCGACTATGCAAAGCCGTCACCGCGCCGCCTAACTTAACCATCCGTGGTAGGGCGGTAGAGGCTGAAAATGTATGAAAAAGCGGTGGTAAAGGAATTTTAAGCATTATAAAGGGTGATAATTTTTTATTTTTTTTTCATAAAAAGATGGCAAATTTTTATTAACCTATGATTAATGCATTAATATATGAGAAATTTTTTGGATTATTTTATTCATATTAACTTGGTATTTTCTTTTACAGGTTGATATTGGAATCAAGCCAAGGCAAAACAAGATTGAAATCCAAGATTCACAAAAGCATTTTTAATGCTTATTTGAGCTAGATTTTTCCATTTTCATGCTTGTTTAAAATTAATCATTTGAATTGATCATTTTGGTTAAAAAGAACCTTAGACATTTACTAAATTTCAATTGGGTTCTAAAAATTAAACAAGGCAACTTTCACATCTCATTTTGGTGCTTTAAAACAAACTCATCATTGCTTTGAGGTATAAAATGAATGAGTGTTTTTCATGTTTTGCAATATTTTCACAAATTAATATCATTTAAAAGGCATATGCGCTTCTATCCACGACGATATTGAGAATCAAAAGTTTTTTGGTGATATTAGTTTGTTTAAAAGATTGCCTTGACACTTTGATTTGGGATCTAAAATTGAACAAAACACCTTGTGAGTGTGCGTAGACATATTGTGTGTGTTCTCCCTTTGTTTCTAAATGAAGTTTGATCGAACTAAGAATATGTTTACTCACTTTTGTTTATCTTAGTAGGCTTGCCTTGTGGGAAAAAGTACTCACCCAAGGGAACGACCCAATTGGTAACACACTAAAGCCAAGTGTATTTCCAGCCGAGATAGAAAAGTGGGTACTGGAACAAAAACTAGTATCATGCAGTTGGCTCTGATGAGAAGGGTAGAAATCATCTCTCGCTGCATGGGTCATCCTCCACGAATGGAAAGTCTAAATTAAAACCCTTGTTTAGAAGGCCAAATCCTTGTCTATTTTGTTGGTGCAAAAGGTCATGTCCTTTGAAGCCGCCCCATGTTATACATGTGGTTTTGTTGTAGAGATGAAAAGTATGCCATGGGAGATTCATGGGTAATGATGCTTGGCTGACCCAAGAAGTGTGTGTCATGGAGGGGAGCCAATGTGGTCAAGCATCTAGTCATCCACATAGAATATGCGCAGTTGGATTCGTCCAAGTGGGAACCCAACAAAATATTATCTCTTCATCCTAGGGTTGCACATGTGCTTGGAAATGAAAAATACATTGCTTGATTCTCAAAACAATTGAAAAACAAACATTCACAAAGAGCTTCAAATTTCAAACCCCTTGGAGGAAACAAATATCCTTGATGAATTCAAGTACTCTTTCTTTCCCTAGGGATCATATCCTTAGAGGTTTCTAAGTGCTTGGATTTTATCATCATTTATTTTCACTAAGGTCAACCTAGGAAAATTTTTCCCTAATTTCCTTGATTTCCACATAATGGAACTTGTGGGATGAAAAAGAAAGTGGGACATTAGACGTGTAGTTTGAAACATAATCAAGCAAGTGCTTTTGGTAAAAAGAATTCACTAAGGAAAGATAAAAGACAAATTGGAACTCATATGTGTTGCCTCAAATGATTTCTCGAAAGTTCAAAATCCCAAAACCAAGATTGAAAAGGATAAGTCTAAGAGCCCGTGAACAACGTCTTGAAATGCTCCTTGAAGTCAAAGAAATACTAGTATACAAATTCTATAAGAAGGCTTCAAGAAACAACCCAAATTTGTATGCATTCTACTATCAACAGAATCCTGAGCTTTTTGAAAGGTTTTCTTTCCTCACATAGGAAGTGTAGCATGTTCTTCAACACCGAGGTTTTGTACAAAAGAGTCATGTCTAGGTCAAGGTCTAGGATCAAAATATTCACCCTCAGCCATCTCTCCATCAACCAAATCTCATCCCATCAACAAAAAATTGAGAAATTTAGAAAAACCATTCATGCTAAACTTAAAGGCTATATCAATATCACTCTATCTTGGCTTAACACACCTAGCCAAATAGACAAAACTCTTGAACAAATTTTCCTCTAGGATAACACAACTTCCTGAGGATTACTAGTTTATGATCACCTTGGTTGGCTTAACACACTTAGCCTATCCATTCCCTTGTGTGAATTTTTCCTAGGATAACACAAATTCATAGGGTTTACAAACTCACCACAATCTTGTTTGACTTAATACATCTAGTCAAACCATCAATCCAAGCCCTAAAGTTTAGCATAACCCCTAAAAATTTCTTCAAAGGTTTCATTCATTCACTCCATCCATTTATCTCATCATTATCACCACCCCCTTTTGATCCTTTGCTTTCCCTAGTTCTTCTCTTTTGTGTCTAAATATTAAGATCAAACGATCCCTATTTTATGGTCGAAACAAGATCACAATACAAGAGGAACATGGAAAACATCAACGAAATATCAACTTCCAGTGACTTGGGTCAAGTAACCACCAAAACAAACCTTGCAGGATCAAAAAATCCCCCAAGTATTTCCCCTCTACCATCACAAAACCTTCAATAGGAAATTTATGAAGAGGACATCACAAACGAGGACATGGGGATGACACAATCAGAAATACTAGAAACGGTCCAAAATTCGGAGAATCATAAAATTGTCAACACCATGTCTAAATACTTACACATGTTAACAAAAGGAGGGATCCCGATTCCTTCTGACCTTGATGTAGGCACTAGTATGGGCATGCCTCTTACGAACACATCCCCAGGATCAACTCCGAATATCACTCAAGAAATGCCTCAAACCATATTGACAATCACACCAACCTCACCAATTATAAACAAGGGAAGTGAAATGTTTTGTGAGTTACAAAAGCATTGCCTTGTAAACAAAAAAGACGTAAGTGTTAGCACCACACCGAATAACTCTGACCTAGTGAATCCATCACACCCTTATGTCCCACTCACCTTCCATAATCATGCAGATTCATCCTCATTCTGTGCAACACCCACCTATCCGTTAAACATACAAACTTCTCTACCACAAGGAGAGGGTGGTTTGTTTGGAACATCAGGTTCACTGACCCATTCTCTTTCCAGGGGAACTTACCATCCTTTCCCCCATTACCTCTCACATCCACATCACCTATTAGATTGGGTCTCCCCCCCTACACCCATTTATCTTCTCAAATCCAGGAAATCCAGGTATCACATTGAATCCTCTCATTTTTCCTGCAACATCACAACAACAAGTGGCAACCATTCAATCCACCACAACCAATACATTAGTCGGTCCTCAAATCTCTCAAAACACACCTTCTCAAGGATCAAGTATCTCAACCACACCTCCAACAACCCAAATCACAACCACCTACATAATTGTTGCACATATCACCACGGTTGGCATAATTCCCAATCCACCACCAATCCCACCAAAAGCCAACGTAACGAATCCATTCACCACCTTGATCCAAACCATCCAAAAATCCAATCATCAAAGGGTACTAAAGCAAAACCAACAAGCTGCACAACAAGCACAAGCACAACTAGCTGCCCAAAAAGTTGCACAAGCAACGTAATCCACTCAAGCATCCCAACAATAGGTGCAAGCACAATACGAAGCACAATTGCAAGAGATCCATCGGCAAGCATACCAACAAGCCCTACAAGAATTTTAGGCACAACAACAAGCTTTTTTGGCACAACAGTAGCTCGACCAACAACAAGATTTGTTGGCACAACAATAGTTAGACCAAAAAATAGCTTTGTTAGCCCAACAATAGCTAGACCAACAACAGGCTCTATGGGAACAACACCAGATGGACCAAAAAAAAGCTTTGTTGGAACAACAGGAGGAAGATCAACAACAGGCATTGTTGATGCAAATGAAGGCATATCAACAGGCCTTGAATGCACAATAGAGCTTGTAGCAAACTCCAACTAGTTCTCCTCCCACCAATCAAACACCCCAAACACCTCAAAACACATTCATTCCACCTCCCAATCGAAGCAACGATGTCGCAATGCAAATCAAACTTATCTCATATCAGGTTTTCGACCTCCAAGCAAGAAAAATAACCAGAACACCAGCCAACTTGTGCCCTTATCCATTTGATAGAAGTCTCACGATGGTACCATTCCCAGAGGGATTCGAGATCCCGAAATTCGACAAGTATAATGGAATAGGTAACCCTGAAAACCACGTAAGGGAATTTCAGGTACATTGCATGGAGGTTGCATACAATGGCACATATCTAATGTGACTCTTCCCCCAAAGTCTGACTGGTCCAGACATGGAATGGTTTTCTCACCTACCCATGGGCACTAAAACATTCGAGGAAATTTTGGAAGCATTCCTTAAAAATTATGCTTTCAACATGGGTGCCAACGTTAGTTTGGAAGAACTATCAATGGTCAAATAAAGAAAAGGAGAGCTATTTGCATCCTTCTTGCAAAGATTTTGATCCAAGGCCAATCAGAGCAAGTGGACCATGCTAGAAGAATAACAAGTTTGCACGATCATATTTAATCTAGATGAAAACTTGGCATTCTACTTAAAAATGTAATGCATCACATCATACGATCAAATCCCAAAGGGGCTCAACATCGAAAGGGCCCTTACTACGCGAGGAGGTGCCTCAACATTACTCCACCACAGGATAACCGCACATCCAACAATTATAATGATAAACCCCAAATGTGGTCGAGGAAAAAAAACATCACAAACGACAGTGTGGTCAAATTTAAAATGGTCATAAGTGCTCCCAAACCAAACATCCAAACTCATCACTAGCCACAAAATCACAATCACAATAATGTGCAAACTAATGCAGTAGTAGTACAACAACAACCACTTCCCACCAACCAAATAAATAACTTGGGTAATCAAGGAGGACCACCTCCCCGAGGCAAATATCCCCCCAAGTGAAAGTTCACGGCTCTTGGGAAATCCATCGAATCCATAATGATGAAGTTGGTGAAGGAAAACCTAATCAAAGTCTCTAACTCTGATAAATACATGGAACCCATGACCAAACCACCATGGTGTAATGAAAATATCCTTTGTGACTTTCACAAGATCAAGGGAAATGCCACCACAAATTGCATGAGATTGAAGAATATCATCCAAGACCTCGTCGAAGACAAGATCATCAACGTTGAGAAACTAGCTGGTAATCAAGATCTAAAAATATACACAAATCCGATGCCAAACCACAATCAAGGAAATAGTTAGGGGAACAACAAAGGTAAGCAAAAATATGCTAGTGCTAACCTAGTATATGAGGAAATAGTCGCATGTGTCGATGAAATGGTCACAATCATTAATGTCAAGGGCGCCAACACTGATTGTGGAGTCACCACACATGGTAGCAAGGTCACCATTGTAGGGGCACCATCTAAGACCCCTACTTTAAATACAAAATTTGATCCCTATGACTATAATGTCATCGACTAGCTGAAGAGAACCCCCGCACAGATCTCCATCATGGAGCTATTAAAAATTTCAGTTGCCCATAGGAAAATTCTTGATGAAGCTTTAGCATTATCCACCATCTTCTCCACCCTTGACATAGATCAATTTCAGGATATGGTTGGAAATATTGTCACCCAGAATCTCCTAACATTCTCCGATCAAGACTTCCCCCCACAATCATCTCATAACCGTGCACCTCACCTACAAGTGTTGGTCCATAAAAATAAATTTAAAAGGGTCGTGGTGGATGGAGGTGCAGGCCTTAATATTTTCTCTCTCAAACTTATAAATAACTTGGGATTCATCGAGGATTCCATTAACAAGAACAAGATAATCACAATAAGGGCATATGATGATCAAGAAAGAGTATCTCAAGGCACTATTAAAATCCCCATCCAAGTGGGACCATAAACCATGGAGACTACCTGTCAGGTCCTTGATCTCGACTTACCATATAACATCCTCCTTGGTCATCCATGGATCCATAGAATGAAATCAGTGGCCTCGACATATCATCAATGCATAAAATTCCTTTACCAGAATGAGGAGGTCACTATACATGGGGATCTTGAACCATTCGCCTACTACAAAAACTTGGAATCCAAGTTTTATAAAATCCCCCAAGTACCAAAAAATGATGTAGGCCCATCCACTTCATACATCGACCCCTCCACCCTTGCCTCCACTTCTGCGACAGAGACACCCACCATCCCTGATATATCTGGCATCAAAAGCATGATCTAGGACAATGGATGTGGCGACTATAGAATGAAGAAGAGTACATTTTTTGTAGGATAGTTACCACAATATTCTAGGTCATATGGGCAACCTCAACCAATTGAAACACCCATCCACACCCTTAGGGAGGACTCCTCTTCATTTCGCTATTGGGGAGACCTAAGTTGGGAAAGTGTTGGTGAGGAGGATATTTCAAGCTCAATATACTGTGATGCAGAATCCACATCCCACCTTACCTATGGATGAAGCCAACAGAGGGCTACAAATAATGCTTGGCATGGGCTACAATAGAAACCAAAGCCTTGGAAGGAACAATGATGGATGGCTAGAGCCCATCATTGCAGAAAGAAGAATGTAAAACCTGGGCCTTAGATGTACTCCCTCAAATATAACCATATGTGGTAGAGGTACTCCCAGTAGGGCAGTCAGGAACTCTCATCAAGTGTCGGAAACTACCCTTAGACCACCCGTATGCACATGCATCCCACTTGACAGTTTCAATTTTGACGTAACTAATGTTTGTGCTAGTAGTGACAATGATGATACCATAGTAGGCCTTCCTGGTGCAGGAGCACCAACACCTTGTGATAAAATCAATTTAGTTTGAAGGTCTTGTGATTGTCAAGCAACGAGGAAGTTGCAAAATATGTTGAAATTTGAAGAATTGTAAATCAAATGTCATAATGATAGGAGAGGTCTAGGTGGGTGTCATGTTGTAATGTCATGGTGTCAATAAGCCTAGGTGGTAGAATAGCTTGAGGTTTGATGTTTTATTTGAGAATAAGGTCTCCATTACCATTTTAAATGTATTAGAAAGATTTAATAGATCAGTTAGGATGAGTTTATAAAGACAAGTTGCCATAGGATAGTGATTAAAGGGCAAATTGGCAAAATTGTCATCTTAGAACCTAATTAATGGGTGGTTATGGTAGTTGAACGCCCCAAGAGGTAGTTTGAAGGTGGTAACATGATATATTATTGTAATATCTCGAAGGAGAGGTTGTTGAACAAGTTTGGGAAGGGGTTTCAAAGAAGAAGTTGCTGTTTTTTGAGTTTTTCATATAGAAATTGCTGATCCCGTACATTGTACGGCCTTTACATGTTTTTCCACACTCCAAGCCTATAATGGTTGGATAGATAATTGAATAAACTTTCTTTTGGCGTTTGAATGGTGTGATTTCGTTAAGAATTGAGTGAGATATCCCTATTTTACTATCGGGTGGTCTCAAACACCATGTTTTCCCTGTTTTCTTGAAAATTGCAGGATTGGTACGGATCCGTACGGTATATTTTGGCTCTAAAATTATTGTGAAAGTGTAGATTTATGAGCTAGCTTTCAAATGCATTTGATTTGAGGGTTTGAACATTCATATTGAGGGAGAAATCATTGTTTTTCTGAAGTTGCTCTGTTTTGGTGCAAATTGGTGGTTTGAGAGTATTAAAATGAGTTTCTAGGGCATTCCACCTACTGTAGCCATTGTGAATCAGTGGAATGACCACATTTTATGTATTATAGGCTTTAAAATTCTATGGAGGACTGAAGGAGTGTGTATGTGGGTTTGGGTGTTGCCTTAGGTTGAGTTTGAGTGATTTTCCTTATGAAAGTGAGTAACTAAAGGGTGGTTTATGAGTTTTGTGGAGAGAATGAACTATGTAATTATTTTTTAAGGTTGTGTAGGTGAAATTAAGAGTGTCTGAATTGGTGGAAAGGATTGAGAGGTCTGGCAAACAAGACTTTGAATAAACCCTACTCTTTAGGCTTGTGGAATGAGGGTTTTGTAGAGCAGCAGATGAATGAAGGGATATGCTTTTGAAAGTTGGTAAAATAGGCTATTGGATACCTGTCTTTGAGGTCTGAACAGTCATCCTTGTCTGGTTGTAAGATTGAGGAATACTTACTTTGAGAAAGTGACCTATTTAGGCCTAGTGGGACTTGATGGGGTTTGTGGTTGTTTTGGGAAAATGAAGGTGAAACCCTCTTGAGGGTGAGTTGATGTCCATGAGATTGGAGTGGGGTTCTTGGTTGAGAGTTGAAGTCTCTATTTTGTGAGTGATCTCCACCCAGCCTCTGCATCACTTCCCATGCTCTTTGAGGATTCCTCCTTACTAATGATTAGTGCCTCAACCACTGAGTCAAACCAGATGACCCACCAATTCACCTTAGAATACCTTCAACTCATCGATCATGACCAACGAGGACCACCAATTCTAGACTCATTCAAAAATGATGAGGCTCTCTCAGAATCCATGGGACTAAGAGATATAGTTTTGTGTGGGGATCACAAGGAAGGTTTTGAAATCAATTTAGATACCCAAGCATATTATGGGGAGATGATTGAGTCCTTTAGTCACAAAAGAAAAATATCGAGAATAAGCTCGGAGTTATTGAGTGAAAACCACACTGTGGCGCTCTCTAACCACATAACAGTAAAAATATAGGACGCATCTAATGGTGAAAACCTATTTGAGGCACTAGAGGATGAAGGATTCAATCTCCCCCTACTGCTCTACATCAAGAAAAATCACCAGTCCTAGCGGAGTAGTGTAATCCTATTAACTTTGGAATAGAGACAGAACCACAAATCACTTTCTATGTTGAGTCTCTCTTGACAGAGGAACAAGAACTGCTAGCAGCATTTTTGAAAGAAAGGAAGGTAAACTTTGCATGGACCTATGTTGACATGCTAGGTCTGGATACAGAAGTGGTGGTTCATCATTTAGTTATTTACCTTGGAGCGAAGCCGGTTAGACAAAAATTAAGAAAAATTCATCCCTAGATAGCCTCGCTAGTCAAGGTAGAGTTACAAAAATTCTTGGATGTTGGATTCATACGCTCGATTGGCTATCCAAAATGGGTATCCAACATTTTACCAATCTCAAAACTGAATGGGGGCATCTGTATCTGCACAGACTTCAGAGACCTCAACAAAGCATGTCCTAAGGATGACTTTCCACTACCCAACATTGATATGATAGTGGTTATGACGGTCGAACATGAGATGCTATCCCTGATGGATGGCTTCTCAGGGTATAACCAAATAATTATTGCAAAAGAAGACCAACATAAGACAAAATTCACATGTCCTTGGGGCACCTATTGCTGGAACATGATTCCATTTGGGCTAAAGAATGCAGGGGATACATATCAGAGAGCCATGACACTAATATTCCATGACATGATACACAAAACAGTCGAAGATTATGTGGATAAAATATTGGTTAAATCAAAGAAGAGGTAGAATCACATAGCAACCCTAAGCGATATCTTTGATAGATTAGAAAAATACAAGGTTAGGCTCAACCCAAAGAAATGTCTTTAGGGTACAATCCAAAAAACTGTTGGGATACATAGTGTCAATGAGAGCGATAGAACTGGATCCTACAAAGGGAAAAGTAATCCTTGATATGGGAGTGCCAAGAACACTAAAACAACTCAAAGGATTACAAGGCAGACTCTAGTCCATTCAGAGGTTCATAGCACAACTGGCAGATAAATAGATTGCCTATTCACATCTGCTCTACAAGGGAGTAGGATTCAAGTGGGATGATAAGTGCGAAATTTTTTTTAGCAAGATCAAATAATATCTACTCACGCCACCTATGTTGATGCCACCCATTGTAGGAAAACCATTGATCCTATATATCTCAGCAACAACAGTAGCTCTGGGTGCTCTTCTAGCTCAACACAATGAGAAAGGAACATAAAGGGCTATCTATTACATCAGCAGGACAATGGTTGGCCACGAGTTAAACTACACATTCATTGAGAAATCTTTCCTAGCAGTAGTGTTCACTTCATAGAAATTCTGACACTACATGCTAACACATAATATCAAGCTCATTGCTAATATAGATCCCTTAAAATATCTACTATCGAAAGCTATGCTCATGGGAAGGATGGCTAAATGGGTCATGATACTATCAAAGTATGACATTGAGTATGTGGAGTGAAAGGAAATCAAAGGACAAGTTATTGTGGACCAACTGGCCGAAGCTCCCATCTACGCAGAGAACCCGCTCATATCAGAGTTTCTAGACGAGTCCATTTTCAATCTCAGTATAGCCGATCATTGGAAACTATACTTTGACGGTTCCCACACACAACATGGATTAGGAGCCAGTATCTTCTTCATCACTCCACAGGGGGATTTTATACCTAGATATTACAAGTTGTCATTCCCCTGTACCAACAACATTGTAGAGTATGAGGCTTTAACCATAGGTCTCAATGTTGCAGTAAAGTGGTGAATCATGGCATTAAAGGTCTATGGAGATTCAAAGCTTATCATCAACCAAGTCAATGGTGAATACCAAACTAAGGATGATAAGATCACACCATACAAGAAGTGGTAGAAAGCCTCAAAGAATCATTTATCAATATCACCTTTAAGAAGATACCGAGGGCAAACAATAGAGCAACTAATGCAATGGCAATGATTGGCTCCTTGCTAGATATCCCTCGCAATGTCTCAAAACATGAATTCCTGGTAGAGCAGCTTCTCTACCCACTTTCGAGGTACCAAAGTCAAAACATGCATTCAAAATCGCTGGTCCCGGTGATCTTTGGTACCATGAAATCTACACCTATCTGAGATTATGAGTCCTCCCAGCTGACATTACCCTGAACCTCAAGCGAACCTTTTTCAAAAGGTCCTTATGATTTTTCATCCTAGGAGAAACCCTCTTATGTAGAAGCATCGTTGGAACCCTGTTAAATTTCTTAAAACCTGAGGAAGACCTGACTACTTTGACTAAGGTACACAATGGCACTTGCGGTTCACACTCGAGTTGTATGACCTTGGCCAAGAATTTACTAAGAACTGGATACTACTGGCCGACAATGGAAAGAGAGGCACATGATTTTGTTAGAAGGTATCTATAGTGCCAGTAGCATGGAGATCTCATTCATGCACCAACTCAAGAATTACATCCTATTGTTACACCTTGGCCCTTTTCACAATGGGGGATCAATCTCATAGGTAAAATCTCACCCACCTCATCCAATGACCACAAGTTCATCACCACCGCCACAGAATATTTCACAAAATTGGTTGAAGCAATTCCCATGACCTACATCACTGGAAAACAGATATCCAAGTTCATCTTGAACTACCTTATTTTCTGATATGGCGTCCCTGAATCCATTATCTCTGATAATGAGACACCCTTCAAGAATCAGGATGTCCGTGACTTGTGTAAAAAATTCAAAATCCAACATCGCTTTTCCACACCATATTACCCACAAAGCAATGGCCAGGGAGAAGCTACCAACAAAACCATTTTGAAAATCCTTAAGAAAATAGTCAATGACTTTGGTCATGACTAGAACCTCCATCTAAATCCTACCTTATGGGCCTACCGCACCGGCATCCTCATGCCAATAGGCGCCACCCCATTTTCCCTAGTCTACGGATCATAAGCCATACTCCCAATTGAGATCAATCTCCCATCACTGGGGATATCATTACAAAACCTCATCACAAATGAGGAATATAGGGTGACAAGACTAAATGAATTGGATTTACTAGATGAATGGTGCATGGACACCCTAAATCATCTACATGTCTACCAGAATCATCTGAAACGAAGCTACAACAAGAAGATCAAGAAACATACCTTCCAAGTCAGCGAACTTGTGATGAAAGAGAACCAAAAGAATGTGTCAAATCCAAAGAGCAAAGGAAAATTTGAGCCCAATTGGTTGGGACCTTTCTTCATCATAGCCAACTATAAATCAGGAGCATATCAATTAGCAACACTAGAAGGCAAGCCTCTGCAGGAGCCTCTGAATAACTCTCACCTCAAAAAGTTTTATGCCTAAGAACTTGCAAGGTATAGAACCAAAAAATACAAAAACAATCAGAAAAAGTCCTGAAAAAATGGTTACCTTGATGAAAACCTGGCAAACAGGCATCTTGGTAACAACAAAAAAATTGAAAAATGCAAAAATCCAAAAAATCATAAAAAGGATTGAAAACAGTAAAGAAAAAAATCATCCTCTAGTGAAAACCACTTTGGTGGCGCTTTGGACAAGTACCTTGGTGAAAACCTGGAAAATAGGCATCAAGTGTAAATAAAGCACTCCCCATCTACCAAGATCTACATGACTCACTCATCCATCCACCCATTCACTCGCATCCATACTATAGCCTGAGTTGTTGACCATATCATATTCCACATAGTAATACTTGGCATATTCCTAAGGTCAGTTTGTCCTACCTTTATCGAAGTAGTCTATCACTTAACACTGGGGGCATGTCCTTGAAATTGGTGTTGGATCGAATTTGTGTATATTCTTATGATCTCCTAAAAAAATCAAAAATTCAAAAACATTCGGAAAATTCATCAAAAATCCAAAAACATGTCGAAAATCTCAAAAAATCTTCAAAAATTTCATCATCAAGTCTTGTCACTCTTTCATTTGGCCAAATTACATCATCTCTGAGCTTGAGCATAGGCAAGGTTGATCTTTGATCATCCCCCGAGACACCTTAGGTCAGTCCTTTAGGCATTTGTCGCAATGGCAATCCGTTTGTCCATCTTTTTCACACCCTAGGTCAATCCTTTATGTGTTTGTCGCAATGGCAATCCGTTTTCCCATCTATCTTTTCATTAAGTCAAGTTTCTCATTAGTCAAACTACGTGGTCTTTATGTGTATAACGTAGGAAAGGCTAATCTATGGATCAGCTCCTGAGACCCCTAGGATAGGTCTTCAGGTCAGCCTCTTCGCCATAAATCTTGAAAATACCAAAAACAACCTCAAAATATCCAAAAAATCCAAAATGGTGCTTTCATCAAAATATTTGAAAAATCCAAAAAATCAAAAATGCTGAGAGGAAAGATGAAAATGAAGAATTCAACATTGGTGACAAGGAAAAGGCTTTGGAGAAGAAGGTTGTAGAAGATGATACATAGACATTTAAAGAATCTTTCGGTACCTTTAGAGATTTTTTGAAGAATTCGTTAAGTATGTAACTTCAGTTTCAACTAGTAGTTTCTACCCAACTATTACAACTTCCAATGCAACAGGGGCAAGTAGAAATGGTTTCACAAGCCAATTGTTCATGCAAGTAAATTCCCTAGGTTTTTTTACCTCAAGTAAATAAACTATGTTTCATTCCCATTGCAATAAAAAAAATAAAAATTCAAAAGAGAATATTTGAGCATATTTGACATAACATAATTCCAAATTATTCATTTCATTCTCAATATAATATCACTTTTACAATATTATAAAAATTGTATATAAATATACATGCATTTCTCAACTGAGCTTCATAGTCAATAGATACAAATGGTCTAGGAAATTCCTTTTACAATCTCGGTCACCAACTAATGAGGAGAAGCATCACTCAAGCACTTTTTCACCAACCATGAACTTAAATGTGGTCCCCTGCACATCTACCACATATGGTAAGATGTCCCTACCCTTTGACAAAGGAATTGGTAAGGTAACCTCATAACTATAACCTTCCTCAACTTATTTTTGTGTCCTACATAGCCAAAACTTGTAAACCCACTACAATCCTAAACAAGTATGCATAAATGGAACATAGTGAATTGACACTACAACAAGTGGAAAATTACACTAATTTGGCGAAAATAATCTTCACTCATTGCTTCGAGTGAAAATCATCCTATTCACATACACTATCCTACCTCAATTTTAATTAAGACCATTAAATAGTATGCATAGGTAATTCCCTTCGATAGGTAATCTGTAACCCAGAAACAACCGATTCCCTTTTCCCAAATCACAATGATATTTCTACCAAGTAAGCACAAGTTATCCCTTTCATTGGACAATCTAATCATAGGTATAACATATTAGATTTCTAAGATTACAAAATAACTTTGTATCAAATAACTTCTTGATCTATTCACGCTTCATCACTCCCAGTATACATTACTATTGATAACATCCATTCCTTAATATGGAGTATGTAGAAAAATTCATAAGGAAATCATAACAACAAGATTCTTTTCCTTTCCAATAAGAAAATATATTATTTTCTCTATTCTAGCAATTTAATGAATTTCTCCAAACAATACATTCAATCTTTCCAAAAATAGATCAAACACAAAAGAGTAGAATCAAATGCCTGATATAAGCTTTACTCCAATTTACCAACTACTTCCTTAGCTAAATACACTCTAAGAATAATACTTGCAACTCTTTCCACTTCTCAATTCCTCTTCACTAAATTTCTTCAAAATAACTCACACTATATGCCTCACAACTCTCCTCAAATAAACTCTCAGCTCAAAACAAGGATATAATAGATAAAAAGCTACAAAATACAAGTGAATGTGTATCCAAATAGGGAAATACTCTCCTCTATTTATACAAAAATATGAGCCTTTGTTGCCTACAACCAAGCTACTCAAACTGACACATCTCAACTCATTAGCTCGACTCAGCAACTTAAACAAATAAGATGGTAGCATAAATCAATGCTCATCAAACACATATACAACCATGAGGATGATTCACCTCATTCTTCAAGATGACAAGAAATAAGTTAAGAAATTCAAGGTAATGGTCACCTACACGTCGACTTATTTGGCCAACTGTATCCTTGACCAATTCTTGTTTCACATGCTTGAATTTGTTGTAGGTTCAAGATGTCTAATTAACTTGCACCATTCTTACTTTGGCACCACAAATTCACCTTGTTTCCTATTATTTTGCTTATTTGTTTTAAAGACTTAGTCAATGTTTATTCTTTTATTTTAGATAGCTTTGACCTTGTCTTTATTAATGATTCAACACATTAACATTGGTTTAACCAAGCACTTGTAGCATTGTCAATACTTTTTTCAGCACATAAGAATATTTACTTAGAGTCTTTGCTTTATGTGTGGCTCATGCTAAGTTTATACTCACTATAGTTTATGTAGCACGTGTTTTATTATCATCTTTTCTTTGAATGTAATGTTAACTTGTGTAGGTTATATGATATAAATGTGCTATTACAAGTTGTGCCACATACTCTTTAAATCAGCCCACAATATATACATATAATATATATGTATATGTGTATATACATATTCGTATATAACATTAAATTATTTTAAGTATATATATGCTTATTAACAAAGAAATTCATTAAATAAACCATTCGATATTAGTGTAGACATGGAAAATAAACAAGTTCAGTTCGACACACGTGATCCTGATTATTCACGACATTTCCTCCTAAATCATACTCTCAGCTTTTCATCATATTTTGTCTCTTAATTCAATAAATCATTGTTTATTTGATTAAGTCTTTCTCCTTCTTTGATTAAATTAATCAATTTAATTTAATTAATCTTATGTCTCTATTTAATTAAATAAATCATTTTATTTGATTAAAGTCTCTAAAGTCCTCTTATTAAATTAAATAAATTAAACCTTATTCGATTTAATCTAACATTTTCCCACTTAAATAAATAAATCAAAATCATTTATTTAATTAAATCAATTCCTCTCAATTCTGATTTGAATTACTTCATCAATTTAAGTCTAAATTGCCACATCTCTTAAATCCCTCATTAGATTAATTAAACTTTGATTAATTTAATCTTAATTTATGTCACATTCTCTAGAGAATGCAACTTGCACAATAAATCAATTACTTTGATTTATTAATTCATCTATTTTCCCTCACATGGCATCAAAAGGGAATATTCCCTCATTTTGAATTCAAAAATTCCAAATTGACTTGTACATCCAACAAGGCATTCACTCCTCTTACATGTCCTTGTGCATTGAGCCAAGTGGCATTTATTACATTTCTTTTTCCCTCTCCCATGTCATTTCTCAAATTTGAAATTCCACCTAATTGCATTTATTGGCACTTTGGCCAAAATGTGCAGAACCTTCAGCCATTCACATCTTGACAAGTGGCACTTGGCCATTGGATGTTGAATGATCCCACATTTCTCTATTTTACTATCTCTTCCATTTTGTAAATCTATAATTTGGAGGCTTCTCTCCTCATTTGATCATCCACAATTCAAGCAAGTATACAATTCTTCATTTCATCCAAAAATTTCACCTACTTCATGCAAGGTTACTCTCTTGAATTGAGAGCCAATCTTGTTCACTCCATTCAAGAAACTAATCTCACCATCAACAATCATCAAGCTTACAAACAAGAATTGGGAAAGGGTTGATTTCGACATACCAATCAGCACCAATTCCCCCATGGGATTGATAGTTGTTCATTAGAATAATATTTTCTTACTTCCATTTATATTGTGCTTCACTTGTTTTCCTATTTTAATGTTACAATCTAATTTCATGGGGAATCCTCATTTCACCTTGCACATTTTATCTAATGCTATGTCTATTTGTTGCTTGTGTGCAGGTCCGAAATTAAAGGGTTCACAATTAGAATGCATATATGCATGCCATTTCCATAAACAATATCATATATATATATACATATATCTATATACACATATATGCATATATACATATATCAACATACTCGTATGGACATTCCATCATGTCAACACATACAAGTATATCAATATATGTATATCCCAAATATACATTCGCTTATACAATCAATCAATTGTATATAATTCCTAGCTTAATGACAAAAATATATGCGTGCAATGTATATATAGATATATGTATGTATCATTTTCCATTTGATACCCCCATTTCCATGAGCAATCCATCCATAAGAATGCATAGGTATGTCTACCTACATATACTTATGTATGTATTAACTCATGTGAATGGGTTATCGTCATGTACATGTATATATATATATATATATTTCACCTTACATATCTCATCAATTGAATATAGTCATACTAGGAAGAACTCACATGCACCAAGCACTTATCACAAATCAAGAATGCTCACAATAGAAATCATGATCCTTTTTAATTCAAACACAAATATGACTAAAGATGACTTCCCATTTCCTGAAACTATGACTCGAGTTAACCATTCTATAAGTGTGTGTGAAATCTCAGTTAGGTTTCATTTCAAGGTTACCCGACCAATTCCTTCTCCTAAGTGATACTTCCCCTCCCTTCTGAAGGCTTGATCTTGTATCTACATACAACTCAACACACTTTCAACAATAATCAGTTGTTCATCAAAACAATCATTTGCATTATACATGTCATAGCTATAATATCAAATTCAATCAACATTCGTTCATCATATTCATCTCATTAGAACATCAAATGAAATTAACATTCATTCATAATTTCTTAATGATATAGGTAAACAAAGTACAAACACATTTATTTCAATCAAAGTTACAAATACATTCATAGATTAATTATTTTAACCAATCATAGTAATAGTAAATAGATAAACACACAATGGGGTGTAACATACTCCCCCCTAGTGAATCATCATCCTCGATGATTTTATGTAGCAAACATAGAATAATCCAAAAACAAACACAACATTTTTTTTCAAGAAATTTCAAAAGAATGCAAAACATGTGGAATTTTTTTCTCTATTTTAGCATAGTTTTCCCAAGTTGCAGTATCTTCTGCATACTGGTCCCATTTGAATTTGCATTGCAAAACATCCCTATTAAGCAAGAAAAGCTTATATGTTCCAAGCACCTTGATGGGCCCAATTGTTACCACTCTAGGGTCCTATACCTATCAATAATTCCAATCAATTACACAATTTTCACTTGGTATATACTTCTTTAGGTAAGAAACGTGCAAAATGTTATGCATATGGGCAAGAGTTGGTGGCAACACAATTCGGTAAGCAACAGGATTTACTTCCTCAAGAACCTTTAAAGTTACTATGTAGCATGGGGCTAGTTTGGAAGACTTTTCAAACTTGATGAAACTCTTATGAGGCTTAACCCTTAACAACACCTTTTCTCTTGCAAAATTCCTATGTACCCATTTAGCATTTGTACAACTTTTCTAACTATCATTGGCTTCTGCTAGCATTCACTTAATAGTTCTAACCTATTCCTCCATTTTAGACAAAATTTCCAGTCTAATATTTACCATATCCTCAAGCTTATCCCATCTTATAGGGGTTCAACACTTAGGACCATACAATTCTTTCAAAGGATCCATCTTAATTGTAGAATGATGGAATTATTATATGCAAATTCCACTAAAGGCAAGAAATCTTCCCACTTGTATTGTTGATCCATGCAATAAATTATTAGTAGGTCTTCTAGTACTTGGTTCACCCTTTCAATTTTTCCATTTGTTTCTAGATGATAGGATGAACTTATATTTAAGTGAGTTCCAAGTGCAGATAATAAAGGTTTTCTAAAACCTAGAGTTCACACGAGCATCCCTATCTAAGATAAATTTTGCAAGAATACCATGCAATCTAAACACCTCTTGAATTAATTTTCAAGCTATGAAAGGAGCTCCATCAACTAAATTTCCAAGTATAAAATGTCCTACCTTAGTAAGCTTGTCTACTACCACTAAAATGGCATTGTGCTTATTTCTTGACATGGGTAATCCTTGCACAAAATCCATACTGATGACTTGCCACTTACTTTATGGAATATCATGTGGATACAATAGGCCTATAGGGTGATGATTTTCAACTTTCACCCTTTGACATATCTAGCCATGAATCTAGTAGCATCCCCTTTCATACCCTTCCAAAAATATAATGGCTTCACATCGACCAACATTTTTTTTCACATCAAGATGTCTAGAGTATGGTGCTTCATGAACTTCTTTCCACATAATATTCCTTAGCTCCTTAGAGTTAGGCACATATATTCTTCCTTTAAACCTTCACAATCTATTACGTTCAAAGTAAAATCCCTCATACCTTGTATCTTGTAGATTTTTTGTGAGTTCTTGCTTAACTTTTTCATAATACTCATCATCCTTGGATTTTTGCAACACTTGGCCTTTAAAGTTGGTTTGGATTGTCACCATTGAGGTGATATGTTGCCTACAACTTAAGGCATCGGCAACCTGAATCTCCTTTCCTTTGATTTAGTTGATATTGAAGTTATAATCTGGTATCAACTCCAACCATCTTCTTTGTCATGCATTTAATTGGGTTGGAAGAATATATATTTCAAACCATTATGATCAGTCTTCAACTCAAAAGGATTTCCCAATAAATAGTGTCTCCACATCAGCAATGCATGAACTAATACTACTAATTCCAAGCCATGGTATGCATTATTTTTTCATATGTCATCAACTTCCTTGATTCATAAGCTATAAATTTCCCTTCTTGCATCAAGACTCTACCTAAGCCTTCTCCCAATGCATCTATGATGATAGTGAAGTCACCATCAGGATCTAGTATTTTCAAAATCGGTGCAGTAGTTAAATTCTCTTTGAGTAAATCAAATGCTACTTGGAATTTTTTTGTCCACTCAAACCTTTTTCCCTTTCCTATGTAATGAAGTAATAGGAAAGGCTATCCTAGAAAAATTTTCAACAAAATTTCGATAGTAGCTTTCCAAACCCATAAAAATTCTGACCTCAGGTACATTCTTAGGCACTCACCACTCTAATATTGCCTTTATTTTGGTTGGATCAATTGAAATCCCTTTAACTAAAACTATGTGACCCAATTACTACACTTTATTTTGAAAGAAGGTACAATTAGAGAGTTTCCCAAATAACTTATGTTCTCTTAACCACTGGAGAACTATCTCTAAATTATTGCAATGATCTTCCTCATTCTTGGAATAAATTAGGATGTCATCCAAGAAAACCAAAACAAACTTATCTAGGCAATCCCTAAGCACATTTTTTATTAGGTTCATGAATTTTTCCGACACATTTGTAAGTCTAAAAGGTAGGACTATAAACTCATAATTCTCATTTGGTCTTGAAGGAAACCTCGAAAATGTCTTCATCTTTGATCCTCAGTTGGTGGTATCCTGATCGTATATCAATTTTTGAAAACATAGCCACCCATCACATCTAATTGAAAAGATCATCAATACGTGGCAAAGAGTACTTATTCTTTATCGTAGCTTTATTAAGAATATGATAATCTATACATAAGCGTAGGGTACCATCCTTCTTCTTCATGAAGATCATTGGTGCTCCCTAGGGTGAAACATTGGGTATTTTCAAACCCTTGGATAACAACTCTTCTAGTTGTGCCTTGAGCTCCATTAACTTTGTTGTTGTCATCTTGTAAGGCACTTTGGAAACAGACTTCGAAACTCCTTTGGATTTTGAATAACTTGGGTCCCTCCAAACTTCTTTCGGTTTCTATTCTCTCGATAGATTGAGATGGATTTAAAATTCTATTCTTGCTCGATATCCTTTTCATAGACTAGGTCCATAGTGGCTAGACCGTTCATATCTACTTCTCCACCTATTTGTCTATTAAGCCCTATAATGAACTTCCTAATACATAATCATTCATCCTTTTGATACATTGATACATATCATATGAGATGGACGAACTTTTCCCAGTACTCATTTACTATCATATCTCCCTATCTCAAATTTTGAAAATCAGTGAGTTTCTGGTCATAAAAGGGTTGGAGTAGCCACCTTTTCTAGAATATTTTGACAAACTCATTCCATATAAGCTTCAAGGAATTGAGTCCAAGTTCCATTTTCTTTTTTCATCCACTAGTTAAAGGATCCTCTTGTTAATTTCTAGAATCCCCAAACAACTTTGGTAATTTCAGAATAGCTTTTGATCTCAAAATATTTTTCCATTTGTATTAACCAAGCCTCAACCTCTTCCCCATTGGTGCTTCCTTAAAATTTGGGTGGGGTAATTTTTCTCATATCCTTAGAAATTTTGGTTTCCAACCACTTCCTACCAGCCCCTTCGGATTGAGAGTGTGAATTCTCATTCTCATGTTCATGGGTTTGAATATGATAGTGATAATTCTCTCTGTCTTCTTCATTGTTAGGAACTTCTTCATATTCTTAATTAATTGAGACCTCTTGTTCTATTCTATCTTTTTCCCTCACTTCTTGCTCAATATTACCCAACCTTGCATTGGTTTTGTGTATCATAGCCAAAATTTGGTCCAATTTGGCTTCAATACCATTTGTACCTTGTCTGACTTCTTGGCTCCCTCCAGGATTATTCCTTGTTCTCACAATCCTTTGCAAGAAAAGGGTTAACCTAAAGGTTCATATTTATTATATTCCATGATTTTTTACTTAACACATTGAAAACATTTAAATGAGCATGTATTCACACATAAAAGAAATTTCACATAAAATTTATGCATAAGTTTTGATAAAAACATAACTCTTTTATTCATAAAGATCTTGATATCCTTTCCATTTACATAGAAAAACTATTTTAATAGTTGAGTGGAGGGTATCCATTAGATTCACTCTTAGATACATAACTCATCGAGGTGTACCCCTCATATTTTTGTTCATCTCTTAATTGCCCATCTCTATCCTAAAAGGGGTAATAACCTTCAGATTTATCTTCTGAAACATAGTTATGGGGAACATATCCCTTTGATTCATTTCTTGAGGAAATTACATTCACTTCCATTAAAGGAAGAACTTGAGGTTCCCTAAATATTAATACAGGACTAACGCTACATTTTTTGGGTATATCCTTAGAAAGTGACAAGGTGTCAGATTTTGTTGGTGAAACTAGAGGTAAGTAGTTGAAATTAGCCTCCTCTTTCATCCTTCCCTTTACTTGACTATTTTGAGAAAGGGTGTGACTGATTGTCTCAATATCAATCAACTAGATGATATATTCATAGTTCATTCCATCTATTGTATGACTAATGGCCTTTTTTCCCTTATTTTCCTTGAAGTAATGCTCATCCTTGATTACTGACTTCATTGCAGTTAACCTGAGTCACACCATCTCGACACAAGAAGTTCCAAAAATTAGTCTCATTCAATGTTGGGTGGAAATTATGGTGAGAACATAGGTTCCAGAGTTAAACCTAGTAGCTCTAATACCATGTGTAACAATCCAATTGTTCATGCAAGTAAATTCCTTAGGTTTTGTTTACCTCATGTAAATAAACTATGTTTCATTCCAATTGCAATAAAAAAAAATCTTTTCCAAAAGAGAATATTTGAGCATATTTGACATAAAATAATTCCAAAGTATTGATTTCGTTCTCAATATAATATATCACTTTTAGAAATTTTACAAATATCGTATATAAAGATACATACATTTCTCAACTAAGCTTCATAGGTAGTAGATACAAATGGTCCAGGAAATTCCTTTTCAAATATCAGTTGCCAACTAATAAGGAGAAGCATCACTCAAGCAATTTTCTACAAACCACAGACTTTATGCAGTCCCCTACACATCTACCACATATGGTAAGATGGCGTACCCTTTGATGAAGGAATTGGTAAGGTAACCTCATAACTATAACCATCCACAACTTAGTTTTTTGCCTACATAACTAGAACTTGTAAACCCACTATAATCCTGAACTAGCAAGCATAAATGGAATATAGTGAATTGATAATGCAACCAATTGAAAATTACACTACTTTGGCCAAAGTATTCTTCACTCATTACTTCAAGCGAAAGTCATCCTATTCACATACACTATCTTAGCTCAATTTGATTTAAGACCAGTAAATACTATGTATAGGTAATTCCCTTCCATAGGTAATATTTAACCTAGAAACAACCTATTCCCTTTTCCGAAGTCACAATGATATTTATACCAAGTAAGCATAATTTATCCCCTTCATTGGACAATCTAATCCTAGGTATAACATTTGAGATTTCTAAGATTACAAAATAACTTTATATCAAATAAATTCTTAAGCTATTCACGCTTCATAAATCCTAGTATATATTACTATTGATAACATCCACTCCTTAATATGGAGTATGTACAAACACTCATGAGGAAATCATAACAACAATATTCTTTTCATTTCCAATAAGAAAATATATTATTTTCTCTATTCTATCAATTTAATGCATTTCTCCGAACAATACATTCAATATTTCCAAAAATAGATCAAACATAAAATGAGTAGAATCACATGCCTGATATAAGCTTTACTCCAATTGACCAAATGGTTCCTTACTTAAATCCACTCTAAGAATCAGCTTTACAACTCTTTCCACTTCTCAATTTCTCTTCACAAAATTTCTGTAGAATAACTCTCACACTATATGCCTCACAATATACCTCAAATAAACTCTTAGCTCAAAACAAGAATATCATAGAGAAAAATTAGCAAAATACAAGTGAATTCATATCCAAATGTGGAAATCCTCTCCTCTATTTATACAAAAATATGATCCTTTGCTTCCTACAACCAAGCTACTCAAAAAAACACATCTCAACTCATTATCTTGACTCAACAAGTTAAACAAAGAAGGTGGTAGCATATATCGATGCTCATCAGACACATATACAACCATTAGAATGAGTCACCTCATTTTCAAGACAAGAATAAATAAGTTAAGAAATGCAAGGTAATGGTCACCGATTGATGCAAGAGCATCCTTGGTTCTTGGCAATCTTGCATCAACCAAAAATATTTTCTTTCAGTTTTGTTCTTGTTCATGTTCTTGTTCTAGTTGGTAGATCCAATGTTTCTTCATGTTTTCTCACCAGATCTCATGTACCTATGGTTTCGTGATGGACATGTTCAATTTCCTTATTTCTAGTTTTTCAGCTCAATTGGATCTTTTTCCGGCAATTTATCGCTTTCGGATTGGATGACAATTTTTGGAACTGGCCCCAGAATAATTCCAAAACCTAATGGCTAGTTGGATCGATCGTGGATCTTCCCCATGCCTTGTGGACCCTCATAGTGTGTTTAGATTTGTTTCATGGAGTGCCCCTGACCTTACACTTAGGTCCACACTTCATCATGCGCACCTACCATGGAAGAAATTTAAATATGTGGCTGACCTATTCTTGCGCACGTTACACTTTCTTCATCAAAGATCGTAGTGATCTTTGGTCGATGCAGATGTGTCTTGACCCGCGGATATGATATAAAGCTTGTAATAGATCATTAGAATGGTAGAAAATCAAGATAGGATAGAAAAATATGCATATGACATTTGATCTATAGAATTTTCACTCGCATGTATGAGCACTGTATTTTGAGAATGTTGTAATCATACCTTTGAGCCGAAATCTATAAGCTTGGATGTGGCCGATTATATGTAATCGATCTTTCAGATAATAAGAATTTTTGCACCTGCATTTGTCTCCATATTTTGGGTTTCTTCTATTGTGTTACTCTTTCTACATTGTTTGGATTGTTCTCTTTGAGGACCCTCCTACCGTGACTACACCAAACTGGTATTAGAGTGAGATTCATTCCTTGCGAGATCGCCAGAGTTTGCACGGTCTTATTGAAGATTTTTTGTGGAGTGGAAAATTGTGGATCCAACCTAAAGCTAAAAAATTCTTGTGTAAAGATGGAAGGAAGAAGAAATGGTGGAGGATATGGAGCACGTGGAAATGTACACCTAGCTGTGATAGAAATGTTGAGAGGAATTTTTGCTAGATTAGAAGCAGTCGAAATGGCCTAGATAAGAGGTCGACCAGTTGATGATGTAAGTGATGAAGAAGTAGAAGAACATGAAGAAGTTGCAAGAGAAGAGAAACCTAGTCTTGATCAAGGATAAGAGATGTTCATAAGAGCCCTAACCAGAGTGAACACTAAAACCCATTTAAATCCACCAAATTATAATGGTAAGTTGGATTTAGATGAATTGCTAGATTGGATAATAGAGATGGAAAATTATTTTGATTTTGAAGGTAACATTGAAGATAAGAAGGTGAAATTTGGCCGTAAAAAGTTGAAAGGACATGCATCCCTTTGGTGGGAACATTTTTTGACATATAAGCAAAGAAAAGGGAAGGAGAAGATAAGATCATGGGATCAGATGGTGAATAATTTGAAGACAAAATTTATGCCTACTGACTATCAGATCAATTTTTTCAAGAAGTTCCAGAATCTGAAACAAAAATAATCAAGTGTGATAGAGTATACCGAGGAGTTCTATAAGTTGAACATCAGATCTGGACATTCGGTGGATGAGATTGAGCAAGTAGCCAGATGTGTAAATGGTTTGAGGTCATCTATTCAAGATGAGATTAGTTTGATTAAGTCGTTGATTGTGGAGGAAGTATATCAGTGCGCCCTAAAAGTAGAAGAGAAGCTAAACAAAAGACATGAGCAGAGATAGAGAGGAAGAGGTGGAAGATTTCGGAGAGGAAGATGAACTTTTCCATATCAGAATAAAGATAAGGAGGTCGGTAAGAATGAGAATTCATATCGAAGAGATGACGGAAAATATTATAGGAGAGGAGGATATGGTGGTTACCGAAATGAAAGGTATAGAAAATATAATAGAGGATAGGAGAAAAGAGTATTTAGGGGAACTTGTTTTAAATGTGGTGGAGAAGTACATAGAGCCTTTGAATGCAAAAAGGGAGAGACAAGAAGAAAGATAGAGAATAATAGAAGAACAAACTTTGTTGAAGAAGATCATAATGGATCACCTAATCAACCGAAAGAAGGATAAGTGTTGGTGAATAGGATAGTATTGTGTCAAAGTGATTTGGAGAAAGAACCATTGTAGAGAAATAATTTTTTTCAAGGTAGTTGACAAGTGTTGCAAAGTGATTTTTGACAGTGGAAGTTTTGAGAACCTTGTTTCTGAAGAAATGGTGAATAAATTGAAGTTGAAGAGGTTGAAACAGCCTAAGCCCTATCAGATAGCTTGGATTTGAGATGAGCATAAGCTACTGGTAAGTGAACAATGTTTGGTAAAACTGAAGATAGGAAATT
This sequence comes from Sequoiadendron giganteum, assembly GCA_007115665.2. NCBI lineage: Eukaryota > Viridiplantae > Streptophyta > Pinopsida > Cupressales > Cupressaceae > Sequoiadendron > Sequoiadendron giganteum. Next base: position 677,742,424 of record CM021100.1, on the reverse strand, counting down.
ACCATGATGAAGTTTTGTGTGATATCATGCCTATGGATATATTCCATGTTTTGTTGGGAAGGCCTTGGCAGTATGATATATAGGTTATTCATGATGGAAAGAAGAGAATATGTACTATTATTGCAAATGGGATGAAACAAACTTTGTTACCATTGGAGGACGCTCTTAAAGTTGAGATTTGCACGAATGCTAGAATTTTTTTGGTTGATGGAAGGAGATTTATGGATGGACTGAGACATGCAAACTTTCTCATGTGCTATGCCTTGGTGTCTAAGAAGGTTGAATACTTGAAGAATGGAGAAGAACAACATGACAAGATAAAGGAGTTGTTGACAAAATATGAAGCTATCATTTCAGATAATGTCCTGACATATTAGCACCTGTGAGGAGTATTAGTTATTGCATGGACCTGATTCTTGGAGCTAGTTTGCCTAATAAAGAGTCACATCGGATGACACCGATAGAAAATGAATAATTGAATAGACAAGTGCAAGATTTTTTGAGAAAAGGTTTGATCATAGAAAGCTTAAGCCCCTATGTAGTACCTATAGTGCTAGCACCTAAGAAGGATGGAGAATGGAGGATGTGTAATGACTCTAGATCCATAAACAAGATCATAGTGAAGTATAGATTTCATTTTCCCTAGATGGATGACATTATGGATTATTTGAGTGGAGATAGGTACTTTACAAAGATATATTTGAAGAGTGGATATCATCATATCAGAATCAAAGAAGGGGATGAATGGAAGACAACGTTCAAGACAAATGAAGGATTGTATGAGTGGTTGGCGATGGCTTTTGGACTAACAAATGCACTGCGTACTTTCATGAGGTTGATGAATGAGGTATTGAAGAAATTATTGGGTAAGTTTGTAATTTTCTATTTGGATGACATCTTGATTTTTAGTAAGACTAGAGAAGAACATTTGTTGCATATAAGACAAGTTTTGCAGAGGTTGAGAGAAGAGCATTTGTTGATAAACATTAAGAAGTGTAGTTTCATGAAGGAATAATCGGTATATCTAGGATTTGTGATATATATGGATGGATTGAAGATGAATCCTGAGAAGGTAAGAGAAATTGTTGAATGGCCTACACCTAGAAGCATTGGAGAGGTAAGATAATTTCATGGATTGCCTAGTTTCTACTAAAAGTTCATTAGGAATTTCAGTTCTATTTGCAGCCCTATGAAAGAAACAATGAGAGGAGATAGAAAGGATTTTAGGTGGACATTTGGACTAGACAAAAGTTTTGACTTGTTGAAATAGAGGGTGACTGAGAAGCCTGTGTTGGCTTTACCAGACTTTAGTAAGTCATTTCAGGTAAACTGTGATGCAAGTGGAAATGCAATTGGAGTGGTGTTAAGTCAAGAAGGAAGACCAGTAGCTTATTTCAGTGAGAAGTTGAATGATGCAAGCAAAATATATTCATTGTATGATAAGGAGTTTTATGCTATATTTCAAGCCTTGAAGAAGTGGAGACATTACTTTTTGTCTAGAGAATTTGTGTTGTATAAAGATCATCAAGCTTTATAGTATTTGAACAGTCAAGGTAAGTTGAATTAGAAACACATGAGATGGGTGGAATTCTTGCAGAGCTATACTTTTGTTTTGAAACATAGGAGTGGAAATTCAAATAGAGTTGTTGATGCTTTGAGTAGAAGAAGGAATTTACTAGCACAGATGAAAGTGGAGGTATGAGGAAGACCCAGATTTTGCAAAACCTTGGAGAGCTTGTAAAGAACCAGTTTTGGAGGATATGAGTCAATGGCTGGATTATTTCATTCAAGAGGATATGTTTTTCAAAGGAAATCAGTTGTGGCTACCCCGAAGTTCAATGAGGGATAACTTGGTGAAAGAGAAACATGGTGGAGGATTGGCAGGGCAATTTGGAATTGATAAGACAGTAGAATTGGTAAGTGAGAATTGCTTTTGGCCCTAGATTCATAAGGATGTCAGAAAATTTGTGTAGAGTGGCAAATTTTGTCAAGTTTCAAAAGGAACTAGTTAGAATGTTGGATTGTATAAACCTTTGACAGTTCCAGAAATACCTTGGGAGGATATCAACATGGATTTCATACTTGGTTTGCCTAAGACACAAAGAGGTAACAATTCTGTATTTGTGGTGGTGGACAAATTTTATAAAATGGCACATTTCATACCTTGGAAGAAGACAACAAATGCAATACATGTAATAGAATTTTTTTTCGGGGAAGTGGTCAAATTGCATGGATTACTTAGGAGTATTGTTTCAGACAAAGATAAAAAAATTGTTGGTTACTTTTGGAGGACACTTTGGAAGAAGTTGAAGATAAATTTGAAGTTCAGTTCTACTTTTCACCCACAAACTGATGGACAGATAGAGGTAGTCAATAGGAGTTTGGGAAATTTGCTGAGATATTTGGTTGGAGACAAGACCATAAGTTGGGATTGAGCCCTTGCACAAGTAGAGTTTTCTTATAATAATTCAGTAAATAGGAGTACAGGAAAGACACCTTTTGAGATTATTACTGGAGTTCATCCTAGAGGTATATCACAGTTGTGAGACATGAGTAAGGAAGATAAGAGGAGTGTAGAAGCAGAGGAATTTGTAGAACACATGAAGAAAGTGCATACTCAAGTAAAGCAACAATTGGAAGATATGAACCGAAAGTATAAGGAACAAGCAGATGAAAAGAGGAGACATAAGGAGTTCGAGGTTGGAGATGATGATATATTTGAGGACGGAAATATTCCTATTTGGAACATGTATGAACGTGAATTTGCACCCCTAAACGCAAATTCCCTTTTACCCCCTTGCACTTTAAAAAACCAACTTCAGAGGCTTAATTCCACATAAGCCCACTATCTTCATTCCATTTGGTGCCCATTTTGAGTGTCGATAGAGGTGTTTCTATCTAGGATGCCCGCATGGCTCATAGATGTTTGCACGACACTCTTATGTCCCTGATAGATTCTCACATCTGGAGCATGTAGTGGCATTACAATTCCCATTGGGAGTCAACTTGTAATGCCCTCTTCGGCCGATCGACCCAAATATGGTCGTTTTCCTTCCCCTTTCCTTCATATTCATGATTCCTTCATTCATTTGGCTATCTCCAATCTCCAATCTCTGATCTCTTGGATCTTTTGTACCTCTCAATCCATTCTATCTCTCTCTTCCTTCACATCTCTCCACAAGCCCCAAGCAGCTTCATCAAGCAACACTTTACACTCCATAGCAACAACATCAACACTCCATCACCTCAATAGAGAAAGTGTGGAACAAAACACCATGGAAACAAAGGCTTGAGTTCCTCTTATTTTCTCCCCCATTAGCCTTGAGCACTTTGGGTGGAGGTGGTAATTTTTCACTCCTCTCCTCTATTATTTGGTTGAGTAGCATAACATTGTTTTGTAGTGATTTAGTACTCTTTACTTTATTTATACATTTCTCTCTATCTATCTAGCTCTCCATGGAGGTGAGAACACCAAAACGGGGGTTTGGCTGAGGCAAACCCCTATACAACCCCAACACTTTCTCTCTCTTGTGTGTAGGTATTGAAGATGTTCATGCCGATGGAGGCTTCATTATTCACATAGTTGTAAGCATTTCCTTTCCCTTCTTCTCCTTATCTACTTCACTTCTATTTCAACATTATCACACTCTGTTATTTTCCAATATTCTCGAAGTTCTCAGTAATTGGATTGCTAGTAGTCACTTTGTTGTTTTTTGAGATAAACCTACTTTATGGTCCGTACGAGATGCCAACACACCGCACTATCATCTACATTTTGCACTAACATCCTTTGTGTCCAAGAGCTTGATAGTTTGTCCAGGGAATCTTTGTGACCTGCTCTTTTTGGTTCTAGAACTCTCTCTATTGTCCTTTGAGGTAGTTTAGGGCAGTTCACCCCTTGAGGCTCTCTGAGTAAAGCGAACTCATGAGTAGTGAATCTCCCTATCTTACATTTCGGTGAACCTGATGTGAAGAACAGTGTTCTTCAAAAAAGTAGGAATTTATTTACCCCTACTTGGTGGGGTCATAAATTTTGACTCGGTGCTCAAATTTCAGAATCGTTTGCACCGTTGGAAAGGTCTTCTAGAGAACTAGTTTTGTCCCTAAAATACAAGTGCTTTCAATAAACAAATGTTAAGGACCGATGCAAGTTCTGAACCCAAATTTCACTCTGAAGACCTTCAAAAAAGTAAATTACTAGGGAATAGAAAATACCGAAAAAAATCATAATGAATTTAATATCTTCTTTTATTAGTTTTGCATCTAGTTTTATTCAAAATGTTAATGTTATTCCATTTCATGCATGTGATAGTGACTTGGCTTTGCCCATGTCGCTTTGTATCTTTGATCCTTCTCGTGATATTTCTCCTGCTTCGGTGGATATCTTATTGCAAGAAGATGAAATCATTGACACCTTTCTAAACATTACTCTACCTTCTATTCATTCCAATGCACTCTCTTCTAGAGATGATGCATTTTTGAATGCTAAATCAACCCTTCATCCCAATACACTCTCTTCTAGAGATGATTCTTTGGTGCATGATTAATCTCCTACTCATTCTAATGCACTCTCTTCTAAAGAAGTTGCATTTGTGAATGATGAATTCCTTATATATTCTAATGCACTATCATCTAGAGATGATGCATTAGCAAATGGAGAATCTCCTTCCACATTTGATCATGTTTGGATCGATGTTGATAATATGTATTTGAATGATTGTTCCACTAGTTGTGATGATTCTGTAAATGTAATCTATGTCTTTGTTGCCCCTCAAAGGCCTAAGAGACCGGTCATTTACATGACTCTAGCTAGTCCTTCTCCTAAAAGGATTTGTTCTATTGATGGTGTTCCATTTGATAGTGATTCCCTTGATCTTTCTAGGGCTCCCTCTTATAGAACGGTAGCCCATAGCTATGATACTAGAATGAATAAACAACTAAACCTTCCTCAAGCACTTGAACCTACGACTAAAGAACCTAGTGATTATAATCTTGTCGAGCAACCTCAAGTTACTCCGGCTAAGATCTCACTATGGGACTTGCTTCAATATGCCCCAATTTATCAAGGTATGCTTCAAGAAGCCTTGCAAAATATCCTCTTGCCTTCTTCCACTAGGCCAGCAAGTGCTGATGTGTTGTTAGCGTATATTCGTGCAGATTCACCGAATATTACGTTCCATCTTGAGGAACTCTCACCTTCAGAAGTACAAAAGCAAGCATACCCTTTAATTATCATAGTTAATATTAATAAGATTGGTATTAGATGCACTCTCATTGACGTCGATTCAATGCTCAACATATGTAGCATTGATCTATTGCCTAAGATTAATATTGACCCATCTTCTATTAATGCTTATTCTATTGATTTTCATGGGTTCGATAATGTCAATCGACAAGCCCTAGCTACGATAGTATTGCCTTTGATTTTGGGACCCATTACCATACCTACCCTTGTATATGTTATGTCAAGGAAGCTACCTTATAACGTTCTTCTTGGTAGACCATGGATTCATGCTATGGGTGTAGTCCCATCTACCTTGTATAAATCTATTAAGTTCATTGCTAATAAAAAAGTAGTCATAGTTAAGGATGACCCTGATGCTATGCACTTGTGTGAGATGGAAGTTATTGGTCAAGCTTCGGTTGTGCCCACTCTTATTCCTTCAGTATCTTCCAATGTGTCGATGTTTAATCCAGTAGTTCCTACTACAAAGGATACTCTTGAGATAGATGTCCTTGAAGAAGATCCTTCTGAAGCAAGAAATCCTAAGTCTGCTCCTTCTGCCTCTTCTCAAACGGGTGCATGTCTTGGTGATGATTGGGGTCTTTTAGACTTTACAGATTCCTTCATTTTGGAATATAAAGTTGACTTGATCCACTTAGACCCTTTGATAACATCATTCACACCCACTATCAAAGATGGTTATTCTTTTGTATCACAGGATAATGTGAATGTGAACTGTAATGTTCTTAGTGTTGATCCTCCTTCTGAGGAAGATGATTATGCTTATGCTAAGGAGGTTAATGTTGAAAGTCCTATCAAGAAGGATGATGGTGATCTCGTAGGAGATTATGTTCCCCCTTGCTAGAATAATGCTCTCTATGAGGATCCCCCCTCTTCTCATGATTTGTAAACACATTATGGCCTTGACTTTAAGCTCGTCTCTAAGTAAGGATGTGAGCTTAAAGGTTGTGGGAATAATGAACAAGGCATATAGGTTCCTATAGAATTTTTGCCTTGTAAGCGTAACTTGGGGCTTGGTTTCTCGAATAAAAAATTTGAGCAAAAACCATGGTTGAATGTTGACACAATGTCCACTCAACCTCATTCTCACAAATTGGTTCATCCTCCTCTATCTTTTGTCTTCATATCTTCTTCTTGTGGGAAGTAAAAATTTTCTCCACAAGAGAAAGGGTTGCTTCCTACTCCTCATCCTTTATCTGAGCAAGAGCATATTTTGTTGCAGCTTCTAAAATCCTGCTTAATTACTCTTCCTCCTACACATAATAAATCCCCTAAACATGATAAATGAAAACATTCCTTTTGTGCATACCATCGAGTGCCTGGCCATTCCACTAGTGAATTTAAGGCCTTGAAGGATAAGATACAACTTCATGATTCAAGTGCCTGCTAATGCACCTGCCTTTTCTCTGCATAACAAGTGATATCAAGGATTATCTCTACCATGTGCAATCTAAATATCTTGTGTGGTTCTCCTCCCCTTTGTGTTGGGGGCAATGATAGCTTGTTTTGGAGGTGTGTGTCCTTCTTAAGGACCCCCTTCCTCTCTTCTCTATGTATTTCAACTGAAGCGTCCCTTGAGCGGACCCCCTTTTCTTTTGAAGGGTTCCCGAGGGAGCCCTTTGAAATTTTTTATCTCAAATGAATTTTGTGGTGTCTAGCTTAGGGGCAACCCGAATAGACCTAATTCATATCTTTGCATCTAGCTTGGGGGCAGCCTGACTAGACCATTCTTACTTATTTGTGTCTAGTCCAGGGGTAGTTCGACTAGACCATCTTCACATCTTTACATCTAGCTTAAGGACAACCTGACTAGACTTCACCTTTGAAATAACGCTTCCCTCGAGTGGACCCTCCTTCCTTTTGAAGGGTTCCCAAGTGAACCCTTTGAAAGTCTTCTAGCTTAACGATTATCTATGTGACTATTTGTTCACTGGCCTATGTGGTCGCTTCTTGACATGTTCTATCTACGGCTAAACATGTCGCCATCTCTGACTTTGCGGAGTACCCTTTGCTTAGTCTCCTTCATGTGAGACTTCTTGGAGGATGTCTTCCTTGTAGATCTGTGGGTCTGTGGAGTGCTTTCTTGGTTTCCTTCATGTGAGATTTCTTGGAGGATACCTTCCTTGCAAGTCTGCGAGTTTGTGAGGCGCTTTCTTGGTTTCCTTCATGTGAGAGTTCTTGGAGAATACCTTCCTTGTAGGTTTGTAGGTCTGTAAGGGTCTTTCTTGGTTTCCTTCATGTGAGATTTCTTGGAGGATACCTTCCTTGCAGATCTTCAGCTCTGTGAGGTGCTTTCTTGGTTTCCTTCATGTGAGAGTTCTTGGAGGATAACTTCCTTGCAGGTTTGTGGGTCTGTGAGGCACTTTCTTAGTTTCCTTTATGTGAGAGTTCTTGGAGGATACCTTCCTTGTACGTCTATGGGTCTGTAAGGTTCTTTCTCAATTTCCTTCATGTGAGAGTTCTTGGAGGGTACCTTACTTGTAGGTCTGCAGGTCTGTAAGGTGAATTCTTTCTTTAGCTTCATAGTTCCACAGAGTTATGAAGTTTTTTTCTTATCCTACACTCTCAGATTTTCCAAATCGTGTTTTGCTTCCTTGATGGTTCAGGTATACATTTCTAACCCTATGTCTTCTCTGATCTACTTTACCAAAGCACTCATTGGTATTCATGCTCGCTAAGGTGGGGGAAAAATGTATAAACGTGAATTTGCACCCCTAAATGCAAATTCCCTTTTACCCCCTTGCCCTTTAGAAGACAAAACTTCAGAGGCTTAATTCCACATAAGCTCGTTGTCTTCATTCCATTTGGCACCCGTTTTGAGTGTCGATGGATGCATTTCTGTCTAGGACACCCACACGATGTGCACACGTCTGCACGACATGCTTACATTCCTAAAAAATTCTCACGTTTGGAGCTTTTAGTGGCATTACAATTCCCATTGGGAGGAAACTTGTAACACCCTCTTCGGCTGACTGACCTGAATATGGCCGTTTTCCTTCCCCTTTCCTTCATATTCACAATTACTTCATTCATTTGGCTATCTCCGATCTCTTGGATCTTTTGGACCTCTCCATCCATTCTAGCTCTCTCTTCCTTCACATCTCTCCACAAGCCCCAAGAGGTTTCATCAAGAAACACTTTACACTCCATCACTTCAATAGAGCAAGTGTGGAATGAAACACCATGGAAATAGAGGCTTGAGTTCCTCTTGTTTTCTCTCCTATTAGCCTTGAGCACTTTCGACGAAGGTGGTAAGATTTCACTTCTCTCCTCTATTATTTGGTTGAGTAGCATAACACTCTTTTGTAGTTCTTTAGTACTCTTTAATTCATTTCTACATTTCTCTCTATCTATCTGGTTGTTCGTGGAGGTGGGAACACCAAAATGAGACTTTGGCTGAGACAAACCCCTACACAACCCCAACACTTTCTCTCTATTGTGTGTAGGTATTGAAGATGTTCATGTGTTGGAGGCTTCATCATTCACATGGTTGTAAGAATTTATCTTCCCTTATTCTCCTTATATACTTCACTTCTATTTAAGCATTATGGCACTCTATTATTTTCTAGTACTCTCAAAGTTCTCAGTAATCGGATTGCTAGTAGTCACTTTGTTGTTTTCTAAGATAAACCTGCTTTCTAGTCTATATGATATGTCGATGCACCTTAGGGACGTCAGTGTGTCGCGTTGTCATCTACATTCTATGTTGACGTCCTTTGGCCGAGAGCTTGACAGTTTGTCTAGGGAATCTTTGTGACCTGCTCTTTCTAGTTCTAGAACTCTCTCCATTGTCCTTTGAGGTACTTTAGGGAAGTTCACCCCCTGAGGCTCTCCGAGTAAAGAGAACTCATGAGTAGTGAATCCCCCTATCTTACAAAACATATACTAAAATCAAGATGAGAAAGTTTGGACCCTATAGGATTTTGAAGAAATTTGATTCAGGAAATGCATATGAAGTAGAGTTACCAAATAGAATGGGTATATCACCTATATTCAACATTTTAGATCTATATCAATACCATGAAGTAGATTTCAGTGAAGACAGTAAAGAAAAATTGGAAGAACAACTTCCTAAATGGAAATCAGGTGAGATAGAAGAGATTTTGAATGCCAGAGATGGGAGAATGACTCATGGAAAATAATACAAAGAATATCTTGTGAAATGGAAAGGTAGACCAATGGAAGATTCTTCTTGGATTTCTCCAACTGAGGTAGACCATATTGGTTTTCCTTTAGCCCCAGCTAAGTGAGGGAATCACTTTTCATTAACCCCAGATGTTTGATGCAAGAGCATCCTTGGTTCTTGGCAATCTTGCATCAACCAAAAATATTTTCTTTCAGTTTTTTTCTTGTTCTTTTTCTTGTTCTTGTTCTTGTTCTTGTTCTTGTTCCAGTTGGTAGATTCGGTGTTTCTTCATGTTAGCTCACCAAATCTCACATACCTATGGTTTCATCATGGACATGTTCAATTTCCTTATTCCAAGTTTTTAGCTCAATTGGATATTTTTTTGGCAAGTTATCGCTTCCGGATTGGATGATAGTTTTTGGAACTGGCCCTGAAATAATTCCAAAACCTAATGGCTAGTTGGATCGATCATGAATCTTCCCCATGAATTATGGACCCTTACGATGTGTTTAGATTTGTTTCATGGAGTGCCCCGACCTTACACTTAGGTCCACACTTCATCATGTGCACCTACTGTGGAAAAAATTCAAATTTGTGCCCAACCTATTCTTGCGCACGTTACACTTTCTTCATCGGAAATCATAGTGATCTTTGGCTGATGCAAATGTTTCTTGACCCGTGGATATGATATAAATCTTGTAATAGATCATTAGAAGGGTAGCGAATCAAGATAGGATAGAATAAGATATATATAGCATTCGATCTGTAGAATTTCCACTTGCATGTATGAGCACTATATTTTGAGCATGTTGTAATTAGGCCTATGAGCCGAATCTGTAAGCCCAGATGTGGATGACTATATGTAATCGATCTTTCAGATAATAATAATGTTTGTACTTGCATTTGCCTCCATATTTTGTGTTACTTTTGTTGCATGGTTTAGATTGTTATCTTTGAGGACCCTCCTACCGTAATTGCACCACCTATAGGTTGACTTATTTGGTCAGTTGCATCCTTGACCAATTCATATTTCACATACTTGAATTCATTTCAAGTTCAATACTTCTAATCGTCTTGCACCATTCTTACTTTGGTGCCACCAATTCACCTTGTTTTCTATTCTTTTGGTTTGTTGTTTTAAAAACTTAGTCAATGTTTATTTCCTAGATTTTAGATAGGCTTGACCTTGTCTTTCTTAATCATTGGACACATTAACTTTGGTTTAACCAAGAACTTGTAGCGATTTCAATACTTTTCCCAACATGTAAGAATATTTACTCACAACCTTTGCTTTATGTATGACTCATACTAATGTTATATTCACTATAGTTTATGTAGCACACATTTTGTTATCATCTTTGCTTTGAATGAAAAGTTAACATGTGCAGGTTATATGATATCAATGTGCTATTACAAACCATGCCACATACTTTATAAATCAGCCCACAATATATATATATGTGTATGTATATACATATTCATACATAGCATTAAATTCTTTTATGTATATATATTATATATATGCTTGTTAATAAATAAATCTATTGAATAAACCATTCGATATTCAAATGCATATATCCATTTTGTCATTTCCATAAATAATATCATATTTATATATATATATATCTATATACACATATGTGCATATATACATATATTGACTTACTCATATGGACATTCCATCATGTCAGCACATACGATTATATCAATATTTATATATATATATATGTGTGTGTGTGTGTGTGTGTGTGTATCTCATATATACATTCACTTATACAATCAATCAATTGTATATAATTTCTAACTTAACAATAGACATATATGAATGTGGTGTATATATACATACATACATACATATACATATATATATATATATATATACATATATGTCTCATTGTCCATTCAATACCCCCATTCCCATGAAAAATCCATCCATGAACAGGCCTAGGTATGTCTACCTATGTATACTAATATACGTATTAACTCATGTGTATGGGTTATCATCAACATGTACATGTATACATATATTTACAATTCATGTATACATATCTCATCGATTGAATATAGTCATACCAGGAAGAACTAACATGCACCAAGCACTTATCACAAATTAAGAATGCTCACAACAAAAATCATGATCCTTTCTAATTCAAACACAAACATGACTAAAGATGACTTACCCATTTCCCAAAACTATGAATCGACTTTACCATTCTATAAGTGTGTGAAATCTCAATTAGGTTTCACTTAAAGGTTACCCAACCAATTCCTTCTCCTGAGTGATACTTCCACTCCCTTTTGGAGGCTTGATCCTGTATCTGCATACAACTCAGTACATTTTCAATAGTAGTCAACCGTTCATCAAAACAATCTTTTTCATTATACATTTCATAGTTAGAATATCAAACTCAATCAACATTCATTCCTCATATTCATCTAATTAGAATATCAAATTAAATTAACATTCATTCATCATTTTCTAAATGATATAGGTAAACAAAGTAAAAACACATGTATTTCAATCAAAGTTACAAAGAAATTCATATAATTAGTATTTTAACCAATCATAGTAATAGTAAATAGATAAACACACAATGGGGTGTAACATATGGATAATATCTCTCCATTGAAAAAGCTTCAATTGAGTGATGTGTTCCATTCCTTTGCTCAGAAGGAAATTCTACAAATGCATTAGAAGAGTGTAAAACTTATTGATGAAGTGGTGAAGGTGTTACAAGAGAGCATACCCAATGCTAGCATTGGAAATTATTTATTTGGTATGGAGAATTTAATTTTTTTTCTTGATTCATTTAAGGAGTACTCCAGTAGGTTAAAAGAAAAATTGGAGAAAGATATAGATAAAAAGTTGAAAAATAAGAGGTTAATGGATATAACAAAAAGGTGTGCCACCACACACACTAAATTTCAAGATAATCTCAAAGATTTTTATGATTGTGTTATGGAAGAAATAATTTTGTTTTAAGTGGCCTAGCTCCACCAAAATCATAAAGGATGAGATGGACTCCATCGAGAAAAAAATTGATAAGGCATTTGGTGCCTATGATCCAACATAGGACATTGATGGGAGCACAACGTTTGTGATTGAGAATCTGCACAAGTAGTTCTTCCAACTACAAGTCCAAAAAGAGAAGAAAATTGTGTAGTTTGGTAATATCAAGGATCTAGTAAATACCAAATTCATATCTATATGTAGTTCCCTAATGAGTGCAGACAAAGCGATAAAGTTGAATTTGGTACCCAACACTTTGGATGATGGTGAAGAAATTCTTATGGAGTTTGAGACTCAAAGTGGTATGCTTGGATTAGCTAAGAAGGGTTGGGAAGAAGGGAAGAAGGACTAGCAAGCACACCTTGAGAAGTTATAGGTGTCAAATACATCTTCTAATTAATAATTCTTCTATAATGTATGTTTCATTCATATTAGGTATTTTAGTTTCTTACTCATATTTCATTGTATATATGTGGATGGTAGAGATAGGGGGAGGTGGTCAGAATATTTTTACTCCCATTCCTACATGTATATATCAGTCAAGGGGAGTATGTATGTGATCTAGTAAAAGTTTGTGAGTGATGTCAAAGGGGGAAGAAAGAACAAAAAATATATGTGCCCTTTGCCCTTGATGTCAAAGTGGAAGAATAGTTTGGAGTTCTGGGGAGTAGTAGATGTATGTTTCCATCAATGAAAAAGGGGGAGATTGTTGGAAGTTTTTGGTGTTTTTCATTGATATTTCTACTAGAAAGACAAGTATGAGCATGATTTGTATAGTATGTAGTGTTGTCATTGATGTCAACATTGTATGGAGATTGATGTGCAGATCATTGGTGAAGCATGAGTGTGTATATAGATGATAATCCAATTTATAGTTGCAAGAATATTATGAGTGTGTATATAGATGACAATTGCAAGAAGATTTGATCTGGTGTAGACAATTGAAGTGGAAAATTGGCCAAGTGTCAAAAAAGTGCTTTCAATGTACAAGACATTTGGTATTTTGGTCTACATTGGTCCACCTTGAGGAATCTTAATATGTAGTTCTAAGGAAATTTTGTTGGATGTTAGATGATTCTAAATCCAAGTTTTCACAATGTTTTCTTCTCTGGTAAAGAAGTTATGAATAACATAATATCAGGTTTTCCAATGACAGTGGTTACCAATACCAAAATGTATGTTTTGGCGAATCCACACTTCACCACGGATTGGTATCTAGTCTTATGGATTTATGGGAGTTTGGAAAGGTGTCAAGTGTATCTTGATTCCAAGTGACATGAATTTTGGAGGTCTACATGTCTTTTTTTGGTTGATTAGTTGGTGAATTTTGATGTTAGGTTGCTACCATTGTTGACCTAATACAATATGAGTATTGTGGAGTTTAAGTGTTGATTAATTATAAGGATGCTATTAGAGGTCCACCCCAACCTATTCTATGCATTACAAGTTTGGATTAAGGCGTGATGTGTGTATATTGAGCCGACAAGTTATGTTTTACATGACATATCTAATTAGGCTGACCTAATTGATGTTGAGATTAAAAGGATATAAGTATAAGATCATTTTAGTGTTGGAGTGTGTGGTTAGCAAACATGCAAGTTTAGTGGATGCAAGTGTAGAGCAGAGTGATGAAGTGTGTTGACTCTGTGTATTGAGCTTTAGTGGAACTATATTCCAACATGTTGTAGATGCATTTGTAACAACTCATTTTGGCTATGAGCCACCTCTCTCTTCTATCATTTCTTCTTTATATGGGAAATGAGTCCACTTGCATTGAGCACTTCTGTAATATCTTATAACCAATTATAATATATTGTGAGCTAATCCTCACCATGGTTTTTCCATTTTTAGGTTTTCCACGTAAAAATTTGGTGTTCATGTGTTATGTGATGTTGATAGTTTATTGCATGCTTTCCTTTCTTGCTGTGAATTAAATATGCTATCTGGAATGAATGTTTAAATGTTTAAGTGGTTTCAAAGAATACTGATTCACCCCCCCTCTCATTATTTTGGGTTTTCAACCTTAGAGGTGTGGTTAGATGATGGAGAGCATCTACCAAATTATTAGTAGACTTATTATTTAATTGGGAGGATGATACAGATTATCAATATTTATATGCCAAATAAAGTCTACAAATAGTTTGGGGTTTGAAAGGATGTACCTACTAGTGAGGCAATATTCACCCATACTTATAGAGGTTATAAATTGGGGACCCATGATTAGTTTGGAGATATATATCAAATATTTTGATGGGTTCGTACCAGTGTGATGGATTTCATGATTGGATATTAGTGATACAGGGACTATATTAGAGTATGATATATGGTAGGAATGGATGAGACCTACATGATTGATAGATCTTAAAAGTGGTGATGGTAGAGGATAGAGGGTAGAGAGAGATGGTAGGAAATTACATCATCAAGTTAGACATGACCTGATGATAGGGGAGATGGAGGATTGGTACCCAATGTATAGGTAATAGTGGTGCCACCAATAGTGGTATAATAGGTAATGGATTCTCTGTCAGTAGGAGAGAAGGAATTATAGTCTCCACTAATAGGAGATGAGGTAGTAAGTCATGATGAGAATGGTCAATTTGTACCTCTGTAGGCCCAAGTGTAGGACTTATAGGCATAGTTGGTGAGTGCACATGCTCAAGTACAGGGTTTGCAGGAATTGTTAGCCAATGTGATGGTGGAGAGAGATGTAGTAATATTTGGTATTAGCAAGTAGAGTAGTCATTATTAAGGATTCAAGATGTGGCATAGGGTATCACTACAAAAAGGATCTTAGATATTGGATGGTATACACAAGAGGCTATGTACTACATGTCTTTGTATGAGGGAGGAGTACCACTAGAATGATGAGCTCCCAATTTCACACATAGTAGATGATGATTATAGAATTGAGAAATAATTTAATATAAGGAGATATAATTGAGAAATCATATCCACATATTGGAAAGATTGACAAATTCTTCTGTATCAATCATTTTATTAGATGAGAATTGGCATAGAGTAGATTGGTGTTTCATGATTTCCATCATTCAATAATCAACGAAAGCAAGGCCCACTTCTTCGGTTATTGGTGATTTTAGCATTAGATTTATATGCATGGTAACGTGTGTTTTACATTCATCTGGTTAATTTGATTTATGTGATTAAATGATTAGTTACTATTTCTGAATTGATTTGTTCATTGCAACTGTGTAATTTTTTTTTGTCTTAATTCTATTGTTTGGATTCTTGTTAAATCATTCAGTATCTGTTGATATGTATGTTTAATTCGATTAATGATTGCTAGTGTGAAAACAGTTTGGTATCATAGAACAAAATCATAAAAAGCTAAACATGGGAATGTGAGATATTTTATTGCGACCAACATCCTTGATTCTTCTTTGTCACACTTTCTATTCTGCTTTATAGAAGTTTATTTCTGTTCTGTTTTATGTTGGTAATCTATTTTTGCTGCAAAATTATCTCTTTACAAGTTCCTGTCACATATTGTGAAAGGAAGTCTGCTAGTTGGAATTTTGCTTGAACACAAATTTTCATTAGTATGCATTCATCAACCCTTGGTTTCTAAATTGCAGCTCTTCAACATACTACCACAGTACAGCTCAAAATATTACATTCCCGGATTGACACTTTAGGATAAACTAAGGAAACCATTTCCAAGAACTTAAATTAAGCCTATTTCAAGATAAATTAAACACCACAGTTTAGTCCAATCAGTAGATCCGAGAGATCCAAATCATGAAGATTAGTGAGTGAGGGAGTGATGGGGCTACCACCTCCTAGATCAATATTAGGGTAGAGTGGATAGTAGGAAGGGAAAGGGTCACTGGCTCCATGACCATCAGGGTTGTATCATCTTGCTTCTACCCATTCTTAGGGAGGTAGCTCTATGTAGATCTGAGCATTTAGATGATATATTTTTGTAGACATGTGATTTTGGCCTATGGGCATGAAATATTGTATATCTATATTTGATGAGACCTTGTACAAGCTTTGGTTAGCAATGTATTATGAAAAATTTATATATATATATATATGATGTGATTTTGGTGGTGATACTTAGATATGTTATGTGATGATGTTATGGATTCTTGTTTATTTTGATATGTGATAATGTGATGGATAGACTATATGTAATGCTATGATAATTTTTAATTTTTGAGGATATGATGATACCTATATTATTTATATGACTTATGGATCTAATGGATGCAGGGCATATATATGTGGTATATATAGCAATTGATGAATTTTTCTATGATATGCCTTGTATGGTTCCTAGAATGTGTATGCATGCAAGATATATGGATAATTTTGATGCATTATGCTTTGTTTTTGTTTGTGTCATGATACATGCATAAATGAAGTTAGTATGTCAAAAAAAATGAGGAAATGATTATTGTTGACCGGTTTCATATAATGGGATGTATGATAAATGGGATGAAAGAGATAGAAATGAGATAGATGGATATAAATAGATTGATGTAGATAGATATGATAAATAATAGATATTGTGCTTTATATTTTGTGCTATTTTTATCATTATAGAGTGTTTTATTATGTGACAAGTGGATGTATGCACACCAAGTAATGATAGGTAATAGTGGCATCTATATCATTTTTAAAAAGTTTTCATATGTGACAAGTGGATATATGTACACCAAGTTGAGACAAACCTTGGTGACTTTAGTATCCTTTGCCTAGACAAAGACACAAAAAACAAGGATTATTCTTAAACGTACTAGACATGATGGAACCTTGTCATAATATGCAAGGGAACATAGTTTCACAACATGATAACCCTAATGTATAAAGGTTTTAATGACCTTATATAGGGTAATTTTTAATGCTCAAATATAATCCAATACACACAAGGATCATACCTATCATAGAAACACTCAAATACATTCCATAAATATAGTATGAAAAATAAATTACCTTTAGCCATTCTTGCTCCTCTAATCATTATGAGATATCCTTGAGAAACATTGGAATAAGACAATAAGATAAATCAAGCAATAAAAAGACTCAAGGACCAAATAGATCAACAATTATCAATTTTTATTGCTAGAAAATATTTTCTCAATAGTGGGTAATGCCCATTATAGGAAGGATTCATCCATTAGGATATGATTTGATGCATAAGATGTTTAAGGTGGATTTGGAAATTGATGAGTAGGTTGTACATAGTTTAGCAAGAGTCTCATATTTTTTATTGTTTCATGAATGCTCATATGTCCCTTGGGTTTTACATAGTTTATTTTTGCTTAAATCTCTCGTCTAGGAAAATGGAAATTATTGGTGTCATGGTGAGTGAGTGTGATGTGATTTTATTATGGAATGTTATGAATGATTTTTCTTATTATATATAGTATAAAATGATGCTATAGAATGTGTGAAATATTCTTCCTCTGATACTAACTTCAAGGATCCAATCCAAGAACTAAGTCAAGGAAATGCCCCCAGTTAGGTATAATATTTTTTATTAATGGAATGGGTGACATGGAATTATTATGAGTTAGTGCCCTAGGCTAGGATGAATGATCCTACTATGGACCAGTATTAAGCCATGATAGGGGTGATAGGTGTATGAAAAAAGGTTTTATTTTGGATGGATTGGATGAAAGCACTAATAGATGGTGGAGATTGGTTTCTACACATGGCACCTGCAAATAGATTTTCACCATGGTACCTACCCAAGGTGCCACCAAAGTGGTTTTCACCATAGGTTGGATTATTTAACTTTACTCTTTTTAATATTTTTTTATTTTTCTATTTTGTTTTGTATTTTGCAATTCAGATACTTTGAGGATCAAGCATATAATTTATTTAGGTGACCATTATTGATAGGCTCATATAATGGTTCTCCTTCAAGTGTGGAAAGTTGGTTCACTCTTAATCCATAAGTTGTGATGAAAAAGGGTCCTAACTGGTCAAGTTCAAATTCCCTTTCTTCTCACATTCTTTTTCGATTCTTTTGATTTTCCTTAAGTACCAAGTCTCCTATCTCAAATTTTCATGAGATGACCTTCTTATTGTAACTACAACAAAGACATAATTGATATAATTTTAGGTGGTTAAGTTCATTAAGATTCCATTTTTCTATAAATTCCAAGTCATGTAGTCTGGAATTTCTATACTTTTCATCATTAATGATATTCTATAGGGAAATTCTGAGTCACAAGAGCTCGACCTTGATAGGTAAAATTGATTTGGCTCTAAAGACTAGGGAATACATGGTGGCACCTACGGGTGTGTGAATGCTAGTTTGATAAGCCCATGATGTAGGGTTAAGGTGGATGTTTCTATAACGATCAACATCATTGGAAGCCTTCTTGATAATTTTCAATACGATTTTATTTGATGCCTCTACTTGACCATTACTTTGTAGATAATAAGGGGTGGAAAAATGGTGTTGAATGTGAAATTTATTATAGAGCTCATGAACATCTTGGTTCTTAAATGGACCATTATGAATGAAAATAATCAAGGGAATACCATACCAAAAAATGATATAGTTTAGGATAAAATTAGAAATTATATTTCAAGTGATGTCAGTTAGAGGAATGGTTTCAATCCATTTAGTGAAGTATTGCATGGTTGTGATAATAAATTTGTGTTTGTTAGATTATGTGGGATGGATTTTTCCTATGAGGTCGAGCACCCTCTAAGAAAAATTTCATAATGTGGTTGTTTCTTGAAGCTATTGAGTCAGTGCATGTATAAGATCACCATGTTGTTGACACTTGTGACATTTATGAGCAAAATTGTAGGCATATTATTCTATTGTTGGCCAATAGTACTTAGCTCTCTTTGAATTATTCGCTAGATTTGGACCACTAGAGTGTGACCCATAAATACCATCATGCACCTCTTGTAGGGTAGTTTTTGCTTCTTCTGAGTTAAGACACCTAGGAGAGTACTGTCAAAACTCCTTTGATAGAGTGTATCTCCTAGAATGAGGAATCGGGATGAACATTTAATGAAATTTTTTCTCTGGTTGTTGGATAAATTTAGTGAAAGGGTTTTTTGATGGAGATAATCATATATGTCTTGGTACTAGGGATAACTAGGACCAAAAATGTCACACACAAGCTTAGACTCTTAGACATCGAATGCAAGTATCAATCGTTGTTTCACTAAGAATTCATATTGATGGATATTGTGAGGCATATCCAAGAGAGATTCAATAGTAGCCATGTAATTTTATTCTTTGTTGTTTAATTTGGGAATCTTCTCAAATGTGATATCACTGAATTATTGTTTGAAACTATCTAAAATTTTCTTATAGGGTAGAATTTTTTCATCTTTGGTCTAATATTCATCATTCACTTGTTTTACAGCCAACTAGGAATCACCATAGACTTGAAGCTCCTTAAGTTGTCACTATATTGTTGTCCTAATTCATGTGAAAAGTGCTTCATACTTAGCGATATTGTTTATACATTGAAATTACAAATAGTATGATTTAGGTATGCAATCACCTTGAGCTATGATGAATAGTATACCTACTTCTAATCCATGTTGTGTATGATCCATCAAAGTAAAGCTTCCATGCATGGGCATGGGTTACTATGAATATACCTTCATCTTAGAAATATGATACTAGTGGGTGATCTACTATCATAGGGCATCTACTAAATGGTTAGTGATCACTTTCCCTTTGATGGCCTTTTGGTCTACATATTCAATATTAAATTTTCTCGGGATCATAACCCATTTATCCATTCTCCCTATGAGTGTTTCCGTGCTCAACAAGTACTTAATGGGATTACTTTTTGCAATGATTTTATTATAATGGTTTAGCATGTAATGTTAATTTCTATGAGGAAAAAAAAATTGCTAAAGAGGCACATTCAGTAGGTGTATAGTTAATTTCATAACCCACCAGAGTATGATTGATGTAGTAGATTGCCCTTTCTTTACCCAAATCATGTTGTGCAAGGAGAGCACCTAATGTTGCTATTATGGAATATATATATAATAAAAAAGGATTTCCCTAGACTAGTGGCATTAATATTGGAGCAAACACAAGATAAATTTGAATTCCTTTTGACACTTTTCATCCCACTCAAAGATAACACCCTTATGCAAAGGTGCATAAAGGGATGACACTTATCTAGGAGTTGAGAAATGAATTAGTGAATAGATTGGAGCTTTCCTTGTAATATTTCAATCTATTTGAGATTGGTAGGAGGCATATTGATTATGGCTTTGACCTTTGTTGGGTCCACCTCAATGCATGTTCTAGATAAAATATACCCCAGTAGTTTTCCCGAAGTAACCCCAAAGACACAATTCTTAGGATTCAGACGAAGGTTATACTTTTATAGTTTATCAAAAATCTTGGCATGTATATACAAATTCCCTTCTCTTGTGAGTGATTTTTCTAGGATATAATCAATATAATCCTCAATAAAGGTATGCATCATGTCATGGAAGATAGTGGTCATAGCCAATTGACAGGTCGCTCTAGCATGTTTGAGGCCAAAGGGCATGAAATTCTAGCAAAAGGTTCCCCATGGACACACGAATGATGTTTTATGTTGATCTTCAAGAATCAAGAGAAATGAAAATATGGTTCTATCTTGAGAATACATCCATTAAAAATAGCATTCCATGCTCTGTTGTCAAGTCCACGATCATATCTATATTAGGTAGAGGAAGGTCATCTTTGGGACATTCCTTCTTTAGATCTTTGAAATCCATGCATATTTTGATTCCCCAATGGGTTTAATGATAGGTACCAAGTTTGGCATCCACTCAGGATAGTCAGTTGGTCTTATAAAACTCACATTTAATAACTTTTGAAGTTTTGCCTTGACTAACAATGTTATTTGAGGGTGCATTTTACATAACTTTTTCTTTATTTTTTCCCTCAGTATTATAGTTAGATGATGTAACACTAGATTAGGTTCCAATACTAGCATGTCCATGTAAAACCATGCAAATTTTATTTATCTATTTTGGAAGAATTCCATGAAGTTAACCTTTCCTTCTCAGATAGCAAAGTTGCAAAGAATGTAATCTCGGCATTGTCTGTGGTGTTGATGTTTTCTTCCTTATATTTCTCGATAAGAACTGGAGATCTCTCTTTATCCATTGGGATATTGTGAAACCTTCCATCCTTGGGTGCCTCAGAAAGGTTCACCCTTGGATATGTCCTTTATTTTTCCTATTTTGTATTTTGAAAGTGTCACATGGCAGTTTTCACCAGGGGATCTATTTATGAATTTTATATTTTTTATGATTGGAAGGTTTGACACCCTCCCCAAGGTATGTCATAGTGTCAAGATAAATTTTAAAACCAGCTATATGATCTCCCAAGGGCATCCCATCTTGAAGTCCCAATAACTCAACAATAGCTTCATTGTTTTGGAATGTGTTTATACTAGATAGATCTCGTTGGTCCCAATCAATGAGTTGGGGATAGACAAATGAAAGGTTAATATCATAGGGTGAAGGTTAAAAAGATATATATGATATGGTGCAATTTTTGTGATCTTGGAATGGGGAGCTGAAAAATAAGGAAAAAATTAGGTGATGATTAGGGAGCTTAAAAATACTCTTTTTTGGTGCATTTTATATGAAGGAATTGTGGAAAAAAAATATAATTTTGGGAAGAGGGAATCAATAGGGGCCATGTTCATAAAAAACTTGGAATCATTCAAAGTGAGTATGTTGAGAATTTTTAATAGTGGTTCGTTATGCACAATTGAAAACCAATGAGTATTCCTTTATCTATAGGCACTAAGATTTCACCAGATATATGTCCTAAGTTTGATGATTATTTTGATGATATATATAATATTT
The DNA here is from genome assembly GCA_007115665.2 of Sequoiadendron giganteum. Lineage (NCBI taxonomy): Eukaryota > Viridiplantae > Streptophyta > Pinopsida > Cupressales > Cupressaceae > Sequoiadendron > Sequoiadendron giganteum. Next base: position 677,720,212 of record CM021100.1, on the reverse strand, counting down.
CTTATACTAGTGTTGTTGGTATTATGGTGTATCAAATGGTTTTGTACTAGACTAAATATTACCTAAGCAATTGGATTTATTAGTAATTCTATGTCTATCCCTAATAAATAAACAATAAAATTATGTTAAGAGGGTATTTAAATATTTATGAGGAACTTCTAATATTGCCTAATTTATCATGGTTTTAGTGATGTGGGAAACTTATTGGACATACATTTCTTTATTGATGTAGATTGAATAGGTGATTTGGATTGTTAGAGGTCCACTAATAGTTGTCTTCTCTTTTTTCTAGATTTATCATTTGGATGAGCGAAAGACAACCTTAAACTATGTTTATTATTATTATTAAAATAGACTATATAGCTGCTACATATTCCTTAAAGGATGTGGTATGGTTACAATTATAATATTTAGGTGTTATCTTTTATTTTATGGTTGCTTATATTGGATGTAATAGATAGAGTGTTATTTATTTGGCTAGAAATATCATGTACCATTCTTTTAATAATCACATAGATGTATACTATCACTTTATATATGAGATGGTCAAGAGTGGTAAGTTCATGATTCGGATGATTGAAACTTTGGTTAATGTTGTAGATTAAATATGAAACTAGTGAGCACAAATAACATCTCTTGGTGTAGGTAGTCATAGGACTTGCATCTTGTACTTGATTTTGTTCTTAAGTTTCTCTCATTTTATGCAATATAAATATGAAGCAAGATAAAATTGGGATTATGTGATATCTACCTTGAAAATTCTTATTTCTAATGTATTTAATTTTATGTAGATGGATAATTAATGTGTTTACACCGTAGTAAATAGAATGAGTGAACTTGGATGCCCATGTGTGGTGGAGACACTAATATTAATTATTATTCTCTAGCTATTTAGGATTATTATTGTAAGGAGACATGGAAAGAAGAGAAGGAAGATGTAAGGTCATAATAAGATATAAAGAGTCATGAGTTGTAGTTGGTTGGAGAATGGGATACTTGGGAGTTACGACTTTACTTTTATAGAATTATCATGGATGTTACTTAATCATAAGATTTATTTACTATTCTAGGGGATTATCTTCATGAATATGGGGCATTGGTGTTTTTCTTGTGAAAGTGGTACACCTAGTTTTTGACCCATGGTTTTGGCTACTATTATTGTATATCCTTTATGGCTTCTATTTTTTAATTGTTTTATATATTAGAGGAGTAGGATAGAGATAATATAAATTTTGAAGGTGAAAGTAATGGTATGTTGCTAGAATGTTATTAGATTGAAGAAGATAGAGTTGATTATATTGTTGTTGGAATTTGTTCTTGAATACTTTAGGCTTAGTATCTCTTTGGTGGTGGATTTATTTCCATAAAGGTTTTCTCATGTAAATTCATCTGTTGTGTGTTTATTACATGCTTTCTAATCTATATTTTGTATTATATTAATTTTACCATGTTAGATTTTACATTTGATGGTATTCACATATAATTTAATTGGGTCAATCAGATTTATATAATTTATGCATATATTCTCTCTTTGATTGTTCATGCCAATTTATCAATAATTTCAACCATTTGATCACATTTTAATCTTGTGTCTTGCATATTCTCTAGAGGTTATTAGGGGTTTGGTCAAAAATTTATTATGCCAGTGGTCACAAGAATTATGTAACACTCTATAGTGGGTCTCTCATTTTTATTAAATATCTGAGCTTGTCAATCAATGAAGTTAGCAAAGATTCATGTCAAGATTCCATCTTCTCCTTAAGTTATCCTAGCTTATAATATTTCCATGATGTGTTATCCATCCAATCAATTTATCATCAAATAGTTGGTACATCCTCATGTAAGTGGTAAAATATTATGATTTTTGGTGTGTCATTATTTGGTGGTGTATACATGTTGAAAAACTTGTGGTGAACCCTCATTTTCTTGTTCATTTGGCCTCAAGGTAATGAACATAGTAACAATGATATCAATAACAATACATAGAAATCCTACACACTCCAAAAAATTTATTAACCAATTTAGGAATATATTGGTATACCATTGGATGAATTTTGTATCTTTATAGTTGGGCGGGCCCAATACATCTTGGTGATTTTTTTGGTGTGCGTGTATTCAAATTTAGGGTATTTCAAAGCAATCAACAACTATTAAATTCAATGCTAAGTTGAACCATCCAATAACTCATTCCATTCTATCCCATTCTTCTACTAGGTGTAAAATCCAATGTGTATTGATCATTGCATGCACTTTGATTAACGATGATGTTTTGATATTCTCATGTGTGCATTTTATGAGGTCTCCATCATAATTTTCCACCTCTTGCAAAACTAATATTCAAAATTCATGGATCCCAAATACTATATTTTTAAATTCAAATGCATTCCAAAGATTGTACTAAAATATTGAATATGTAATCAAAACACATATTTACTCTCTAACCCATATCAAATCACTCGGAATTCATATGCTAAATATATTAAGTATTTCATGTAAGAATTCAATAAATAGTTACATGTTAGTCCATTGCACATCTAAGGCATCAATCATCCACTCTTTATATATTTTTTATTAGGATGTTATATTTTTTTTTATAAATAAGAGTTGTATTATTATTGGCAAGGTTATAATGTATTAGACATACTCATTCTCATGGAGCCTACAAACTTGTCATTTTCTCAAATATTTTTAAATTTTAGTAGTCTTTATTTGTCCAAAAAATGTTCTAGTGATCTACAATTTTGTAATTGTGTCTAATCTAATTATTTTTCATGAGAATATTATTTTTCTTATGGTGTCGATGCTTAAGTAAAAAATATATGGATAGTTACTATGCATGTTATAGAGTAAGAAGATGTATATTTTTATCTAGTGAATGGTTTTAGGATTAGTTTCTTAGATTAGTTTTTAATTCGACATTTATTTTCAACATTTTCTCCTTTTACCTCCACTCAAAAACTAGACAGAAGTACTCATTGAAGTCCATAAAATGAGATATTTTTGACCTCAAAGGTTCTTCTCCAAGCCATCTCACATGCTCATAGGCTTATCATGATTAACACATATATAAGTGAGATTTTATATTGAAAGTGTAAATTTAAATACTCATAATAGTATTATTTGAATTCGTAGTGATCTTGGCATGTATTTTCTACAACCCACTCTCATGTACAAGAAGTGGGTTGTAGAAAATATGGTGTCCCTCAACATATGCACCCCTCAACATTTATAGGAAACCACAATACAAGAAGTGGGTTGTAGAAAATATGGTGTCCCTCAACATATGCACCCCTCAACATTTATAGGAAACCACAACAAGGACCTTGATTTAGAAATAATGATGACATTGAAATTATGAGGAACTCAAAGCTACATAATGGGGGTCATTATTATTTAAGAAAGGGAATGTGATCCAAGCATATCTTCATGACTAGTAGTCATTATCCTTAATTAGGATTAATTAACCTTAATTTTTTTATCAGTGTGCTCCATAATGCAATGGGAACCATCGCTCCTCAGAAAAGGGTGAATGATCCAAGTGTAATTTTAGGTATCTATCCATAAGCCAACACTGCTTACATTAAATTTATTTTACCATTTAATTACATCATCTAATATTGCTAACATACCTCATATATAGATGTACATCTAGAAATTTCATTTCACATGCAACTATGCAAGCATTATCCTCAATAGTCATATGCACAAATAAATAATCTCATAATCTCACACCTCATTATTGTTTCCCGTCAAGAAAATTTTGCACACAAGATTTAATACATTTTCTCAAGCATCCTCAAGAATCACATGCAATGCATATGCTTTATACTTATATAAAAACAAATTACTACACGTTCTATACACATAATATGTCTTTACAACTTTGCCTTAAAATATACACATCTAATACGTGGAACTTCATAATATACATGTTATACTTCCATACATACATGACACTTGGTATACCTTGCACTATAATAATTTTATCCATAAAAGTTTCACACTTGGCACCATATGTATTTGACACATGGCATTATTCCACCATACAATAAATTGATACTTGGCAATGTCTTGCTCACACATGTGATGCAACTATGTGCATTGGAAACATGGAAACACACATGAATATCAATTATTGACCTTCATCTATATATATTAGCACTATACACCTTATTTGAGGGAGTCCATAATAGAGATATCATTATTGACATAGAAATATAAAACTCCATATGGTTGTTGTTGTTAGAGCTCCAAACATCTTATATCACACTCCACACACCTTCTATCTCACTTCATGCATCTATTATCACACTTTGACTAAATTAAGAAAATTGAAGATGCTTCATCTCTTTTCTAATTATAAAAATTCTCATTTATAGCCTTCTTTGTAATTCATGCATTAATGTATTTATCTCTATATTGCCATTGAATAGGATTACTTCTACTAATTTTATGCTCTCTAAATGTGTTGATAATTTTCTACACCTTATCTTACAAGTTTCATTACATATTCTATGAACTATAATGTTATTTAGGTTATTCTCATGATTTAGATAAGTTACAGACTGACTTATGAGTTTCTCTTATAATTGATTAAGATCATAAATAATATCTATTTTTAGTCTAGGCTAATATAATATAATGCATACAAATAAGCGTGTATTAACCTAAAACAAAACATTAATATCTAGTGTTGGATTAGTTGACAAGTGTTTAGTGTTATAATTAAAAATGGAATGAAAGAGACAATAATACTTATCTCTACAACCAAAGAATGAAGCCTATCAATGAAGGTCTTGAATGTGCTATGTTCTATAATGTAAAGTGCAACTTATTTGTTTGGTAAACACCTTTAGTTATATGCATTATCATTGTTACAATATTGCAAGTCCAATATAGGTTTGTGACCATGAACTAATCCTTTTCCTACAAACTAGATCTTGAACATATGCTCTTATGCTTGCTTTAATGATGAGTTTATGTTTTTTATTTTCTATTAGCTTGTGGAATAGGTGCTATTGATAAATACCTTTGCTAATTTGTTATACAATAAAATTTGTGAGGTATTTTGGTTGCACTATGTGTATAGCAACCCTTGAGAATAGATTGGATAACAAACAAACATCTAAAATGCAAATTTGTTACTCCTTTTAGTGCACCAAATCCAAATGTTTCATAATTGATTACTCTTTCAATGCACTAGGATGATAAAAGATATGTGAAATGAATATATTTCTTTGATGATTATAATGAATGAAATAAATTTCTTTAAATACAAATGCATAACAAGAAATCACATAAATCTTTACCTAGTCATCCCTTGGAGGGAATACTTTGTAAGAGAGTGTAAATTTGAATTAGGGTAGGTCAAGCTCTCACTTGCAAGGATGAGCTTATGATTGTAGACCCAACCTAGGATCAGTGGATAGACTGAATCATGAAAAATATACATTATTTAGGTATTAATGTATGGATAAGCATGAACTTAAGGCAAATAAACCATATGTGTGAAGACATGTACATAGGAATAAGATAAGACAAAGAACATGGAATTATATGTAAATAATCTTAAATTTGCAACAAAAAATATCACCATTTATCATTATATAAATATATTAAGATTTTTCCTCAAAATATACATAAAACTAAATAAAAAAGACAATGGATGCTAATTTGGCCATTGCACTATTTAATGGCTTAAAATGCCAACATCAAATTCAATAATGATAGTTGTTGCTTAATTATGGATGTAAAAGTTTAAAGAACCATTTAAAAATTAGATTTAAAGAGTTCAAGATTGAAAAGGAATTGAGGCATGTTCACACTATTTAAGTCTCCACTTTGGGACTTTTAGGTATTGTCTCTCCTCATGTGGTTGTGACATGTGTCCTCACTATGTGAGACACCTAGTGCATGCAGACTAGCCACTTGATCACACACTTTTCAAGTGAGCTCACAAGTGTTGCACCTTTGGAGGGGTAGTCAACCATTTAGTCCTACCTTCCTACCTCCTCTGCCTTGCCTATATAAGCAAGATTCTTATTGTATTTTACACACAATTCTTGTAGATTCTTTTAGAAACTCTTAATGCAATTTTTTCATATTGGCATTTGAATCTCTCAAAATCATTGGTTTTACTTAACGCATTTACAATTTTTAGCTTAAAATCTCTCTTAAAAATTTCATGTTTAATTTATTTTCTTTTTTATTTCTAACAGTACATATATGTACATAAAATAATATTCATTCACATGCAACTATGCAAGCATTATCCTTAATAGTCCTATGTAGGACTACTACACAATTTCATAGTCTCATACCTAACGATGGTGTCCCCTCAAGATTTTGTGTATGCAAGATTTAATAGCTTTTTCAAAGACTCTTCAAGTATCATGCATTGCTTATGATTTATACTTCTATACATTATGTGTTACTACACATTTTATTCACACACTAAACCTTTATAAATTTATCTTAAACCATACATATGCAACACATGGAACACCATTGTCTATATTTTATACTTCCATACATACATGACACTTGGTTAGCCTTGTGCTATAAAAACTGGCTCCATACAAGTTTGCCACTTGGCAATATCTTTTCCACACATAAAATGCAACTATACACATTGGAAACATGAAAATGCACACATGGATATCAACTATCAACCTTCATCTATATAAGTTAGCAATATACGCCTTATAAGAGGGAGTATGTAAGAGAGAGTATGTAAGAGAGATATCATTGTTGACTTAAAATTCTAACACTCTAGATGGTTGTAGATGCTTGAGCTTCACACATCTTATCTCACAGTTCACACATCTTCTACCACACTTCTACATCTATTATCACACTTTGTTTAGTCTAATCAAATTGAGGAAGATGTTTCTTCCATTTTTTAATTATTAAAAACTCAACCTTTTTTGTAATTCACCATTGATGTATTTATCCCTGTCTTGCCATTGAATAGGAGTGTTTCTACTTATATTGCACTCTTTGAATGTATTAATAAGTTTCTACACCTTGTCTTACCAATTTCATTACATATTCTATAATCCATAATATTATTTAGGTGATTCTCGTAATTTAGATAAGTTATAGATGACCCTATGGGTATCTCCTATGCTTGATTAAGATAAAAACGATCTCTAATTTTAGTCTAGATTAATCCAACATAATGCATACAAATAAGCACATATTAACCTAGACTAAACAATTAACAACTATTGTTGGATTAATTGACATGTGTTTAATGTTATAATTAGAAATACAATAAAGGGGATAAGAATGCATAGCTCTATAACCAAAGAATGAAGCCTATCAATGAAGATCTTGAATGTGTTATGTTCTACATTTTAAAGTGTAACTTCTTTGTTTGGTAAATACCTTTAATCTTATGCATTGCCTTTGTTCTATTAGGGGACAATATTGCAAGGCTAGTATAGATTTGCCACCATGAACTAGGCCTTTGCCTACAAAGTAGATCTTGGACTTATGCTCTTATGCTTGCTTTGATGATTTTATGTTTTGTCTTTTCTATTAGCTTGTGGGATAGGTGCTATTGATAAATATCTTTACTAGGTTGTTGTACGACCAAAGCTATGAGGGCCTTTGGCTTTACTATGCCTCAATCAATCCCTTGAGAATAGATTGGATGACAAGAAATGTAGATTTGTTACTCCTTTTAGTGCACATAATCCAAATGTTTCACAATTGATTACTCTTTCAATGCTCTAGGATAACAAAAGATATATGAAATGAGTAATTTTTCTCAATGATAAGAATGAATTTAATAAATATCTCTAAATACAAGTACATAACAGTAAATCACATAAATTTATACTTGGTTGACCCTTGGAGAGAAATACTTGTTAAGAATTAGCATCAATTTGAATTAAGGTAGGTTGAGCTCTCAATTGCAAGGATGACCTTATGACTATAGATCTAACCTAGGATTAGTAGATAGATTAGATCATGACAAACACATATTAGTTAAGACTTAGTGTGTGTATGCATGAAATTCAAACAAATAAATCATATGTATGAAAACACATGTACATAAGACAATACATATAAAATTATATATAAATAAAACTAAATAAATAATTTATATCTTTTCAAAAAGACATCTTTTGACATTATATACATATTTTAAGATGTTTCCTCAAAATATACACAAATCTAAATAAAAGAGCATTGGATGCTAATTGGATCATTGCACTATTTAATGTCTTAAAATGCCATCGTCAAATTCAGTAGTGATGGTTATTGCTTAATTATGGATGGAAAAAGGTTAAAGCACCATTTAAAAAGCAGATTTAAAGAGTTCAAGCTCAAAAAGGAATTGAGGCCTGACTTTGAGTGGCTAAGAAATTCTCCCTTTTTTTATTTTGTCAAGCGAAATAATTTCAGATTTCACAGGTCTCTTTTAAATGGAGTAGGTAGGTTGGACTAGAGTGAGAAGAAATGGGTGATACCTATTTTCCAGAGTACGATCCCACCCCTTATGGAGGAGGTCTGGATCTGGAACAACTCTATGGCAAACCCATCGACCCCTCTGAGAAATCCTGCTACGCCCCCTCTGAGGCCCCCTCTTCTCTTCCACAGGAGGAGGAGGATGACAAAGCATCTGTCATTTCTGCATATGGAGTTGAATTGCCCGATTTCGACATTATTAGGACGAATTCCCCCAAGGGCAAACAGGAGGAAAAGGAACTTGCTGAACCCTGGAAACCCATTTATCCAGTCCCTGACTCTCGTCTAAAGGACTCAGATCTGGTTCTCCCTTGGTGCACTTGTGCTATGCCCAATCACTGTACCTGCCCTTACAATATTTTCTCTTTCAACAACCACCCAGAGGAAGAAGAAGAGGAAGAAGAGTGCTTATATATCCACCATGACCCTTCCTCTCCAGACCATGTAAGTTTTTATATAAGTTTTCTTTAGCCCTGTATTAGATTATGTGATGATTTTTTGGGGTTTAATTGTATGGCTCTGAGTCAAACTCATTGCCCCATATGATAATTCAGAACACATATCTTTCATGGCAGGTTGCAAACAAAGTAGCCCAATGGTTATTTTCCAGCAGTTACATATGACAGTGGAGAGCCATCTGTATGCTTCTCTAATTTCTGATGTGCAGTATTTTTTATCAGGTTCAGTTTGTTAAGTTTGTGTATATGCATTAAAACTAGAATGTTTCAGTTCCTTTGAAGTTAGCAAGTTCTTTCTCCTCTTTGTCTGGTCAGGCAACCTTTGCAGACAAAACTCTTTGCATTGGTACAATTTCTTTCCACACCACAGGGTGACCATGAACCAGGCTGTCAACTAAGGAGTTTATGAGGTTGTCAGCCGATGGGTCTGGATCCTTCTGTAAAGTGGTGAATTATTTGGACTTGGACATTTGTGATAATCTTTTCTTCATGAGATTGACAGCTAAGTCTCTTTTATTTATTTAATTTAATTCTCCCCTTCATTATTTTATTTTTTTATCAATTGTCATTCTAGCTCTTTATCTTAGGGTACTTTTATTTATTGTTGTGATTTAATTCGTTGTTCTACAATATTTATGTGAGTTATAATTTTCTGTTTGTAAATTGATGAACTCAATATTTTGCATGATCTAGGATTTTGACCTTAGCGTTTATTCTTCTTTTATTAAGGTTTTCAATTTTTATTTTTTTTATTGCATTCATTTTATATCATCTTTGGTTAGGTTTGGATCCACTCAGATTTTTGCATCATTGGTAAATGTTTGTTAGGCATGAGCTTGTATTGTTTGAACTTTATTTGATTCATATGCACACAACCTCCCTTGTGCACACACAATATTAGATTCTTATCATGAATATTTTCTCCTCTTTCATAGCTAAACTCACCCCTATGCCACCATGCTTTATAATAGTGATACCTCTTTCATAGCTTCTAATAGTTACTTAGCTATTAATTTTGTTTTATAGTCATTTAATGCATCTAGGGATGATGCTCAATGTGACGAGGTTATGGCTTCTTCAACTATTTATGATGTTTTTGCACCTTGTGTTGTTATTCCTCTTACATGTCATGATAGCCTTAATTCAATCCCCTTATATTCATCTTCTATTATGGTGCATCTTATAAGAAAGGGTCATGTTATGCTCTGTGATGATATTCCCTTTCCATTTCATGTTTGTTCTATTCATGATGATAATTTACCTTGTGATACATTACATGATACTATAATGGATTACAATGTTAGTTTACTAGCTTCTTGTGTGAGTGTTATTGATGCTTAATTATCTCCTCATTTATTACACATGATATTATGGCTCCTAGTGAGGAGTTATTACATGATGAATTTGATGGTACTATTGATGCATCCTTATATGCTAAGTCATATTTAGTTGCTAGTTATGAATACTTGGATGATTATATCTTATTGATTAGTAAGCTATACTCTATTTGAGTGGTAGGTGTATTGCAATGGTTTGATTCATCTTGTTTATTCTATCATTCATTTGCAAAATTGATGCATGCATTTATTCCTAATTCTTGCTTTTGTGTGCTTGAAAAAATGTGTACTCAACTAAGCCTTCTCATAATCTATCTTTCAATGTACAACTTCCCTTACTATCCATATGGGTTATCTATCTTCTCATGCTACCTTTTGTGTTAAGTCACCTCCATTTAGGGATATACCTACTTTTCATGCCAAGACTACTTCATAGAGTTATCATAGAATTTGACATACATATCAAATGATGGTGAAAGGTCAAAATGTTTCATCTTAGCAAACAATCTTGTCATTGAGTATAATTAGTCTTACTCATGCACATAGGATCACATCCAAGGCACTTATAAAATATGATCATAAAAAAAAAAAAACAGAATACATAAGCTAAGTTATTTCTTTGAGATTTACTGTGTACACTACCTTTATATAAGGATATCATGCAAAAAGCTTTAAAATTATACAAGTGAATTTTGATACTACTTCACAACAAGTGACTTCTTTGATATAATCTATTGGTTATAGAAAACGTCATGCTATTTCATTTTATGACATAAAACTCCCACATTAGTTAGTTATTAATGAATCTTTATCTTTGCACATTGTGGTGAGATGTCACAAATTTAACATAAAAATACACCTTGGTTGACAATGGATCTACTTTGAACATATACACTAAGGATTATTTGAAAAAGTTGAATATGGGTAAATGCAAAATTACAAAATTATATCATTATTAGAGGATTTGACAATGTTAGTAGATGCTCCTTAGTTAACTTTACTTTTCCTATCACAATTGGCCCATTTACTTTAGATACAATATTTCATGTCATGTTAAGTTGATTATGTTATTCTAGTAGGATGTTCATGGTTACATATTATATGTTGGATCTTGAAATTACTTCTCACACTTCTAGAGGGATCAATCTCCTTCAAGGCCAAGGATATGTCATTCCTAAAGGTGGATAGATTGACTCATCAACAAAATGTGAGTGATGACAAGCCAATTGTTGATAGTGGATAAAATATCTTTCACTTTGGGCTCAGCTAAACCTAGGAGGGTATTTCTAGAGGTAATGTTTAACAAGACTTCATCATAATTGAAGATATTGCATGATAAACAAATTGTAGTAATATCCAGAAATACACTTTGGCCCCAGATTTTGTCACTAGATCAAGACTAACCTATTGCTATAACCTCTCTTAAGTTGGTATGGATATGCAAGACATGATTCACAAGATAAAAGCTACCAAGTCTTAGCGAATAAATTTTTGTAGATGTAACACCGTCATGAAATACATATGAACCTATTTCCTAATCATAAACTATTGATGAATTATTTTGTTCACTTAAGTGTATAAAGGGTAAAACATTTCCAAGGTTGGTGTCTTATATTGGGCTATAGAATCATAATAAACCAACAAAAATAACATAGGATATCAATAATTGGACATGCTTAATAATCTCTCCCCAAACTTCTAGAATTCCACATGCAATAAGAAAAAAACCATTACAAATGATAATATGCAATAATTAAGTGCTACAACACATCAATTTTTATTATATTCACACCAACAAATATGGCAAGAGAAAATATTAAGCTAAGAACTTGTGACACTTAATCACTTAGAAATATTCTTGAAGATCTGCAACTAACAAAGGAGACATCTAGTTACAAACATCTACTACAAACTAGCTATTTCTTTGTGATTCACAAAACGGGTTTCTCTAATGGTGATTGGATGTGTAGGAATTGAAAGCTTTGATCTTGCTTGGAATGACAATTGCATGAAAATGGAGAAACGATCAACCTTTATGGACAATGAATTGACATATACAACACTATTGTTTCTTATCACTTTGAGAATCGAGGAGGAACTAGCAGTCAATGGATGAGACTTGCAAAGAAAACTTAGATCCTATGGAATCTATTGAAATGGAAAACTAGGGCTTGTGTGGAAAGCATATGCATCATAAATGTAACCATCCCATTAGTGGTGGCACGATGTTCCTCATCCTCTATTGCTTGAAGTATGTTTGAATTTATGCCCTTAATATTAGACAATTATTTTTGGGTTGTGTAGAGAGATAGGTGGGAGTTATAGTGCAAAACATGGGAGTTTTAGAGTTTCGGGGATCGAGGTTTAGGAATACAAGGGAAAAGGTATCTTGAGTAAAAGAATTAGGGAGTCTGGGTTTAGAGGAAAAACATGCCAATAACTTAGTATAAGAATTGGGGAGTTGGGGTTTAGAGGAAAAATATGCCGGTAAGGAAAATTGTGAAACATTGACAAAGGAAAGGGAAAACAAAGGTAGAGAACATGTTGCCTCACTATGGTAGTTATTCATTGTATCATATGCTTACTTTGCATTGATAAATCTTCTCTTCAAGACCTTCCTCATTAGCCATTGTGCACTATCATTGACATCCCATTGGTTAAAGTTGTAAAATGCTCAATGTATATATGCCACATGTCTAAATTCTAAAGATCCATGTGTGCCTATTCTACAACCATTAACACTAAAGGATAAAAATGCATGTGGTAAATTCTCATTGCTTCACTATCCCACTTCACATTAGCAAGTCATTCACTAATGGTTCTTGAAATAAGATGTTATATGCTAGGCAATACATAAGACCCACTAAATATTGCAAAATAATGTTCACATTTCACATTTCTTTCTTGTTCACATGCCACATGTATTATTTTTAAGTTCACTCAAAGGGGCCATTAGATCTATATGGAATCTTCTTGCATTCTATAAATAAAAGCTACTATTTTTATCTTGTTATAATATTGGCACACATGAAACATCCTAATTGCATCATGTACTCCCTTCGCATTACATATTGATGGCTCCTCATAATTTATTTTCTACATTATGTGTTACACCATTATTTTTGTTTTAAGTAAAGTCCAATGGCTAATTTAAAATATTTTCAAATGATTTAACATTGGTCATCCCTAACTCCTCTACCTATGCATGAGTTGGACATTAAAGCAAGCAATTCACATCTACACTTAGTATATTCACATAACTACACATCCTAAAAATCGTAGTCATGAATTCCCATTGAACTGAAGCATGAAGAGTCACATCGAGACACCAAAAAATTAGGTTCCTAAAGTAATAGAAATGACATTATTGACCAATTTCCTAAACAAAAAGTGTATAAGTTTATGCCAACTAAAAGGAGAGGTGTCTATATTGTTCCATAGCCTTCAAAATCTATTTTAAGCTTGCAAGAATCTAGTTAGTCAATTTTCCATTTTCTTGTGTTGTCTTGCACATAATTAGTTTGTCAATGGTTTCTCATTAGTCAAGGGTGCCTAGTTTCATTTTTGCTATCCTTTGGATTTTGCCTCATACCCTTGGTGTCAACTAGATCATTTACCTAAGTTAAATTTGATTTAAAATCCTAAGCCTTGTATATTGAGTACCCTTAACTCCCTATCACAACCTCCAAATCATCTAAGTGAATTGTCACTCAAGACCTAACTAAACAACTCCCATGGGAATCCAAGGAACTCAAGAAATCATCAAGCAAGGTAGTTCTCATACACCATTGAGAGGACTCTAAGGTACAAATTTTGAATGCCATTACATTCAAAATGGGTCGGTATTTATTTGAGTACTTTCTCAACAAGTCCTTCATTGTTTTTCCCTAGGCAGCGTGTGGAGATTTGACTTGGGGAAGGTCCTTGTGCCTAACTAATTCATCAATCCATAATTATTGGAATGGGTTTACAAGAGCTATGATATGACTTCTATAAATGTCATTAGTGTAGGTGGAAAACTATGTTTAATATAAATAAGGGATTGATTCAAACTATATTTAATCTAAACCCTAAGGCACTAGAAAAGATAAACCTGTAAACTTTAGCCACATAATACAATAAGGACACACTCAACCATAGGTACATGTGGCTTCCTCACCATAGGATCATGAAATATGAGCATTAAAAAAATATAAAAAGTTCCAAACAATGAGCATGATTCCTTTAACTGGGATAAGTTCGAAGGATATTTCAAAAGACACTTAAGGAATTTTTAAAGACATGGGCATTGACATAAATAAAAAATGCACACAAGAATTTTTATGTTGGCTATAGATATTTAGAACCCCTATGTATATAGATTGTTTGAATATGGTGGATCTTGGCTAATAGGTTGTGTACAAAGAAGTTAAATTTTAGGAGACCATATTCCAACTAGATATTCAAATGGTATTCTATATTGTGCCACATATTATGCATGTCTTTATTAAAGAATGGATGATGCATTTGGTGTCCAACTACGTTAAGAATAAATATCAAATAGATCTATATGCTTAGTCCTTGAATGATAATTATTAATATGGACATTAATTTCCCATATTCTAACTACTATATCTTTGAATATCTCTTTATCACTCCTATACCAAAAAAATAGGGCATGAAAGGCCAAAAGTGTTTAGAAATTTTAAGGAATTCTATAGGTCTCTAGCAGTTGTTGAAGGATCAAATCTTTCTCGTAATTGAGTTGACTGGTTTCTACATGATAACTTCAATATAATTAGGGTTTATGGAGCCATTATTGCCCCATGTAAATTCCCTAGGTATGTGCTTGTTAGGTTTGATTTTATAGAGGCAATTTGGTATATGCATAACTTAAATCAAATATTTTTAGAATTCATAAGAAACAAGGTTTGATGCCCACACAAGCCCAATTCTCAAATTTCATTCTTTTGGTAGGGAAGGGTAATGATAGATTATGTGGTGTAATTAGTGAATATGGCATGAAAAAAGATGATGATAAATATTATGATCCAAAATGATTCATAGATAACATGAGGATTGTTAGGAGGTCTAGTTATGGGCACTATGATTTGGAGAAGAAGGATTTGGTTAGAAGTTGCATTGATCGAGTTAATAAAGATCAAAGGAGAAAAAAGTGGAAAAACATAGTGTTTGTAGAAAGAAGAAAAAATTTGAATGATTGAAATTATAAGGGGGATTTCTTAGAGGCCAAGGACATAATAAAGAGGATGAGAATAAAGTTGGATAATGTTGAGACTCTTGGGATCATGCCACCAACAGTAATGCAAGCACAATTTAGTATTCAAAGAAATAAATTGTAAGAAAGGCCTAGTATCCAATCTTTAATTCATAGTGAATCAATAATGCTATTTGTAACACAAGATATATCAAATATAGCTTCACCCACTAGAGAAGTCCCTCCCCTACTTAAATAAGAAAGTTAAGCTCCTCTATTTTTACTCACACTTCAACCATTGGAGAGTTATAAGAACACTAAAGGTTTTAAGTATCATGTGCCCAATAATGATCCCATCATGGAGGTCATAGCTCCCCTATATACAAACAAAAAATGATGACCACTACACCAAATGTTCCTGCAATAATGGTCACATTGAAGAATGACCCTATTATGCAAGGTGTAAGAAAAAAGGCCTATGAGGAATTTATGTATGATGATGAGTTCATCAAGATTAAGGAGTTCAAACCAATTATCCTAAAAATAAGGAACAAGGATAAAATAGAGGGGGGAATGAGAGGAAAGCACTCACAATTAATGGATGATGAACTATATAATAGCTAGAGTACTTTGAAAATATTTAATATCGAGGTTGAGAAAATCACACCTAAGGAAGAAAGTTGGTAGAAGATAGTGGATGTCTTCGATTAGTTAGGTGGGATATAGATCTAGTCATTACCTTTGACACTATTTGAAGTAGCAAAGAAGAAGACAATGTTTTTGAAAATGTTGAGAAAGAAAGGATATTTTACTTTGTCTAAGTTCAATCCAAGATATAAGAACTTAGCAATATAGGTCATTGATTATAAATTTGCTAAATCACAAATATATGATAACCCATAGGAGCTAAAGGGGCAACTAATTATAAATAGATTTAGAGATGTTTCAACCCTAGAAGTAATCATAATAAGTTGCTAGAAGAGAATGTAAGGTTCGTCAAAAAATACAATAAGTAAAATCTAACTGTAGAGAAGCTCAACCAAATGCTTTGAATCCATCCCCAAGGAAATTGAATCCCTTCCTAACACATTAGAAGATAATAATGTTTTGCAAGAAGAAATACGTAAATTTAAGAGCCTAGTGCAAGTATCAAGGTAAAATGAAATGGTATTATAGATAAAGGCCATGAGAGACTAAAGACTTGATCAAGGGTGAAAAATATTATAAGATAAGCTAATGAATTAAGGGAATACCACATAAATATTTAGAAGACCTTAAATCACATATATTTCTAACAAAAATTATTGGAGATCAATATAAAGTCACAACAACACAACAAGCAATTAGCGCTAACTTTTGCGTTGGATTTTAGTGTATTTGAGTGCATGAATTGAACAATTTGGTTGGTGCCCAACTCAGCACAAACAAGCATGGTCAGCTTGGCATCAAATTTAGCGCTGATTTTTTATGCCGGATTTAGCTCCAGGAAATCATAGCGCCTCTATTAGCACCTAGAATAGCGTCAGAAAGTAATGTCAAAAAGTAAACTCGAAAAATAACGTCTGAAATTGCGCCGAAATGGGTGCCCAATTTGGCTTCTGGTTTTACTTCCATGTCTACTCCCATTTTTGCTTCTAGTTTTGCTTCCAATTTTACGTCCAGTTTTGCTTCTAGTTTTGCCTCCAAGTTTGCTTCCAATTTTGCTTCCAGGTTTGCTTCCAGTTTTGCTTATGGTTTTCCTTCTAGTTTTTCTTCCGATTTTGCTTCCAATTTTGCTTCCAAGTTTGCTTCCAAGTTTGCTTCCAGTTTTGCTTCTGGTTTTGCTTCTAGTTTTGCTTCCAAGTTTGCTTCCGGTTTTGCTTCCAATTTTGCTTTGATTTTGCTTCCATGTTTGCTTCCAGTTTTGCTTCCAAGTTTGCTTCCAGGTTTGCTTCCGGTTTCACTTCCAGTTTTGCTTCCAGTTTTGCTTTCGGTTTTGCTTCCAATTTTTCTTCCAGGTTTGCTTCCGATTTTTCTTCCAATTTTTCTTTCAAGATTTCTTATGGTTTGCTTCTAGTTTGGCTTCCATTATTGCTTCCTTTTTTTCTTCTAAAAACGCTTCTTGTTTTGCTTCCATTTATTAATTTAATATGTTTTATTTCAATTTGATTAGTTAAATATATCACGCCTCTTAAATAACTCATATATTATAGAGTAAGTCATTTAATTATTTAACTCATATGATTAAATAACAATATAATTATTGTAATATGATCATCATCTATAATTAAAACAAGTGATTCAAATATCTATAATTTAATTGAATTTGACAACATCCATCCCGAACAGTAAATTAAAATCATCATACTTAATAAATATCCATCCAAAAATCATCGACCACTTTTAATATATATAAATTGACAAGTCAATACTGATAAGATCATCATCATATATAACTAAAACAAGTGAAAGTCAAATATGCCAGTACATCAAAAACATGTCAAAATGATACATGTCCAACAGTCGACATAAGTGAAAATGATACATGTACAAATGATATAAATAAAATTGATAAATTATGTAACTCAAATTGATACAAGTCAAGATGATACATGTCCAAATGATATAGTGAAAATGATGCATGCCAATATGATACAACTCAACAATATAATATTGTAGGCCGTGAAAAAAATACATATGATAGTAACCATGAAAAGAGTCATCATAACGATAAATCAACAATGATCCATGATGTAATCTATATGATCATGAATGTCACTGGTTACTATCACCAACTATCTCATCATCATCATCACCATCGTGATCATCATCATCATCCTCATCATCATCATTGTCACCGGCCTCGATGTCTTTCGTATCTGCGTCATCATCATTCTCTACCATGTGATATGTACTAGTAGAACCAATATTTTGTGGATCTATATCATGTTGAGGATCATCTTGATCTTCTGGAAGACACGTGTTCTGCAAAAAAAAACATTTAAAATGAAGTTATTATTTATTTCATGCAATAATTTATTTTTCTATTATATATCTAATATTACAACATATGAGATGAAACCATAATCATATTACATCATATCAAAGTGCACATACCATAATAAAATTTTAGAAAAATTATAGCTAATACTGGTGAGTCAGGAGAAATTTCATCTTTCAAAAACAAAGCCAATTAGGTTGGCAGACTTGTGGATCAGGCCAACATTTGGTGGAAGAGGAAGAAAGATGATTGGAACTTTGGAGGCTCGCCATAATGGATTTCAGTATTCAACCATGAGAGCAATAGAGAGAGTTGATATCATGTATCAAAATATTAAGCATGCATTCTTCTAGCCATTGGAGAAGGAGATGATTACTTTGCTTCATTTTCATTTGCATAACCATATCACAGCGTGGGAAGCAAGAAGACCAAGGATGTCCAGTTTTATGTAGAGGTAATGGATGTGGTCCAAACTTTAGGAGGGGAAAGAAGGTCAATGTACGATCCTGATGAAATTGAGGAAGAACAGCAAGAGAGGGATAGGAAAAATAAAATCAATACATAGTTTCAAGGATTTTTCAAACGAGTAAGAGAGCTATGGGAGAAGCCTCATCTAAAATATTTTGAACTAGAGTTTGATATACCATTAGAGAGCTTGGTTTTCATGGAGTTCCTTTCAAAGCTTCTGCTTTTATTTTTCCGACGGTAAACTATTTTGTAGAGTTGGTGGAATTACCTTTCTTAGTAATCACTATTAGTGAGATTGAGATTGTTAACCTTGAGAGAGTAGGACTTGGGAAAAAGGAATTTGATATAATGGATATTGTTTTCAAAGACTTCAAGCGAGATGTACTCCGCATTAACGCCATTCCTCAATCTTCACTTGATGGCATCAAGGAATGGTTGAACTCCATGGATATAAAGTATTATGAAAGCATAATGAACTTGAATTGGCGGCCAATTTTGAAGAGTATTACTGATGATCTAGATAAATTTATTGAAGATGGTGGTTGGGAATTTTTGAATATGGAAGCTAGTGATTCTGATTCTGATAATTTAGAAGAGTCAGATCAACGATATGAACCCTCTGATGTAGAAGATGAATCAGAATCAGATTTCATGTAGCCACCATCAAGACTGTTACAAGCCAACAAGATGGAGGGAATTCTTATATAAGGATAATTTTCAATTTTGTAGGTACCGGCTTTAATGCCAACTACAATGGCGACATTGAAATTCCCTAGCAGTATTTATGTTAAGGAAATTTCCTCTAGATGCAAGGATTCAAAGCACATCAACCATGTGGTACAAATTATTAAATCCTAGAGACAATCTGTACCAATGAAAGAGTCTGAAAATCCAAAGAGAGCTACATTGGTGACTCAGGAGAAACTTCATCTTTCAAAAACAAAGCCAATTAGGCTGGCATATGTGTGGATCAGGCCAACATTGTTGGCAGACTTTGTGATCAGGCCAACATTTGGTGGAAGAGGACGAAAGATGACTGGAACTCTGGAGGCCCACCATAATGGATTTCGGTATTAAACCATGAGAGAAGAAGAGAGAGTTGATATCATGTATCAAAACATTAAGCATGCATTCTTCTAGCCAGCGGAGAAGGAGATGATTACTTTGCTTCATTTTCATTTGCATAACCATATCATGGTGTGGGAACCAAGAAGACCAAGGATGTCCAGTTTTATGTGAAGGTAATGGATGTGGTCCAAAATTTAGGAGGGGAGATCCTGATGTCTGCCAAGAGGCATAAAGTCAGATGAATTAAGTTCACCTATATGTATGCCAAAGTTTACTTCCAATTTTTATGACTGTTTTTCTTAACTATCAGAGTTTACTTACAAATTTGAAATTTCTTTTTGGTCATTTTGATGAGGATATATTCAGCCAATGTGTAAGCACCTTTTGTTTGTATCACAAGCATATGTGCATTGCAATAATTTTGATTATCTATGGTCTACAACTATGTCGTCTCACTTATTGGATCTTCTATTTCAATGTTTTCTATGGCCTTCTCTGTTTGAGGTAGCACCTGACAATCCTACCTCCTTTCCTTACTTGAGAAGTGGATTTGAATTTGGAAATACTGCACTTTAAAACTAGTTATGCTTTAAGGAGAGCTATTCTAGCTTTGTTGTTGACACCCTCAATCTTCAACAAGGACTTAGATGCATGGACTGAAATGAAAGCTTTCAAGACAATTAAGTATTATGAAAGCATAATGAACTTGAACTGGTGGCCAATTTTGAAGACTATTACTGATGATCCAGATAAATTTATTGAATATGGTGGTTGGGAATTTTTGAATATGGAAGCTAGTGATTTTGATTTTGATAATTCATAATAGTCAGATCAAGGATACAAACCCTCTGATGTAGAAGAGGAATTAGAATCAGATGAGGAAGGTTTAGAAGATGAATCTCTTGTGGAGTCAAAGGAGGACAAAGAAGAAGAAGAATATTCAGAAGAGGAGGAAGAGGAGGAAGGTAAAACATGGGATGAATTAGAAGCTGAAGCCAGAAATGCAGATAAGGAAAAATGAGATGAGTCTGACAATGAAGAGGAAAGGCGACAACGAAAGGTAAAAGCTATAGGGAAGTCTCAGGCACCTGATATTAGAGATTCAAGAGGAATGTCCGCCAAGAGGCATAAATTCAAATGAATTGAGTTCATCTACATCCTTCTACTATTTATTCATACACATAAATGATCATCTTGTAATCATAAGATTTGATCTCTATTTACTCATCCTACGCATCAATAAAAAACTCAACACAAGAGATGCAAATTGACATATTAACACAACAATATCCAACTAAGTTATTGAAACTCAACTATTGATACCTCATTCTCCATCCAGATTACAAAATCATTCACTTTTTGTTTTGTAACATATTCTTTTCAAATTGCTTTAGATGACGGCCATTTTTCTCCTTCTGTCAAAACATGGCACATGGACTAGTTAAACTAATTAATATGCAATCATTTAATTTTTCCAAGGAAAATAAATAAATCATTTAACATATTAAATATACTTACAAATGTACAGATCAAGGCCTGTAAACCTTTCTGGCCACTGCGATGCGTGGCACGAAGTTTCTCAAGCCTAGCCTTGAAAGCCTTGTCCTGAAAAATATACTAATTCAATTTAACTATGCACAAATAAAATTTAAATATCGTTTAATAAATTTGATATAATCTTATGAGAAAATTCAAATACCTGTGTACTCTCCTCACTGGACTTCCTCCGTGCATCAGACTTCTATGGCGGCATGCAAGTCTTCCTTTTGTTCCCGGCGGTGTCGCGGTAACTCCCGCAAGTCTTCTACCAATGGCGTGTGGTAGTGCGGTGACCACTGTTGTCCCATGACTCCTTCACCAGCTCGGTGTGGTAAAGCGGTTTTTACCACAGTCCCGCAAGTTGCTTCTTCCTTCTCGGTGGTAGTGCGATGAAAGCTTCTGTAGAAGCATTTTTATTCACAGAGGAGGCCATGGAGAGAGGACATGGACGACGTAGATATGCTAAATTGATGAGAGGAAAGTGGGTGTAAATTGTAGCAAACAATAATGTTAATGACCAAGACTTCTAAATTTTTAGAATTATTTACAATCCATGTTTAAAAAAGGATTATTCTTATGGCCTAAACTTTGAAATGCTTTAGTAATATTATGTTGTACTTGGACAATTGAAAACCTGATTTATTCTCCTAGCAAGCTTTTTTATTTTCCATTATAATTCTAGACCAAACAACATTTGCGGGGATGGCCTTTTACACCAATCTTAATTTGTATGAAGTTCATGAACCTGTTGTCAAGCAGTAAATTCCTTTCGTAGATAGGAAATGTAAAGGCTTCATTTAAGAAAAGATAAGTAGTCTCTTTTTTAGGGTAATCCACATGCAAAAAGTAAAAAACACATAAAAAAGCAATTGTACAGTAGAAAATCAGATTCAATCAGTTATGTCTTATTTCACTTGCACACTTATCTGAAAGACATAGGGTATTCACCATACATTTCCCTTGACAAAGCAAACATGCGCTTTCATTTATTTCACCTGTATATCTCAGAAGTGAAATTGTTTTTTACATAATGATGCATTGAGAAAATAATATATACAAAAAATGCAAAGAAAATGTTTGAAATTTAACATGCAACCTGCTATTTTTTTTAATTGGTGATAATATTTGATTTTATTAATAATAATGTAGAATTTACATCAACTTCAAAAATTAATTCCATCCAGCAACTTCTAAAATATGTTTGTTTAACCAGCACAGTTCCCAACAAACCGAAAAAAACTACTGAATCCGCCTATAAACAACCCTATCTACTATTACCCATACCCCATATTGTTTACATTTTCAAATAAAAAATAGGGCTTAACCCTAGAAAACGTACAACAAAAACTAAGATATAAACTATATTTTAACCAAAACTAAGCTTTAGTTTATGTGGAAGTGTCTGACGTGCTACCTAGTTGCATTGGGCATATTTCCTTGATTGGATTCATCTTCTTCCTTGGGCGCAAACCTTTCTTCTCTCGCAGCTCCTCTCTAGCAACATCTTTGAGTCCCTTAATGACCGTCTCGACCTCCATTATTTCTACACAAAGTTTCAGGGCTTTCCATCTTGGCTCTGCTCCTCCTCTCCACATAGCTTTGGTTATTCCTTCTGGCCACTTAATGAAGGGATGGTTTATCTTTGCTACTTTAGGGTCCACATGATCTTCCATGCCCATTCTAGGATACTTTCCATATTCACTAAGAAATCCTTGTGTACCAACGCCTTCATTACTTTCCTCACTTCCTCCACCGACTCTCCTAAGTCCAACCCCCATGCCATGATCAATGAGTAAATATCCATATTAGTACGATACCTGTGCTTCAAATCTTCAAAGCCATTGCCCAGATTTTTTTGCATAGATTGCGCCACCTTCACATCGTTGGAGAGGAACAATCCTCTTAGCCTCTTCACAGTTGCTTTGCCAACAAAAGGGTCCAGTTTTCTCCTCGAATGTAGAGTGAAATTAGACTCCATTTCTTCTTTGGTATGCTAGCTTCCAAACTGCCTCACACCACAAACTTGTTACATTCCTTGCCACCGCAAACCGAGAAGCATCAAACGAAATGCCTTGTGTGTCTTTAAAACACATCCTATTGTCATCCCTCACCATTAATGTCGAACGTACGTCCAACGCCGCTAACAATACCTTCATCAATGCTTCAATTCCTTCAGGAATTTAAGACACATTCCTCTACTTGCTAGTGTTAACTCCTTCCTGCATTAATTACAATAGACAAATTTCCTCCATAGGAATTCCACTAAAATCTTCTATTCTTATTTCCTCCACCTCTGCAAAAGATAGAGCCCATTTCAATAGGGTATCTGCTTTTGTGTTCCTAGTTCTCCTAACATGGCTAACCTTAAAGTCCTAAAAAAGGCTAATTCTTTAATAATTTTCCTAATCACACCTTGCAAATGCCAAGCATCAGTTCCTCTTTTTATTATTGCTTGGATTACTTGGATGAATTGTTGGCAGAAAAAAAAGGATTACTTGGATGCTTCTTCCATTCATTTTGTATCAACATGTGTTCATGAAGACACAAAAGTTAATAGCTCAATCAGGTAGAGCTTTTGTGATTTTCAAATGAAGAGTAAGGTACTCTTTATTTCTGCTACATTACATTCATGTGCATAAACAAAATCAGAAAATTACATTACTAGATTGCACTTATGCAAATGCATATAATATAGGAAATATTGCACAATCCTTTCAAAAATGTAGTATTTATTGATAATGTAAATGTATGTTGTTCCTCACAAGTTGTGGAACTGACTATTTGAATGCATATAATTGAAAAACTATACATTTAGATACAAAAGATAAAAATGCACATAAAGAGAAAGGGGACCTGTCATTACCTCAATGACAAATCCTAGTTGCTTTGTTCTGCATCATCTTCATTCTTCCCGCTTGTCTAAGCCTCCAAGTTGATGTCTTCCTTGTTGCTTCTAGGTTTCCTACATTTGATTGAGAAGAGTGTTGTTAGAGCAATGAAGGATCACCAATCAAAATATGTGCATACATCTATAAACATATAATTTGATCATCATGTGCATTCAAATAACTTGCATACCATAGATGTCTAGGAAAACAAGAAAGTTATCAAACATATCTATCATATGCTCGGTTTTATCTAACATGTTTTATCATTGTGCAGGCATAGATGAAATTAGGTTGTTGTTTTGTTTATCTGGTTAGAGCATGTGGGGTGAAATGTGGCTCCCACAAGGGTTGAGCCTAGCCTACTTCCCTACTATTTCATTTGAGAAGGATAATCACAAGTAAACCATCTATGAAGCATTAAAGATCAATCTTTGCAAGGATAGTGGAGTATGTTGATAAGGGGTAATCTCCTTATTGATAAAGATTTATCCTTATTAATAAAAACATTCCACTATCAACATAGCCATGATTCTGACAAAATTAATCATCAAGGATTCCAAGATAGTTTTCATTAACAGTCGGGTTAAAAGTAAGCTATAATACCCCTCCATTTTGCTTCTTGTTCATTTTGCTTTATGCTATGTTTGGGTTGCAACTACTATGATACTGGACACACCTTGTTATTTGTGCTTTGATCGCTACTATTGAGTGACAACTATTATTGTGTGATGTGTTGAGCCGATTATCGTTTCATATGCTTTAATGGTTTAATGATGTTGTAGAGATAGCATGAGATGTTATTATGAGATTATTGATTATGATGTTAATGTTAGTCTTTGATGAGTGGATTGGTGAAGAGGACGGTTTCGCATCACTCGCTTGCGAGCGCCCTGTGAATCCGTGATTTCTTCTTCACGGTGTGTATTATATGTTGGATATACTGTATTATGTTGTTTACTTGGTTTCAGGTTGCAGGTACATGGCATCGACTCCACCTAGTTTCATAGGTTTGAGCGTGTCGATCCAACGGTTAAGTTGAAAGGGAGATAGTAGCTAGGTAACATGTGTCAGATCTACACCCTAGCCTTAGTGTGTCGTCAGTTCTGGTTATTGAGTCATGTTTACCTTATTTGATGATTATTTGATTTTGTTAGTTGCATTATTATTAAATCAATGTTTAGAATAATTGCATTGGAAAAAGTAGTGATTATGTTATATTAAGATTAATATTATGCTTTGATGTTATGTTTAAAGTTGATAATGAAATTTAATTTAGTAAATTTTAATTTATTTAATTAATTAAATTTTAATCTCAAAAGGGTTGAATTTAGTTATTAAATAATTAAAATTAATTAATTAAGTTCATTGGATTAAATTAAATTAAATTAAATCATAAGAAATTGAAAGGAAATTGAAATTGTATTTGAAAGTCAATTTGGGTTTTCGAAAATAGGAAAGGAAATAAATATCTAATTCTCAACTTTGCATGCAATGGGAATTAGGGTTGTATTAAATATTTTTGATTTATGTGGAATTCATGTTTTTGAATTGGGGGGGAGAAGTTTTTGGGGGAGAATTCATTTTTCAAAGCAGTGAAGGAATTTTGGAAAATTTTGCACAAAGAAGGGTTTGAAACAATTTTTTGGTTTTGGATTGGATTCGTTGCACGTTTGAGGAAATTCTTGGAGAAGGCTTGCATCAAAAATTCATCTTCTTCTATAGCTTCAAATTCCAGGTTTTGTTCTTGTTTTGTTCAATGCAATTTATTGGGTTTATGAATCTGATTGTTGAATTAAACCTTAGAAATTGTGCTTCAAACATTTAGGTTGTAGCATGAAGAATTTAACTTTTTTGAAAACATTCAAATCTGTTCTTCAAAAACACAAACCCTCTGTAGAAAACCTTCTTTGAAAAAAATCATGATCTGTATAATTTTTCCTATGTTATATAATTTGAAATTTGAAGAATTGAATTATAAAATTACTTATTAAATCTTTGGGAATTTGGGAAGGGATTCTGGAAAATTTTAATTATTTACCTCTAAGAGTTTATTTTTGTCTACTGTTCCCAAATTTACCAGCAAATAATTGTCTGTGTATATATATATATATTCTATTTGAAAATTGTATTTAAAGTTTTTATTTATTTTGTTGTCGCCGTCCGTACGACGTTCCTAGGAAACGAATTTCGAGAAAATTCATTGAAATTTCGTTTATTAAAAAAAATTGTGTTAATTTCGGATTTCGCATGAGTTGTTTTTCTTTTATTGTTTTTCCTTTATATAAAAAAAAAAATTATAGACAGTGGTTGGTGGGGACGGATGTACCCCACCGCCCACTCTTGCCAAGGGAAGGACGCACTTGCCATGGGCAGTGCGCCCACCACTTGGGGGATGCACTCCCCATGGGAGGTGCGGCCTCCCTAAGACTTCCGCCGGCCACTGTACACTGTACAGTTGGCGACTGTGCAGGTGTACCGGTGTGTGATAGTTGACGGTGTACCATCCAGTCACTGTCACAAACTAATGTACGGCCAGAGCTTATTTCGTACCTTTCTAATTACTTTACAATTGATTTTTAATTAAATATCATTCTTTGTTAATGTTAATAAAATATATTTTATATGAAATGTTTGTATATTAATATTTAATATAAATTAAATATATTTTATATTAAATATTAATAAATAAATATTTAATATAAAAATATTTGTATATTTGGAAATTGGTGTGTGATTTTGGATTATATATACAAAATTAATCAATTTAGCAATCTGGTTATTTTCTTTTTGAAAATAGAAGGTTTAAGTCAATGCTTATGGTAGATTTTTATTTTCTATATAGGCTTGAATATAAATAAAATATTTGTATTTAAAATACAAAGTATGCTATATATGTTTTTAAATATATTCATATATTTAATATTATGTTTTAGGTTTATGATTGCATGCAAGTATTTAGATAGCAATTTTATCTGAAACAAATAATGTGCATGGTTAGTTAGATGGAGGAAAGATATTTATTTTAATGGAGGATTTATTTGTTAATGAAAATATGAAAGGATATTAGTTTAATTTCTGTGAGAAGCATTAGATAAGAATATGGATTTAAGATATCCAAATATAGTATTTGTCTTTGTCAGTGCATTATTATATTAATTTTCCCTTTGGTTGATTGCTTTGGGAACGGGTGATTGAGATTTAAATTGTAAAGTCTTGCAGTGGATGTGGGTCATTCCCTTGTTAAGTTAGTGTTCATTTTTCCCTTGGGTAGTGCTTTATGAGTTTGTTTTCCTCCAAGTGTTGGAGTGGATTTCCTTATTGTCGCCTCCTAGAATAGGAGAGATTGTGTTGTTCAGTTCTATAGCACTTGAGTTACCCTTGGAGTCTAGATTTGAGTAGCGTGTTATCCATTAGAAGAGTGGATTTTGTTAGGGGCCGGAGCCCAAAAAGGTAAACTGGGTAACCTTCAAAAGTGTTTTTAATAAGTGATAATTAAAGTAATGTACTTAGATGATTAGGATGCATTCACATTAATCAAGATAAATTAATCTCTCACAGACACAAGGGCTTGTATAGACTTGGGGTGAGTGAGAAGGCCTGGAATGGCAAGGTCAACCATCTTGTCCTTACGAGAGGTAGTTGATTCCATTTGAGTGAGTATGAGGGTCGGGATTTGGTTGAGGTCACTAGGATTATCAGAACCTATGAAGAATGCCTAGAGGAGATCTCATGACGAACCTTGCGATGACACTCTATCTAGGATAACATTGAGTTTGTGTTGTCTGTATGGATTCTTTATCATACTTGATTATAATATGTCTGGAAGCAATGTAACCATGTTAGTGTTAGACTTATATTGTGCATATAATTGGTTGAGTCAATATGTGTCAGTATGAGTCTGCCTTTGGTTAGAGGTAGTAGATTTCTTGTCCATGTTGCGTTGTTACTATCTCCTAGCATGGGGGGTGGGCCTTTGGGTACCACTAGGTTGGGTGGAACATGCACCATAAACCATTGGGTCCCCATTGATCTTCAGTTCATGGAGGTGAGACATCCAGTTGGAAAACTCACGGATCTTGTTATTCTTTTCTAGCACTATTGTAATTCAAATTGTAATGAGTTGTTTATACCCCTCTTGTATTTATGAGGAGAATGTATGTAATTGTAACACTTATGTATTTTGACTCATTCTAGGAGTGAGTGTTGTAAGCAGTTATTCATGTAATGGATATATGTTGTGGATATTATATTATTATCTTGTTATTTACTTATGTTGAATGAATGCTTACTACTCAAGTTATTTAATGCAATGTAATTTGAATGATGTATATGAATGGGGATTTATGTAATCTCGGTTACGTAGCCTTAGGGGAAGTTGTCAATTATAGGTGAACGTTTATGTTTAATTCACTTTAATAAAAAAAATTTAGTATGCTTTTGTAGTGAATTGAAACTTCCTCTAGGGTTGCGTGGCGGGGCATTACACCAGCAGCCCCAAGCATCATAACAATGACAAGAATTGAACATGAGGGGCAGTCATGTAGATTAAAATCTTACACAATAGTCATCACTTGCAAAGACAGAGACAACATGTTTCCACATAGCAAATTAAATCGAATGCATGAAAGGTACAATGATGAAGTTCATAATAGTGAATGTTGCTTAAGAGGGATTGAAGGACAACATTTTATATCGAGGAGAACAAGGTAACCTCAAACTCTATTGTACCTGAGTATGACAGTACCTAAGCTTCTAGTGTTTCTAGATGGAACCTATAGCAGAAAAGTGCAATCTCCATTTGAAGTAACCATCTTTGGAGCTCTTCCCTAAAATGAGGGTTGAAAACATTAGAAGAAAAGAAATACCATAATTCTAAAGTAACAATTTGTATCAAGACAAATGTCAAAAAGTATAATTAAAAAGACAAATCCTTACAATTGCACCTCAAATTAGACCAAACAACAACAACAAATGTGCCCAGATAAATATTACAGATTTAAACAACTTGAAAAGACCACTTTGGAGACAACAAAGCAATAAATAAGCATGAAAATTGACACATCAATTGAACACTAAAGATGGATTATGAGTTATAATGTATCTACTCCATTATATTGCTCAGAATATAAACATACATAACATGAGTTCTTTTGATATGAATAAGTGGATGAGATAGTATAGTATATATTCTAATGGATTGAAATGATGATGATATGATGATCAAAATCGGTTTGGTTTCCCTATTTGTACGGGAAGCAACAAGCTTCGGGTCTGTTCACAAAAGTTACATCATTTATTAACTAAAGCATAATTAACATAACATAAAAACTTAAAAAGATAGGTCCATTCCAATTATTGCCAAACATTAAATAATGCTTGCGTTTGTTGATAGGTAGAATATTTTGATGAAACACGTACTAATACCCAAGATCCAACTAGGTTATTAAGATTTGGACAGGATGATCCAAACCATCCTTTAAACCATACCAGGGCGAAAAGAGCAAGATTAAAGAGAACACCCGAAAGTGTTTCACACCGGCTCAAGGTGCAATCCAACTTGGTTATGACACTAATAGCAATCCAATTTTTCCTAAACTGTCCATACCCAAACGTTGCATCACAATCTATTCTTCCTGCACATAAAAATGCCACATGTTAAACCCTTCTAAATAAAACTCAAAATAACATGAAACAATAATTCCCCTATATTAGTAAGTAAGTAGGTAGTCTATAGGGCATAGTTTGATTTTATACAAGGATGGTCATGAAATGAATCTTCAAGTGGCAATGAGTGAGTTTTTTAAGATTGCATCTGATGGTGCAATATCTAGTCTTAAAGGCAATTAGCAAAACAGTAAATGTGCAAGAAAATCAAATTGTACCCAACAAACAATTTAGAATGTTATCTTGCATAATGCCTTAAGTTTGAAGAAAAAAATCTCCTTGTATCTTGATGTTAATGGTCAATCACTAACAACCATGATTTTAAAACATGGTATTGTGCTTATGAAGGCAACATTTTAAGCAAGGCGATGAGTGGTGGTTTGGAACAATGGCAGGTATGAAGGACTTGCTTTATATGCATACTATGTAGTCTAGCTTAAGACAACGTTCTTAGAAGAGATTGAAGGTGGATTAGGGAACTCAAGGGTTATCATGATAAGGATTAAAGCAAAGACTTAGATCTATTTAAAAGACACTATCATGAAGATATTAAAGATGTCAAATGCAAAACCCTAGCAGTTGGAGTAATGAACACAGTGTGAAAGAGGACAATGTGCTAGGGAAGATTTAGGAAATCTCCACATTATCTAATCATGGGAAAATATATCATTTATTTATTTTTTAAAATTAAAATAAATTATTCTAAACCCTATATAGGACACATCGATACTTCAAAAACATCTGATTTATTTTTTTAAATTAAAAGAAGACATTCTTGTAGACACCTAAAAATGACCAAGACCTGCAAGCACTATTTTACCATCTTTCGTCATGACATGATTATAACATTTTAATTATGTTTCTAACCCACATTCAACTATTAATTAAATAATTTGTAATTATTTAATTAATTCATAATCTCTCATTCTTCATGATTATTAAATAAATAAATCTTATTTATTTATCTAATATGTCACTAATTATCAAAGTCTTCTTGCAATTAAATAAAATCTTATTTATTTTAATCCCTATCATTAATGTCCTCCTAATTATTAAATAAATATATTTTAATATATTGATTTATTGTGTCACTAATTCCTAAATCCTCTTAATTAAATAGATTTGCTAATTTATTTAATTAATTAACCACTTCTTCTAAATTAAATAATTATTGTATGTGACACTTTTATATTTTTAAATAAAACAAATCATTTAAAAATATCTCACATACTTAACTAATTCTTCATTTAGTAATTAATTTCAAAAATCAATTACTTATTATCTCACAAAATCCATATTTTGAATTAATTTAATTCAAAATAGAATTATTCTTCTACAAATCAAGTAATTTCTAAAATTACTGATTTTCTAAAAACCCATCCTCTTATCTTCTGATTTTTACTAATTTCATCTCAACTGTCACATTTAGTCTTGATTTAATTCATTTAATTAAATCTTATTCGCACATATGGGTATTTTTCCCTAACCCTAATTGAGAGTTGCCTTATTGAATCTTGACCTTTGATTCTAGGGCATTCCTCAAATCTCTCATCTTGTCCATCCGTTCAAGATTGCATTTTCTATAAAATGACAATCTTGATCTCATTTTCGGATCCATGATCATTTGTTTAATCTACTTTGAATATAGGCATTACTCATATTTTAGGCTTTTATTTACTATTTGCATGCTAGGATTGAATTGCTAGTTGCACATTAGTTTATTTTTAAAATCCTTCAAAATCTTTGTTGAGGCTAGGCATATAGAGTTGCTCACACACAAATCTGAGGGCATCCATCATTCCAAAGCTTGAGGAGGTGCAATGGAAGTCAGCCATGGAATACTAAATGGGTGAGACCTTTTCAGTTTTCCTCCATTTATTTATTATTCCTTTGCATTCTATTGTTTGATATGTTATTAACTTGCAAGTACAACTAATCATTTGTTGATGTTTGTAGGAAAAATAACGTCATTACATTGGTGAACCCAACCTTCTAACACGTCTTTTTGGAGGTTTCGTATGACTTCAATTTCTTTTTTGTAGGTTCAGGGTACAAAATGACGCATTTGCAGGCCTAAACGACTCAATCGCTCTGTCGCATCACATTTGTGATCGCGAGCGACGCAATCGCTCTATCACAATGCATATGATCCTTCAAGCGACGTATTTGATAGGACGCGATGCATCTGACAGAAACCGAGCCGCATTCGCTCTACCGAGTCGCAGGTAACTGGTGAAAATTCATTTTTTGTTGTTCTGGTTGTTGTTGTAATCTAGATCTGATGCATCTGCGGCTAGAAATTGATTATTATTTTTCTTTTTTGGTATTTAAAAATAACCAACCCTAGGATAGACACATTAACTGGAATTTATCAATCCTAGGATAGACATCTAATTTAATTGGAATTTATCAATCCTAGGGTAGTCACCACACTTTTCTTTTTGGTTAATAATGAACACCATGTTTTTGTGAAGCAATATCTTCACCTAGAATAGAATTTTTTTATTTGGGTTTAAAATTGAACAAACTTGCTTTTTGAGTTTGATTGGATAATAGGCATATGCTCTCCCCTTTACTGGGTGATCAAAAATCCAGACCTATCCCATTTTTATACTTATGCATTTTATGTTTTCTTACAACCCTTAGAAGGCATGTCATAGTGGGAAAAGGTACTCACCCTATGAGAACGACCTAAGTGGGAATAACCAAAGCTAGGTTTTCCAACCCACTATAATCAAAAGCGAATTCGGGGAAAGTCCACAATTCGATGGAAGTGTGCAAAGATAACCATCCCCAAAACCTTTGTTCTAAAGGTTGGGAGGTCTTCTGAGGGAGTTTATCATTTTCCGCGCCGAACATAAACCTTGACTAACAACCATAGTGTAGAAGCTAGTCGTGTCAGTAACCAGACATTGTTTCAATCATAGTGCAAGGGGAGGGAAGAATCTCCCCCCAAGACACTCACCATATAATCACCACAGACTGTTTGCTCAGGGGATTCGGTATCCACTTCCGTCACCTTGAGTACGCACCTGGAAAAGACAAAAACACGGGCACCCTCTAGGGGGTGACATGGCTGTGTGAGTCGACGTGATTTTAAGTTGTGGGTTGTGATTGTTACGATGACCCATTTGACTATTAAGAGTGAGTCTGCTTGAACATACACTTAATTTTTAATTTTTTTTCTTTGTTTTCCAACTGCTTTTAAATAGACTTCAACAAATTGAAAATCACAAAATTTGAACCAAAGAAAACCTGTCAAAACTAAAAACTATGTTCGGGTTTTCCAAAAATTTATGCATTGCGACGCAATCGATCTGTTGCACCGCAATCACCAAATATTGAGCCGCATTCACTCTGATGGGACACATTTGAGTCATACTGAGCCGCATTCACTCTGATGAGCCGCATTTGCTCTCAGTAAACCGCATTCGGTAACTTGAGCCGCATTTGATAGACATCAACCCGCATTCGCCAGACTGTGCTGCAATCGACACCTTCGGAACCACATTCGATTAAGTGAGCCGCATTTGCTCTATCATACTGCATTTGCTGCGACGCATTTGCTAAAATTTGCAAACAACTTCTCACTATCAAAAATAGAAAGTCCACAACTTGTCTTCAAATTCAGTCAAGTCTTTCTTCACTATTACAATCCAAACTAGTCTTTGAATTGCTCAACTTTTCCTCAAACATTGCATTTTAGGTACCATTTTAGACTCACAATAGTTTTTCATTTGGCCTTCCATTAGATTGCATTGGTAGCTTCACCATCTCCTTAGATACCCACTTTTGCAGATTTTAGGAGTTGACTCTTATCATTCATTGTCCAAACTTTGCATTCAATACTAGGTTATCATTGGACCCAATTACCTTTGTTACTTTGTCAATCCTTTTGTGAATTATTTCCCACTCAATATTCTAGTGTGGAAACTTCACTTTGTCCTATTTATAGTCCTTCTACGGTCCATTGGTCTTCCAAAATTGAATCATTGCAAGAACTTTGTTTGCCCAAGTTTGTCCTCTTTAGATCTCTCACTAGTAAGTGCATCTTAGGATCCTTTATTGCATATCATTTGGCATCTCCATTTAGTGTCATACCATTTGCATTCACAAGATTTTAGTCTTGCTTGAATTTAATAGAATCCTTTAAAAATCCGAAAAGAAACCAAAAATAGTAGTCTCATACTTAGATCATTATCATCCCAAGTTGAGAAAAACTTTGTATGGTTGAAACTAGATTACAGAAAAAGAAAAGACTCATGGATTCTTTTAGACAAGACACCAACTTTCTTGAGTTCACAAATGGAATGGACTCATTTCCCAATACCATGAACAATCCTTCTTTTGACATGGAAAATTCCACAATCAATCCTTTTAGTGAGATGAACATACCATCATCTCCCTCACATATTTTTGAACCATTTTATCTGACAGGATCAAAATGGAGATGTCTTTGAAGAAGACGTATTAGCTATTGCTCAACATCTAGAAGTTGCTACTTTCATAGAAGAAGTAGTCTCAAATGACTCTTCTAGATTCCTAGATATGCTCCTTGACCAAGGGGCTAAGTTACCAAAGGGATTTGACCTTAACACTCTTAGATCAACTTCTCTCACTCCACCATCACACAATACCTCCATGGGATCCTCTTCACAAAATGTCATCAACACAATCAATGCTACCTCCCTTGGTCATACTACCACCACAACCAACACAACATCTATTGGGGGATCATCTTCCCAAAACACCACGTCACAATCCATCCCCCAACAAACATCCACCATCCCTTCACAAACAATGGGTGCAACCACATCAAACCTCTTTGGAACTTCATCTAGTTCCATGAGTACATCAGCAAACCTGTTATTGGGTTCCTCAAGTGCCATAGCCACCAACTCATCTAACCCTTTTGGGAGAAATAAACGAAGAGTTACCATACAAGGCACTCAACCCACTTCCTCACAGGTTAATACCAACATTCCTGTGACTCAAAACACCAACATTCCTTAAGGCCACAATCTCTTATTTGGGCAAGGCAATCAAGGCGCTCAATCTTTCACTCCATTTGGGCATCAACAAGCTCAAAATCAACAAGGCCATCAATCTTTCACTCCATTTGGACATCAAAAAAACTAGCAAGGTCCTCAAATTCAGTCCAACATGGCAGGATATCACATCCCCACTTACGCCTCTCAAGTCCATATGCAGCAGCACATCCCTCATCAAAACATTCATTTCCAACAACCGCCTAATCACAACACTCATTTTGCTCACCGACAACCCATTCCAAATCAACAAATCTCATCACAATAGTTAGGGACTCAAGCTGCCCCTATCACCAACATAGGTGATGCTACCAACCATCCCATGGTGGAAGCACTCACACAACAACTCACTGCTCTTCAAACACAAGTGGAGACCTTGCAGCAATCCAATAAAAAGTCATACTTGTCACATGACTTGTGTCCATATCCATTTGACACAACTTTGTATATGCCACCCTTTCCTCATGGATATGTGATACCCCATTTTCCCAAGTACAAAGGAAAAACAAACCCCATTGAACACATAAGAGAATTCACTACTAGTTGTATGGACATTGCATATGAGCAAACTTATCTCATGAGAATTTTTTCTAGAAGTCTTGTAGGTCATGCACTAGAATGGTTCTCGCTTTTGCCTAAGGGAATAAAAACATGGGATGAATTGGCAAACAAGTTCGTTGAAAACTATGCTTACAACATTAACACAGACATCAACATTGCCTCCTTATGCAAACTTACCCAAGAGGATGCAGGAGAGACTTTCATTCCATTCTTTCAAAGATGGAGAACTTTAGAAAGCAGATGTCTGGTAGAAATACCTGAAAAGGAGAAAGTTACCATGTTTGTTCAAACTCTCCTAGGACCGCTAAGGTATGGTCTACAAGTCCATTGTTGCACCACTTTTGTTGACCTTGTTGAAAAGGGTGTTCAACTTGAGAAAGCCTTGATTGCCAAAGGTGAATTAAAATATGGTGGAAAAACCATCAACACCACCACCAATAATAACCCAAGTAGCTCAAATGACAAAAACAAATACTGGGTTAAGAACAAGCACATCACAAATGATGGTGTAGTTGATGCAAAAATCATCAATGCAATAGGTCATGTACTCACAATCAAAGGAGTACAAAATCAAAACGCACCTGTAACTACACCGACACCAACTGCCAATGCTATCCAAAACAATCATGCACAATCTAATCAAAGGCAGTTGCGTCAACCACGACAGTTCCAAAAGTGCACATACACCCCTTTGGGTGAACCTATTGAAACTGTCTTGAAGAAACTTCTTCAAAACGACATCATAACGCTAGAAGAGCCAAAACCGTATGACCCTGTTCAATTCAAGCCATCATGGTGGGATGACAGTTCATTCTGTGATTACCATCGTGCCAAAGGGCACAAAACTTCCTCTTGTCACCAATTGCGAAATATGGTGCAAGACCTCATAGAGAACCACACCATTGAGTTGGATGGTCAATCTTTTACATCTAATGCAGATCATACCATACACAAAAACCCACTAAAGGATCATGGTAAAGCTTCCTCGTCTGGCACAAAGCATACCAACAACCAAGCCAACCACATCCATCTGGCCTATAATACTACCCATCCTGCATACACTTATCCCAATCGTACTATTATTAACAATCTTCGCACTGCTAATGAAGATGAATCTGTTAATACCATCAACATTAAAAGAGACCTAGAATGCAATGTGACTACGCGTAAAGGCAAGGTCACTATCCCAAGTCCTTCTTCCCATCAACCAAAAATCACCATACCTGGTCCGTCCGCCAAACAGTCCAACCCAAAACTAGAGTTCAACATTGTTGAGCAGTTAAATAAAACACTTGCTCAAATATCCATTCTAGAATTGCTCCGTATTTCACCCATGCATAAGACCATCCTGGATAAAGTTCTGGAAGAGTCATCTGTCCCAACCAACATCGATGTCGACCACTTTGAGACTATGGTCGGATACCTGAATTTGCCTCACCACATCACCTTTTCAGACAGTGACTATTCCTCACCCAAACCATCACATAATGACGCTCTTCACATTGAAGTCTTTGTCCATAAGCATAAGGTTAGACGGATCCTAGTAGATGGCAGAGCAGGATTGAACATCTGCTCTCTGAAATTGGTCAAAGCTCTTGGTTTCTCTGAGGCATGTGTAGATGCTAGCAAAAGCATCGTCATCAAGGCATACGATAATGAAGAACGCACTTCTAAAGGCGTTATTACAATTCCACTCCGGGTAGGACCAGTCATCATAGATACAACATGTCAGGTCCTGGATCATGACATAAACTATAATATCTTACTTGGTCGCCCATGGATTCATGCTCTAAAGGCTATTCCATCCACGTACCACCAATGCCTCAAATTCCCTTTTGATGGAACCGAGATCACTATCCCCGGAGATCCTGATCCATTTCAATACTGTACTAACTTGCGAGCCACTGTTGAGCACCAGGTACCCATCAATCGGGAGGCCTCATCTTCCACATCATCCAAATACATTGACCCGTCAACACTCATGAAATCATCCATTCCATCACCTTCTACCACACCATCTTCATCAGCTTCCATCCCAAGTAAAGACCTTCAGATCTAGGACCTTGGTTGTGGAGAGTTCAAATTGAATACGGCTTATTGTATCACTACAATACCGAAGCCACCTGAAGTCTATGGTAGACCATGCTTTGCAGTAGAGCCCAAAACAACTTTCAAGGTTCCACCAAAAAGTGTTTTTACACGGTGGGGCGATATGGGTAATGAAGTCATTATTGACATGGACAACTGGATCTATAAAGACCCAACAGAGTTATCTCCACTATCGTTGCATCTCTATGGCAAAGGATATGATATATGCAAAGCCCAAGGTTTCGATGGCACAAGCGGCCTTGGAAAGAATAGCAACAGAAGACGGGAACCTATTATCATAACAGCAAGACCAAGATACATAGGGCTAGGGTTTGACCAAGTCGAAACTGACGATCAATGTACCCTTGAACTTTCAAGTAAGGTTGTAATGACTACAGAAAGTGTTGAGACATGCGAAGAATCCCTTACCGAAATAGACTCAAATGAATGGGAATGGGGATCTGACAAAACTGTCAGTGACTATGACATTGATGAACTATTCTTGGAACCTGACCAACCTTCCTTTGAAGAACGATTCTGACAAGAATATAACATTGACCCTATTGAACGACATTCTAAAGACAAGGAATGGGTAAGCATTCCTTGGAATCCAGAAGAACACAAAGTGCCATCGGCAATACCTGAATCATCTCACCCCATTCTTGATCCCACCCATGAGCCTAACCTACCTGAGTCCATTATCCATACTTCTGAAATGCCTTCCACTAGTCACAATGTTGATAATTTTATCCCATATTATGATTTTGAATTTGATTCATCTGACTTGGAGTATGGACCATCCATTGCATCAGACACGGAAGTGGAAATTGATAACTTTTCCTTTACACTTGAGGCATCAATTTGCACATTTTCTGCATCTTCCCCATCCTTTACCAACACTGATGATGGAATCCCCCTTGTTTACCTAGAACTGATTGAATGGGACCAATAAGATCCATTGGTGATGGACATATTTTAGAATGACGAGGCCATTGCAGAATTCATGGGACTAAGAGAAGGTATTCCAAGGGGGGATCACAAAACAGGGTTCTCCATTGATCTAGATTGTGCAGCTTATTTCGGGGAGACTATGCAATCCTCTAGTCACAAAAATACAAAAAAGAAAAAAGAAAAAGAAATGCCTTTAGGTGAAAACCGCAAGGCACCTTCTGGCAATAAAATAGTCAAAACAAAGGACGCATCCGAAGGTGAAAACCTCTCTGAGGCGCCTAAGGATGGAGGATTGGACTTTTTCCCCGTAACATAGGAAAAATCAGCTATGCTCATTAAGGACACAACAGAAGTTAACATGGCCACACCAGAGAATCCCAAAATGATTCTCTTGGCCACATCATTGTCAGATGAAGAAAAACCTGAATTTTCACAATTCTTCACAGAAAGGAAAGTTAACTTCGCATGGTCATATGCTGACATGCCAGGCCTTGATCCTGAATTTGTTCTACATCACCTTCCTTTAATCCCAGGAATCAAGCCGGTCAAACAAAAGTTGCACAAAATGCACCCACAGATTGCATTACTTGTCAAGGCTAAACTAAAGAAGCTACTAGATGCTGAGTTCATAAGGTCAATAGACTATACTGATTGGATATCAAACATTGTTCCTATTACCAAGCCGAATGGACAAATCTGTATCTGCACGGATTTCAAAGATTTGAATAAAGCTTGCCCAAAGGATGACTTCCCCCTACCGAACATAGAGATGATTGTTTACCTCACGACAGGGTATGAAATGCTATCTCTCATGGATGGTTTCTTAGGCTACAACCAAATTAGAATTGCAATAGTAGATCAACATAAAACAACATTCACTTGCCCTCAGGGAACATATTGTTGGAATGTCATGCCTTTTGGCCTAAAGAATGCAGGCGCTATGTACTAGAGGGCTATGACAACAATCTTCCATGACATGATGCATATTCTAATGGAAGATTATGTGGATGACCTATTGGCTAAATCCTTGACAAGGAAGGAACATCTCAAAGTCTTGGATAAAATTTTTAGACGGCTTGAGGATTATAAGGTTAGATTGAACCCAAAGAAATGTGTTTTTGGAGTCACTTCAGGAAAGCTGCTCAGATACATAGTTTCAAGACGAGGCATTGAGGTTGACCCAGCAAAAGTAAAAGCAATTTTGGACATGCCTCCACCAAAGGGAATCAGTGAGTTGCGCACACTTCAGGGCAGATTGCAATCTATTCGCCACTTCATTGCACAGTTGGCAGACAAGTGTCAACCATTCCAATATCTACTATGCAAAAGCATTCCTTTTGTATGGACAGATAAGTGCAACATAGCCTTTGACCAAATAAAAGAATATCTATTGACACCACTAGTGTTGATGCTGCCTATTGAAGGAAAACCATTAATCTTGTATGTCTCTGTAATGACAAATGCATTGGGGGCATTATTGGTACAAAATGACCATGAAGAAAAAGAACGAGCCATATACTACATCAGCCGCACACTAATTGGATATGAGCTCAACTACACAACCATTGAAAGGGTATGCCTTGTAGTTGTCTTCGTGGCACAAAAATTAAGACATTATATGCTGAGCCATCAAACACATTTAGTAGCAAAGATTGACCCATTAAAATATCTTCTGAGTCGAGCAGCATTGACAGGTTGCCTGGCGAAGTGGGTCATGATATTAAGCGAGTATGACATACAGTATGTGGAGTACAAGTCTATAAAAGGTCAAGTAATAGTGGATCAACTGGCTGATGCACCAATCCAGGCCACTCATCCATTGATAACTGATTTTCTAGATGAGTCTATTTTTCATGCAGAACCAACTCTACCATGGAAACTATACTTTGATGGGTCCCACACTGGTCACGGCTCAGGATCTGGCATATTATTTATCACACCACAAGGGGATTCAATTCCTAAATCATTTCGGATTGCCTTCCCTTGTACCAATAATATTGCAGAATACGAGGCATTGGTCACAGGTCTCAAGATAGCAATCAAATGGAAAATTCAAACATTGTTCGTATTCAGAGATTCTCAATTAGTCATCAATCAAGTGAATGATGACTATGACACAAAAGAGGAGAAGTTGCTTCCCTACAAATGAATGGTGGATAGTTTCTTGATGTATTTCAAAATGGTTGCATTTGAACAAATCTCGAGGACACAAAATAAAACAGCCGATGCAATGGCTACCATTGGATCTCTCCTAGACATC
This sequence comes from Sequoiadendron giganteum, assembly GCA_007115665.2. NCBI lineage: Eukaryota > Viridiplantae > Streptophyta > Pinopsida > Cupressales > Cupressaceae > Sequoiadendron > Sequoiadendron giganteum. The sequence goes on along the minus strand of CM021100.1, from coordinate 677,679,227 downwards.
CCTAAGAATATGTCACAATTTGAATTCTTAGTGGAATAGCTGCTGATGCGTGTGTATGATATTCTAGAGTCCCAAATGGTGTGCGAGATTGTTGGTCCCAGTTCGCCTTGGTATCAAGACATATACGACTATCTTAAATCCCAAACCCTCCCACCCAACCTGTCTAACAACCAAAGAAAATCCTTTATCCGAAAAGTGGCTAGACATACCATCGTCAGTGACACCTTATACCGTCGTGGCTTTGACAACACCCTTCTTCACTATCTCGACAATGATTAAGCCCAAATGATTTTACGAGAAATACATGAGGGTATATGTGGATCTCATTCGAGTGGTCCAACCTTAGCTAGGAAAGTCACCAGACTGGGATACTACTGGGCGACATTGGAAAAAGATGCTCTTCAATTTGTTAGAACATGTCAAAAATGTCAGGTGCACATCGATCTGATTCATGCACCTGCATAGAAATTGAGACCTATCACTTCTCCATGGCATTTCGCACAATGGGGACTCGACCTCGTGGGTAAAATCCATCCGTCCTCTTCCAATGGCCATAAATTCATAATCACCACCACTGAGAATTTTACTAAGTGGATTAAGGTTGTCCCTCTCACCTACATTACCGGTAAACAAATATCCAAGTTTATCCTGAATTACATCATCTGCCGGTATGGTGTCCCACAATCCATCATCACAGATAATGGAAGTCCATTCAAAATCAGGACGTTCACGAGCTCTGTGAGCGATTCCACATCCAACATCATTTTTCCACCCCATACTACCCATAAGGTAACGGCCAAGCTGAGTTGTCCAACAAAACAATTCTACGCATTCTGAAAAAGACCGTCAATGACACTGGCCAAGATTGGCACCTGCAACTTAATCCTACTTTATGGGCCTATCGTACCAGCATTCGTACCCCCACTGGAGCCACTCCATTTTCCCTGGTCTATGGATCTGAGGCCATATTACCCATCGAGGTCAAAATTCCTTCTCTCTGAGTTTCTTTGAAAGGAATGATTGACGATGAAGAGTACAGACATACTCGTCTCCATGAGCTAGAAATGCTACAAGAAAGACGAGTAAATGTCTTAAATCATTTACAAGCATATCAAAATCGTCTTTGTCGAAGTTATAACAAAAGATTCATGGTGAAAAAGTTTAAAATTGGTGACTTGGTTCTCATGCAAAATCCCAGAAATCAGGCGGACGATGAAAAGCCTGGTAAGTTTGAGGCTAATTGGCTTGGTCCTTATATCATTACTACCGCATTTGGTTCTAGAGTTTATCAGTTGGCCACACCTGATGGAGAACAGTTGACAAAACCTATCAGCAGTTTACATCTAAGAAAGTTCTACACATAGCATCAGAGAGCTAGGCTAAAAACCTACAAAATACAAAAAAAATTGAAAAATAGAAAAAAATCATCCCTTGATGAAAACCTGGCAAATAGACATCTTGGTGACACCAAAAAAATCAAAAAATGGCAAAAATAGTAAAAAGAAATGAATGCATCCAATAGTGAAAACCTAGCAAACAGGCGCTTTGGATAAGTACCATGGTGAAAATCTGGCAAATAGGCGCCATGCGTAGTTGATCATTGCTTCGCCATCTACTGTCACTCAAATTGACCTTTTATCCATTTGTCATAATCACAAAGACCCGACACATTCACGACATCCATCCTAAGTCCTGTCAATTCCGACCATGGTTAACATTTGGTTGACATCATTCCTTGCATATCCTTGCCTTTGCCTTGCGTCTACCTATCTCCATATCATTGAACTTGGGTATTCCTCGACCTATCTGGGGGCAAGAAATTTACCATGTAACTGTAGTGGGTACCGCACATGATCCTACATTCTTAAAAAGTCCTAAACATCTGAAATAAGTCCTTAAAAAAGACCTAAAAATCAAAAAGTGTCCTGAGAAAATACAAAAACATCCAAATCAATGTCAAAATCCAAAATCAAAGTCAATCTGATCAATTCAATCGATCACGTCAATCAATCCTTTGTCCACATCTGAACTACGTTGTCTCTGTGCATTTTCTACACAAGCAAGATTCATCTATGAATCCCTGAGACATTAGGTCAGTCCTTCTAGGTTTTTCAGAAAATAAATCATGATTCAAACTTCTATCCTTTGGACAATGTTATTGGTTATGTTGAACTACGAGGTCTCTGAGTGCACGACATAGGCAAGGCCATCAATCGATGGACCTTTGAGGCCGCACTAGGTCAGTTTATTAGCGTTCATGGCACTACATATTCACACACGTCAAAATATCTTCACGAATCTTATGTCAATCTTGGATTATTAGTCTATCGGAAATCTATTTCATCAAAATACTTTCAGTCAATTCAGCATGTCAGCAATGGCATGTAGTCAAAATCATATCAAGGCAATTTATCATGGCAAAAATTTGGGTTCTTCTTCAGATGTGTCCTTCTGAAAAGAAACTCTTGTCACTCCTTTATGCTTTTGGATGTGTCCTTCCTAGGCATCATCATCATCATCTGGCAATTTTGATGGATTCTCCTAACTTTGAGAATCGATCTCCTAGATATCAACGTCATTCAGGTAGTGTCCTTCTTGAATTTGATATCGTTCGACATTTGACAACACCTGACATTAAAAAACTTGACAAACTTTTTTTCTGTCTTTTGATGATTATCATGATATTAGTTCCTTATGTCTTAGGAACCATGACATATCATGATGATTATCCTTCTCTGCTTATCACTCTACTATTAGTTTCTCCAGGATGTCCTAACTTCAGGATTTAAAGAAGCAACGATGTAGTACGATGATTTTACTGTCTGTTTTTACTATCATGTGGCTAGTTTCTCAAGGATGTCCTATCATTAGGATTTAGAGAAGTAGCGACGTCTCATGATTGGTTTGGTTTTTCTGGCCGTTGGTCATGATAAAGTGACTAGGGGCAATTGTGTTCCTTGCATGAGTCATGATCATCCTTTATCTGCGACTGTTGATCTCCATGATGGTTGGACCTTGCACACTATTGATCTATGTCATATCATAGTGTTTATCGACCATCATGACATTTTCGCCCAATGATGATTAAAGAGAAACAACTAGAATAGCACTATAGCAAAGCTTTGAAGGATTTTTAAGTTCCGCACTAACATGCATATCTTTCTTCGCACTAACATCCATCTTCGTCGTCTCTTCTATGGTTCTCTGATGATATCTTGTGACATACAAAAAAAAAAAGTTGCATACATAATGGCATGAGCATTTCATATTCACATTTGCATTAATCAAATACTACAATTCACATTGCATAAACGCTATCATTTGCATCCATTCATAAAACCATCATTGACATCATCACATAATCATCATAAATAAACATTTGCATTAACATATAGGAATCACATCATCATCACACTACACAATGCATACGTAACCACATCCATAAATGCATTCATAAACATAAGCATAATATCCATACATCTCATAGCATCATAAAAGCATTACATAAGCATCTCATAAAACATTAGAATACCATAACGCATAACATCATATAGGCCACATCAAAACTGCATCACATATATATACTCTCAAAAACATGTAATGTCACAGGATAAAGTCATATGATATCCCAAAAATAGAGCTCGCAGGCTCGAATATCAAAATATAAATGTCTACAAAATAAATCCTAGGATGGCCCTCCTCCATCCCGTGGAGGTGAACTGGGAGGTAGCTGCGGCTGAGCCATCAGGTGAACAGTGAACTGAATGGGTGTCCTCTCCTGTGTCTCACTCTGAGATCCTGTAGGATCAGTAACAGGAGGCTGACTCTGCTCTGTCTGCTACCCTGAAGACATTGATCTATGACCATGCTCTGACCTATGACTGTGCCTTGACGAATGCCTGTGAGAGCTATGAGACTTATGACTTGATGACTACCCTGATGCAGTAGACCCCCCAGCACTAGTGTAACTACTACTATGAGACTTGTTGTTGTGTGTCCGGCTGCCACTACCTATCCTACTGTAGGATCAGGACAACCATGGGTCTCGTCTATCTAGTGGAACAACCTGCTCATATAATACCCTGTATTGGCCCCTGCTCTCTGCCATCTTGGCTAACTCCCAAGCCATATCCCCTATCGGTCCATAACACAACTCTGCAAAATTGGTCACCCACCGATCTGACTCCTGCCATCAGAGTATAGCCTGATCTCTCTCCACCCAGGTGACCTCTAGCTCCACTGCTAGGGCCTTGTTCTAAGACAAGGCCACATCAAGTCTACTCTATAGGTCCGTGATCCGCTGATCAATAGTGGCATCAATGGGCAAAGTGGGTGACCTATCACCCTCACCATCTCCGAAGATCATGCGCTCCCGCAGTTGCTGATCTGCCTGATCCTCCTCCTCCTCCTCCTTCTCGTCTCTCTCCCCCTCGGCCTGGACCTCCTCCACATCTATGTCAAGAGGGTGTCCCCCAACAAGTGGATCCTCCTCTACTCTCTCCTCCACCACCACCTCAACCTCCTCCTCAACCTCCACCCTCACCTCGACCTCCTCCTCAACCACCACCCCCTCCACATCCTCCTCACCCCCTTTGACCTCCTTGGCCCTCACCTCCGGCTCTCTCTCCTCCCCCTCCTCCCGAATGGGTGACAATGGTACACCACCCATTCTCTACCTGACTCTCCTGGGCTGCCTCCGCCCTCGGTCATCTCTCCTCCTCCTGGCACCCCTGCCATCTCCCCCACCTCCTCCATCTCCTCCACCTCCTCCACCTCCCCCACCTCCTCTGTCTCCCCCATCTCGGCCTCCTCTTGTCCTACCTCCATCTCTACCCTTGGCACCTCTACCATCTCTCCCTCCATCTCTACCACCCCGACCTCTCCTCGAAATCCGTGGAATGACTAATCTATGATCTATTGGTGGTGGACCATCCAGATCTGTCAAAGGGATGGGCTTGTGAACCTGCCACCAGGTGCCAAACTTAGCAGATGTCCCTGGATCTATTGGACCCCCTCTCCATACCCACTGAACTACCACCAAGCTATCAATCTGCTGCTCTGCTACTGTGACTTATATGGGCGGCCCCCACATGGTCTCCCTAGAAGACCGAGCATACTCTGCCGTGCCTACTGGCACAACTTGCTGCTCCCCAAACTACTATAGTACCCGCTGGGGTAGGTACATCTTGATGATCTGCTGAGTTTGTACCATGTGGCCAATAAGATACCTGAACTGCCTGCAAAAGGACAAGTGGCCATCCTCATTTGACCACTACGCAAAATCTCTGTAGGGTCTCCAGACAAAGTTGATCATTGTATCAATACGATGACGCCAATACCCAGTATCTCCCACGTGAGTCTGACTCACTGATCCCGTATATAAGTAAACATAGGGCATCCCATCACCTAGCTGCTGAATCTGCACCGGTGGTCAGAACACGAGAATGCACTCCCATACCCAGATCATCAAGAGGGTAGTACCATAGCTGATACTGTGCCCCTGGTGATAGACAACCTCGTGTAACTGGTGATAAAACATGGCCAACAAGCATGGCCCCCAAGTGAAAACGGTCCTCTATCCTTACATACGGACTAGGACATCCTCCCATCCAATGGGAAACCCGTGACCACAACGATCTGGGATCAACAATCGGGCGATCAAGGTCATAAGCATGGGGTCGAACCTAGGAAATTGATCGGCTACAACGTCCCAACTGATCTGATAATCGTCCATGGCCAACTGCGCACCATTGACACCCTCATACATCTCTGACAGGGTCTGTCACCCTCGGTGTGGATCATAGACCACCCTCTCGCCACTAATCAGAATCCGGAGAATATGGTACACATCCTCCAAAGTCACTATCGCCTCTCCAGTAGGCAGGTGGAATGAGCAAGTCTTAGAATGCCACCTCTCACAGAGGGCTATCAGCAAACCTCTATTTGCCTGAATAACGGGCATGTAGGTAACATGGTACAAGCCTAAGGCCATCAACCGCTGTCTTTTTCTATCACTGAAATGATCTCTGAAAGCATAGGTCACTGGTTAGAACTCCCAGGTATAAATGTGCACAAACCGACTCTGCACAAGGAAAGGCCAAGGATTAGCGCATATTGAGCAACATTATGGAAAGTTTACTACTACTGGCAAGTCAAAGCACATAAAAGTTACTCTCGGCACAAGGTCAACAAAATTCAACTCTGGTCAACTGCAATTGCGTCGCGTTGACCACAAATGCGTCACAACTAGTCAATTGCGACTTTACGCATGGAAAATGTGTTCCAATATGTCAAATGCATCATTCTGACTAGAAAATGTGCAATCTAACAACGAATGCATCATTGTAGATAGCGAATGCACGATCCAACAATGAATGTGTCATTCACCTTGTCAATTGCGTTGTAAACTGGCAAGTGCGTTGCAAAATCCTCGGTTGTGTCGTAATATGGCGATTGCGTTATTTTGACTTGCGAATGCGCAATCACACAAAAAACCTAGCCTACCCATTGCACTTGTGTCGCGACACAATCAAATGCGGCGAACGCGAAGGCGTTTGCAGCTTTCACGATAGCACTTGCGTCGCACCGTATTTGTTTTCCCCCCATTAAACCCTAATAAATGCATAAAATTCAAAATTTGACAAGTCAGATAGGGTACTTACCGGTGCGTCTGCGCCCTCGGGTTGTCGAAATGTGCGCACGCGATACCCATGGTGTGTAGTCATCAGAATCACCATCATCTCTCAGAGCTCTAATTTCTGAAGTTTCTATATGCAAAATGAGAAAATGACATTGGGATTGACCTTTTCAACCTATTTATAGGCTGAAAATTAGGGTTTTGACCTAGTAGGTTCTTTTGGAGGCTTATTTGACCACCTTTGACCGGTATTTTGGCTAGCTTACCATCCTCCATTTTTGAATCTGTTTGCGCCATTACTTATCTGGTCATTAATTTGACTAGTTGGGATATTTTCCAAATTTTTTTGACCCCGGGTCAAAATTCAAAAATTTTCCCGAGGGAGCATAGACACTTTGTACCTTTGCTGGGGCATATTATGGACTTGTTTTCTTTGCCACAATGCGACAAGCTACATTATGACAAAGAGGGGCAAATGTAGACACCTAAAAATGACCAAGACCTGCAAGCACTATTTCACCACCTTTCGTCATGACATGATTATAACATTTTAATTATGTTTCTAACCCACATTCAACTATTATTTAAGTAATTTGTAATTATTTAATTAATTCATAATCTCTCATTCTTCATGATTATTAAATAAATAAATCTTATTTATTTATCTAATATGTCACTAATTATCAAAGTCTTCTTGCAATTAAATAAAATCTTATTTATTTTAATCCCTATCATTAATGTCCTCCTGATTATTAAATAAATATATTTTAATATATTGATTTAATGTGTCACTAATTCCTAAATCCTTTTAATTAAATAGATTTGCTAATTTATTTAATTAATTAACCACTTCTTCTAAATTAAATAATTATTGTATGTGACACTTTTATATTTTTAAATAAAACAAATCATTTAAAAATATCTCACATACTTAACTAATTCTTCATTTAGTAATTAATTTCAAAAATCAATTACTTATTATCTCACAAAATCCATATTTTGAATTAATTTAATTCAAAATAGAATTATTCTTCTACAAATCAAGTAATTTTTAAAATTACTGATTTTCTAAAAACCCATCCTCTTGTCTTCTGATTTTTACTAATTTCATCTCAACTGTCACATTTAGTCTTGATTTAATTCATTTAATTAAATCTTATTCACACGTATGGGTATTTTTCCCTAACCCTAATTGAGAGTTGCCTTATTGAATCTTGACCTTTGATTCTAGGGCATTCCTCAAATCTCTCATCTTGTCCGTCCGTTCAAGATTGTATTTTCTATAAGATGACAATCTTGATCTCATTTTTGGATCCATGATCATTTGTTTAATCTACTTTGAATATAGGCATTACTCATATTTTAGACTTTTATTTACTATTTGCATGTTAGGATTGAATTGCTAGTTGCACATTAGTTTATTTTTAAAATCCTTCAAAAGCTTTGTTGAGGCTAGGCATATAGAGTTGCTCACACACAAATCTGAGGGCATCCATCATTCCAAAGCTTGAGGAGGTGCAATGGAAGTCAGCCATGGAATACTAAATGGGTGAGACCTTTTCAATTTTCCTCCATTTATTTATTATTCCTTTGCATTCTATTGTTTAATATGTTATTAACTTGCAAGTACAACTAATCATTTGTTGATGTTTGTAGGAAAAATAACGTCATTACAATTCTAAACCCTATATAGGATACATTGATACTTCAAAAGCATCTGAAGGAATTTGAGATTATGCAAACATATGTCATTTAAATACCTGGATTACAAATAGTAGCGTGAACATTGTAACCCTTGTTGATTAGAGCTGGAATTGATAAACATCAATGAACCCTATGCCACTTATCATGCACATCTCCTTACCATTCTTTGTCATTCTTTACTAAAACACTTCTCCATTTTGGCGGGCTACACCTAAAAATAAGGTTTCAACAAAGGTTTAATTGTATGCTTATTAAAATGAAAACTCCATTCTAGTGGGCTATGCTTGAAAATCATATTTCAACGAAATTTTTAGAGTATGTTTATTAGAGTTTTAGAGTATTTTGGTGGGCTATATTTTTTATTCCTTAAATAATTTATTCAAATGGATTGTGACTGGCGTGATTTGTTGCATTTAGTGCTGTAAATTGTAGTGATGCCACAATTACCGTACTACTGTCATCTCTTATTATACCCTATGCAGTATGGTGGTGTTTTTCCCTTCCCTTCTATTGTTTACCGCACTACCGCCTTGCTCAAGGATTCTTGCTATAGGGTTGTAGTGTATACCGCTCTACCACATATGTTGCTCACCTTCCTGGCAGTATAGCGGTGTATGATTTTGATCATTACCTGAAGAGTGTCGATGAGACAATCTTCTTTGTCTTACCGATATCTCAATGTCTCATCGACATTAGATCTTATGTTCCTTTGATTTTGGTTGCTAGTTTCGATGAGACAAGTTAATATCTCTTGCCGATATGCCATTTTCTCATCGATATTTTTCTTCGTTGATATTTCTTTATATATCAGTGTAACTCTACCATATCAGGGAGACTCATGATTATTGTTGTGGTATGGTGGTGTTTTTCCCTTCTCTTCAGCTGTTTACCGAACTACCGCCTTGCTCAAGGCTTCTTGCTATGGGGTTGTGGTGTATACCACTCTACCTCATATATTTCTCACCCTCCCGATGGTCTAACAATGTATGCTTTTGATCATTACTTAAAGAGTGTCGATGAGACAATCTTATTTGTCTTACCGATATATCAATGTCTCATCGACATTACTTCCTTATATCCAAGAGTTGTGTTTCACCGAGCACTTGTAGATATACCTTGTTGATGCGATGTAAGTGATTATCTCCTCGATATTCCCGTATCTTGTTGACATTTCACTATTTTACATCGTCGATGAGACATATAAATAAGTCTCTTTGACATAGGGGTGTCTAAATCGGTGCTAAACTTGGGAGCTCAAAGTGGTGCTAAACTCGAAGCTAAACTTAGAGCCAAAGGCGGTGCTAACAGCGGTGCCACACTCGAAGCCAATATCAGTGCTAAAGGTGGTGCTAGTTCTAGCGTAAATTTACGCCTAAATTAGCCCCGACTAGTCCTGATCGGTGCAAATAAATGCCTAAAATAGTGCCATCCCGATAAATAGCATCGACATTTTCAAAAAATTGGCAAAACATACATTAAAACATTGGGTGGAAGCCAAAAATGGAGCAAATCATAGGGATTTGTTGTAGTGAATGGCTCTCAAGGGTGATCCATATGAAGACAATATGCAAGAATTCTATGTATGTGTTTGGTATCTCAAATATGATTAAATTAGTACATGAAACTCCTAAGCTAATATATGATGTGTCTACTTTCATTAATAGGATAAAGGTTATTCTAAATAAAAAACTAGGTGAGCTCCAATATCTCATTACTTTAGGTATTCCAACCTTGGAAGAGTCAAATGGAGAAAGTAAAGCAATGTGGAGTTGGAAAGATGAATTCAATACGTTGGTATTTGTGAAATTTTATTCATGAATTGCTATCCTTCACGGTTATCTTTTCCTTCGCGGCTTCGCCTTGACCGTTATCGCTAGCAACTTTTCAGCATCTGCCACGTGGCCTCCTATCGAAGCTTCCTGTCGATCTGTATCGCTTTGCCTGTATCGAGTTCCATGCATTTAACGTGTGGCTTTCTGTCACTACTTTCTGAGTTGGGCCCACTCAACAGTTCCTTTTGCTCAGCATCTTCCATGTGGCTTCCTCTCAGAGCTTTTTCGCTGGGGCTTCCCTTTTTCTTTTGCTAGGCTTTGTGCATTCAACGCGTGTGTTTCTGTGCACTGGTTATGTGGGAGTTGCTACCTGTGCCATTTTTTCTCTTTTACTGCCAAGTATTCTTCTTCGCTGCCACATGTTCACTACTACTGTTGCATGGCCTTGTGTTCTCTGTGAATGGGTTTGTTGGCACGCTATTGGGCGATCTTCCTGTTTGGTGCCAGCTCGAGGATCTGGGACGTTGATGTTTTTTTGAGGCATCTTTCTCTCAGTGGCTTTCAGACGGTGGGCTGGCTTATATAAGCAACCTTGCTTCTCTTTTCTTAGTTTGTTGTTAGATAGATTAAAAACTTCTCGAGCACTAGGAATTGGCCTTTTGTAATATTTGCTATATTACTTGAAGTTTGCAGACTATGCCAATCAATTCGGCCTCTATGTTTTTCATAAATTTGATAAAATATTAGGACTATGCTTTTATTTTCCTATAGCGTATGAATGTCTGTTCTTTAGCTTTTGTAATCTCATACAACTTAATAAAATACAGACCATTTTTTACTCTTTTGTGTTGGCTGAGGTTGTATTAGATTACGCTATGCAATAAAAATGATGATCTTATGTTTGAAGTGCTTCTGAGATAATCTATTTGATAGACAATAGTTTCTTGTTCAAGCCTTTTCTTTCAACACTATGCTCAAGTAATTAATCTCATGATTTTGGCGAATCATGTTATGCAAGTTGCACACACGCCCCATTCGGAACGGGGACCCTCTCTTCCCTCTTTTGCTTGAAGGGTCCTTTTTGGCTTCACCTCGTTTTGCATGCCCATTTTGCACCCTAAAGGGTCAACATATTCCCAAAAGACACATCTTAAGTTTGACCAAACTTGACCCCCTTTAAAAATGCTAAATTTGAAGTCAGTTCGGGTTTCCCTTATCAGAATGCTTTTCTGACGTCTGTGGCCCCTTTCGGGTCCGGACCCTCGGGTTTCCCTTTCCGGGTTTCTGTCCTGGTTTTGCTATTGCTAGGTGTCTGACGTCCGATGTCTTCCCGGACCCTGGACCCTCGATCTTGGATTTTCATTTCCGAGATTCCACCTGAATTTCGTCGTTCTTCACGGTAGAGGGTCGACATCCTTCTGGACCTCGGACCCCGGGTTCCTGTCTGCTAGGTGACATAAGGTTGCGCAGGTTTCAAAATGGTTGCAACTGGACATCTCTCCGACCACTAGAATCTGGGTCGCCCATCAGTGCCCGACAGATTTGAACTCACCAAACTTTCTAATCATCGTACGAAACATTAAATTGTTGTATTAATTACAGTTTTGGCTATATAAACGGATTTTTGAACTGTCATTTTCACGTGACTGAAGTGATCGAGAAATTTGAGGAGCTTCCCAACATCTGACATTTTCTGCCCCCACGCCCGAGCTCTCATTCTGCCCTTCTTCACACATTCAGCAGCATCCTTCTTCGGGATTTTGAGGTATGTCCACCGTCCGTGCGCCTTGTCCTCCTTTCCGTGAAATTGTGGGTCAAAAAAAAGTAAAAAATGTAAAATGAGTTGAAATCTGGTAGATTAGTACCTTCACCTAAAAACCCACCAATTAAAATCCATGAACATCACATAGAATCATCCAGATTTAACACCAGAGCTTCACCCCACCGCTGTTGTTCTTCGAAAGAGTCGCTGGCGTCTCCTAAACCCAGACCTCCCCGCGGCCATCCACACTAAATGCAAAATTTGACAGTGGCCAAGCTCGCCCCAGGTCCCGGCCTTCGGACTTCCCTTCACGGGTTTCTGTTGTGCCCCCCGTCGTTTAAAATGGCCTTCCTCGAACAACTTTCTAACTCTCGAATCTTGGGCTTGCGAAGTCTGTTCCAAAAATTGAAAAATTGAAAATAGGTCAAGGAAAAAATTGTCATCGGACTTCGATCCTCGGAATTCCATTTCCAAAATTCCCTCTTAACTTCGCCATTTCGGGTGGCCTACCTCGAACGTCCTTCTAGACCTCAGACCCCGGGTGCATAAAGTCCATTTGAATTTACAAGGAAGGAACCGAAGTCCAAACTCAATCCAGACCCCGAACTCTGAAATTTTGCCTATAGAATTCCGTGTCACTTTTGCCGTCTCGAACGACTTTCTCGGGATGACTTTCCGACTCCCGAACCCCAACCCACTTTTCGCAGAGCGTGAATTCTAAGCGGAGAACTAACGACCAAACTCCTTTCGGACTTCAGACTCTGGAATTCCACCTCCGAAATTCCATTCCGCTATCACCGTTCAAAACGGCCGAACCTGAGCGACTTTTCGACCACTGAGTTTCGACCCTTTGTTCACTGCCGGGCTTTCCCAACTCCTGAGTTTGTCTGTGGGGATTACCCTCTGGAATTCCACTCTTGGATTGCCACCTACATTTCACCATTATGAATGGCTAACCCATAACTATTTCCCGATGACGGCAGTCCGAGCTCCAGAATCCGGCACCCGGAGTTCTGTCTTCCTTGTGCCGTTTTAGGTGGCCTTCCTGCAACTGATACCCATTCGCCTAAATGAGGGCCCAAATGACCTCCAAATCCAAAATGGACTTCAACCCTCTTGCTAAAAGTAGGTCTTCTTTCATGCCAACCCTCAATTGAGTAAATCCAACATCGAAAAATGCCTTTGGGAGTCCCATAACTCATTTTCCCCTCCAAACGACATTCTACCAAGGGAATACCAGCCCTAGGAGCCCGAGTCACCTGCCTTGCTTTATAATGATGTTTTATCAAATGTTAGATGATAATCAAATATGAATGAAGATTGTGGATCTAACCTTGATGTGCAAGGGCTTGTCTGAGGCCGCTTTCCCATAATAATGTTGCTAATTCATGTCTTTTGTGCAGGATTTATGGAATTCGACATAGAAGCTTCAGGTGCCTCCAAGGAAAAAGGGAAAGGAGTGGCCAAGGCACCCCGAGGCAAAGAGGATAAGGATTAGATGAGGTACAAGTTTCAATGGGTGCCCTTACAATCCAGAGTCACCACTCTTTGGAGAGATGTCACGGATACCAATATCGGTCAGGTCGATATTGATGAGTTTACACAGAGAGTCAGGGTGAATCCCAAAATAGAAAATGCAAGGTTGATAAGGAGTAGTGGACTTGCCAAAGTTGCAAGCTTTTCGCCAGCCTTGGTGGCCTTGGAATTGATAATGGCATGCGTAGAGGCATATCAACCTAAGACTAGAACTATAGTGGACCGAGATGGGAATATCCTTGCAGATATGTCCCCGCCTAGTATAACGGAAACTTTCCACATTCCTACCTTCAATAGCATGGAGACCCCCACCATAGAGGAATGCAAGGCGTTATGGGAGCAAGATCCTTTGAAATGAAAGAAACTAATCAATTAGTATTGGTTGAAGGACAAGCAGGGTAGTGCCGGCAAGCTCCCTCATGAGCTTTTTCATAGTGATTTCTTCGAGGATTACCACGACCTCGTGACCTTGCTAAGCCGAGTAATGGGTCTTCCTACTATGGCCTTCTTCTAGGAATGGATGTTATATTTGTGGAGAAAATTCTCTACGGTGACGACACTACCTTTTATTGGGGGGAGATAATCAGTGATTGCTTCCATGAACAATTTACAAATGTCAAGAAGACCTCCAAGTTTTACATGACATTCTACTTGGTGTACTCCCTCGCCAATCGATGACATTATCATGGATTGACTGCAATACCCAGTGAGGCATTGGGAGCAGAGCTCAAGCCTTATGATAAATAACCTCAACTACAGTACCAAAACTTCAAGAGGGATTATTGTAGGGTGAATGATGCATTCATCACCTACATCATTCAGTCTCTAGGAGGTGACTTTCAAAGAAGAGTTTCCCATAGTACCAGGGCCCTCCTCAGGAAATACGCCTTCCTATATATATAATTTCCAAATTTCACTTACATCCGTGCCTAGGGATTCACAAAAAGATCAAACAAGCTGCCTCGGTACCCCAATGATTGGATTATACTATTGGAGCTGACTTGGTAGTTGCGGCACATTCATAATATATTGAGCAACAAGCATCTGGCGGGTACACCTTACCCCATTGGGCTCAGCCAAGCTATGTACAAAATTCATACTTCCCAGTGTGCGGGATACAGGGAGAGGGAGTTGGCTGAATACCACTTCTGGCAATATACAGCTCGGCCCCAAATTGACCCATATGGTCATATCAGAAAGGCACTGGCACGTGAGTATTCCCACCTCCACAATGTTGAGGATTTTTGGGCTAATTGAAAAGATGATCTTGAAGTGCGGCTACGACACTATATGTGCATGACTGCCTTCTATGTACAAAGAGTCAACTTGTACGCAGTCCCGAACTAGGTTGAAGAAGATGAAAGCATGGTGATCAATCCGGGATATAGTTTCATCACCAATTTTCCACTGCCTATGATTGATTGGGATGAGCGACAGGTTGATGACCTCGACATAATTACCAAACCCGTCGAGGTCCAAACGAAGGCATGGATCGACCAACAGGTGGCCCGACTGAAGCAACAAGGAGTTGCCTTAATGTTTAAGGGACTAGAAAGTGAACTAAGTGGCTCTAATGGTGAGGTGGCCACCGCTAAAACTAGGGAAACATCCAAAACCCCACCATCAGTCAAAACCAAAATGAGAAAAGAAGCTAGTGAGCAGTTGCCCAAACTGAAGGTTTATGCCCGAAAGGCATAAGAGGGTGAGCCACCAAAGAAACAAAGAAAAACAACTGGGGGCACAGAGATGTTTGTGATACCCAAAGGTCTTCTCCTTGAGGGTAGAGGGGAAGGATCTAACCCACCAAGGTCTCCATCTACTGCAATTATTGCTGCTATTACCACCATCCCACGTGCCTCGCCTACAGTTTCTGCTTCCTCCTCACCTGCAATGGACATCTCTGTCCACTTTGCTTCCACCTCTCCAATCATGTAGGTCATACTAGTGGATTCATCCTCCGCCATGACCTCGCCAGTCTCTTCTTCCTCTATGTCTCCTTCCCTTCCCTCCGTTTCCGTTGCCACGATGCTTGCCCTCAGCCTCCCGAAATCCTTCGTAAAATACATGCAAAACGTGCTATCCGATCTTTCAGGGATGCTTACTAGTCCAATGGTGCAAGTTGCAATAGCTTAGGCTATGGCCAATGCTCTAGCTCTCCCTCCCCCTACCGAACCACCAAGAATGGAGGCGATAATGCAGATATCAGATGAGCTTGAGCGACGATTGCAAAGAGGCCAGAAGATGAAGAATTTGAATACCATGAGCACCCTTTGTTCAAACGTCGGGAGATCGATGAGGTGGCCTACGAATCTTCTAGCTAGGGAAGCGAGGAGCTTGACATTGAGTTAGTCCAGGAAACACATGATCCCGAGGTTGAAGCTGAGTGGAGCAAGCAGCTTAAGGAGATAGAGGATAAGGAAGTTGAAGATCGGCTTATGATTGATGAAGAAGTTACTGCTCCAGAGACTGAAGGCAGCAGGTCTCCAACTGAAAGGCATGGACAAACCCTAGAACATGATGAGGAAGCATCCCTCCATGAAGGTGAGCAAGAGGATAAGCCCAAGGAACATGAACACAACCAAAATGAAGAAGAGAAGGGTGTTGAAGGGGAGGATCCCTCCAACGAGAAATTGCACACCAAGTTTCCCACTAAGCATGTAACGCTCGAACAGGACTTCGACGAGGAGAAGGAGGATGCAAGGGTTGAGAAGAAGGCCTTTATCATTAGAGCTACTGAACTTGGGATAGAGGACAACAAGAATCAAGATGAATCACCTAGGGGAGAGCCCCAAATACTCGATTGGTTGGAGAAGTAGTTGAAGAAAAAGACTCCCACCCTAAAAGATCCTAAGGAAAGGCTAGAAGCCATACTGGCTAGAGCACAGATAAGCACCAAGAAAGAGAAAAGGCCAAAGATCAGATCGAAGGTAACCATGGATGCTTCCGGATCTAGGGTGGTACAAATAGCGACACCGGTGGTTGGAGAACACGGAATAACCTATAACATCTCCACCATCGATTTGGGAGTGGCCACAAGGGAGCAGAAGGTCGACCACCTCCAGGAATCGGTCACCACGGTGGTGCACCTTATCTAGTAGGATAAGGTTTCGAAGGAGGAACTCAAAGTGCAAGTGGTCTATCTAACAACCTATATCTAGCAGTGGTCATCCCCGGATGAGCAGCCCACCATGTCATCGGCCTCGCCTCAGTTGTTGTCTCAAGAACAGATCAATAAATTAGAGAAGAGAAGGAATTTGGATAAGACTATGGAAAACTGGTCCCGGTAGGTCTTAGACATGGGAAACACATGCATCAACTTGGCAATCCAAACCACAAATAAGTTCTTGGAAGTGCAGAGAACTCTTGAGGGTATCAAGCAAGTTTGTGAGGGGTTCCCAAGGAAGTACAGAGCAACCTACCTAAAAATTGAGGCCATACTTGCATTGCCAAGCGAGGTTTGGGAGAAGGACCTTGCCCTTAAGGATGATGACCACTAGCCAGTGGATGTATGGAAGTGGAATTTTGTTCATTAGAAAGGAAAGCTAGAGAAGATTCTAGAAAAGGTGGTTCTAGATATCGAATGGGCCAAAGAGGCCAGAGAGGATTGCGTTCAGTACCTCAAGCTAATGACGAGGTATGAGCTTCCTACTGTTGAAATTAATCTGGAGAGCATAAAGCCACACTTCTTAAAGAACATGGAAGATGGGATGTCGACTGAAATCACAATGAATTTCATGAGTTTTGTTGCTCGAGCCTTCGCCCAGTCTGATATTTTCATAAGTGATGCTGCCAAATATGTTAACGACTGGAAGAATCTCATTAACAACTCCCAAGAATGGAGCTGACAGGTGCTACGATAAGATATTATGGAGGTGGACAAGCTTCAACCAATGATCTTGAGCTTCGTGGAGTATGCAGCTTTGAAGAAGCACGAGGGAAACCCTATCATCGATGAAGAGTTCCTAAAAGAGTAGCTACAACAAAGGGCAAATAACAAAAGATGAAATTGCTACAATGTTATCACTAGATGACGAAATAGGGAAAAGATAAATTTTTTTTTGAAAATGTAATATATTTGGGGGTAGGTGAAACCCTAGTGTAAAGTGAATCTTGGCCACTCATTTTTCTTTTTGAAAACTATAAATAGGGCTCTCCTCCTCTCCTTTGAAGGGAATTGAGTTTTTGTAAAGACATGTTGCAAAAATTTTAATGGAAATACATTGACTTGGTGCATTTATGGATTTCTTTCCATGTTGCATGATTCTTCTCCCATTAGTTAAAAAATTTCTTCTAGTTATTTTGATGTTCTAGTATCCTTTAGTTAACTCTAGTGGACTTAATATGTTTTCTTTGGTTATGAAGCTTTCTATTGTGTGTATGCTTCCCTTGTCCATACTTTTGGTCATTTGTTGCTGGTAAGTGACTGTGCAAAGTTAGCCTGGACTATAATTTCATAGCTGATCTTTAAAAAAAAAAATTGTTCACATTTACATGGCGAATGAATGATGAATATCTACAGTCCTTAGAAGATAGCATAGATTTCATGACATTGTGAGAATTTTGATTAAGTGAAATCTTATTTAAGGAAACTGTTCACAGCAGGAACCTCCATGATCACTATTCATCGATAGTTGTAGATCCAGGAACCTTCCTCCTTCCCTACCTCTTTTCCTTTTTTTAGAAACAACCTGTGCTAAGGTTCATTACACATTGTAAAGCCAAATTTGACGAAATAATGGAGTCCAAGAATGTTGTCTGAGCCTGCAACAAAGTGTAGTGATATCATATTCGAAGAACTCCATTTATTGACCAAATTCTCCTATAGCTTTAAATCACATAAGATCGACTTGTGATTCTAGAAAATCACATCCAACAACTGAAATATTCCAAGCATCATCATGACCTGACATCCGAGAGACCTTGGGATAGTGTTCTGCAATTTGATTGTGGAAGATTGTCTTTCAAGAGAGGTAGTGCACTTGCACATTACCTGTGTTGTGAAGTGCATAACAACACCATCAACACATCGCCCTAGTTTAGTTTTTACTATTACATGCTATCTTTCTAACCCTTTACCTCCCCCCACTAAAAATTAAAATCCAACTTCGATAAAATCTTGGAGGTCACTTAGCTAAGCATAATGTCCCCCGGTAGGTAAGTTTCCCATAAGATTGCTGCCCCCTACAAATTCTTGCATCAACAGTTCTTTTTCTGGCACGCCCGGTGGGACGCAAACTAGCATGTTCACTTGATATAAGAGTGTATGATCCATAGGCCCGTAACTAGGTCACAAACTGCAAGATTTCCTGGCCTACTCGTACCACTATTAGTTTTTGTCCATCTAAGAGGTTGGCAATGTAGTCCTTCACCTCCCCCTTATCCTTCATCTCCTGCACCAATGGCCACTAGAAATTATGTAGCCTGGGATGCTAGTAGTCCTTTAGTAGCGACTGTGCCTCCTACAGTATGGGATCCGATTTTGAATTTTGCTTTAAAATATATCCCTAAGTTTTCTGGGGATGAATCAAAGACACTGACAGAACACTTGCAGGATGTGGCAAACGTGTGTCTGGTGCATGGTATTTCTAATGAAAATGTGGATCTAAGATTGCTTGCCACCTCTTTCCGAGGCAAGGCTTTGAATTGGTATCGCACTCTTCTGACTAATTCAATTGCTACTTGAGATGACCTTGGAGATCTGTTCTAGGAGCATTTTTCAAATGCTGGCGACAGGTATTCGCTATATCATCAGCTGGCCAACATAAAGCGAGCTCCTCATGAAGCTCTTCCTAATTTCATTGCATGGTTTCATTCGACTTGGTAGAGAGTTCCTGTTGGTAGTTGGCCTCCTCTAGATTTGGCATTCATATTCTATTTGAAGTCCATTAATGCTGATATTTCCATGATGCTACAGGATCTTGGCGGAAAGACTCTACCTGATGCTTACGGTCTTGTTGTTACTGCGGAGAATAACCTTATTGATGCTGGAAAGTTGGCACCAAGACCCATTATGTCATTGTTCCTGGAATTCAAGGCTGCAGAAGCTGAAGCAGATTTGACCAACGCTCTTACAACTCCTGCCCAATCTATGTACATGTACCCGAGAATGATGCTGAGTGTAGCTTTGGTGCCTAACCCCCTGACGATTGAAATGAATGAGATGAAAGAGCAGATGCGGACTATGACAAATGATCTGAAAACTATGAAGCAGAATCAGTATATGTAGCAAAAGCTGGCTTACCAAAATTATGAAGGCGGCAAAGCTCCTTACCAATCAAATCAGTGGTAGGATAGATCGCGTGGCAATACCCAAGCTCAATCGAACAATCAAGTTGTTCCTGTGAATTTGCCGATGTAGACCGTCCATCCTAGTTCAAGTAAAGAGCTAGTAGTAGGACAAAATAACCTTGCCGAAGATACTAATTCATGGTGCTTTCCTTGTAATGATGCACACATGCCCCAAAATTTTCCGCGGGGGAATTTGCAATAGAATATTGTGGAGCAACGTAGCCAAGGCAACGTACATGATCTTGAAAACTAGTCATATGCCTCTCAATAGATGGATAATGCAATCCTCATTGTTCAAATGCAGGGGATGTCCATAGAGAAGGAGTTAGATATAGTTCCAGACCAAGCGCTCTTTTCATGGATGGAAGGAGAAGAGTCAACATTTCTGAATGACATTCTTGTAACTCAAGTTCTCTAAGTGCAATCAGACTACAAAATGCATTCAAAGTGGAGACTTACTAGAGAATTCACATCTCCACCGACTAGTGGTCCATCCAAGTCAATTCCTAGTTTGTTGGTAAATCTGTCGTCAGTTCCACAACAGTCCAAGGTGGCTGCTCCCAGTTCTCCGAATCCACCTCCTCAGAAAAAAAAAATCCCCCATGTTCATCCTGATTGTTGTCAAACAACCAGATGCACCAGCTACAAAGTTGAAGGAGCAAGCAACTGTGACTCATTAGTCATGAACGTAGTTCAATATGGTGGAACAACTAAAGAAATCCTCTGCCAATGTTTCTTTGTGGGATATTATGGCTATTTCGAAGCAAAAGGTGCTATTACAGAAAGCATTGTCGGGAGAAGAAGATGTGAAGATGCCTAGTCAGCCCAGTGAAGAAAATATATCCAAGCCAAACTTGGATAAAGTGCTAATGAATCAACTGGAAGAAAAGCTCAAAGCCAGAAAAGAGAGAAAGCCTAAACCTAAGCCTTTCTTTCTAACGCTTATAATTGGTGACAAATTATTGTATAATTATATGATTGAATCTGGTGCTAGCACCTTTGTCATGCCTAAGCAAGTGGCTGATGCTTTGGGGCTAAAATATGAGACTCTTAACAAGGGATTCATGTAGCTCGATGAAAATAAAGTTGATACCGTCGGGGTAATCAAGTGATTGTCTATGACATTGTTTGCCTACCACAGTATTACTATGAACCAAGACACTATACTCATTGATGTTTCTCCTCTGTTGGGGATATGTTTGTCCTGAGAGTTCACTACAAATGTTGGAGGCTATCTAGCACTGGACTGGTCACACCTGATCTTGAGAACCAAGCATGGAGCTAAGATGAAACTATTGTTGGAAACTTTGCATTCCAAACATGTTGCTGACGAAGCCCTGATCAACTTTGAAGCGGCACATACTTCAATCACCCGAAAAGAGAGATTCAATGTTGAATTTCTAGAGGAAGAGGAAGCAAGTAGCTCTCGGATGGAGAGTGAAGAAGCTCTATTGAATGAGTTTATAGACACAGACCCTTTTGTAAATTATCATGCAACTGGGCTCGAAACCTATGTCATACATGAGGAAGGAGAGATTATGCCCAGAGTTACTAAAGAGTCCAGAGGTGAAACATCCTCGGAGTTATGGACTTTGCACTTTGATGGAGCAAGATGCAAAGTAGGAGCTAGAGTAGGAATATGTTTGACATCTCCATCTAAAGAAAATAACTTGAGGTCTTATTGCTTCCAATTCGCATGCTCGAACAATGAAGCGGAATATGAAGGCCTTGTCCATGGTTTGAGGCTTGCAGAACAAATGGGCGCAAAGAAAATAAAAGTGTTCAAAGATTTAGAATTGGTGGTCAACCAAATCCGAGGGCTATCTACAACAAAGAATGTCCGTATGTGATCATACTGGCAAAGGGTCTGGGATCTCATTGAAGGATTTGAGGCATTCAACATTCAACCCATACCAAGAGAGGAAAACTCCGAAGCTGACTGGATGGCAACTCTCGGGGCTCAGTTTGAGCCAGCTTCCGAGTTGTTAAAAAATAAACATGTAGTGAGATTAATTGTATGACCTGTTGTTTCGAACAATGATCAAGACTAGCAAGTGTTCGATAGTGATGCTCATATTGCGTCATTTCTCTAGTCATCTAAGGAATTTTTTGACCAATCGCAACCAAAGATCGCCGAAGCCTACGGGGATCAAGTAATCCAGTTGAAATCCAATAAGCTTCCCAGAGGCCTAGTTACTTGGAGAGTTTCTTTGATTCTGATGATGCAAGGAAATATAAAAGAAAGCTTGTAGCTAACAAAGGTGACTACACCAATTTGCATATCAGAGAAGATAGAAAGCTCAAGGCTGGTAAAAGAGTATCTGAGAAGAATAAAGATAGGCCAAAGCACTTCTATGAGGAATATTCGAGCATAGTAGCCTGGTCATATGATGATATTAAGGGATATGATCCCGAGATTATTCAACATACAATTGAGCTATTGGAAGGGGTGAAGCCACCTCATCAGCGACAGAGGCCAGTGAATCTGAAGATTGAATCACTCATGTCACAGGAGTTGAATAAACTGATTGCATCCCGAATAGTGTTCCTAATCAAGCATAGCACTTGGGTGTCTAGCCTAGTGCTAGTCTAGAAGAAGAATGGTGATATATGGTTGTGTGTGGAATTTTGACACTTGAATAGAGTGTCTCTGAAGGATCATTACCCAATGCTTTCTATGGAGGTAATTCTACAAACCGTTGCTAGTTCTGAAATGTTTTCTATGTTGGATGGTTTTTTAGGCTACAATCAGATTTGGGTAAAGGAGGAAGACCAGTACAAAATAACGTTCACCACTAAGTGGGGAACATATGCACATGCCAATATTCCCTTTGGACTTTCAAATGCTAGAGTCACCTTTCAAAGAGCTATGGATATTTTCTTTAGGGATTTAATACATAAGACTATACTTATCTATCTGGATGACTTGACAGTGTTTTCCAAATTTGTTGATGATCATTTTGATCATCTTGAGCTTGTCTTCTAGAAATTCTAGGAATTCGGGATTTCTCTAAACCCAAAGAAATGTGTGTTCAAAGTCCCTCAATGGAAGCTATTGGGATATGTTGTCTCGAACGAGGGCATTTCCATTGATCCAAAAAGAGTTGATGTAGTTAGGGAGCTTCCTCTACCTGTAAACAAGAAAGGAGTGCAATCCTTTTTGGGTAAGGTCAATTTCATCAATCGATTAATTACGAACTTTGTAGGGATCGTTTGATCGATTACCCTAATGCAAAAAAAGGACCAGACTTTCAAGTGGACGGCGGAAGCCAGAAAAGCTTTTGAGTTAATAAAAAAGGTTATTTCTTCAATTCCTGTATTGATTAATCTGGACTTGTCTAAGGATTTTATTATGTATGTTTTTGGTGGTGGAAATAGTATTGCCACGGTGCTAATGCAAAAAGATGGTAAAGATAAGAAGGAATCACCTATTTCTTTTTACTCGTGCACCCTAAAGGAGTATGAGGTAAAGTATAATTTTGTAGAAAAGTAGGCCTTTGCTATTGTAAAAGGGCTAAGGAAGTTCTGACACCTCATATCATGCAATAAAGTGATTGTTTGTGTGCCACATCCTAGTGTGCGGGAATATATAATGGAAGGGGAAATCACCGATAAAAGAGCTAACTGGATCACTAAGATCCTAGAGTATGATATTGAGATTAGGCCTATCAAGACTGTTAAGGGAAAAGGATTGTGCGAGTACCTAGCCAAAAATAATGAACCAGTAGCAAAGTTCGAAGTCTCGAAACCTATGTTGTTGAATGAGGAAAGCTCCAAGAGTGATTGGCTGGAAGACAGGATAAATTTCATGCAAACAAGAAGGTACCCGACCAATCTCCCTTCATTTAAGAGACGTTTCTATCAATTGCAAAATAGTAGTTATGTTCTCTTAGAAGGAGTGTTTTTTAACAGAAATTTTAATGGTGTCTTGTTAAGATGTCTGAATGAGGAACAAACCAAAAGGATATTAGATCAATATCACAGTGGTCCTACCGGAGGGAACTTTTTCGCAAGAACTACTGCAATTAAAATCATATGTGCTGTTTATTTCTGGCCAACACTATTCAATGACTTATTTTTATTAATAAAGTCTTGCAGTGAGTGTCAATTTTATGTTGGAAAAAGAAAGAATGTTGCTATGCCACTGAGACCCATAGTAGTGGAGGAACCTTTTTCTCAATGGGGTCTGGACTTCATTGGGATGATTAACCCTTTTTCATCAGTTGGACACAGGTGGATTCTGACAACGACTGATTACTTAACTAGATGGGTAGAGGCTATGCCATTAAAACATTCAACGGAAGTAGAGATTGTTAACTTCATGGAAGAATTGGTAGCCAGATTTGGCCTACCGAAAATAATTATTTTCGATAATGCTAAAGCTTTCCTTGGCTCTAAAGCTCCTCTAATTATTACCATCAGGGGAATGGCCTTGTGGAATCCACAAACAAAAACCTCATCAGGTTAATCAAAAGGATAGGCTCGGAACAATAGAAGGAGTGGCATAAAAACCTCTGAACAACACTATGGGTAGACCGTATCATGCCCAAGTATATATTAAAGACATCCCCTTATGATATGGTGTATGGGAAAGAGGCATTGTTGCCTATTGCTATGGAAATCCCTGCCCTCCAATTCCTCAAATCTCTTGAAATCGAGCAGAACGGAGTTATGGAGGTATGGTTTTCTGAGTTACTGCAGGTACAAGAGAAAAGAAAGCATGCTCTCGAGGCCATGAACAGCTCCCAACAAGTGGTGAAGATGTGGTTTGATAAAAAGGAATCTGACCAGGGGTTACAATGTGGATATTTGGCGCTCAAGTTCAACGAACGTGGAGCAAAGCCCGGACAACACGACAAATTCGATAGTCTCTAGGAAGGGCCTTTCAAAATCACCCAGTGCAAATAGTATCTCTTTTGAGTTAGAAACTATGGCAAGTGATGCTTTGGGTATTCCAATTAATGGAATACACCTTAAAAGGTTTAATTAGTTCTACTTATGCAATAGGTTTGTAAATTTGTAAATATGTAAATATTTTCCTGCTTTAAGTTTTGGGTTTTCTCAGCGCTTTTTGAATAACAACAATAGTATTGAAAAATTGAGATAGAATGAACAACGAGCCCATATATGAAAAACTTGTATATTATATTATTTTTGGAACATTTATATTATATACAACAAAGGACAGTGGCCATATGTCAAAATATACATATATATCCACTACGGGGGGCAGAGGTAGGCAAAAAGGCAAAAAAGTAAAATGGAATTATCTTTTCTCAATTCTCAAATAGAAGAAGGACCAGCAAAAACAACAGCAGGTGGTACAAGGTGGGGAAACACCATCCTCTCAAAGTCTTGATATCACTGCATGTTTCAGAAGGGTTCAATATTATGTATCTGCATCAAGAAGTAGTAGCCAACGCGAGCCTTGGAGTGGTGTTCTTCATGGGTTTCCAGCTCAAAGCCGAACATAAAGGACCTGGTTGGCACGGGTCCTCCATCCAATAGCAGCTGACGTAGGTTGTGGATAGAAGGAATCCCACGATCAAATTCGATGGCCCACACTATATGCTCCAACCCTCCAAGGTAGCGTCGATGGAAGACTCACCGAGGGAGCAAAGTGACAAAGCGAGAGAAAATGCTAGTATTTACCATATACTGGTCCTTGTACTCAATGCAGTCTCATCCTATGACCCATTTGATCGCCTTTACATATAACAAGTTTTTAACACCTATCATGTGCTTTAGGCGCTTGCACCTAACCTTTCCTAGAAACGCAGCCTGGGTCTTTTTACAAACTAATCTAATTGGCGTCTCCATAGTTGCTTGCTACTCTAGCTAAATGATAAAATTGCTAAGATAAACTAGGGCCAAATCAGTGAGAATGCTACAGGTAATTGTGATTAGCAAGGTTGTCAAGGGTCCTATTTATAGATAGTCAGGGTTCTCCTATTGAGGCAAGCTATGATTACGTCAAAAGCAAATGATGCTAGAGAGCCTTGTTATTCAGTGTTGCAGCATGTGAAGTGATGTGAGATATCAAGTACAGTCGTAACTTGCTTCGTTCAAGTTGCTGAATTGAATGAGGATATGCCAATTTTCAGCATGATGTGTCACCATCTTGTTTGAATCAAGGAAAATATTTTGGTAGGGCTGTTGGGTGATGTTCCCAAGAACGATCATGAAATCAGTAAATGAAAAAGGGCTTGCAAAAGATATGGCAAGGTTGTCTTGATGCATTGTCCAAGAAAATCAGGCACCACCTTATGTGAAGTCATGTCTCTTAAATGTGAAGATTATTTTGGTAGGTTGGCGATCTCTTCGCACTCACAAAAAAGGAGGGTGGTGTATGAGGTAACTAATGTGAAAATCTGCCACGTTCACTTGCTAAGCCATTTTCACGAAAATAAAAAAGTAGGTTAGGTGTGCGGAAGGCATTTATTGTGAAAATTTATCAAAGTGTATAACTGTTCAAGTCATTTAAAAAGAAGAGAAAGCATTTTCAAAAGCTAAAATTTGTAGAGTTTGTGAAGCCTCTTGTGAATATAGAGAAATGGTTGAAATTGTAGGAAGTTGAACACAGGTCATGGTTACGGAAAGAATTGATGAGCGAAGGTTGATGACACCCTGTGTGAACATATATGACCAAGAGTCTTATGCTACCTCTGGTATTCCAATAAAGCCATCTTGGCCCTTTACCAGTCAAGCGGACTAGAAAGAAATTAGCACAGTTTCTCATAGAAATCAAGCCCTAGTATCAGAGGATTGGGACAAAATTTTGGATCCTGAGTTATCTCAGAACCCCAAAAGCTTGAGGAAGGTTGCATGCGAGAAAATGAAGAAGATGTCAGACCCTTTACGCAAATGTTTATGGAACTATGGGATTCCCCAGTACATGGTTCCTATGGTGCATTATTGTCCAAAAATTGTGGTGGCATGCGTAACAAGTTTTGACCCCCAAACTGGAGTCATAAGCGGCCCTAATTTGAGGGTAGTTATCAGTCCCCAGGCCTTGCAAGATATGCTATGCATTTCGTTCCTCTTACTTGATAATGTTGAGAATTTTGACATTCGTAGAATGTAGGACTATTGGAGAGCACTCTGAATGGCACAACATTTTTATCACATTGAGACTGCTTAGCTTACAGAGGTTTTGGCACCTCCCAGATTCCCAATTGCTCTGGGTGCTATAAAGTTGGGTTCCGCTTCCGTCTGCTCTATGCCGACGTTGGTTTATGGGTTGGATACAAACAAAGGGGTCTTTGAATTCTAAATGAGTCTTAGCTTTATGCTAAAGAATAACAACATACCTCCACTTATGGACTTTGCGAAGGTTATAATTGACGGGATGAGCCAGCAACTGAGGGAATTTGAGCTAGGTTCCAGGTTCAGGTATTCTTCTTTCATGGTATACATTATTTTACACTAGAATCCTGATTATTTCAAGCAGTTCATGGCCTTGGCCGTATTTGACAAAAGAGGTGCGAGAAAGTCGGTTTTGACATGGACTCTCATCCTGTTGAAAACTTTTGATTATTATGCATTTTCAGACTCTTTCCTAGCTCCAACTTTGCGGGCTTTAGATGGATCTGGAAGCAGCATGTATGTGTGATTATTTCCAAGGTAGAAATCATGGATGAGAGGTCTCTTTCCACCTTGTGATTGGTTCTTAAGTACAAATTTCACTATGCTTCGTATGTATGGTTTTGTCCGGGAGCCCTTCCAGCTCCTGTGTTTTATTTCTGATAGAATACTGGCCTTGGAGGCATTTAGGCAGCTATGCAATATTGAGAATGACTATTGGGGAGGAAGGAATTTGACTTCCTATTTGACGTTGCCGGTCATGTTCGGCTCTATATCACTAGTAAAGAAAAGGACCACGAAGGTTAACACCTAAGAGGTTTTGTACTCTAAGCTAGGTATTCTTCGGCTGGTGGTTATCAATGACACATGGCAATACAACTTGGAGAATAATCTATTGGAGGTAGGCATTAAAATTCCACACCAGCCTCGGCCATTCTGGGACCCTCGAAGAAATGTTGATGAGGATAATTTGAAATTATACGTCAGCCTAGAGTATTTTCCTACCAAAACAAATCAACCATCGTGGCTGAACTTTTACCATGTTGTGGAAAAGCCCAATCCCAAGCATAAGATGAGTTATTTTCTGTGCAACAAGTTAAATAAGCTCAGATGGAAGCCTGAAAGAATTAGGGACTTCTAGACATACAGACAGGAGATAAAGACAACAAACAGGCTTTTCTAGGAGGTGGAGTCAAACAACCAGTTTAACGACATCTGGGTGCATGAGCATTCAGAAAAATGAGAACTCCCCAAAACCTTTGGGTTCTGAGAAGTTCTTTGTGAAAAGAAGTGTTGCCATGGAACCCAGAGAGGAGGTAACCCACAATGCCCCCACTACTGAGGGGGATCTTGCGCAAGAGACGAAATTCAGTGGAAAACATTCACAACAAGAGGACTATTCAAATGCATAGATGTTGAAGCCTTCCAAATCCTCTAGATCAGGTACAAAGAGGCCAAGGAGTTCTGGTCATCAGCCAAAAGTTATTGTGGAGCTTGACAGTTCTCCGGAGGAAAAGCGGTTGCGAATGAGAGAGTCCACCAAAGAGGAGGAGTCATAGCATGAAGAAACGGTGGTATCGACTACAGTTCTTCAAGAACCTCATGTATTATTTCCTCCCTCTTCTCTCTCTTCTATGTCGCTAGTCTCCTCCTTGTCTACCCCTACTATTTCATCTGCACCAGCTATTCTATCATTGGATATCTAGGGCGGTCAAATATTTTTTCTCCTGGGTTTCCCTTTCCATCTCCTTCTTTCCCCTTCACCCCTAAAACACAAATGGTGGCCCATCCTCACCTTTTGAGCAAACAATTTTCATCCCTGAGGCCTAGCGTGTCAGTTGGCGCTTCCCTGACCTTTCCTCATGCCATGTTTCCATCATCTCCAGATGGCTAGTTTGTTCCACCCTTATCCCCAGTAGTTATTATGAGGCCTAGCAAGTCCACTGATGCTCTGAACATGCTTTCCTTCCCACTAACAATCCCTTGGGAGTTTCCTTTTGGTGGTGGGCTGGGTATTCCTTCCTAAGAATATTTTTCGTAGGTGGATGCAAACAAGAGTGCCCGAGCAAGCCGAATTCAGAAAAGAAGAGAAAAGGATGCAGGCAGATAGGCGAAGCCTCTTTTGAAAATGGTATTCCATGAGAGACAGAATTCACTGATGTTTGCAAAAATCACCCCCAATGTGATCAAACCAGTTGGAGAAATGTTGTCGAGTGACTATTCTGTCAATGTCGTTGGGATGGACTTGCAGCATGCTCATCCACAGGATAAAGTCAAGCTGATGACAGAGACTCAAAGGGTGGTGACCACCGACTTCCTCAAGATGAGTCGCCAAACAAAGAAAAAAGAAGAGCAGTTAGCGGAGCTGATAAGTAAAGTTGATATTTTGGAAAACAAGCATAAGGCCCAGGAAAATGAGATTAATCGCCTAATGAATGAGAGAAATGCCTTGGAGGGAAAGGTGAGAAAGCTTCAAGCTTTGGGCGCGGATGTCATTTCAGCCCTGCAGAATGAAATTGAGCAATTTCGGGCGACTGAGGCAACCCTCCATGCTGATTTGAGGCAGAGAGATGATGGCATGAAGCAACTCCGACAGAGTATGAATGATAAATTAAATGAGATGAATGTCACTTTGGAATTGGAGATTGAGAAGAGAAGGTAGGCTGAATTCACCTTGGAAGAGCGGGAGAAATAAATTTCTACTCTAAGGAGCCAGCCGTCCGTATTAGAGAGAAGTCTATCAGAGCTTCGGGCGGAACTGGGCAATAGAGTTACAGAATTAGACCTTGTGAGGGTCCAACCTCCTGCACGACAAATGAGCTTGTTGGAGATTGCCAAAGAATTATATGTGTCATACTGGGATAAGGTTAAGGCTTTATGCCTTACTTTGTAGCCCACTCTGAATTTTATGGCACAAGCGACCAACTTATGCGGGACGATTAGCGAAACAATACAACAAGTGTAGGAGATGACTTCCAATAAAGTTCTGGAGGCTAGACAGTTGTTGGGCAAGTTGTATATAGCTTTCAATGAGGCTCTGAGTGGGGTAGGTATTGAAGATAGGACAATGGTGGATATGGGCATAAAAATTCTCATTTTCATGCACGAAGTCATCCATCATGTAGCAGAGTGTAGAGCCAGATTGAATCAAATTACCAGTGACATGCGGGCAAAGTTTTTCCAATTGACTCAGCGAGGCCTCCCTTTGCCCTTCATCGCAGATTAGGTGCTAGCAGGTGTCGAGCACATAATTGCAAGGATCGAGGAAAAGAAGTAGGATCTTTCTATTTTTGAATCCTTTGATCAATCTTCGACCACTGAAAATATTGAAGGTGTTGTGCATCAGCTAGCGCAACTCTTTTTCTAGCTTGAATTAGAGGCGAAGGTATATGGCGGATTTCTTTTCAAGGCGATCATCTATCTTAAGTTGGTGCATGAAAATTTGTGAGCCCTCCCCGCACCGTCAAATGAGGTATGGGCCAACCTATAGGCTGCCCTCTCTCAGGTTTGAGCAATAATAGTGGTGTTGAACCAAGGTTTCTGGGGTTCTTCATTCCGTAGGTGAAATGTCCCTGTGAGTCGCTAAACTATGAACTTTTATTCATGAACCGCTATCCTTCGTGGCTTTGCCTTGACCATTATCACTAGCATCTTTTTGGCATCTACCACATGGCCTCCTATCGGAGCTTCCTGCCGATCCATATGGCTTTGCCTCTACTGAGTTCTATGTGTTCAATGCGTGGCTTTCTCTAGCTACTTTCCGAGTCGGGCCCACTCAACAGTTTCTTTTTCTTGGAGTCTTCCACATGGCTTCCTCTTGGAGATTTTCATTGGGGCATCCCTTTTTCTTTTTCCAGGCTTCATGTGTTTGACACGTGGCATGTTTCTGTGCGTCGGTTATGTGGGAGTTGCCGCCTGTGCCATTTTTTCTCTTTTGTTGTCACGTATTCTTCTTTGCTGCCACGTGTTCATTGTTGCTACTGCATGGCCTTGTGTTCTTTGTTGATGGGTTTGCTGGCATGTTGTTGGGTGATCTTCCTATTTGGTGCCTGCTCAAGGAGATCTGGGACATCGATGTTTTGTCGAGGCATCTTTCTCTTTGTGGCTTTTAGGCGGTGGGCTAGCTTATATAAGAAGACTTGCTTCTCTTTTATTAGGTTGTTGTTAGATAGATTAAAAACTTCCCGAGCACTGTGAATTGGCCTTTTATAATATTTGATATTGGACTTGAAGTTTGCAGACTGTTCCAATCAATTCGGCTTCTCTGTTTTTCATGCATTTGATAGAATATTAAGACTGTGCTTTTATTTTCGTATAGCGTATGAATGTCTGTTCTTCAGCTTTTGTAATCTTATACAACTTAATAAAATACAGACCATGTTTTACTCTTCTGTGTTGGCTGAGGTTGTATTAGATTACGCTATGCAATAAAAATTGTGTTCTTATGTTTGAAGTGCTTCTGAGATAATCTATTTGATAGACAACATTTTCTTCTTTGGGCCTTTTCTTTCAGCACTGTGCTCAAGTAATTACTCTAAAGATTTTTGGTGCATTGCCTTAGTTTAGTTTTTAATATTACATGCTATCTTTCTAACCCTTTACCTCCCCCCATTAAAAATGAAGAGTCGGCTTCGATAAAATTTCGAAGGTCACTTAGTTAAACACAATGTCCCCCAGTAGCTAAGTTTCCCATAAGACTGTTGCCCCCTGTAGATTCTTGCATCAATAGTATTCAGTCTTGTGGATCCTTTCATGAATAATAGGAAAATACATCCTATACTATTGAATTTTCAATGGGCAATATACTAAGGCTTGAAATAAAGGTGGATAATTTCATCAAGGACACTGTAATATGTTTCTTTAAATAATTGAGTTAAGCCTTTGTGCTCCCTTAAAATCTAAATATTTCATTAATCTTAGGTGATAGCTTATTCTAAAGTGGGTTAGGTCAATGAAGTGTTTGTGATGATAATTATGTGCATCCATAAGATCTTGTAGGAATACCCTTCTAATCTTTGTAAAGATAAAAGTGTAGGAGAGAGGGAATTCTTTTTTCATTGGGCCTATTAATTCAACCATCTTGATCATACAAGCTTATAATTAAAACCCATAAACCTAACATATAATATACCTTCACTTGATAAATTCTTCAATTAGTTTCTTAGAAATGGTTAAGAATATTAAGAAAATGGAATTCCCAATAGTTAGCACTATTTCCAAGGTGAGGAACTTATAATCTACATTATAAATATTTGAGGAATTTAATGAAGGTTTTGATCTTTGTGCAATTGTAAAATATTTGTATCTTTTTAATCCCAATTTTTCTATTAGACACGTCTTGTTCAACCTTTTAGGTGTTTGAATGAAATTATTCTATATCTTTGCAATGTTTTTGAGAATTTATGCAATTGTATGGTAATATGGTTTATTTAAATGATCATGTCTACAAAGATATATTTAATTTGCTTACTAATTCTCTTAATTAATAAAGAGAAGGTCAGGCACATATAAAATTTGTATATCTTTATAAATCTCTCTTAGAAATCATTAAAAAAATTGTGATTTAAAGGAACTATTTTGGAAAACAAGGATACATTATTTTGCATATGATTTTTCACTTGGGCTTGATATTTGCGAATGTTAACCTAATTAGTGTTGTGTTTCTTTATTATCTCTTCTCCCATTTTCTGAGTACTTTCCATTGTATAAGTGCGGTGGTGACTGTCCAAAAAACACTTAGAAAGGATTCTTAGAAATGGATGGGAGATCTATTTTCTAAAATAACTCTAGCTTGAAGTTGGACCTTAAACCAGAACACAAAAAATATAACAGTGAGAGCTAAGAACATAAGTAAGCCCCTTGTCTTTTACCCAAATGAATTTGAAGCTAGTACTTCTCATAAGTACACTACAACAAATCCATGTGTTTAGCTCCCTTATTTGCTTCCACCCACTATTTTATTGTACTTTTCTCCATTTTTTTGGAAAATTCGGCACTATTTTTTGGGATGGCACTATTTTTGACATTTTTTGTGCCAACCAAGACAAGCAAGCACTAATTCAGGCACAAATTAGCATCAAAATTAATGCCTAGTGTAGCACCCATATTAACACCGAAATTAACACCAAGATTAGTGCTGAAATTAATGCCTACGATAACACCCAGATTAATGCCTAAATTAACAACCAGATTAATGTCTACGTTAGCACCCATATTAGCACCTGATGTAACACTTATTTTAATACCTACTTTAGAGCTTGTTTTAGCACCTAATTGTTTTGATCCAGTAGGGATTAAGGGTGTTAGAACAAAAAATCTTTCCCCAATATTCACTAGCCTTCAATTGCTTGCCTACATTTCACTTGCATCAAAAGATCTATTGCCTTTTATTTTTCATTGTATTTAACATGAAATGAAAAAATTTGTGTAACAAGATTCATACTGTTACCATCATTCCCTTTGTATATACCCATTTATTCCTCCAAATAATCATAAACAAATAAAAAATTTCCTTTACCATAGTACTTTGTGTAGATTAAGGGTTGAGGGTTGAGAATTGAGGGTTAAGGGCGGTTTAATGTATAGGGTAGACGGTAGAGGGTAGAGGGTGTAAGGGTTTAGGATTTAAGGGTTGAGGGTTGAGGGTTTAAGGTTGAGGGTAGAGGGTTGAGGGTATATGGTTCAAGGATTAGGGTTGAGGGTCCAATGTATAGGGTAGAGGGTACGGAGGTTGAGGGATTAGGGTTTAAGGGTACTTGAGGGTTGAGGGTAGAGGGTACTTGAGGGTTTAAGGGTTGAGGGTTGAGGGATTAGGGTAGAGAGTTTACTTGGGTTTAAGTATTTAAGGGTTGAGGGATTAGGGTCGACTAGGGTAGAGGGTATTGGGTTGAGGGTTGAGGGTTTAAGGGTTGAGGGATTAAGGGTTGAGGGGTGAGGGATTAGGGTAGAGATTAATTTAATTGGTTTTAAGGGTTTAGGGGTTGAGGGATCAGGGTTGAGGTTATAAGAGGGTATTGGATGGTTGAGGGTAGATGGACATAGAGGGTTTAATGGTTTAGGGTTTAGGGTATTGGATTGAGGGGTTAGGGTTGAGGGTAGAGGGTAGAAGGTTTAAGGCCGATTTAGGGTTTAAGGGTTTAGGGTTGAGGAACGTTAAGGGTTGAGGGTAGAGGGTTTAAAATATAGCTAGGATGTTTGAGGGTATATGGTTGAAGTTCGGTTAGGGTTGAGGTTCCAATGTAGAGGGTAGAGGGTATAGGGGTTGAGGGTTTAGGATTTAAGGGTTGAGGGTTGAGGAATTAAGGGTTAAGGGTTGAGAATTGAGGGTTGAGGGTTTAATGTATAGGGTAGATCAGAGGGTAGAGGGTAGATGATTTAAGGGTTGAGGTTTGAGGGTTTAAGGTTGAGGGTAGAGGGTATTATAAGGGTTGAGGGTATGTATATGGTGCGTTGAGGGATTAGGGTTGAGGCTCCAATGTATAGGGTAGAGGGTATAGGAGTTGAGGGATTAGATTTTAACTAGGGTAGAGGGTTAATTAAGGTTTTAGGGTTGAGGGATTAGGGTGGAGAGTTTAGTAATTGGGTTTAAGGGTTTAACTAGGGTTGAGGGATTAGGGTCGAGGGTAGAGGGTTGAGGGTAGAGGGAGTAAGGGTACTTTAGGGTTTAAGGGTTGAGGGTTGAGGGTTTAAGGTTGAGAGTAAAGGGTTGAGGGTATATGGTTCAAGGATTATGGTTTAGGGTTCAATGTATAGGGTAGAGGGTATAGGGGTTGAGGGATTAGGGTTTAAGGGTACTTGCAGAGGGTTGAGAGTAAAGGGTAGAGGTTCAAGGGTTTAAGGGTTGCAGGATTAAGGATTGAGGGTTGAGGGATTAGGGTCAAGGGTATAAGAGGGTATTGGGTTGAGGGTAGAGGGACATAGAGGGTTTAACAATTTAGGGTTTAGGGTATTGGGTTGAGGGTATAGGGTTGATGGAATAGGGTTGAGGGTAGAAGAGGGTAGAAGGTTTAAGGTTGGTTTAGGGTTTAAGGGTTTAGGGTTGAGGGACGTTAAGGGTTGAGGGTAGAGGGTTTAGGGTATAGCTAGGACGTTTGAGGGTATAATATGGTTGAAGGTTGATTAGGGTTGAGGTTCCAATGTAGAGGGTAGAGGGTATAGGGGTTGAGAGTTTAGGGTTTAAGGGTTCAGGGTTGAGGGATTAAGGGTTGAGGGTTGAGAATTGAGGGTTGAGGGTTTAATGTATAGGGTAGATCAGAGGGTAGATGGTAGTGGGTTTAAGGCTTGAGGCTTGAGGGTTTACGGTTGAGGGTATATGGTTGAGAAATTAGGGTTAAGGGTCCAATATTGTAGGGTAGAGGGTATAGGAGTTGAGGGCATGTATATGATTGGGGGATTAGGGTTGAGGGTCCAATATATAGGGTAGAGGGTATAGAGGTTATGAGGGATTAGGGTTTAACTAGGGTTGAGGGTTGAGGGTAGAGAGTAGAGGGTTGAGGGTTAATTAAGGATTTAATGTATTTTTCTCGATTTTGTGAAAAAGTTAGTGTTATTTATCGGGATGGAGCTATATATTTTTATCACTATCAACAATAAAAATAATATTAAGTTTGTAGTTAATTAGTGTTGAAACCATTTAAAAAATTTATTGTCACTCCTAAGAAGTAATATTAAGCCTTATTATTCAAACCACTCAAATAATTTAAACCATTTAAGTCTTGAATACATGCAATATATATAGATCTCAATAAGGCCATGAAGGTATATATAATGTCTTGAAAATGTCATATAGTGTTATAATTTCTACAATGTCATATATGCATTTGATGAATGTCTAAATAAATTCATATAGGAATACAATTGTAGACATTGGTAAAATATAAATACATACATATAAATCCATATAGGTATATACAATGATATACCTCTACAGTTCATGGAAATTGAAATCATAGTTTGGTGGCATTGGCAATCATAGTTTGGTGGCACTGGCAATCATGTGATATTTCTCGGAGAACTAGGCACATTATGGTTGTAACCCCAGTTGGCATCAGATGGAGGCAAGCTAATGGTCTGTGGGATAGATGGACAATGAAAAATCAATCCGGTCGGGCATGATGGTTAATGTACAACATAATAAACTCTTGAAAACCAACTTTTTAGTAATACAGGTTGGCCAAGTTTCTTTTCACCCATCTTGGTCTAAGTTTGTCTTCGGCTTGCTCTGCAAAATAGATATGGCAGGCCATTCTAAATTTGTTGTGGAGATTTTGGTGGATGGCGTGGTTAGTGTTGGACTGGACACTCCAATTCAGCTATATTTCAAAGTGCAACAAACAACCTTCAAGCACATTACCGATCAACAGTTGAAGCGGATTATACTAAGGACCGATCCTTATGTGGTGGTGGTAGTAAAAATGGTACTGGGGAAAGATTTTGTGCAGAATCGAGATTCCTTTAGGGTTAACACCCACATTGCCTCCCATTTTCATGCATCTCTCTTGGACATCAAAATGCCAAAGGTGGAGGCAAAGGCCATCATTTGAAAATTTTTCAAGAACGAGATCCTAGGTGGTTTGGATGAGGTGCTCAAATTGACATTGTTGGGGCGGGGCGTGCAGCAGGCTCATGATTTTCCTTTGGTGAAGGTGGCGGGAGGAGTCATCCACATCTATCCTTTTCTACTAGAGACTAAAGGTTTGGAGTTGTTTCGTCACCACTAAATTGCAGCCTATGGGGTCATCTTCCTGAAGAAGTTTCTTGGGTTGGTGATAGTGGAAGGTTTGGACTGGATGGTGGAATTTGATCAATTCGCAAAGCTAAATGGATTTTTATAGCCTATTTCTGTGGGTTGGGAATGGTGGCATGTGTGGTGTTTTGTCGAGTGGTTTATAAGTGTATGTCTGTAAATTATTTTGATGCTTCGAGTTCTTTTTGGGATTCTATTTTTGGTTGGACGCGCTTGTGGTGGGAATCGACTATTAGTCTTGGTGGCCAGATTCTGCAATTTTTTGGTTAGGTTTTGGGTTGCACTCTGATATGTTCTTCCTTGCTTTAGAAACGTACTGTAAATTTTTTGATAGCTAATACAATACTCTTATGAATCAAAACAAAATGATCAATGGCTCTTTCTTTGTTAAGAATATGGAGAATCAATATCATAATTGGTAGCTCTCAATAATATTTTTAGCTTCACCTATTAATGCAATTAAACCATATATACAATAGTATAGAAATCTTGAATAAAATGAAATAAGTAATGATCTACCTATTTTTTAGAATAAAACAGAATTTCTCTTTTGAAATGTAATTTATTTTAGTGGAACATGAGTTGTCTCTTTTAAATTAATTTTTTTTATAAAATCCCCTTTCATTTAAGAAGAGTTTCTATTACAAAAGGATCAGATATAGATTGGAATTATCCTTATATGTTTTAATATCTTAATTTAGAAATTATATGAAGATATTTCCATCTACAACTTAAATTTTTTTAATATATTATATAAAAAAGTGGATAGCATCAATCAAACAAACTTTTGAAAAACAATTAAACAAAATTTTTTTA
Source organism: Sequoiadendron giganteum (assembly GCA_007115665.2). Classification (NCBI taxonomy): domain Eukaryota; kingdom Viridiplantae; phylum Streptophyta; class Pinopsida; order Cupressales; family Cupressaceae; genus Sequoiadendron; species Sequoiadendron giganteum. The sequence goes on along the minus strand of CM021100.1, from coordinate 677,641,884 downwards.
GTTATATAAAAAAGTAGCTAGGCTCACAAAGTGGAGTTGCCTCCTCTTATGGAAATACTGAAGAAAAAAATCAAACTAAAAATAAATATCATTTATTTACACTAAGTGGTGTTAGATAAAATAGAAATTGCATAGTTTTATTTATATTACTAGCTCATACCAATGTGAGAACCTTAGGAGATATTTCCATAGCAATTCCCATATCCTAAAAGAGTATGTATTGATATTGTTGGAGCTAAAAATCTAGATTGGTTGTCCCACACACCTTCATTTTCACTTATCCTCCCATATCCACCATATGCTCCATTTCCATTTCATAATAATTGACATTAGTATAAAGTACCAAAATAAGGCCCTTGATCATTACAATAAAGTGAAGTCCCTACCTAAAATGTTCTCCTAGCAGCTCATGGCATGTTGCCAAGTCAATGCCTTATCAGAGATAGTCTCACCATAGTCTCTTCGACATAAGAAGAAAGGAATGATAAGAAATGTAGATGAGACTCTTGAATGTCTAAGAGACATTCAAATGTCTTCATGCCATCCTAAAGAGTGACAAGTCTAAGAGACTCAGGCATGTTGAGGAGAGAATCTAACATGTCTCGCCGAAAAATCATACGAGTGTCAACATTTAGGAAACAAAAAAACATCTCTCGGGCACTGAAATTTTATCATAAAATAAATGTTAAATCATTGGTGAAACAAGCACTGATGATACAACAATGTCGAAGAGACATCAACTTTTCGAGGAGAGAAGCAAAGAATTATCTTCGACACTCAAGGAGAAAAGTATCGACAAGGCACAAAAATATCGAACAGACATTGGATGAGGTCTCATCGACATCCTAAAAAAATATGTCGAGGAGACACAAAGATATCGAGAAGACATTATCAAAAGTCTCCTCGACATTCTAGCACAAAATATCGATGAGACTAAGGGAGGTCGAAGAAAGGTGACCTCGGGTCTCCCTGACATAACAAAGTTACATAGACATCATCAACAACTATTATCGCCAAGGAAAGAAATAAATACATGTTGAGGAGACATAAGCTTGTTGGTAAGAGAAATCCACTAGTCTCATCGGAAAAAAATAAAATCATCAGGGAGAAAACTAAGAAGTAAATATCGAAGAGACATTACGATATCAATGAGAGAAGCCTGAATGTCTCTTAGAAATTTCTCAAAAGATGGCCAA